>WOXC01008993.1:0-716637 GCA_011680675.1 Gymnobelideus leadbeateri
TTGGAGATTCTCAAGCCTGGGGCTATTTCCATTAACTTGGGATTTCAATCTGGGTGGGAGACTTATCTTTGGGTTTTCTGCTTCATGAAGGAGGGATGGGAGGATCGAAGCAGCTAGAATTTACTTTGCCCTTCCAGCCCCTGTATTATACAGGCAGGCAGTTTCTAGACTTCCAGGCTGGGGGCTGAATGCAGCCTGAGAAGCCACTCTCTCCACTGGGGGCCTGACTCTCCTACCTGGCTCCAATGATCTGTTCCCTCTGCGAGATGACTGCGATTCGTCCTCCGTAAGTCTGCAGGCTGGGGCTTTTGGTCTCTCTGTTGTAGTCTGCTTGTCTGCTCTTAGGTCTGAGCTGTGCAGACACCACATGCTCTGCGCTCGACCAGTCCGGACACACTGGGCAACCTCCTGGGCTGGATTCTGCCACACTCTGTCTTCCAGTGGGCTCTGTCACTCAGGAATCTGCTGAGATTCACCCTTTGAGGCTTAACCGAGGAGCTCAGCGAGGTTACTGCTTCCTTTCCGCCATCTTGGCTCCGCCCCCCCCCTCAATGTATTATTGATGGTGATTATTTTGAGGATTGGTTTATTCCTAGGACCTAGCTCACAGAAGAAACTCCATCTTGGTCACTGATTCAGCCATCTATGTGCTTAGAAGTTCTTATGTACCCATTAGATGTTTTAATCCAGAGTCTACAAGGCTCTCCAGATGATAATCAGTATAGCATACTTCATTTAATCTATGTATATAAACATGTGAGGCTATCCTTACCATAATCAGTGTTGTAAAATTTTCTAGTCACAATGCCCTTATGGTTGATAAGAAGATCGCAGTCTAGCTACCTGCTAATTGACTGCCCCAAATGTCCCCCTCTCATTTGGTTCCTATGAATCTTCTCAGCAACATTGATCAGATATAGCAACAGAGACTCTGTGTCCTAGGATCTCAACTATGGTACATATTCTACCATATGACCACAGGTACTGATTTCTATGCTTGCTCATGGACTAAAGGGCTGAGGACCCATATGCCTACATATCTGTGAGTAATAAACTGTCAGACTTGGAATTCTTGGGTAGTGGTTCTTCTTCTCAACAGATAATAATCAATGATCAGTTATCATGCCCTCAAGAAGCAATTAAGAACAAATAAACAGATTATATAAGAAATATGTGTTGGGAAGTGGTCTTCTCATAGAGTGTGAGAAAGGAATAACAGACAGTCTCAGGGTCATACAGGGCCTGTCAAATAGGAGGAGAAAAAAGAGAAATGTGCCCTACACATTGGTATATGCCTATGGAAAATTTAAATAAATACATCATTGTAAATCACACAGGATGAGATGCCACTAAAATTCTATTCATACAGGTGGAGGGAGACATACTGGTGAAGTATTGAATAATGTTCCAAATTTGAATTGAATAATGTTCCAAAAACTACACTTTATTCCAGCAACCTAGCCCCTATCTTTCAGGTTGTGTTCAGTTTGGGTTACTATATTATAAGAATGATATTAATAAAATAAGGCATAACTAAACAAGGATGACCAAGAAGGCTAAAGTACTTGAAACCATATTATCTGAACCAACTGGAGACGATTAACCTGGAAAGGAGATGTGGGGAGAGTACTTGAGAGTGTTTTTTAAGCATTGGGAAAACTATTATTTGTTAAAAGGATCCAACTTTGTTTATGTAAAATTGTCAAAGACATATGTATCAATCAACAGGAAAGGAGAGTTTACTATAGGTAAATGTTACCATAAGGGAATTTCAGTTCAGTGTAAGGAAGAATATTCTGATAGAGATATCTAAAGACAGTTTATCTAAAGAAAAAGTATAAAATAAAGATAAAATATATCTAAGGAACAGTTTATTTCATAGGATCATAGTTTTAGAGATGTAAAGGTTCATATATGTCTTCTAGTCTAGATTCCTTGGGAACCAGAGGTCAAAAAGGTAGCAGATGGAAGCTCCTCTGACTTCTTATCTACTGTTCCTTTTACTGAACCGATTGCCTCTTTAGGTAATGGGCTTCTTGGTCTTAGAGACATTTAAAAAGAGGTTGGATGGCTGTCTTGGGAATGTTATAAAAATATTCCAACTGGAGGCCAAGGATTGTATTGGAGTTTGTATCCCAAAGGTCCTTTCTAATTGTGAGATCCTATGATCTTTGTGTATAGACTAGAACCTATACATATATATGTATATATGTGTATACATATGTATATATACATATATGTATATATATATATATATATGTGTGTGTGTGTGTGTGTGTAGTATAAAGGGATTTTGGTCTAGAAGACTTACATTCAGGTCCTTGTTCTTCCACTTGTCAGCTGTGTTAACCTGGGAAATATGCTTAACCTGTCTGGGCCTCAATTTCCTCCTTTATGAAATAAAGGAAGTATACTTAATGACCTCTTAGATCCTATCTAGTTTTATATCTATTAACATTATTGTGTGTGTGTTTATACACAAATAATACACACATATGTATGTATATAACTTTTATATGCATAAAATACATATTATGTACTTACACATATGAATGTGTATATGAAGATATAGCATAGTCGATATACACATGTTAGTTCTGTCCTCTTTATGTAGATAATTCTATTTTGACAGTTCTAAACTTCTTCCTGATTTCTAGCCTTACATCTCGACTACCTATTGAACATTGCAAACTAATGCCTCCTAGGAATCTTCAATGTTACATGTCCAAAATCAAGTTCATTTTCTTCCCCCTTGCTTCCCCCTCACAAAAAATTGTCCCCTCATTTAAACTTGTCTTGAAGGTATCACCATTTTCTCAGTTCCCCAGCCTCACAACTTAAGCCTCATCCTCAACCCCTCACTCTTTTTCATTACCCAATATTCAATCTGTTGCCTAAAATTTCTACCTTCATTTCATATCTCATCAACTCCTTTTCTGACACTACATTGCGCTGGTCATGGCACACATCGTCTCATGTCTGGACTGTTGCATTAGCCTAGTGCAGACTGATTGATTTTCTTACCTCTAGGCTCTCCCAAGACCAGCCCACCATACCCTCAGAAGTAAAATTAATATTTCTAAAATGTATGTCTTACCGTGTTACCTTTCTATTCACTCCATTCTAGTAGTCCCCTGTTATCTCTAGGAAATATACAAATTCCTCCGTTTGCCTTGTAAAGGCCATTATAAACTGGCCCCTCCTACCTTTCTCGTCATCTTATCCCTCATGCCTGTCTATGCTTTGTGATCCAGTGACAATAGTCTTCTTGAACTTCCTTGTCCACAACACTCTTCACTTCTAACATTTTTGCTGGCTGTGCTCCATGACTGAAACTTCTTTTCCTCTCTCCCTCTGGCTCCCTGAGCCTCCTCTATGCTTCAGCCAAAGTCCCAACTCCTACAATGAGACTTTTTAAATCCTTTATCTTGCTGCCTTCTCTCTGAGATTATTTCTAATATGTGTTTTACATATATATATACATATATACAACACATATGCATATAGATACACATACATATATGCATATATATGCAATGTACAACACACACATGGATATATTTTAGAATATACATACATATATATATATAATTCATACACATATATATCCATATTCATCAAACAAAACTAAAGCATATTATCCTCATTTTGATTTTCCTGTCTCCATTTTAAATTTAGATTTGTTTGGGGGGGTGGTAACTTTCATAGTATTCCATTGTTGCTGGAGATGGTAGGTAAATGAAGTAGGTTTATTGGTTCAATTCAGTCCTGCCTTATTCTTTTTCTACTCTTTCCAATTCTTTTCACATGCTGTTATGTCTTTCAGGACTTTAGGAACTAAGATCCTTTGGTACCCTTACTCACACCTTGTCATTTACTCAACTGGTGTTATTGAGTGAGTCGTGAACACAATTTAAAATAGAATATGAGGCCTGTGACTCACCTGCCCCCTCTGTTCATACTACTAGAAGAGGCAATATAATATAGTAGAAAAGGCCCTGGGAAAATCTCGTCTAGAGAAGCAAGCCTTCTCACCCATCAGGAGGGGAGGATCTGACAGTTTTGGTGACAGGTTTACTCAAATCTTTGTATCCACCTGATCCCCCTCAGGATCAATGTCATACATATTACAGTGAGGTGTACTGGTTTAGTCTCATGGCTTGCAAAACGGAGAAACTTAAATATTCGTTGAATTGATCATAGAAACATGAGCAAATTTAACCGACCCATTTAAAGATGATACCTATGGTCTTGACTTCCTTAGTTGTCTGAACTAATATATAGGACTAGGTGTGTTACTGGAGTCAGAGATAACTGTTGAATTTTCTGAATGAGCATTTACAGATTGGGAATTGACAATCATTTCACAATTGAGTTCTTCAGGGAAAAAAAAAGGTGCGCAGGATACACATTTAAATTCAATCTGCATTATTTAGACTTTCCTCAGCATTGATGGGTAGTTAGGTGCTACAGTGGATATAGTGATAGGTTTAGAGTCAGGAAGACTCATCTTCCTGAGTTCAAATTTGGCCTCAGACACTTGCTGGCTGTGTGACACTGAATGAGTCACTTAATCCCTTTTGCCTACATTTCCTAGTTTATAAAATGTGCTGGAAAAGGAAATGGTAAACCATTCCAGTATCTCTGACAAGCAAGGGGTCACGAAGGGTCTGGCATGACTGAAAATGACTGAGAAACAGCAACAATATAGATAATCAAAACAATAAGTCAACTTATTTCTTGTTCCTCTATGCTGGGTAAAGTCTTGATAATGCAGTTTAAACGTAAATGTGTGTCCTGTTTGTCATTTTCCCCCCTTTGTAGAACCTGGTTGTTAAGTGTTTACCAACACACCATTGACCAGAGCTCACCAAATAGAGGCCTTCCTCATTAAATCCATTTCAAGGTAGAAGAGCATTTCTCAGTTGCCTAGAACAGAAATCTGTTCAAGACAAAGTGAGAGATGTGGGAAATTTTCCTCATAAATGAATTATCCCCTTAACTCTTCTGTTCAGATATTTCAACAACTAAATACTCATGTAATTTGGAATTTCTAAAGGAACCTATGTTTCACTCTCGGGAGATATTGGAGAAGCATCTATTTTAATCCTTTTGTCATGTCAAAGATGGACATTGAATCTTTCTGAATTTGCATCATAATGTTTGAGTCTGTATTTAAAATCATACGTGATTTGGATTCTAATCACCTTAGCAATCATTTTGTCTCTGAAAATTTCATAGTGGTAGGTGATGAGAAAACAAGTGTGAGTCATAGAATTTGAGAGCTTGAAGAGATCACTGACTCTAACACCCTCATTTCACAGATGAAAACACTAGCAATCAGAGAGGATTTCTTAGAGGTCAAAGAGCTAGAACATGGCAGAGTCAGGATTAGAATATAAATTCTCTTACATATATATAATGGAATTTACACACATGTATAAAATGAAAGAAGAGCTTTGTGACCTTGGACAAGTCATTGAACCTTGTGGTGATTCTGTTTTCTCATCTGTAAAATGAAGTGATAGAACCAGATGGTCTATGAGCTCTCTGCCAGCTAAAATATCTATTTTTCTGAGATTAAAAGAAAAGTATTTCAAATACTGAGTTGGTTTGCAGACATTTTAAAGGATTGTAAATAAAACAATACTTAAAGACTATGCAGGAATGAAAATGAGCCTGTTGTTTCCCTGGAATAGGGAAAACATAGGTATGAAAATGCCTTCTACAAATGTAGGTGGGCACCTTCTCTAGAACTTATCACAAAGTTGCTTAGGGCACTGAGGGACTAAATCTACTTGCCAGAGTCCTTTTTGAAATGGAGGTAAGACTTTATTCCAGGTTATTAAGGAGGAGAACAGATTCTTGGTTTTTTCTCCAAATTTCACTCATGTTGCCATACTAGGTTTTCAGAGGGTTGTTATTACTTCATCACTGACTTCAAAAGCAACTAGGTGAGGCATGGATAGAATATTAGGTCTGGAGTTAGGAAGACCTGAGTTCAAATCCAGCCTCAGACATTTACTATCTCTGTTATTCTGGGCAAATCACTTAACCTCTGTCTACCTCAGTTTCCTCAGATGTCAAATGGGAATAAAGCACTAACTTCCCAGGGTTGTTGTGTATTAACTGAGATGTTTGCAAAAGTCTTAGAACATGTTTATGCATGTAACAAATGTTCCTTCTTTTCATTTCCCTTTTAAAGGGCATCTCTAAGGGTTTGTGGCCTCTAACATTATCATTCAAGAGGCCCTACATGGTGAGTTTTTCCCAATATAAATTGATCAGTTATTGTCTCCCGAACAACAATGGACATTAAAAAAATTAGCTTTTAAAAAAGGATTATTTTCTGACAAGGTAGTTCAGCAGTATCTCCCCTCCTCCAGACTTGAAAATATAATCTCTTTCCTGCATATCCACTTGGCCCTTGGAGAGATCAGATTAAAAGTGGTTGTTTTGTCTAGGTTGCTAGGTGGCACAGTGGATAGATAGAGTGCCAGGTTTGCAGTCAGGAAGACTCATCTTCTTGAATTCAAGTCTGACCTCAGACACATGCTAGCTATGTGACCTTGGGCAAGTCAATTAACTGTTTGCCTCAATTCTTCATCTGTAAAATAAGCTGGAGAGGAAATGGCAAACTATTCCAGTATCTTTGCCAAGAAAATCCCAAATGGGACCATGGGAAGTTGGAAATGATGGAATAACAAATGAAACATACCCCTGCCCAGCTCTGGGCGAGTATTTCCTATTTCTGGGTGTCCTTTTCTCCATTCTTGAAGCTCTTACCAATGTAATTTTTGTGTGTAGAATATTGAATTGGTGAATTTCTCACTTGCTTAGCTGGTCTGGGTCAAGAAGATTATTCCTCAGGGCTAGTTCTTCACCATACGTGGCTGCCATTGTCATCAGCACCAAGACTTTAACTATTGGAAAAATGCTGCCTCCCATTTAGGGCTCTCTTTGTCTTACTCTTCATCTTGTCTCTAAGGTCCTTTTAAGCTCTATATCTCATGTCCTATGATCTTGTATAATTTATAAATCATTATGAAATAAAGTAGAGCAAAAGTATGTGATGTTATAACAATATGCTGTAAATGAGCTTCAACAAAGGAAGGGGTCCAAGGAGCATCAAAGAATTCAGGGCAATACATAGAATTAGAAATAAATCTTGAAGACTAGAGAGAATTTTGATAACTAGGTATGGGGAAGGGGGAATTCCAGGTATCCTAGGTATAGAGAATACATGAACTAAACACAGACCCCTCTATCAGCCCCCAAATTATAGGACATAAATAATTTAATTTTGTTATAGAAATAGCTTCCTTTACATTATTACCAAAATCTTTGTGGTCTCTTTAAGTACCTGAGTAAAGAAAAAAAAGAACATAGGTTTATGAGGTGCTGGGAGGAGTGAAAGCAGAAACTGAGCTCAATTGTGTGCACAAAGGACTGGCCCATGGGGGTAGGATTACATCATAGTCCTTTGAAAACCTGGAGAAATATTGTACCTTCCTCAGCCTTGTCTTCCTGTACTTAGACATCTAAACTGTAATTTTATTTTTTCTTTCTTGCTACTTGGATAATTATTTCCCCTTCTTCAGTGATGTTCAGGGGAAAAAAGTATGGCAAATGCCCCAGATATAAAGTCAAATGTTTTGATTTTTAGGAAAGGGGATAATACTGAACCTGCAAAGTAGAGGCTAATGATCTCAACTTCAATGCTTAGAAAAATTCTAGGATAGATTATTACAAAGGTAGTTAGTGATTTTAGACTATATTAAGAGAGGTTTAGTTTCTAGAACTATGGAGATGACAGTTCCACTGTAAGTGTGCAAATTAGACCTCATATGTTATATTCTGTTTCATTCACCACAGTTTAGAAAGGACATTGTTAAACTGGGGAGCATCCATAGAAAGGCAAATCCAGAATGAATAAAGGACTTCTGTCTATCTAACTATCTAATTAATTACCTGGGCTACATTCTGTCTCAACTGTCATCTATTCTGAACCTCTGAAGATAGTTGAAGGATCTAGGGTTATTTCCCAAAGAAGAAAAGCTGGGGGAGGACAAGACAAGCTTGAGGACAACAGAGACAACCACAGCTGTCTTTTTTATGGACAGCTATGTTTAAGAGGGAATACTCTTTTTCATGGTCTCAGAGGAAAGAATTAAACCTGGTACATGGTAGTTCAAAGACGCATATTTTGTCTTGAGAAAACTTTCTAATAATTACAGCTATCCTATGGAACTGTCTCCTTCTAAAGTTAATGAAGACCCCCCCCCCCCCACCACCACCACTTTTTAAATGTTTTTGAGCATAGGGTGCTTCATTCCTGTCATGCATCATTTAAAGTCAATTGCAATGTAGGTATAGGTTGGACAAGTTGTTCTATGAAATATATTGTAACACTAAGATTCAAAGATATTTTTATTTTTTATTTATTATTCTAAGATCTTTATTTTACTCACAGATACAATTCCCAAGTGAGTTATTTGAATGAATCTACTTAGTCACCATAAATAATAATCTGACTTTGATATAGATTGTAATTGTTTTACTTCAAAAAAAGTCTTGCTTCAATTTTTGTGGTTTCTTTATTATTTTTTGCTATTTTTAATTTGACAAATATATTTTTAAAATGAGGATTTCTGTATGTTCAGAACAGAAAAAAGATTGTACAGGATTTGTAAAACTCATATACAGGATGCATTTTCCAAAGTATAATAAATTCAATATACTAGATGCAAAAGTATCCTTCTCTAGCTCTCCTTCTGAACCTCCATTCCTTCTCTTCTATAGTTTTATAAAATGCTGAAATAAAATTATTTTCTTTTTGGCATAATTATCACTAGCCATCTCTCCCCTACACTTAAAAATGCCACCCTTAACCACCCCCATCATAAAAATACGCACAATCAAGCAAGAAAAACCCACACATTCCTCATGCATCTTGAGTTCTTCACCCCTCTGCAGGGAAGTGGGTAGCATGTTTCATCACTCATTCCCTGTAATCATGGTCATTGCACCAATGAAGTTGTTAAGCCTTTCAAGCAATTTTCTTTGCAATTTTCTAATTAATATAAAGATTCTTTCCCTGGTTCTCTAACTTCACTCTACATCAACTTTTCAAGTAAGTCGCAATCTCTTTCAACTGCCATTTATTCTGAATCCTTGGAGAACCTGTGGGAGATGTGGTTGCCACCTTATGGAATGCCTTAAGATCCTGTACTTGAAGACCTTACAAAATATATTTAAATCAAAATTAAAACAGTATGTTTTCTTGTAGGCTGGAACTGGATTAAAAAAAAGATGTCACATGAGCAAAAGGCTTTAAATTAAACTTCAGTGACATAGCAAACCAGGTCAGAAAAATGTGGATACCTCTAAATTCAACTACCACCCACAGGCAACAGAAACATTTCACAACCTATGTACCAGCTAGCCACTGCCAATGGGGTAGTTTAAACAACTCCTCTAGGGCCAATTTGAAAGGGTAAACATGAGAGAAGCTTTTATTAATGCTTCCCTTCATCACAAAAGCAATTTCCCACTGTCATCTGAGCTTTTTACGATGGCCCATACCAGCGGAAGCCATTCCGGTTTGCTTCTGACTGTGAACCAAGTGGTATTGAGTGGAAAGGAAAACAAATCAAATAATCAAAATGGTATCCCCAAAATGTACCATTTCATCATAGATTTTAAAAACACGCGAAAGAGGCTTAGTCTGCTAAGAAATCAACACAGAAAGCAAAGAACTGATTTTTCTCTCTCTTCTCAATAGGAGTCAGAAAAAAACTATTAAGCTCAGTTTCAAATGATATTTAAATCTCTCTCTCTCTCCCTTTCTCCCTCTCTCTCTCTCTCCCTCCCCCCCCCTCTCTCTCTCTCTCTCTTTCTCCCTCTGTCTGTCTCTTCCTCTTCCTCTCTTTCTCCCCCACCCCCAACCCCATCAGAGCCATTCAGCCAGCTTTTAGCCATCCATCTCTTATCAATCGCCTGGCACTGGGCTGAATTAGTGTATTTTCTGACTATTTTTAAGCCCAAATGATATTAGCATAGTAGTTATTGTGAGCTACCATTATCCATTCATTCACTGAGTTATTTCTCTTTTGGATGCCATAACTTGGCAGAAATAGTGTTATTTTGTTTCTTCCTAAGTCCGTAGCTACCACACCTGTCAACCATCAGAGCAGAGACTCCCAGGAACCAATGAGGATGGGCTCAGCTGGAGCAAATTAGTCTATCCTGAGGAGGTCCACTATATGAGAAGTGAGCTCCTGACTATGTCTCTATGGGGTTTTGGCAGATTCAAGAGCTCAATTGCTATAAGCAATAGGGGATAACCAGGGACTTCAAAACCATCCTTTTCCTGAACTACATGTGTGTGTACATAGATATACCCATATATGTACATAGATCCTAGTTTTGATATTTGCAATATATCTTCTGTGATGACTGCAAGGAAGCTTCAAACCATTGGGTCTATGCTCAGGAGAAATATGACATCATGTAAAATTTGAGAAACAATTCTGGTATCGAGGTGGCATGGGAAGGCAATGATAAAATCAGCCCTTTAGCTAACTTATCCTTAAGATATCAGAACCACATAATTGTTGACCAACAACATTTAATATTTTTCATCAAAATGCCTTTTTCAAAGAAAGCCAGCCTCTGACTATTTGTCAATCATATGAGTGGATGATAGAATAAGAAGAACCAACAATGGATAATTGGGGGTTGATAGGAGATGGGATTATGACCTTGAACTTTTGCTACAATACTGCAATGCATATCTATGTCCATTCATTAATTTAGCTATTTATTTCTTTAACTTAAAATTGCTTAAAACAAAATACAATTTGTTTGAAATTAAATAAAAATCATTAAAATTAAGACTGTGGTGTACCTATACCTACTTCCAAATCTATGTATAATTTTCTTATATTTCCTTTTTAAATAAAGGCAATAATCAAGGAGTAGTAACTAAACTTCTCTTTGTATCTTTCCCATTCTTTTGGCATTTCTTCAATTTTCATCCCTTTATATACATTGAAATTTGTAGGCAAAAAAAGTAAGATTCTTAGAAAGAATATGGGGATGGCTAGGTCGTGCAGTGAGTAGAGCGCTGTCCCCAGAGTTAGAAGGACCTGAGTTCGGATCTGGTCTCAGACACTTAGCACACACACACACACACACACACATGCACACACACACACACACAACTAGCCGTATGACCTTGGGCAAGTTACTTAACCCCAGTTGCCCTCCAAAAAGCAAAAAAAAAGAAAGAGAAAAAGGAAAAATATGAAAGGTCAAAGAGAACAAGTACAGTGATTTCAGCATTAGCTTAGCTTCTGAGTCTTGGTCAATTTCCAAAATGGTATCTAGGATGACTATTTCTGGCAATACCAAGAAGTGAAACACTTCAGTGGTGCTATTTTTCTCTCTTTGTACTGAGCAGGCTTCCCTTATTTTAAATATCATTTGCAACTTACCACAGTGATTCCACAGGCCAGCACGAAATCTCATTACTGAAGAAGAAAGGTAAATATACTTAATTGGTGGGGAAAGTTAGGGATGTTGACAATGGCTTAATTACAGTCTACCACCAAATGCTACATTAGTATAGGAGGAAAAAAGTACATCTTCAAAGGCTAAAATGAAATGACATCTTGGCTTTTCAAAAGTTCCCTAGTCCTGCTGGGTCGTGACTTAATGTCTCACACATACTATAAGCCTCATTAATAGCAAGGATATAATGAAATCAATTTTGAAAGCATCTTTTTTTCCTAGGGCTCTCTATTTAGTTATTGAGTTTCGTTGAAGGGTAAGAGGGCAATTGAAGGGATAAGCTTCAGATTTGGCCCAGCACAGTCACACAAAGCAAATAAAAAAGGCCATCTAAATTTCTATTTGAAAATCTCAGTAACTTACATACGTAATTGATTTGGAGACTTCATCTTACATCAAGATACCCCAAGCATCTTTGCCAAGAAGTGGTTTTAATTACTGTGACTATCATTGGACACTGCAGAAGCCATTTCTTCAGGACCTGCAGAGTCTGCAAGTTCCTCCTGAGCTGGCCACTGCATTGCAATGGAGATTCTTAGCAGGAACTGTAACCAACTCAGCAAGACCCAAGTGACCTGCAGTAAAGAAATCACACATGCTGAGTTTTCCCCCCATTCCGTTGACCTTGATCCATCATTGCATCTCAACAATGACTTGATAGAGATTCACAGGACCAGAGAATATTAGATATGGAAGATGTTTTAGAGGTATTGAAATATAGACAAATGTTACAATATACTTGACAGGCAGACATCTATCCACTGCCTGAAGACCTTCAATAAAAGTGAAAACTACTAGTTGTGAACATAGCTCATCCCACTTTTGGAGAGCTCTAGCTGTTCGGAATTCCTCCTTACTCCAACTCTAAACAAGCTTGTCTGTAATCTGTACCCATTACTTCAATTTCTTTTCTCTGGCACCAAGCTGAAAGAGTTTAATATTGCTTTCATGGGACACTTAGGGAAGTGAAGACATGTATCCTGTCTGTCTGAAGTCTTCCCCATGAAGACTTGGAGAAGATAGAGAGCTCATTTCTTCTCAATGAAAACATTCATTGTTTTAATCATTAAATGGAAAGATGTTCTTTCTTATGCCATACCAAAATCACTCCCATGATACATTCCATCCACTGCTACTAAAACTTTCCCCCCCCACTAGGGACAAAGAATAAACATTAATATTTTTTAATAAATGACAATCCTTTCTATATTGAACAATGACAGATAAACAGCTTTGGGCCCTTTAAGCTACCATTATATTACATGATTTCAAGTATTCTCAGCATCTGTACCATCTTCCTCTACATCTGTTCCAGCTTATGAGATTACTCCATCAAGTACAGCAACCATGGATGTGGCTGAGATCCTAAGAAAGGACTTCCTTGTTCTCCACAAATGGGACCATTGCAAACTGCTTGGATGATAAAATGAATGACCTGAAGTCAAGTATAATGCTTTGTCCATTTTCTAAGAAAAGAGAATGTAGGCTACATACATACATACATACAATGTTTATATCTACTCACAAAGGGAATTGTTTCTATCACATCTGCTTATGAATATCCATTTGTTAATCATTACTTTCCTTTACTGGATGTGATATGTCAGCAACTTGGGGGAGAATTACAGTTTGTTCACAGTAATTCATTTGATGTATTTTACACTTGTGCCCATCCACGATCATAAGATTTTACCCTGCATGTATAAGCATTCCTGATTCCTTTATCTGGAATATATTTGTCCACAAAAGGGAGAAGCAGGAACAACAGATAGAAATTATAAGAAGTTAAAGTTAGGCATAATGTCAGTATAAAATTCCTAACTAGAGCTGTAGAAATCTAGACCAGGCTACTCAAGAAGTAGTGATTTCTCTTTTCCTAGAAGTTTTCAAGAGGAGATTGGATGACTACATGTCTAATATGGCATAGTAGTGATTCCTTTTTTATGTATGGGTTAGAAGAAATAGTGACTGAGTTCCCTTCCAACTTACAAACATTATGATTCTGACGAAGGGTAATTAATTTTTCTTGAGGTCATGGTTGACTCAAGACTCTAGTTCTTCATTGTGAGACTGACAGAGTCACGGAAAAAACCTGAACCAGGTTAGGTAAGAAAAATGAAAGATTTTAAAAAAAATAAATAACTTGTGGTAAATTAATATAGTCTACAGTGAAAACTATCTGACTCATAATCTGTGGTCCTAACTTGTTAATAAAAATATATTTAAGTTCTAAGATTATTTTGTGTCACATGAAGGAGAAGTCTACTAATACTATCTCATGGCTCTATGGGCTGTACAATCATGGAAATATAGAAGTCAGTCATTGACCCCATGCCCCAGTTACTATGAAACAAAGGTGGAGACAGAATTAGAGACCTAGATTCTGTGGTACCTAGTACCTCTCTGTCACTTTTCCAAGGGATTCTGAGGTCTTACCAATCAGTAAGCTGGTGCATTTCTGGGTGATTGTGTGCTATTACAGTGGAAACAAGGGACTAAGTCCTTTTCTCATCAGGTTACTTAGGTAAATGACCATCAAGTTTACATCAAATTTGCATCAAGTTTAAAACAAAATTGTTTACTTTAGAGATCTATGTCACTGAATCTCATCTAAACAACATTGATTTTTCTATAGATAAGAGATATCTTAAAAACATTACCTTTGGTGACGTCATATGCTTCTTAATCACGATTAAGATGATACTTTTCCCCAATAACCCCTCAAATGTATGGAATGAAGGTGACTTCATGTTCTTGAAGTCTCATGGAATGGAGGTGAATCTGTGTTCTCAAAGTCTATGGCAATGGAGTGTGAATTTTATCAGGTACTACCAACTTGGCAATGTTTCAAATGGAAGTTGAGAAAGGGGTAACCTGTGGACTGCTTATTTGCCCATGTTCCTACCCAGATTGGTCTTGTGGTAATGAACTCTGGGGGTAGTCACTCCCTCCCAAAGGTTATCTACTAAGCTTTAGGGAAGTTGCCTTGTGCTTCAGGAGGAGAAGTGCTCATGATGATAAAATTGTGCGTTCTTGAAGTATTGAAGGATAAGTATGATTTAATTCTAGCATTCAGTATTTACCCAGGGATACAATTTTAGGACAGAATTATCTCATGGTTATTTAGTTTCACAATCAAACTTTTATAACCCATAAAGACCCCATAATGGGCAAATTTTGTCTGGTTCTCTGAGTTTACAAATAGTTAACTGTCCTTCTTTATAGATGTTCAGAATAAAGGGATCAGGAACACTTATGCAAGCAGGGTAAAAATCTTATCAGCACATATGAGCGGGAAGAGCAGTGGTACATTAAATGCATAATAAATAAGAATTTTAATTCAACTCATCATGAAAACAATAAGAGATGAGAAATGAGAGGACAGAGGCCTTGGATGCCCAGAATTATAGACTTAACTCGGATCAACACTGTCTGTCAGACTTAATGAATGTTGTTTATAAACATATTTTTGCATATTTTAGAGCAAGATGTTTGAATAATCTATCCTATAGTTATTCTGGTTGTTCAGGTAATATATAAGGGTATTCTTCTCTAACTTGCCCAGGAGGGTTATGTGACCAGGAAATGGTAGAATAGACACTTTCAACAAACCTCAATAGAATCCCATACCTCTGAAGAAAAAAATATTTGCTAGAGATAGAATAATTATAATTGATTCCATATGATAAAATACAGAATATATATTCTCCGGCAGTTTATGGATTCCTAGACTTGATACTGGAGAAATTTAATACTTAAGGCTCATCCTCCCTCTTTCGTGTCCACTGAGTTCCACGTTCCCCAGTCATGGAAAAGGAAGGAAAAATAATGGAGAATTTGGGTGGGATAAAACATGCCATATATGCCTACCTCCAGAGCCATAGACAAAGTAGAACAACTCCTTTGGTCTGATGGAAAGAGGCATAGAAAACCAACTGGGAGCAGTTTTGTCCTGCAGTTTAGGCATAAAAGAGGACTGGCCAGGGGATCCCAATATTACTCAGTGAGTGAATATAAAATGAATGAATGAAGAGGAAATACAAGAAAAAGACAATCTGGGGCGGCTAGGTGGCGCAGTGAGTAAGAGCGCCGGCCTCGGAGTTTGGATGACCCGAGATCAGATCCGGCCTCAGAAAATGAGCGCCCATGCATAAATAATGACTAGCTGTGTAACCTTGAGCAAGTTACTTAACCCCAATTGCTTTAAAAAAAAAAAAAGACAATCACACACACAAGCATACCAATACACAAAAGTTTAATGCAAGCCTAGGACACAAGCAGATAAATCACTGCTCTGATATTGCAGCATAATAGGAGAGGTGAATATGGGTTTGGAAAGTTTATTCCAGAACCACAACTTCTTAGAATCTCAAAGCTAGAAAGACTTCTCAGTCACCAAGCCTAAATACTACATGACTGAGAATTTTCTTGAAATCTAAAAAATCTAGGCTTCACTAGAAGACCTCTCCTGAGCCAAAACCCTATCTGCCCTCTCAAGAAATATTCTACTTTTAGATAACTCTAATGTAGATGGTTTTCCCTTACATTTCGCTTAATTTTAGCCTCCCAGCAACTTCCACACTTTTATCATAATTTTACTCTCTGGGGACAAGCAGAACAAATCTATTCTCCCTTTTATATGAAAACCATATTCATATTCATATACATATACACACATGCATATATATGTAAACTCATACACATATTCATATACACATACACATGCAGATATACACATACACATACACATACACATACACATACACATACACATACACATACATATACATATACATATACATATACATATACATATACATATACATATACATATACATATACATATACATATACATATACATATGCCCTACCTTTCACCAACCTGGTTGTTCTTCTCTGGTTGATCTCCAATGTTTTTCTAAAATATTATAGGAAGTATTTAACAGCCATATATGGGCTGATCAGGACAAAGGTCAGTGAGATTAGTCCTTCTTCATACTGTATTCTAAGCCCTTATTAATGGAACCTAAACTATTTGAACTGCTATTTTGAACTTTTAACTCACGTTGAGCTTTAAGTTCCCTCAAAAACATTCATATGTTTTTTCCAGATGAATTCTTATCTTTTTTTTTCTTTACTGTACTATGACACATAATACTTGGACCCTGCTTGGTAAGTTTTACCCTTATCTTTACTGAAACCAGGCCTTTACAGTCATTTCTTGACCTGTTGCCAATCCCCTCCTACCTGATCCACCTGCACATTTTCCCCTTGAGTCTCTTGGGCTGCTACCCACATCCCCGTCCCTCCCTTCTACCTCCTCTTTACAGATTATCTTTCCCCATTTGAAATTAAGGTGCTTGAAGGCAGACTCTCTTGTTTTATTGTATTTGAATCCCCAAAGCATAGCCCAATGCCTGGCACACAGGAAATCATTTAATAAACGCTTTACCAATCATTCCTTTACTATCTTGTTATGTCTCCTCCGTCTTGTACTTTTGCAGTATTTTAAACCAAGCATTTGGTTATTTAAATTTATTTAAATTTATCTTTATTGACTTTTATTGTATTAGATTTGGCTCTGTGCTTTAACCTGTCAGAATCTTTGGGATTCTGGCACATCTAAAACCTTTTAGCTATCTCTCCCAGCTTTGTGTCATCTGCAAATATGAAAAGTATTCCATATATTCCTCTAAGTCACTGATAAAATTTTTAACTACTATCATGCCAAAGACAAATCCTAGGCAGACTAGAGACATCCTCCAAGTTCACATTGACACATTAGTCACTATACTCTGTGTTAGGCCATTCAACTAGTTCCAAATCCCTCTAAACTAACTATCATCTACCAAATATTTCTCTATCTTATCCACAGGAATAGCACACGTGATTTTGTCACTAAAGTAAGAGCATTGGCAGGATCTGGGAATCTAGAAGGACTTTGACTGGGGTCCCAGAAATACTCTTGCTCTCTTACTTGATAGGCAACCTAAATAAGAACAGAGAGTGTCCAGTCATTACATTGGACACAAGGTAATTTAGTTTTAAACAATTGCAAACCAGGGAAATGAAATGGCCCTCAGTCCCAGGGAGATCACATCTATTTTCACAGGAATTCTGGTGGAACAAGAGATAAATGTTCTGAGTTTATGCACAGGTGGTTTTCAAAGGAAGAAAGTCAAGCTATCAACAACCATATGAAAATTGCTCTAAATCACTATAAATTAAAGAAATGCAAATTCAACCACTTCTGTAGTTCCGCCTCATATCAATCAGACTGGCAAAGATGATACAGGAGGAAAATAACATTGGTGGAGGGACTGAAAGGAAAATAGGAGTATTTGTTCACCTTTGCTATGAATTAGCCTAGCCATTCATGAAAGCAATTTGGAATCATTCCCCAGAAATTACTAAATTGTGCATACCCTTTGACCAAGCTATACTAGACCTATACTACAGAGAAATCAAAGAAAAATGAATGGGATCCATATTATAAAAACATTTATAGCAGCTCTTTTTGTGGTAGCCCTAAAATGGAAAGTAAAATGTATACTCTGATTGGATGATGGTTTAAAAAATTGTGGTATATGAATATAAAGGAGTGAAATTATGCCATAAGAAAAGATGAAAGCCTTTTCTTCTTAGCGCCATCTTATTGACTTCTATTATGTCATGAGAGCCAAGTGGAGGAAGAAGCAAATTGTAGGCTGAAACACAAGAAGAGAAAGATGAGGCAGGGGTCCAAGTAAGCAGACTGTGCTGACCACAGAGGCCATCGGAGCAGAGATGGAATGACCCTTGGTGACATTCTCAGGAAAGCAGAAACCTTCAGGAGACGTCACCCACCATGGGGAGGACTCTACCAGCTCCACCATCTGACACCTCTCTGACAGGAGGCCGTGCCATCATTTCATGCAGATTCCACTTAGCTGACTCCTGACTTTGTGCCATGGGACTTTGTCATTCTGGACTGATTGTTTTCTCTGTGGCTAAGTGTAGCACACCTATGTAATAAATCCTCACAACTTTATTGTTTAAAAAAAAGAAATGATGAAATGAATAATTAAAGACAAATTGGGAAAATATCCATGAACTGATACAAAGCACAGTGAGCAGAATGAGAGGACCAACTATGCAATGATAACAACATTAAGAAAAGCAACTTTGAAAGACTTTAGAACTCTGATCAATACAATACTAAATTATCAGTCCAAAAAGTGAAGAAAAAAACACATAACTGATCAGTTTAAAATATAAAGAGGCACATTTTTCAAACAGGACCTTTATTTTGTAGAAATGCATACATATATACAAATATATGTACATATATAAATATATATATGGATTAAAAGATTTATTTCTTTAGCTCAATGGGAGCATGAGGTAGGAATAAATTATTTCTAAAAATTATATTTATGTTATACCGTGCTATAATTTTTTCATTTAATTTCTTTATGTGCAGTGGTAGTGCTCTGATTTAAAATTCAGGCAGTGAACCACACTACCAAAAAGGAATGGCGATTACCTTGATGGCATAGGATAATATTGACATTACTTTTATTGGAGATGATTTAGAGTATTTATTGAAAATGTTAGGTACACAGAATTAAAAGTTGATACCATTCATATTTTTAAATCATTCTATTACTGACACATGGTAGTGAATAAGTAGAAAAAAGTTAGGTGTCAAATGTCACAATTATTATCAGGCTTTTCATATTAAGAACTATCAATAGGCAGTCCCCAAACTTTTTTGAACCACTAATATGAGTTGGTGTGCAAAATGACTGACTGTGTCACACCTATCTCTACTGTATATTTACATTCTTCCTAATAAATCAAACTAAATGTGAAAGCACACATATACAAATGAATGAGCACACAAATGCAGGCCAAGAAATCACAAGTTCATGGAGTTATGTATGTGTAGTTAGACCACAAATTCTCCTTAGAGATGCAAGTAAAGGAACTGATCTTATCAAACACCCAAAGGTAAAAAGAAAAATAATTTCATAGGACAATTTGTCATTTGTCCTTGTAATATAGCACTCATAAGAATTAGAAGCAAATATATTACAATGAAGATAATTGCTGCTTATGTAACATCTGCTGCAGAAGATGAAGAGGCAGGGAATTGGTAGAGAAATATAGAAAAAGGAGAAGACAAATAACTAGGTACTTTCCACTTTCTTTCATATATACCTCTGGGCCTTAATGCCTTCACCTAGAAGATCAACAGGGCAAAGATGGTGAACACAATTGTTGATAAATACCACTGAAATTCAAAAAGCAAAAGAGGATAAAAACACTTCTAGTTTACTCAGAAGTTCCATGTCTCATGTACATCAGAAATGTTTTCTTAAAATTAAAAGGGTTTTTAAGGTTCTGGACAAGACTTTTCTCAAATTGATATGGAATATATGTGGATCTCTGAGGTTGTAATGATTAGACTTAGGTTCTCATTTCTCTTCTCTTCAAACTCTCACTAGTCAACTCTCACTAGTCAATCAGTGAAGATTTGTCATGTACCTAATAGGTGTCAGACATTATGCTAACTGCTGGGGATACAAAGAAAGACAAAAAACTGTCCTTACCTCTATGAAACTCATAGTCTAATAGGGAAAAAAAAAACATGAAAACATGCATAATCAAGCTATATACATGATAAATTTTTAAAAGTTGAAAGAATAAAGGCACTGAAATTAGAAGGATCAGGAAAGGGTTGCTATAGAAGGTGGGATTTTTGCTGGGATTTGAAGGCAACAGAATGTACGCTTTTGGATAATTTATTTCACCTTTGGGCCTCAGTTTTCTCATTTTGTAAAATGTGAAAACTAATGCATCTGGGGGTTGACTAGGTGGTTCAGTGAATAGAGCACTGGCCCTGGAGTCAGGAGGAGCTGAGTTCAAATCTGGTCTCAGGCACTTAACATTTACTAACCATATGACCTTGGGCAAGTCACTTAACCCCGATTGCCCACACCAAAAAACCAACCAAACAAACAACTAACACCTCTAATACCTCTCTAGGATCATTAAGATTAAGAGTTCAAAGGGACCTTAGAGGTCATCTAGTTCTATAACCTAAAAAGGTTGTTGTGAGTCAAGTATTTTTGTACTGAAATGCTACAAATATTATCTATTATAATCTCATCATTTTATCATGCAGAAAAGAACTGATTCCAGACATGGCAATCATTTTAGAATTGACTGCATGCAGTTACATCATCAACTAATTAGAACACAGGTCAAAATCAATACTAAATTAGGAAAATGTAAAAAATGGGTGGAAACTATTAATATGGCCCTAAAATAAATAGTCATTGACTATGAAAATTGGGAGTGAACGAGAAAAATGACATTTGTCATAATCTAAACTTTTCCTCCATGTTCAAGGCACTACTAACCCCATAACTTCGATATTTTTTTGATTCTTCTTCCTTTTCCTAAACTGATAATGTAGGTATTCTCTAAGGATCTCTCATTTTTTCCCCCCATCACCACACCCTATTTGTAAATTTCAACAGATCCTTCTAACTTCAATTATTACCTCTTCATAGAAAAATACCTAGGGGCGGAGCCAAGAGGGTGGAATAGAAACAGCACGTCCAAGGCACTCTCCCCCCAGATCACCTCCAAACTATGTAAAAGGGGACTCTGAACAACTTCTGGAGCCCTAGCACCCACAGAACGACACAGAGAAGCTAGCCTCTTGCTGAGGACGGCCCAGCAGCCCTGCAGGAAGGACCAGCAGCACTCTGGGAGCTGGCAGCGCAGCCCACAGTGTGGAGAGCCGAGCCCAGGTCTGTGTGAGTCCCGTGAGCCGTGGTTTTAGCCCCAGGGTGGCTGGGCCAGCAGCTGGCTGGATGGACCCCAGAACACCAGCAGTTGTGGGGATTCCAGAATTATCAACACAGATATACCTAGGACAAAGTGAGAGGTTAGTGCCCTATGGACTTTGGGACCAGTATTTGGGGAACACGTCAGCTTCCTCCCCTGGGGGCTAGAAGCCACTGAGGAGACTCGCCATTTTGCAGTTTTCAGTGGCAGCTCCAGCTCCTGGCCTGCAAACTGTAGGGAGATCCAGCAATCAGTCTTGGGGGCTAATCACTCTTGCTTTAACCTCCCTGGATCTAGATTGTGGTCTGGGGTGGAGGTTGTGGGGTGGGTATCCAGCTTGCCAGAAATGGAAGTTGCCTCTCCACACGTTTGGGATGGAAGCTCCCCTGTCTGGGGGCAGAGTCCTACTGTGGCAACAAGCCCAAAAGTCAAGTAATTAAGTGGCAACATGCCAAGGCAAAGGAAACAAAATAAACAGAAAAATGAAACATTAGACTCCTATTTTGGGGGCAAAGAGGATCAAAGCATGGAACAGGAGGAGGACAGTGAAGTCAGAAGTCCTACACCAAAGGCCCCAAATGAAAATACGAGTGGGTTACAGGCCATAGAGGACCTTAAGAAGGGTCGTAAAAACCAAATAAGAGAAGTGGAGGAAAAATTGGGAAGAGAAATGAGAAGGATGCAGGAAAAGAATGAAATGAGGGTCAATAGCCTGACTGAGGAAAATAGCACCTTAAAAAATAGACTAACTCAAATGGCAAAGGAGGCCCAAAAGGGCAATGAGGAGAAGAATGCCTTAAAAAGCCAAATTTGCCAGATGGAAAAAGAATCTCAAAAGAAGAGATTCATTCCTTCAGAGTTAGACTGGAGCAAATGGAAGCTAATAACTTTATGACTCAAGATGCTGTTAAGCAGATCCAAACAAATGAAAGAATAGAAAGCAATGTGAAATATCTCATGGGAAAAACCACTGACCTGGAAAATAGATCCAGGAGAGACAATTTAAAATCATTGGACTACCTGAAAGCCATGATCAAAGAAAGAACCTAGAAATCACCCTTCAAGAAATTCTCAAGGAAAATTGCCCTGATGTTTTAGACCCAGAGGGCAAAATAGTGATTGAAAGAATCCACCGATCACCTCCTGAAAAGATCCCCAAAAGAAAACTCCTAGGAATATTATAGCCAGGTTCCAGAATCCCCAGATCAAGGAGAAAATACTCCAAGCAGCCAGGAAGAAACAATTTCAATATTGTGGAAACACAATCAGAATAGCCCAGGACCTGGCAACTTCTACACTGAGGGATCGAAGGGCATGGAATATGATATTCAAGAGGGCAAAAGAACTGAGAATGAACCCAAGGGTCACCTACCCAGCAAAACTGAGTATTTTGTTTCAGGGGAAAATATGGTCATTCAGTGGAATAGAGGACTTTCAAGCATTCTTGAGGAAAAAAAACCAGAGTTGAATAGAAAATTTGACATCCAGACACAAGAAGCAAGAGATGCCTGAGAAGGTAATCAGGGAAAAGAAATCAAAAGGAACTTATCAAAGTTGAACTATTTATATTCCTACATGGAAAAACAATAACTGTGACTGATGAAACCTTTCTTAGTATGAAAATAATGGAAGAAGGGTGTATGATCATATGAATACATATGTGAATGTGTGTATATATGTTTACAGTTATACATGAATAGAGGGCATATGTTGAATTTGTTGGGAAGGGATGATACTTAAGGGGTGAAATTATGAGGTGAGAGAGGAAAGTGGCAAGAGGAGATGGAGAGAGACAGGGTAGGGCAAACTATCTCATGTAGAAGAAGCAAGGGGAAGTGGTTGCAAGGGAGGGAGAGAATAGGAAGGCAAAAAGGCAAAACCACATTCTCATTGAATTTGGTTCAGGGAGAGAATGACATACATACTAAATGGGATATCTCAACCTGCAGCAGAATAGGGGGAAGGGGGATGAGAGGAGGGATGATGGATGGGAGGGCATTCTTGGGGGGAGGGGAGGTTGGAAGTACCCACTATAGAAGAGGGACAGGATCAAGTAGGGAATGGACCAGGTGGGGGGTGGGATGAGTGGGAGGGAATTATAAGCAGCCTTGTACAATATATCTACTATGGTAATGTTTTGCATAGCTAGACATGTACAACACATACTGAATTACTTATCTTCCCAGAGGGAATGGCTGACAAGGGAGGAAGGGAATGGATCTGAAATTCGAGGTCTTAAAATTAAATGTTTCAAATATATATATATTATTATTAATACTCTTTTGCATGTACTTGGGAGATAAGATGTGCAGGCATTGGGGCACAGAGATTCACCTTGCTCTAATGAAAAAGTCGAAGGGGGTATGGGAGAAGATATGGGAGAGAGCAGATTGGAGGAAGCGATATCTTGTGGGACTGCTATTCTGGGATGGTGGGTAGGGGAAAAATGGGGAAAAATTGTAACTCAATATCTGGCGGAAATAATGATGTAAAACAGAAGTTAATAAAGTATTTGTTTAAAAAAAAGAAAAATACCTAATCATACATCTCAATCCTGATCTCTGTCCTTTTCTTTATGTTCACTTCTATCCACTTCTACCCATTATCTCACATATAAACTTGTTGAAATTCAATCTATTCTTCAATATTTAACACATTTCTCATCCAGGACCTGCCTGAATTCAAATCCTGCCCATTTGAATGAAGAGAATGAAGATGGTTTTCAAGGTCCTTCAGTATTAAATCTATGTATTGTTCTAGTATCTCTCCAGTTCTATTCTTCCCTGGAGTCCTCTTAGTATGTGGTTTATACCATTCTATATACCCAACAAATTCTAAACCATATTTTAGTAATTCATGCATATTTGTGGTATTCTTTCTACTAGAATATAAGCTCCATGAAGACAAGGATTATACTTCATTTGTCCTTGTATATGATTGAATAAATAACAGTAGTTCTCTGTATGTTATAGGAAAACAATAAATATTTATTGAATTGAATTTTTTAAAAAAAGTCATCAGTCATATCTTCCTTCCCTACAGATATGTTTTCTCTAGTTGAGGCTATGGTAATGAGAAAAGGTTGGTGGAAATTCTGAATAGTGGTAAAATTGTGAAGATAGGTTGCTGAAGGGATAAAGAGATAGGCCTAAAGTTGGGAAAACTTGATTTGAAGTCCTGACACTGACACCTGACCAAGTCATTTAACTTGTCTCAGCCTCAGTTTCCTCAGTGGCAAAATCTTTCAGTCAATAAATGTTTACTAGGTCCAAGACACTGTGCCAACCATTGAAGATACAATAGGCAAAAGACTGTTCCTGGCCTCAAGGAACTCATAAAGTAATGAGGGAGACAACAATACAAAAATGTACACATTAGGCAAAAAGAGTGATATCATAAGAAAATTGGGAGAGCATGGAATAGTTTATTTGTCAGATCAATGGAAAAGGGAAGAATTTAGGACCAAACAAGATATAGAGATCATTACAAAATATAAATGAATAATTTTGATTGTATAAAATTACAAAGTTTTTACACAAACAAAACCAATGCAACCAAAATTATACAGCATTTTTTGTAGTAATTATCTCCAATAAATGGCTCATTTCCCAAATATATAGAGAACTGAGTCAAATTTATAAGAATACAAGTAATTTCCTATTTGACAAATGGTCAAAAGATATAAACAGGCTGTTTCCAAATGAAGATATCAAAACTATCTAGAGTAATTTGAAAAAAAAAAGAGTATATCACTATTGATTAGAGGAATGCAAATTAAAAAAAACAACTCTGAGGTACCTCACATCTATCAAAATGGCTAATATGACAGATAAGGAAAATGATAAATTGTGGAAGTGATGTGGAAAAACTGGGATACTGATGAACTGTTGGTTAAGCTGTGATCTAACCAGTACAATTTGAAGCTATGTCCAAAGGGCAACCAAACTTTGCAGACCCTTTGATCCAGCAATACTGCTACTAGGTCTGCATTCCAAAGATATAATAACACAGGGAAAATTACTTATACATTCAAAAAGTAATAGTCCTTTAGTGATGGCTAAGAATTGGAAATTGAAGGGATTCCCAATGTTTGGAGGATGGCTGAACAAATTTTGTATATGATTGCAATAGAATATTATTGGGCTATAAGATGATTTCAGAAAAACCTGAAAAGAATTAAATAAACTGTTCCAAAGTAAAGTGAGCAAAATCAGAACATTTTATACATTAGAAGAAATATTGTACTTTGAACAACTATGAATGATTTAGCTATTTTCAACAATATATGATCTAAGGCAACTACAAAAGATTTATGATGAAAAATGCTATCTACCTCTGGAAGGGTTGATGTGGGAGGGAACTGAAGGCATGTGAATACAGACTGAAGCAAACTTATTTTTCACCTTTTTTGTTCAAGTTTTCTTTCACAAAATTACTAATATAGAAATCTTTTACATGAATTAATATCTATAACCTATATCAGGTTATTTACTGTCTCAGGAAAGGGGGAGGGGAAAAACAGTGATATAATTGTGAACTCAAAACTTAAAAAGAGTTAAAATTGTTTTTACATGTAATTGGGGAAAAGTAAAATATTTTTTTAAAGTAAATGTGTAGAGTGGTTTAAAGATGTAAGTTTCAATACATTAAGTAAAAATATGCACAAATAACTATATGCATGAAAAATAAGAAAAAATAATTGAAAGAAGGTATTAGAATTAAGAAGTGGCAGTGAGTAGAGCTCTGGCCCTGGAGTCAGAAGGACCTGAGTTTTGATCCGGCCTCAGACACTTAATACACATGAACAAAAACCTAGACATGTGACCTTGGGCAAGTTACATAACCTCAAATGCCCTCAAAAAAAAAAAAAAGTCTTAGGGGTGGCTAGGTGGCCCAGTGAGTAAAAGCACAAACTTCGGAGTTGGGATGACCCGGGATCGAATCCAGCCTCAGAAAATGAGCACCCACACATAGATAATGACTAGCTGTGTAACCTTGAGCAAGTTACTTAACCCCAATTGCTTAAAAAGAAAGAAAGAAAGAAAAAGAAATGGCAGGAAACACTTCCTAAAGAAAATGGGATTTTAGTTGGGATACAAAGGAAGCCAGGAAAATCAATAGTCTGAAGAGAGGAGGGAGAACATTCCAGGTATGAGGAATAACTAGAGAAAATACTGAAAACCCAGACCATCTTGTTTGTGGAAAGACAAGAGGGTCTGTGTCACTGAATCAAACACAAAATGGCAGAGATTAAGGTATATGGAAGAATGGAAAAGTAAATCACGAAGGGCTTTGAATGCCATAGAAAATGTCATATTTGCTCCTGAAGGTGATAAGGAGCCACTGTAGTTTACTGAATAGGGGACTGGCATGATCAGACTTATACTTTAGGAAAATCACTTTAGTGACTGAATGAAGGATGGATTGGAGTAGAAAGAGATGTGAAGAAGGCAGACCCACCAGTAGGCTACTGCAATAATTAAGGCATGAAGTGATTAGGGTGTTGATCAGAGTGATGGGAGTGTGAGAGGAGAGAGTGTGTGCTCAAGAGATGTTGTTAAATTGAAATCTATAGGCCTGGGCAACTGAATGGACATTGGTGCATGAGAAAGTTGGGAATCCTAGATGACTTCTAGATTATCAACCTGAGGGTCTGGAAAGAAAATGCCATCCTCTACAGGAATATGGAAGGTCAGAGGGGAGGAGGGCTTGGGGAAATATAATGAGTTCCATTTGGATAGGTTGCACTTAAGATGTTTACTAGACATTAACTTTGAGATGTCTGAAAAGAAGATAGAGATGCAAGATTGGAAGTCAGCAGAGAGTTTAATGGTAGATCTGAGAATTATCAGATGGTAATTTGGAGTTAATGAGATATCCAAGTGAAGTAGTTTAGTGGACAAAGAAAAGAAAGTCCACCACAGAACCCCATGGTATACCTAAGGTTAGAAGGAATGATCTGAAACCTCTAAGGTAAAAGGACAACCATAAGACATTGGTGTCCTGAAAACATAGAGAGAAGAGAGGATCAATAGTGTCAGAGGTTGCAGAGAGACTGAGGAGATGGAGGATTGAGAAAAAAAAATTATTGGATGTGGCAATTAAAAGATCATTGGTAACTTTGTAGAGAGCAATTTTTCACCAGGTTGTACTACTTTTGGACTTTTCTGATTTCCCCTTCATGTCCCTGGGTTGTGAAACTTCCTGGTCCACACCGCACCCCCCCTCACTTTTGAGTTTCTTTTTGTGTGCTGTCTTCCTCTATTAGATTGCAAACTTCAGGGTATGGACTAGCTTCCTTTTTTCTTTTTGTATTCCTAGCACTTATCACAGTTCTTGGCACACAGTAGGTGCTTAATAAATGCTTATCGACTGACTGATTGGAATGATGAGGTCAGTAGTCAAATACAGAGGGGTCAGAAGAGAGTGAAAGAAAATAGAGGCACCTATTGTAGATGGCCTTTGCAAATAGCTTAGTCACCATTAAGATGGGCTCTGTAAAGATCATGAACTGTCAGAGTTACAGGACAACTAGTCAGCTAGAAGGATTTCTGAAGCATGGAGCTGCCTGACATACCAGTGATCCTTCGTAGGTGAACTCTAGTTGAATTTGGAGATGACTGCAGCTTCTAGAAATCATAGGATGAGCCTTGAACAGCTCAAGGGTCACCTTGGGCAGAAGCTGCAGACTTGAGATCTTGCTTGGGAGTTTCTAAGCATTCTCCTGCCTTGCTTATTGTGTCTAAAGATATTTTCTCCCTTAACCCCCAACTCCCATCTGAAAGCCTCTAGAAACTATGTCACCCTTTTCCCCTATCCCTTTCAGCAGCTGAGATCTCTCTCTCTCTCTCTCTCTCTCTGTCTCTCTCTCTCTGTCTCTCTCTCTCTGTCTCTCTCTCTCTCTGTCTCTCTCTCTCTCTGTCTCTCTGTCTGTCTCTGTCTCTCTCTGTCTCTCTGTCTGTCTCTGTCTCTCTCTGTCTCTCTCTCTGTCTCTCTGTCTCTCTGTCTCTCCCTCTGTGTGTGTGTCTGTCTGTCTCTCTCTGTTGTCCTCTCTCTTTCTCTCCTCCCTTCCAAGTTTTCTCTTGCAAGTTCTTCTCAAACATTAAATGCCCTGTAATCTATGATTGGACTCCATTTTGCTTCAGACCTCTTTATGCACGTGGGGGTCATTTGTAAAGACCACAAAAGTCAGGAAACAAGTTGGGTTTTTTTTGGGGGGGCGGGAGTTGTTTGTTTTTTAGAAACTGGGGAAACATGGATTTGTTTGTAAGCAGTAGAGGAGGCAGTAGACAGAAGCTGAAAATAAGTGAGAAAATGGTCATAACAGAGGACAGTCTGTTGGAGGAGACTGGACAGAATTGAATCACATGAGTGGATAGCAGGGTTAGCATGGTAAGACATAAGGGCCACTTATCATGTGATACAGGGGTGAAGGAGTAGAGAGTAGAAGAAAGCATCTTAGCTACTACATGAAATATGGGAAAGGGAAGAAGAAAAATTGATGGTTAATGGTTTTGATAATTTTTGTAAAATAGGAGGCAAAATTCTTAGCTGAGAGAGTAAGGGAAGGAGACATGGATAGTTTGAGGAGGGAGGAAAATGTTTGGAAGAGCCGCAGTGGACAATGGGATAGGGAGTTGATAAAGGTGGTAGAGTGTGTTTGCCTAGGGCAGTGATCACCCAGGCAGTAGTAATAGCATCTACCTCACTGGGTTGGTGTGAGTATTAATTATGATGACAGGTGAAACACTTTGCAAACCTTGAAGAGCTACATAAATATTCTCTATGTGCCAATTCAAATGTCTGTGTATTGCTAGGTTCAAAGAAAGCATTTCATTCATTCAACCAATAATGAAATTTTAAAATGATAAAACAGTTCTCTTTTAAAAAAACATTTCACTTAGAATATCATTTCATAACATTCTAATTGACTTACTAGGAACTGCATAATAGTTATCTGTCTCATTCTTCTCAGAGATTATAAACAGGATGAGGACAAGGGCCATATCTTATATTCCACAATGCTCCTCAGCCAGTAGATGCCTATTAAATGTTTATTGGATGAATGAGCAAGTCTGTCTTTTGAATTCCTTTCATTTTTTATAATCATCCCTCTTCAACATCAATTTATTGTTAGAGTGGGATTTATAAAATTATTTTAACTCCTTTCTACTCTGGTGATAGCAATCAGTGGTCTAGCAGTTTCATCCAGAAGAACATAATGATCAATAGTTCGAAGATTAGGAATGGGACTCACTATGGCATAGTCAGAACTCAGAGTAGGGCAGCTTGGCTAGGTGAAAGAGTGAGTGTTAGTGATTAGGACAAGTCAAATTCGAAGATGCAATTTAGGGCATGACCTACCCACACACACACACACACACACACACACACACACACACACACACACACAAACACACACATCCAAAACAAACAAAAAAGTTTTTAAAAGCCTTTCCAATACAAAAGAAAAGACAAATTATGTTGAGTTTCCATTGTCTACTAACCATGGCGTTCATTGAAATGAAACACGTTGATATTTCAAGGAGTAACATCTTTGGGAAAAAATGTATTTCAGGTCTTATCTATTACTCTTCACTTTTAAATTAGTTCGAAAATGCCAATGGATGCACAACATTGTTTCATGTTGTCTCATTCCTCTATTTCCAAGTTTCTGTCCTCCTCTTAATTTTGGATTAATTTAGATTTCACAGGGGATTTACTTATTGACATTTAAGAGGTGAATCAATGTAATTAGTAGCATTACACTTATTACTGTTGCTTTGATTTCAGCTGTTAGTGATTTGAAAATTTTAATTTCTCAGTGAATTATATAGATTGTTTTTGTTGCCTGAGTTGATCTATTTTTTGTATAATTAGAATGTACTAATTTACTTTATCTTTTCTGTTTAATTGAGTTAATGATGTCTGCTAAAACACAGTACTACACTATTAACTGATTTGTGAGAATGCCAAGACTTAACAATCTTTTGGGGGCAAAATTAAAAGTGTAACTGAGTTTCATAGGACCTCTTTGCCTTCAAAGAGAAATAGGAACTTCAATGTGATAAAGAGCAGATTTCACATCCAGGAAGACCAGGGTTCAAATCCAGCCTTTGACGTAGACTGAATGTGTGATGTTTGTCAAGTTCTTTAATCTCTCAGTGCTGTAGGGAGCTCTAACATTATAACTTACCATGAAGGTTCCCAAGATCAATGAAATCATAAATTCAACCCCTATCACTTTGTATCTAAAACTGACTTTTGAATGTTTTCAGTAAGCATTCAAAATTTCATCGAAGGGGTTGAGTATTCCAGTACAGGCCTCAATTTTCAATTTCTCCAAGAAGTATGATACACACATCTAAATTAAGAGTGGATTTTGGTAGTATGACAGAAAGTAAAACATGACTATCTCAACTCATCAGGGAGGTGGTAGACTATGATGTGTAAAGAGAAGTTGGCATTCTCCTACATGGCCAATATGTTGATTCATTTTGCCTAAATATTTTTCTTTGTTGCAAGTGAAGGTTATGTTAAAAGGAAGTGATAGTAATATTCTTCTCCCTCTCCTAAGTGAAGGTTATGTTAAAAGGAAGTGATAGTAATATTCTTCTCCCTCTCCCCCCCAAAAAAGCATCAACAAAACACAAATTTTAAAAATATATATTACAGGAGATGAACAACAAAGGATTTACCAGAATTTAAGAAAAACAAATTGTTTCTGAAAATATGAAGGAGTAGAGAGACAATGTGCTACAATGATTATACGATCATAGAATCATAGATTTATATCTGAAAGTGACTTTGTATTGGATACAATTGGTCCATTTTTACAGATGAGGAACCTAAAGCATTCAAAAGTTAAAATACTTGCCTAAGGTCACAAAGCCAGTAAAGTCAGAGGCAAAATTTTAACCCTGATCTTCCTGATCTTGTTGGTGCACTGTCCTCTGCACCATGTTCAGGAAGTTCTAAATTTAAATCCTGTTTCTATCATATTCTAGGTATGTAACCATGGGCAAGTTACTTTTCCTCTTGACATAGCGAAGTTTCCTATCTGTGCTGGTGAAGGGATTGTCCATGGAGAGTTCTTTGAATTTATGAAATCACCTCTAGACCAAAACAAATAAGACAGATAATTAAAATGTATTTTTTAAACAACTGTTGAGAATCAGAATGCTGAAACTTCTTTACCTATAAGAATATCAAGAGTTCTGGGGTATTCACAGTTTACTAGACTCTGGATCTTCCATATGAATCAATTTCTACCTACTTTCCATCTGAAAGGAAAAAGTGATCAATTTACATAGATGCAATGGGAATATATATGTATATATATATATATATATATACATATGTATGTATGTATGTATAAATATATACTAAAGGAAGTGAAAGCTTTGAAATGTCCAACCTAAGTTTCTGTACTCTTTAGTAATGACCTCACATTATGTTCCAGGGGACTCTAAAAAGAGATTCAAATTTCATATTCTACAATCTAATTCAAAAAGAATTTATGAGTATGGTAGGGACTTTGTTAGATGATAATTACACAAAGGCAAAAGAGTAAAGACAGTTCCTGTCTTGAAGGAATTTAATATAATTCAGTGGGTAGGAGATGAGAGCATAGATAGGTAAGAAAATATTAACCAATAAGCCAACAAACATTTATTAAGCATCAATTATGTATCAGATACTATACTAAGTACTGAGGATACAAGGACAAAAAACAAATTAAAAAATCAGTTCCTGTCCTCAGGGATCTTAAATTCAAAGTAACAGTTACTAAAGTAATCTTCTTAAGTTCTGTGTTTACTTCCCTCCATCCACCCCACACCAGTAATATCTTGCCATTGACTTCAGGATCAAATACAAAGTCTCTGTTTTTCTTAACTCTTCCCAATCTGACCCCTTCCTACCTTTCTAGCCTCCTTGCTCTTTTCTTGACTCTACATACTCTACAATCCTCTACAACCCAGTAACACTAGCCTTCTTCCTGTTGCTTACATACAACATGCCATCTCATGGCTTTTTTCTTGTCTGCTGTTCCTGGAATATTTCCCCCCTCTCCTTTTTTTTTTCTTCTTTCAAGTCATGGCTCAAATCTCAATCTCCCACAAGATGTTTATCTTGGTATGACTTTCTATGGCTACTTCCTACTGCTAGTGCCATCCATGCAAGATTACCTCCCATTTACACTACTCACACTTGTATGTACTTGAAAGAAGAGGCTAAGGATGTCTATTCTTTCTTCCTGTAGGCAACACCACACCATCATGCCCACGCTACATGTGAGGGACAGTCTTTGTCATGCATTTTTAATGATCTGTAGCATTTTCTTATGTGACTGTGAATATTTTGCAGTTCTTCTTTTGAGAGCTGTTGGTTTATATTCTTTAACCTCTTCTCTATCTATTGGAGCATTATTATTAGTCTTATATACATATTTATTAACTGTTTAAATGTCTTGAATACCAACTCCTTTTCAGAAAAAAAATTTGATGCAAAAGTTTTTTCCCTCTTCAATTGCTTCCTTTTTTATCCAAGGTGCATTAATTTTGTCTGTGAAAAAACTTTTCAGTTTCATGTAATCGAAGTTATCTATTTTGCCTTTTGTAAATGTATCTATTTCATTTGGTAGAGAATACATCTCCTGCCCATTGCTGTAAGAAGTATATGATCTGTTTCTCTTCTAATTTTTTATAGTATGATCTTTAATATTAAGGTCATGTATCCATTTAGAATGTATTTTGGCCAAAGTGTCTTCATTTGCTTTGGGTTCAATCATTTCTAAGATCCTTCTAGCTTTAAGTTTATGATCCTGTGAAGTGTATCTTTCCATATCAACAAGATTTATACATTTGACACAATATCTGTTGATATAACAATTTCAGGAAGTGAATTAGAGAATTACCAAAAAAAGCCCTAAAAATAAAATCTTCACTTTCCTCCTGGAACAGAAATCAAATGGATATTTCTTTTTTTCAGATAGCAAAAGTCAGGCTTTGCAGAGATGGGAAAATGCTCTGGTCTGTGATGTTTAGAACCCAGATGACCTCCCTAATTTCTAACTAAATCACCTGTCAAAAGACCTGACCCACTGAAGTACAAGCTAGGGACATATACCCTTCCACACCAGTGACTCATACCAATCAATATGAATTCAATCTTCACACAATTCAGGCAGAGCCTATTATGAGGCATCCAAGACTGAATTTAAGTCAAAGAATTAGACATCCAGAAGACTGAAGTGCCTGAGTATGATGGGAAAACAAAATCAAATACAAGTATGACATCTAAGTGGAAAAGATAATGCAGGGGGCTCCACATGAACAATGAATCCAAGAAACACGTAAATGCTGGGCTTGCATGAGGAAAGGTGACATAAGTCCACATATACATCAATAATTTAAAAAATTGAAACCAAATCCACACCCCCAGGAATACCATACTCCCTTTCAGTTTCATCAGAAATAGATTTAATGCTATTCAGACAAATAAAATACATTTCAGAGATGACACTTGAACAAGCAATAGATTGAGAAGCAGCCAGGAAAATCAATTCAAAAATTTAACTCTCAAATTCACTACAAAAAGAGGTAGCTTCTATAATGTTTGGTCTCCACCACTTTATTATTTTAGCTCCCATGTCCGAAGGTAGCCTTGATTATTATTGGACTATAAACATATTTTTTTTAAAAAAGTACAGTCACGGATTTAAAAAGTAATAGAAAAGTTGGAGAGTAACTTGAAAGAATGGTGCTCTATCGAGGAATAACTATTTCTGAGGCATTTTTGATATTCTTTCTCATAAATCTCTAGGGTCTCCATGGGAATTTATATCATGTCAAAAAAGAGAAACAAAATGGAATAGCATAATTTTTTTCCACCTCATAACTTTCATGAGTAAAACATCCATCTTGCTTGCTGAAGGAAGGAGGGAAACAGGACATTATCTTCCTAGGAGTCCTACCTAACCAATAACCTTTTCATGATGTAACTTCTCAGAGAGAGGGTTTCATATGGACAATATTAAGTGCAGTATTTTTTGGTATGAAGATCTTTTGTCATTCACTGGGTGTGTATGTGTCACTCTTTTCCCCTGTAGAATGAAAGCATCTTCAAGACAGTTCCACTTTTGAGTTTGTGTCTGCAGAGCCTAGTACAGTGCCTAATTCATAAGGGAGGTTTAATGAATACTTGTTGAGTGATTGGTTGGGTGGGATGAATTACACTGTGGAGTTTTAACTTTACCCTCTGTAAGGTATACTATGGAGATGAGAGAGAGAGAGAGAGAGAGAGAGAGAGAGAGAGAGAGAGAGAGAGAGAGAGAGAGAGAGGTCAAATTTTCTCTAGTTGTCTGGGTTTTCAGATTCCCTTTCCAAATGAAGAAAATTACAAAATAGTTCTTTGTGGGTTTTTTTGAGGGGGGTGTTGTGTTTTAATTGATTTATTTTGATTTTACATGACATATTTTAAAGTATCATTTCTTCCTCCTCATCCCAAGCATTTATGTCTTATAATAAAAAATAAAAATAGGAGGGAAAAAGAGTCAATAAAACTAACCAATGTATCAACAAAGTTTGACTTTATAGGAATTTTTCTACACCACTAATCCCCCAATTCATCAAAGAAGATAGCAAGGGAGGTATCTTTTGATATCTCTTCTTTGGGATCAATCTTAGTCATTATAATTGTACAACATTTAGTTTTAATCCCCTTGTTGTTATTATGGTTGTCATTTGTATCCATTATTGTGGTCACTGTTTTTGTTGTTTTCTTTCTTCTGCTTCCTTCACTTTGCATCAATTTTTTATGAATTTTCTGAGACTTCCCTGTGCTTATCACATTCATCATTTCTTATAGCACAGTCATAGTATTATATTTCATAGAACATATTTGTTTAGTCATTCCTGAATCAATTGGCATCTGCTTTATTTCTTGTTCTACCACAAAAAGTGTCAATTAAAAATATTTTGGTGTGTATGAAGTCTTTTATTTTTTAGGTCATCTACTTCAATGAAGTATACAGTTATCATTGAGAGCTCTAAGCAAAAATGTCTGGACATCTTGCACACTACAGATTTTTTAAACACCACCATCATGATCTCTTACTGTTTAATATGAAGAGAACTAGAACATTTGGAATTTGTATCAACACATGTAAACTCCCATGAATAGGCTTCCACAAAACACTACTTAAATGGGGAAAATATGCCATATACCAATTGGTTTGAGTCATTGAAATACATTATTTGGCTGAGTCAGCTCCATGGTAATTATCCCAATTAGATCAGAGAACCATTTATCAGCATGCCAATTAAGTGAATTCTACAGTAAGTTGGACTTTTAAAAAAATCTAAATTAGCAAAGAAGACCCAACAACTCATACATTTATGGGTAGTCTAGTAGATTGTTGATCATATAACATGGCAATATTTTAGCTGATGTTTTAAAAATCATTTAGATGGGAAACAGCTATGTGTGAATATGCCTTATCTGGAAATTCATCATTGTTGTACATCATGTACACTCTAATATAAATTTTTAAAAGTAAATCCATGAACAGCAAATTTTGTCTTGGAAGTAAATCTTAAAATGTATTTAGAAACTAATTTTCTATTAAAGAGTTGAATGCAAGTGATGGCTGAGTTTAAGGGTTAATCTATCTCATGATCCTTGGGTTGTTCCCAATATAATTATAATTGATTGGTATATGAGATTTGTGATGCCAAAATTATTCTGAGAATGCTGACAATAAATTAAAGCTAGAAGGTAATTGCTATTCTTCAATTATGGCTGAAAGAAACATTCTTTAGTTATAATAATGAAATTAGTTCTCAAAAGGGTCTTCTTAACCATTCTCATAATCTGTGAAGGTTGAATAAATATCTTTTCAGAACTGTTTTCCAATATCCAATCAAAGGATAGAGCTTCAACTTAGGTAATGGCTCTCAATTACTTTATAGAGAGCAATAGGCATCAAATTCTCCATGTTACTTTGTGGGACCTCAAATATTGCTGTTATGGGGGATCAGAAGTTTTTGTGAAGTGAATGCTTTCTAACCTAACTCCCTAATCTGCTGTATGACATGCAGAATTTTAAGCATCAGATTATGGAAATCTTGGTTTTATATAAATAAATAAAAACACACGCACACACACACACACACACATATATACACATACACATACGTATATGTCTTTGTGTGCATTAACACATACACCCAAATACATATTATCTACCTAAAAAAATTGATTTTCAATTCATATTGATTTAAATTCCCTTTTTTATCTTTAGTGCTTAGAACACAGACCACTAGATGGTACAGTGAGTGAAGCAGTGGGCTTGAAGTCAAGAAGACCTGAGTTCAAATTTAACCTGAGATTTCCTTGTTGTGTGACAAATCACTTAACCACTGACTGCCTCCATTTCCTTAAATGTGAAATGGGCATAATAAGAGCACCTGCCTCAAGTGATTGTTGTGAGAATCAAATGAGATATTTGTAAAATACTTAGCAAAAAGGTGATTAATAAAAGCTTATTACCTTTTTCCCTTCCCTGGCACATAAAAGAAACATAATAAATGCTTATTGATTGATCAGTTGATTAATAGTGGCTAAAATTATAAAACTATGTTATGTTATTCAAATTATGTCTAATAATTTTAATAAAGTAATTATTAAAATGACAATTTCTTGTTAAATGACTATGGAGAAGGGTAGTAATAGGATTTAAGGATATGGGAAATGGTTGACTTGGTAAGTAATTGGGATGCTTAAATGGTTGGCTTTTGAACCATCTGTTTTTGTGCTTACAAATTCTGCATACTAGGAATCTGGGTAGTAGTAGTAGTAGTAGCAGCAGAAGCAGAAATAGTAGCAGTAGCAGCAAGAGTAGTAGTAGTAGTAGTAGTAGTAGTAGTAGTAGTAGTAGCAACAGCAGCAGCAGCAGCAGCAGCAACAGCAGTAGCTCACAGAGCTCTTCAAAGAGACTATTATTAGGTCCTCATTCAGGCTATGAAGAAAAAGGGTGGCATAAGGAACTGGCCTTTGAAGAAAGTCAACCTGGGTTCAAGTTCCACACATTCTGATTGTATTTCCTTAGGGCAGTTAACCCCTAGGCAACTAAGACTATAAATTGAACAGTGGTTGAATATTTCCATTGATATAGACAGTTCTTTCACTGCCATGATACTGATGAAATCACATATCCAGACAAAAATGAAGAGGTGGTGTAGGAAGAAGTATGGAGTCATAAATAGCGTACAAGGCTTAGAATCAGAAAGATGGGGCATTTAAATCACTAAATCATTTCCTTAACACTAGCTCCGTGATCCGGTGTGGTGAGGCATTTAATTTCCGGGTGTCTGAAGAAACTCCCTAGAACTTTACTAAAACATAAGTTTAAATTGGGTTTATAGAGGAATATTTCACACTGGGAGTTTCCCACACTGGGGAGACCACAGATCCTCTGCATGTTTGTGCATGAACATAACATAAAGAAGATGAGGAAGGAGCATCACACGTTGATTTCATGTGAGGAGATAAATGCACCATATAACATACAGAAGAGATGGCGGGGTGGGGGGAGATGATTTTAGAAATGGAGATTTCACACTAGGAGTTCAAAGAACTCAAAATGAATCACATTGATGGACAATAGAATTTCAGAAGGTGATAGTAACATAGAATCATTTAGAGAATCAAAGCAATCACTTTGGGTCAGCCATCCACAAACTTCTAAAAGATAGGTTCATTCAATTGTCAATTATTCCCAGATAGCAAGCAATCTTACTTTCAAGTCCTTATTGAAAGTGAACACCTACTATGCTCAAATCCCTAGTTTATCTTTTCTGTGACAAAGCATGCAGCCTACAGATCAATCACAGGATCTCTTTGACATTAGACCCATTCCTACATTGCATTTTACCAATGCTTCAAAACCCAATTTAAATGCCACCTTCATGAAGTCTGAAGTCTTTCTTAATCACTCTTCAGTCAGAAAATATATTTCTCTTCCCTAAACACCCATGAAACTTTATACCTTCCTTCTGCATTTATATCATCCTATTGGAAATTGGAATTATTTCTTAGTTATATGCTTGTTTCCTTATCCTTCATTGGCTCCTCATTCCCTTCCTGATTCCTAAATGTGGGTATTCCCCTCCTTTCTGTTTGTGATCCTCTTCTCTTGCTATATTCACTCCCTGTGCTGTATTCATTTCTTCAATGAACATCTTTCTTATGCAGATGATTTCCAAATATTTTTTTTCCTTTATCCCTGGCCTTTCTACCAAGATCCAGAAAGCTGCCTGAATCACAGAATCTTAATGTCAAAAGAATGATGTGATTTTTTAAAATGCAAGTCTTAAAATGTATTGGAAGGCATAGTGTCCTTATCAGACTATATACGAAACATTCAGTTTTTGTGCTTCATGTATGAGGAAGGAAATTGCATAATTAGTGGAGTCTAGACTTGGAATCAGAAAAAAGGAGTTTGAATTCTACCTCAGCCATGTAGAATCAGAAAGAAAAACAAAAACTGAAATAATCCTTGCCCCCCCCCAACAAAGAACTTATTGGGGGGGGGTGGGAGTGATTAAGGTAATTACCAAAAGGAAATATTTAAAAATAACTTTAAACCATTATTGATTTTTTTCATATAATTCCACTAAGAGACAATGTGGTGTAGTTGATAAAGGGCTTATTTCGTGATCTGAATGACCTGAGTTGAAGTCCAGACTCTTAATACATCCGGCTGTGTGACCCTTGGGATATCACCTGATCTTTCAGCATCCCTAGATGACTCCCTAAGACTGTATGTTATAGAAAACTTGTTGGGTCTTCATCAGTGAAGGTCATTCCTACCTCTGACCCTCTGAACCTAGCCATGATTTCACTAAATGGCAAGTTTCACTATCTGCTGTTACCTGTACCTGTTGGCCTCTACAATTTTTCTCTGAAGGCAAATTACTGGAATGGCTAAATGTCACCATTATAGCACAACTCCACCAACACAGCAGGGCCACTAACCCATTTGCAGCTAAGCTTATTTGCATGTGCAAATCTCAACAACTGCTCAAGTATCTGCTCTCTGGAAATTAGGCAGCTGCTCCTTAAAATCAATAGTTGCAAACTCCGGTTGTGTTTGGAAAGTAAGTGCTGTCTTGTGTAGCATTTGGGGTGCTTTACAGGATATTAATGAAGTCGTTCTGCCTCCAGCCGCTGTTTCCTTGTTACTTGGCATCTTCTCATCCTCAGCTGTCTCTGGAGTGACTTCATCATGGTTTTTTCTTTTCTTTTCCTTATCCGTCGCTTTCAGAGACCTTTAGCTTTGACGAGTTCTTGTTTCCTTGTCACAAATTAATTTCTGCTCTTAAAAAATGCACAACCAGGCACGCAGTGACATGGATGAAATACTTGATAAACTCTGATATTCTACCGCAGGACTACATATCGAGCATCTCAGAGACGGTTTAGTCCTGGGGTTCTTGACTTTTTTTGGTATGTCATAGACCTTCTTTGGAGATTGATAAAGCCTATGGAACCCCATCTTAGAATAATAATTTTAAATGAATAAAATAAGATACATAATGTTACAAAAGAGTCAACGGGTGGTGAAATTATACAATCAGTAAAATACTTTTGTTAAACATTCACAGATTCCACGTTAAGAACCTCTGATCAAATCCCAATCACCCATTTTACAGATGGAGAAACTGAGATCCAGGGAGTTTGAATGACTCGCCTAAGGTTAGACAGATAGTAAACAAAAGGCAAAAATCAATTTCAGACCATCTGACTTTCTTTTTTTTTTTTACATTTTGCAAAAAGATATTTACTCAGAACATAGATGTTTTCTCAACTTTATGGAGGTATAATATCCCCTATAGAGTCTTTGAGGAAAGTGGACTCAAACTTAAATCAGATGATGCAAGGCATTTGCTCCCCGAAATTCACTTTTATATTCATTAGTCCATAGCCAAAAAACATGTATTAAATGCTTTTTATATGCAAGACCCTCAGCTTAACTCTAAGGGCACAAAAAAGAGGCAAAAGACAGTCTTTGCCCTCAAGAAATTCACGAAGTACTAAAAAACAATGGAAGGTGTGACTCCCTCTAGGCTAGTTATTGCAAACAATCTTTCATATGTTTGTTTGTTAATGGTTTGCTATTCATATTTTGAGAACTATTTGTAAATATCAGTTAACTATAGGGGAACATTCAGTTTTATATACATATTTTCGCTAATTATATATCTTATATTTTAGACCTTCACCACAGATACTTGATACAAATTGTTTCCTATTCAGTATTTACCTTCTTAACAAACTTTTTGATTTTGACCCTGCAGAAACACTCTGATTTCATCAAACACAGTTATTGCTTTTCCATGTAGGAATGTAAATAGTTCAACTTTGATAAGTTCCTTTTGATTTCTTTTCCTTGATTACCTTCTCAGGCATCTCTTGCTTCTTGTGTCTGGATGTCAGATTTTCTATTCAACTCTGGTTTTTTCATCAAGAATGCTTGAAAGTCCTCTATTCCACTGAATGCCCATATTTTCCCCTGAAACAAGATACTCAGTTTTGCTGGGTAGGTGACCCTTGGCTTCAATCCCAGCCCTTTTGCCCTCTGGAATATCATATTCCATGCCCTTCTATCCCTCAGTGTAGAAGCTGCCAGGTCCTGGGCTATTCTGATTGTGTTTCCACAATATTGAAATTGTTTCTTCCTGGCTGCTTGTAGTATTTTCTCCTTGATCTGGGGATTCTGAAACCTGGCTATAATATTCCTGGGAGTTTTCTTTTGGGGATCTTTTTCAGGAGGTGATCTGTGGATTCTTTCAACCTCTATTTTGCCCTCTGGGTCTAAAACATCAGGGCAATTTTCCTTGAGAATTTCTTTAAGGATGATTTCTAGGTTCTTTCTTTGATCATGGCTTTCAGGTAGTCCAATAATTTTTAAATTATCTCTCCTGGATCTATTTTCCAGGTCAGTGGTTTTTCCCATGAGATATTTCACATTGCCTTCTATTCTTTCATTTGTTTGGATCTGTTTAATAGTATCTTGATTTCTCATAAATTCACTAGCTTCCATTTGCTCCAGTCTAACTCTGAAGGAATGAATCTCTTCAGTGAGCTTTTGAGATCCTTTTTCTATCTGGCAAATTCGACTTTTTAAGGCATTCTTCTCCTCATTGCCTTTCTGAGCCTCTTTTGCCATTTGAGTTAGTCTATTTTTTAAGGTGTTATTTTCCTCAGTCAGGCTGTTGACTGTCATTTCATACTTTTCTTGCATCTTTTTCATTTCTCTTCCCAAATTTTCCCCCACTTCTCTTATCTGCTTCTTAAGGTCCTCTATGGCCAGTAGCCAGCTTGTATTTTCATTTGGGGCTTTTGGTGCAGGAGTTCTGACCTCACAGTCCTCCTCCATGCTTTGAGCCTCTTTGCCCCTAAAATAGGAGTCCAATGTTGAACTTTTCTGTTTATTTTCTTTCGTTTGCCTAGGCATGTTGCCACTTAATTACTTTGGGCTTGTTGCCACAGTAGGACTCTGCCACCAGACAGGGGAGCTTCGCCCCAAACATGGGGTCTTTACAACTTCTGCCAGTTGGGTGGCCTCTGTAAAAGCCTCCACCCACTCTGGTAAGTTGGATACCCACCCCAAACTTCCCCCCCCAGACCACAATCCAGATCCAGGCAGTTTAAAGCAAGAGCGATTAACCCCTAGACTGATTGCTGGATCTCCCTACAGTTTGCAGACCAGGAGCTAGAGCCACTACTGAGGCTGCAAAATGGCTTCTGTGCAGCTGTTTCTTCAGCAGCTTTTCACCCCCAGGGGAGGAAGCCACTCGTTCCCCAAATACTGGCCCCAAAGTCCATAGGGCACTAACCTCTCACTTTGTCCTAGGCATATTTGTGCTGATAATTCTGGAATCTCCACAATTGCTGGTATTCTGGGGTTCCTCCAGCTGGCTAGGCCAGGCCGCCCTGGGGCTAAAACCGCGGACCTGTGCTCTGCTTGCTGTGCTGTCGGTTCCCAGAGTGCTGTGCTGCCTGCTCCCAGAGCGCTGCGCTGGCTGCTCCCTGCAGGGCTGCTGGGCTGTCCTCAGCAGGAGGTTAGCTTCTCTGTGCCGTTCTGTGGGTGCTGTGGCTCCAGAAGTTGTTCGGAGTCCCCTTTCACATTGTTTGAAATTTGTGTGGGGCAGAGCACATTGGAAATGCTGTTTCTACTCAGCCATCTTGGCTCCGCCCCCCGCATCTGACTTTCAGTACTCTACTTCTTCCTTGTGTATTTGTGACCTCTTGTTTATATTTCCAAAAGAAATGAAGCTAATTCTGAGTAGGTCAATGAATTCATATTATGAAAACTGTCAGTCTACTTGTCCTTTTTTTGAACCACAGTGAGACAAACTCCAAATAAAGTAAAACAACCAGTTAGGAAGAGGATTTTGAGCCTTGTATTTTTTTCTGTATGGTGTTAATTGAGATATGTGTGATGTATCCAGATGTACTATTTTGAATGATTGCTCCAAACAATAAATTTGTGATATTGCCAAAGGGCCTGATTTTGTACTAAATTTGATCTTGCTGCAGTCTTTTTGGGATGCATTAACACAGACAGTGGAAAGTTGTCAGGAAAATATCAATTCTAAAATTAACTGAAGATCTTCCCAAGAACTGTGCTACCAGTCCAGAAGTCAACTGAGTTCTAGTTACGATGCTTTAATTTATAGATGCTTAGAAAATAATTTTTAGAGAAAAGCAGATATGTATATACCATACATGAGTTAATTGCTAGGTGTGGAGTTGGAGCTTCATTTTTCAGTGTCTGCTTCGTTTTAATGGAAGATAAAAAGTCAGAAAGATTTGTCTTCCTGAATTCAGATCTGTCCTCAGACACTTACTAACTGTGTGACTCTAGGCAACTCATTTAACCTTGTTTGCCCTAGTTTCCTCGTCTATAAAATGAGCTGAAAAAGAAATAGGTAAACCATTCCACTATCAAATCATATTGATGAATACTGCTTTGTAGTATAGTTTGAGATTTGCTACTGGTAGAAATGAGGCCGCAAGGTGGTTCCATAGTGCATAAAGTGCTGGACCTGGAATCAGGAAGACTCTTTTTCATGAGGTCAAATCTGTCCTCAGACATAACTGTATGAAAGTCATAGCCCTATTTGCCTTGGTTTTCTCACCTTCAAAATGAGTTGGAGAAAGAAATGGCAAACAATTCCATTCCAGTATCTTTGCCAAGAAACCCCAAAAGAGATCACAAAGAGTTAGACATGACTGAACAATGATTTAACAACAGTTAGAACTGAGTGTTCTCTTATCATTGCCAATATAAAGAACCAAGTCAGCAAAGTTTTTTGATAGTTGTGTGGGATGGGGGTGGGAAGAAAACAGATGTCCCCCTCTCCCTCTCAAACCCCTCTGTACCAACACAAGAAATTCACTCTCAATGACTTGGTTAGATATGTTCCTTTATTAAGTTTGCCTCCCATTGAAATCCCAGATTTTGAATTGGTAGCATGTCTTCCATCAAGGTCCCACGGGGTGTGACTGATTCTCTTCAACCAATCCCCAAAGGCTTCCTTTATAGTATCATTTCATTTCGTTTAATGGCTTTTAGTATTTCATTCCTTCTAAATTAATAGTGTTCTTTTTCACATCTAGTTTTGATCTTTGATTGACTAGAAATTGTTCATATTAGTTTTACATCTTTTGTGGATTGATTCTATAATTCAATCAAAGGGGTATTCTTACATGATCAAGATATTTGGGAGTATAACACCTTGTTATTTACAGTAATGGGGTGGAGTGATTGAGTGGTTCATTGATTCGTTGATTCATTCACTGAACAAGTCCAGGGGTGGGTATCTATTTTCAATTGGACTTACACTTAATTGCATGTGTAAATATTCTTATTGTTAAAAGAAAGGCTTGGCAAAATGTATAGACTTGACTGGCTTGGGGGAAAAAAGACTCATTGTTCTCTGGAGGCCAGTATATCCAAGCTGGACTAGTTTTAAGAGTGGATTAAATTCTCTGGTTAAAAGCTTACTTCTAAAAATTTCCTGATGCCTAAAATCACAAATTAAATTTTGCAGTTCATTAAGAAAAAATTGAAATTCACTTTCATCTATGACAGCAGCCATAGTAATAAGAAGATAACTGTGGGGGGACATCTTTCATTTATTTAACTTGTCTGCTATGCTTATTTTATAACAGTCTATGTTCACATGTAACTCTGTTTGTGAACGCTCAAAGTCTCCTCCTTAAAATTAAATAAGACATCAAGGGCTATTTGAACTAAATGAAATTCTAACTTCAATGAGGCCCATTTGCAGAATGTGAGCCCCTTGGAGGCAGGGAAGATTTCATTTTTTGTCTTTGCATCCCCCATCCCCACCCCAGCTGATGACCCTAATCCCTGACACATGGCAGGCACTTGATAAATGATTGGTAAATTAAATCATATTGAGGTAAAATGAAATGAGAAGGCACTTAGAGTGGTAGGGAGCACAGTTAATAATTGATTAATAATAATAATAATAATAATATATGGCAATAATATTCATGAGTATTTTCAGGTTTGAGAACTTGTATGTAAATTAGGAAAACAAAGACAACAATGTGACCCTGGACTAGTAGTAAGGATACTTTGGCTGAGTCCCATATGTGAGCTTTCTTGGCTATGTAGCTAGTAGCAAGGCACAGCACAAGCCTCTGATTCTTCAGCTGTAAAATTGTAGGTGATCATACTCACATTACCTATTTCAAATATGTCATTGTGAAGAAGTCATGGAGTAAATCTTAAGGCATTATATAAATGTGAATTATATTTATTCCAGAGAGACACATGCATGCTCATGCATCTCCTTTGTGATTTCCCCCATCCTCAGCTCTAAGTTTGTGATGCTTGTAAGATCTAATACACAGTTCCACTTCTAGTGTTATGAGACATAGTATTCTATGATAGAGGGGGTTCAATGATCAAAGGTTCAAAATCAAGGGTTCAAATCCTGCCTCTGACACATACAGGTTCTGTGCTTCAAGCAAATCTTTTAAGAATATAAATTGCAGAGAAGATGGTCATCTGCATTAGTAGAAGGGTTGGTTTTGTTTTTTTGTTTTCATCTGGGGAGTTCCCTATACCAATGCAACTCCCAAATACCAGATCTAGTGTCATCCATCCATTCATCTCTCTGTCTCTGACCAAGTCCCTGGATCTCTCTGCCTATCCATCTATCTGTCCACCCATCGATCTCCAGCTATTTACATAACTATAAATACTATACCAGTGCTATGTTTTCATTTATATACCTTTAACAAATAATAGGATTGTGTTATTACCCAAAGAAAAAACAAATATATACTGCATCTCTACTAAGGTAATCGATATTGTTTGATTGAGGTTACTGAATTTGCTTTAGTCATATATAAAGTCATATATAAAAGTCATATATATATATATATATATACATATACATACATGCATACATAAAGATATACATGTATTTATTCTTGAGTCATGTTCAACTCTTTGTGACCTTGTATGGGGTCTTATTGTTAGACATTCTGGAAGGGTTTCCATTCCCTTCTCTAATGGACTAGGCAAACAGAAGTTAAGTGACTTACCCTAGGTCACACAGCTGTTGAATATCTGAGGTCAGATTGGTACTTAGTTCTTCCTGACTTCAGGCCCAGTGATTTATTCACTGAGTCATCTAGCTGCCTACATACATGCATACATACATACATACATACATACATACATACATACATACATACATACATACATACATATATGCTTATGTATACATGTATGAGACCCTTGACCTAAGATTCTTTCATGAAGTTTGCTAAATCAATTGAGGTTCAGCCAAAGCATCCAGTCAGTCTGGATGCATCTTTATATTCTATATCTTTTATTTATAACACATCCTTATCAGAAAGGAAATAAACAAAGCATTTCCCTATGTAGAGTAGTTATATTTATCATCAAAAAGATGTCTAGACAATCCATAGAAATATAAGGAGGGAAAGTAATTGACTTATTTCTGTTTATTTGTTTTGGCCTGGGAAAACAGGTAAAGCACTAAGCAAAGAGAAATCAAAACCAGATCCCAGTTTGGGAGAAACCTGTGATTCTATTCTTAATCTCCACTTGTCCATTCCTGTTTTTATGTCCTCTGTGTCAGTTTCACATATTTCTGTCAACTTCCATAAGCCTTTCACCATCCACTTGTCCCCAACTGACTCCTGAAATCATTAATTAAATCAGTGTTACGCACACCCGCTAGATCCACTGGGAACCGTGAAGGAAGACTTGAGCTTAACCCAGGCTTTCCTACATGAAGTAGTTTTAATCAATAATGCTGAAAACTGGCTGGAGTGTTTAAACAGGGAAAGATAATAAAATAAATTGCTGGCACTGGCTACTGATAGGAATGGCACAGACTGGGAGGAAGGGTGGCGAGATTTGTAGAGAAGCAGGAACTGGGTTTAAATTCTGATTTTCCAACTTACTGTGTTACCTTGGGCAAATAATTTGACCTCCAGGGTCTTGATTTCTTCATCCATAAAATTAAAGGGTTAGGTTAAATAATGTCTAAAATGTTCCTGCCTTGAAATATGTTGTTCTCGTAATGTGGCCAATTCCCTTGGTCTGGGAACTTTAAAAAAGGAAAAGAAACATTGGGATGTTATTCAAGGAACTGTGAATTGGTCTAGGTATTCTGGAAATAATCAGGGAACCAGGGCTCAAAAAGTTACTGAACTGCATATTTTGATCCACCATTGTTATGACTAGGTCTATACTCCCAAAAAGGTTTCTTTGTTTGTTTGTTTTGTTTTGTTTTGTTTTTTTGAAGAGGAAACAGACATATACGTAGAAAATATTTAAAGCATGGTTGAAATGTGTGTGTGTTTATAAAAATAAACAAACAAAAACTAAAAGGGTATCCAGCAATTGGAGAATGATTGAACAAAACATGCTATATGAAAGTAATAGAATGATACTGTTAAAAAGAATAAATGTGAAAGATTCAGAGAAACACTGGAAAACATGAACTGATACAAAGTGAAGTAAGCAAGACTAGGAAACCAAACTAAATGAATCAAACAAAACTTGTACAGTAACAGTAAAGATGTAGATGAAAAGAACAATAAAATCAGACAGAATTCTTTAGAGTTAAAATAAACCAAACTTACTTCTGGAGAAAAACTGAGAAAATATATCTCCTCTCTTTTGTTGCATATGTAGGTGAGTGTGGTGGTGGGACAAATGACTAGGGACGAATTACATATACATATAGACATATATGTATACATATACACATACACATACATATATATGCACATGCACATATTGTATGTGTTTGTGTATAGATATATACATAAAAACATATATATATATATATATATATAGACCCAATATCTTTCTCTCTATGTGATTAAAATAAGACAGCCACCGAATAATGATGTAATAATCTTCCACCAAAAAGTATCTATTAGTATAGTAGAGATACAGGATATATTTCTTTTTCTTTGGGTAATATAATACATATTTGTATACATACATGCATACATATATACATAGTGAGATATGATTATAGTTCTGGTGAGTTTTGTTGATCGGTTTTTCATTTCCTGTTTCTTTTAGAATCGTTGTTACATAGAATGACTTCCTGAGTCGATGGGGGCTGGTTGTGCTGGTTATAAATGGTGCTCATCTCTAAAATGAGAGACTTGGGCTGAGTGACCTCTGGGATCCCTTCTAGTTCTTATCTGTGTTCCTAGCATAAAAAAAGACATAAAAGTGAAAGGTATCAATAAATATTAAAAATACTGTTATCTATTTTTCATCTAGTCACCCAAAATTTTTGAATACAAATTTATTCTGATAAACCATTTTCCTTATATTTTGATCCATAAGAATTTAACATTTATAAACTATTCTTCTGTATGGCTAAAATTCAAAAATTGGGTGCTCTGAAAAGTTTAGAATACACAGAAGGAACACACACACACACACACACACACACACACACACACACATGCACATGCACACAGAAATTACACTGTGTACCTTCCTCATGCACATACTGAATGATGGAAATCACTGGCTTATTTGACTGCTTAACTCTTATACAACTTTGTATAAATAAAACTATTTAAGCAGGGTAGAAGAGCAGTTAAAACTAAAATGCCAAGAAATCACTTCATTTGGGGTAAAGTAGCTCTCTGTCAAGAAGCATTGAGAAAGGGACTAGGAAAGAGAAGGACAAGAAATTCTAAGTAGTCCTTTCACCATGTTGACTTTCTTTGTGGACAATAGACTCCTTTCTTTGTCACACTCAGTTCTTTACACTTTATCACCTCAGGCAAAGAGAGAAGCATGAAATGATTGGGGAAACTTAAAAGACAGTGAAGTTCATAGGTCAGCATCAGGATGGAACAGCAGGGACACCTTGTGAGTTACTAGTATGTGCCAGAAAAATAAAATAAAATAAATAAAAAGAAACAAACCAAAGTATTTGGCAACCAAGCCATAGGGGCACAATTCACGGTTTTCTTTTCATGAAATGTCCATAATACTTTGTTACTGAGTAGACACAAAAAGTCTTCCTAATGATGATTTTAACAGATCAGGATATTTCCAAAATTATCACTTAGGAGGATGGTATTAAGATGCTGACATACAGTTAAGGCTTGATGACTTGTGAACCCCTATTTGGGTTATTTAAAACTGCAGATAATTGAGTAACTATTCATTGAGACGCCAATTTAGGCTCTTAAATATTTCCCCTTTGGGCTCTGTCTATATGCATAGCCAATTTGACAGCATTTATTATTTTTTAAATGAATTCAAACAATTTTTTAAAGGTGGGGGGCAGTGCATTATGCCAAATAACATCTGTGATTAACTGATTTTTTAAAAAAATGCTAAGTGAAAAAATGCTGAAAGAGTTCAGCATTAAACTGTGTATACATATGCATGTTAAATTACATAGGTATGTGTGTGCTTACATATATACACATGTATATGTGTATGCATGTGTGTATATGTGTGTGTGTTGTACTCAGTTAATCAAAGACTTATCATGACATTGTGTCAAGACTTACAGACACAAAGAAAGGCAAGAACTTATTCCAAAGGACTGCATGGTCTAAGGGATAAAGCACAAGTATACTTATAACCTAAGAGGCACAAAGTTGCCCTGGTGGTCAGATAGACTTCAAGTCAGGCTTCTGATTTACACTGACTGTGAGATCCTGCAACCTCTTAATCACCTAAGCAAATCTCCAGGATTAGAAATTGCAGAGTAAGCATTGATTTGCAAAGTCAGAGAGGGCGTATATATCTATATGTATTTGCATCCATATTCATAATTATATCTACATCTATATCTATGTCTACATCTGAATCTTTATCACCTATGCTGTTCAGTCATTCCTTACTCTTCATGACTTGTGGGTCATACTGTCCATTGGGTATTCTTGGCAAGAATACTGGAATAGTTTCCATTTCCTTCTCCACTGGATTAAGGCAAACAGAAGTTAAGTGAATTGCCCAGGGTTATGTAGCTATTAAGTATTTTAGACTAGATCTGAGCTCAGGTCTTCCTGATTTCAGGTTCAATTCTTTATCCACTGAGTCATCTAGCTGTCTCCTTATCATCTATATCTGTGTCTCTATCTCTATTTCTTAGAGATCCAAGACAGAGACAGAAACAGATAAAGAGACAGGAAGACAAAGACAGAAAAGAGAGAGACAGACAGAGAATTAGTATTGGATTAGGAGCTTCTTGAGCACAAGGGCAGTCTTTTGCCTTCTTTTTTCCCTTTCTTTCTCCTTATGGTTTAGCACAGTGCCTGGCACACAGTAAGGGCTTAATAAAATTTAATAAAACTTATTGAATGATAGAGATGGATGAACAGAGACATAAACACTCAAGGAAAGTGGATAGAGAGATACCCCTAGAATTTTGAATACTTATGTTTGTCTCTGACAGTACTGACTGTTGTGACCTTCTGTTACCTAAAGGGAAGAACATCTCAGAGGCCCAGTCACCCTTGTACAGATGAAGAGAATAAAAAAATTTATATCCTGCCTGCTGTGTGCAGTAGTTCTATGTTTAGAGTTTTATTTGTTTTACATTTGTGAGGATCTCATTTGTTCATCACAACAACCCAGAAAAAAAGGTTCTATTATTATTCTCATTTTAAAGTTGAGGAAACTTATCAAACAATTGAAATTACTTGGCCAAAGTCATACAGATAATACATGCACACGTGCATTCATAACATATATATGTATAGACATACAACACACAGACACACACAGACACAGACACACAGACACACACACACACACACACACACACACACACACACATATATATATATATATATATAGGGAGAGGGGGTGTGGGGGCAAGAGAAGCATCATGGAACCATAGAGAGGGGAATAGGCTTGGAATGTGACTCTAAGTTTCGATGGCTTCCTTTAAGATTTAGCTTAAGCACCAACTTCTCAAGAATGTCCTTCCCAGTCCCTTCCTAATCCCAAACTTCTACCCCCAGTGGCTAATGTCTTCCTTCTATGGCCAGATTCCATTTATTCTATAATCAACTGATTCATATATTTTTTTTCCAAATGCTTTATCAACTTCTGTTTTACATCATTCATTTCCACCAGATTTTGAGTTACAGTTTTTCTCCATTTTTACCCTACCCATCACCCCAGAATAGCAGTCCCACAGGATATCCCCTCATGCAATCTGCTCTCTCCCAAATCTTCTCCCACACTCCCTTCGACTTTTCCATTAGGGCAAGGTGAATCTCTGTGCCCAAATGCCTATATATCTTATTTCTCAATTATATGTAAACTAGTATTAATAATAGTATTTATATATGTTTAAAACATTTGATTTTAAAACTTCAAATTCCAGATTCATTCCCTTCCTCCCTTGTCACTCCCTCTTGCTGGGAAGATAAGCAATTCAGTATATGTTGTACATGTATAGCTAAGCAAAACATTACCATAGTAGATATATTGTAAAAGACTGGCTATATTTCCCTCCCACCTCTCCCACCCCCAACTTGGTCCATTCCCTACTTTGATCCTGTCCCTTTTCAAAAGTGGCTGCTTCCAACCTCCCTCCCCCAGCAGCATGCCCTCCTTCCATCATGCCCCCTCTCATCCCCCTCCCCATACTCTCCTGTAGGGTGAGATATCCCATTTAGTTTGTATGTCATTCTCTCCCTGAGCCAAATTCAATGAGAATATGGTTTTGCCTTTTTGCCTTCCTGTTCTTCCCATCCCTTGCAACCACTTCCCCTTGCCTCTTTTATATGATATAATTTACCCCTTTCTGTCTCTCCCAATCTCCTCTCATTATATTCTTCTCTCACCTCTTAATTTCACCGTTTAAGTATCATCCCTTCCTATTAAATTCGACCTGTGCCCTCTATCTATGTACACTTGTAAACATATATACACACATTCACATAAGTATTCATATGCCCATATACCCTTCTTCAGCTATTTTCATACTGAGAAAGGTTTCATCAGTCACAGTTATAGTTTTTCCATGTAGGAATGTAAATAGTTCAACTTTGATAAGTTCCTTATGATTTCTTTTCCCTGTTTACCTTCTCAAGCATCTCTTGCTTCTTGTGTCTGAATGTCAAATTTTCTATTCAACTCTGGTTTTTTCCTCAAGAATGCTTGAAAGTCCTCTGTTCCACTGAATGACCATATTTTCCCCTGAAACAAGATACACAGTTTTGCTGGATAGGTGATTCTTGGTTTTAATCCCAGCTCCTTTGACCTCCAGAATATCATATGCCATGCCCTTCAATCCCTCCTTGTAGAAGCTGCCAGATCCTGTACTATCCTGATTGTGTTTCCACAATATTCAAATGGTTTCTTCCTGGCTGCTTGTAATATTTTCTCCTTGATCTGGGAATTCTGGAACCTGGCTATAATATTCCTAGGAGTTTTCTCTTTGGGATCTTTTTCAGGATGTGATTGGTGGATTCTTTCAACCTCTATTTTGCCCTCTGCTTCTAAAATATCAGGGCAATTTTCTTTGAGAATTTCTTGAAGGATGATTTCTAGGTTCTTTCTTTGATCATAGCTTTCAGGTAGTCCAATAATTTTTAATTTATCTCTCCAGCATCTATTTTCCAGGACAGTCGTTTGTTTTTTTTTTCCATGAGGTATTTCACATTGCCTTCTATTCTTTCCTTTGTTTGGATATGCTTAATAGCATCTTGATTTCTCATAAAGTCACTAGCTTCCATTTGCTCCAGTCTAATTCTGAAGCAATGATTTTCCTCAGTGAGCTTTTGATATTCTTTTTCCATCTGGCAAATTTGGCTTTTTAAGGCATTCTTCTCCTCATTGCCTTTTTGTCATTTGAATTAGTCTATTTTTTAAAGTGTTATTTTCCTCAGTCAGGCTGTTGACTCTCATTTCATACTTTTTCTGCACCCTTCTCATTTCTCTTCCTAATTTTTCCTCCACTTCTCTTATCTGATCCTTAAGGTCCTCTATGGACAGCATGTATCTTCATTTGGGGCTTTTGGTGCAGGAGTTCTGACCTCTCAGTCCTCCTCCTGTTCCATGCTTCGATCCTCTTTACCCGCCAAATAGGAGTCTAATGTTGAATTTTTCTGTTTATTTTGGTTCCTTTGCCTAGGCATGTTGCCACCCAATTACTTGACTTTTGGGCTTGTTGCCACAGTAAGGACACTGCCACCAGCCAGAGGAGCTTCCATCCCAAATGCTGGGGTTTCCTTCCTTTCTTTTTACCCTCCTTCATTCCTCTCCTTTGCTCTTACCTTCCCTTCCTTTCTTCCTCCTTTTCTTCTTCTCCCTTCCTTTTCATTCTTTCCTTCCTTTCTATTCCCTTCCTTCCTTCTTTTCTTCCTTCTTTCTTTTGTTCTCTCTCTTTGTCTCTCCTATTTCTGCTAATCTGAACAAAAGTGAGAAATAACTCCTTAGCTCTGATTCTATTAAAACATGTCTAAAAATGATCTTGAAGTAATGGTGATATGAAGGTAAGTTAAATTAAAAGTTTTGAATCAAATACCACATTTTAAAGGCTCAGGAATGAGATGTGCCTAAACCTTCAGGAAACGCAATATTTTCTGGGTAATGACCATGGTCTTCTTCTAAAACCATCACTTCATTGGTGAGAAGGAAATAGTGTCAACAATTAAATTTTCCAAATATAACAGTGTCTCTAGTTCTCTCAATATACCTCTAGTGTGTACTATATTCCTATACCTTTGTTGACTGGAAATGATCCAAAGAGGGACTGCCAAATCTTGTAGGTTAGGCATGATTGTAAATAAACATGTAATTTTCAAAATTATTTTTGTATTGCACAGTACTCATTCATCACAAATCATAGGATTTAAAGCTGGAAGGGACTGACTTGTTGTTGATTTATGGATTAACCAGGTCTACCTAAGCTAAGTGAATTAGGGAAATGAGATAACTATTTATAGAAGAGCTGCACAAATACTTTGTGATGCTTTTAATTTAATTTTTTTGAGGGGATGGTAGAGTAATCAGTGTCTGAAACTATAATTTTATTAGTATGGAAAAATTCTTGTGAAAATACTTTCCACTGAAACAGATGAGGAATTTGTCTGTAATTTATAGTCTTAGACAATTTCCTAGGATCATTGAGACATTAGGTGATATTTCAGTGTCACCCATTTCTTATTTATCAGGGGAAAGATTTGATCTTAGTATTCCTGAATACAAAACTATCTACTATACCCATTACATGATTATATGAATCAAAAATGGCCTGCCTCTCCAAATAGGGACCAAATCAGTCCTAGTTGTTGGTTAATTGTTGACAACATATTCATGGTATTAAAAGAAACTCAGAAACTAAAACAAAAGCAGAATTATATTTTATTTATTCATGTTGTTTTTTGGTTGTTTCTGACTGTTTGTTACACCAGTTGGGGTTTTCTTGACAAAAATAATACTGGAGTAGTTGGCCATTTCCTTCTCCGGTTAATTAAACACATGTGGACATTAAGGGTTAAGTGACTTGCTCAGGGTCACACAGATAGTAAGTGTTGGAGGCCAGATTTGTACTCAGGAAAATGATTCTTTTTGGTTCCACGAAGGATTCTCTCTCCACTGTGTTATCTAGCTGTCCCCCACAAAAGGATACAAAATACTTATCATCAATTGAATTAAATTATTCCAGTTTGTAGAAGAAGAGACAGAGGGGCAACTAGGTGGTGCAGTGAATAGAGCACCAGCCATGGAGTCAGGAGGACCTGAGTTCAAATCCTACCTCAGGCACGTAAGTCTTACTAGCTGGGTGACCTTGGGCAAATCACTTAACCCCAATTGCCCTGCCTTCCCCCCACAAAAAAAAGCAAAAAAGAAGAAGAGGAAGAAACCAAGGAGGAGAAAGGTTAAATGTCTCTGCATGGTCACACAGCTAAGTAAATATCTGAGGAAGAATACAAACTAATGCTGTCCTTATGCCAAGTCCAACTCTCTAGACCCACTGCCTCTTAGACATTTCTGATTATATCAAACATATCTCAAGCTTAACTGGTATTTTTTTTTTCTGTTAAAAGCACCATGATTCTTCTAAACTCCTAACTTTTTCATTATCTTTGTGAAGAGAACGGAGCCAATGAAGGCTCAACCCTAGGAGAACACTTGCTTGTTGGGCATCCTTCTGAAGGTGGCTAATGATTTAGAATGAAGGGGCCCAGTTTTCCCCTTCAAAACTCATACATTCTGTGAATTTTCCCCATCCATCCACTGTGGGATGAAGAAAAACCTTTTGACTGGCTACTGAGCCAGAACAGAGGGCACATAGAAAAGGCATTACCACACAAGTGGCTTATTCTATGTTCTTGTGGCAATTGAGGCAACAATTTCTGTAAACTTCTACGTGAGGAGAGAGAGAGATGGCACAAGAGTTGTAATCATCACATCAGAACCATTATGTGACCCTGAGTATATGTCTTGTATTTTTTTCCCTCTATATGTCTCATCTATGTTTTCTTCCTCTTCTCCTTTAGATGAAGGAGCATTGAAAATGATCGTGAATTTTTGGGTTTCACATGATCAGGCAAAGGAGTCATCACAGATGTAAGAAGAGCAGAGTTTTCCAATAGTCTAGCCAGATAAATCTTTGCCAAAGACCTGAGTAGGAAACTCTAGGGTTCTAGACCTATAATGAAATGAGCCTGCAGATAAGATCCCAAGCTCTGTAGGCAAGGGAGAGACTCCACAACATTTCAAAGTGAACTTCATAGGGTGAATGCTATGTAGTAAGCACTTCAAGTATGAACCCCAGAGACTGAGGTGATAGAGGGGAGATTGTATCCACAGTTCCAAGGAGGTGATGATAAGACTACTATTCTTGACATGTGTTTTCCATTAATCTTCCTTTGCAAAATCTATTTGGTGCTAAGTGGTTAAATTGATGGTGAGTAACTTATCATTGGGTCAGTCAATAACAGAGAGAAGGATACGCTCACTGTAATTGGTGGTTGATATTGCAGAGGTGAACACATCAGAATGTGGGCTCAAGGCAGTAGGAGAAGAACTCTGTCACCATTCTATGTATCCCCAGGACCCTAAAGAAAAAATTTAGCCTTTTTTTCTGGGCAACCAATATATCAGTCTTAATACCAACTGGGATGAGGATTCCAGAGATTACCGGGGCTACATTTGATTATGAATTGTCCCTTATGCTACCTGTCCAATGGCCAAATTTTGCAATTTCCACTTCAACATTTTTCATACTATTGTTTATACATATAGCCACTACCGTAACCCAGGCCCTTATTATTTCTAACCTCCATTACTCTATTGGCCTCTCAACTGGTTTCCCAAACCTTTTCCCACTCTAGTCCATCTGATACACTATTGCCCAAATCAATTCTCAGGCACAAATCTGACCATGATGCTCCCCTACTCGATATACTTCAGGAGTTATCTCTCTATTGTCTCTAGAATCAATACAAATCCTTTTGTTTAGCTTTTAAAGCCCTGAACCATATATATATATATATATAACTTTTTGGAAGGGAATTGGGGTTAAGTTACTTGCCCAAGGTTACATGGTTAGTGTTTTGTTTTTGTTTTTGTTTTTGAAGTATATGTTAAATGTCTGGGGCTGGATTTGAACTTAAGACCTCCTGACTCCAGGGCCGGTGCTCTATTCACTGTGCCACCTAGCTGCCCCGATAGTCCCAATCTTATTGATTATTACCCCTTCTACCCTCAGACTCTCTGATTATAGTCAAACTAGCCTTTCTCCCTTCTTCTCACATGACTCCATCTCCAATTTCTCTCTTTGAAATTACTTTCCCTGAGCCATATGCACCTCCTCCCCTTCTCTGCTTCATTGACTCCTTATCTTCTCTTAAGATACTCCTTATTTCCTAATCCCACTGATTGCTAGTGCCCTATCTCCCAAAGTCCTTTTCATTTAATTACTTTTCCATTTCCTTATTTTTTGTATTGATTACATATGTACATATACAAATACACACATATGTGTATGCACATGCATACATCTAATGAAATTAGAAGTGTACTTCTTGTCTCTTCTGTTAGAATACAAGATTCTAAAAATTAATGATTGATTTATCTCTAGTATTTGTATTACTAGCACCTAACATAGTGAATGGCACATCATTAGGGACTTAATACAATATAAATATTTGTTGATTGCTTGATTAATTGATAAGGAAAAGTATGAGACCCAGAGGGGCTGTGACTTGTCCAGGATACAGAGCTAGGAGTCATATTTGAAATTAGCTTTTCCTGACTCTAACTCTCCATCCACTATTCAAAACTGACATATAAAACTTGCCTGTTAGGGATTCACTTTACCCAATATTACCTCTCCTACCTGAATTAGTACTTGTTGTAGAATCATTTAGATCTAGCTTCAAATAATAGTCTCTGACATGAGCTGTATGACTTTCGACAAGTGCCTTAATCTTTCAGTCTCAGTCTCTTATCTGTAAAATAAGGGGTTTGACTTAGATACCCTCCATTCTTTATTTTTGTTTGTTTTTAGCATATGTGGTCCTAAAGTCATTCCCTATATCTAGAACGAATTCCCTCCTCACCTCTATTACCCAGATGTGAGAAATGAATATTTCTCTCCTGTATTTAATAGCTAATTCTTATATAACAATAAACATTATTCCTTCTTTCTCCTTCCTCATCAGCAAACCAACTGGAGGAGAAAATCTCTTAAAGTTTTACGAAGGTCAGAGTCTATCAAATAATAAAAGAAATTCTAAGTTTAGGTTAATGGCTGCATTCCTGTTCATTGTATTTGCTGAAAGGTCTGGTAAAATGTGGATCCTCCCTGTCATCGGACAGGTAATATGGAAATCATAAGTCTCTTTGACCAAGATTTGGATGATTCAAGTCACATACCCTAAGATTCTCACTTTAATATAGTCCACCTACCTTTGTAATATTCATTTTTCATTAATTGTTAACCAATCAGGGGGGCGAGGTGGCGCAGTGAGTAGAGTATCGGCCCTGGAGTCAGAAGGACCTGAGTTCGGATCCAGCCTCAGACACTTAACCCACACAAACAAAAACCTAGCTGTGTGACCTTGGGCAAGTTACTTAACCCCAATTGCCCTCCAAAAAGCAAAAAAAAAAAAATTGTTAACCAGTCAGTACTGATTACCATCCTCAGGAAGACCTACTCTTTGAAGGGCATAGAAACTGTGAGTCCACCACTATGAGGAGTCTTTGGTTTAAGAGAGGTGGACAAATGGCCATCATTTTATGAATAAACATGCTGGCCTTATTAACAAAATAATTAAATCACTCAGAAATCATATTTTTCTCTGGTGATTAGCTTCTCTGTGCCTCAATTCCCTTACCTGTAAAATGAAGTATTTGGCCTCTACAGCATCCTGAGTTCCCTTCAAACTCTAAACCTATGATCTTATGATCCTTTGAAATCCAACATTGAGTAAAATGACTTGCACATGGTAGGTGTTTAAATGTTTCTTAAATTGAATGGACTCTCTTCTGTATATTTCCAGGAGGTACTTTTATTAATCTTAACTTTATACATGATTTCTTTAGTTCTCCTCCTCCCTTTGTATATATTTGCTGAAACACTGATGAGAGAAAAAAAAATAATCAGGAAACACTTATCAATGTGTCCCTATTGTGTGCTAGGGACTGTACTAAACACTGAAGATACAATAAAGAAGCAAAAGAGAATAAATGCATCTATCTTGATCTGCTTGGAAAGAAGAATTTCTGAAGTCCTACTATGCTATACTGGGAAGGGAACTGTGCCAAGCTTACAAGTGGCATTACCTTTTTTGACCTTGGGCAGATCACTTAATCTGACTGGGCTTCAGTTTCATCACCTGGAAAATGAGGGGGCTCTGTTAGATGGGCACTTCCATCACTTTCAGTACCAGATACATTAAGTCTAGATACACAATAAAATAGCTACGTGCCTCCTGAGGTCCTCACTCGCACATCCTATGTATTTGCCACTCTTCACGCATTCACACACAGACTGAACTTTCAGGATTTCAAATGCTGCCCATATGAGGTTGGCAGAATTAGGTTCACAATGACCAAAGTGCAGGAAGGAAACACATAGCGAAGGTCTGGAGTTCATTAATAAAATCAAGTTGCATTCCATGTGTCCCCTTTAGCAGCTACTCCCAGAAATCCTTGAGTCTGGATCAGAGTCGGATGTTCCAACTCCATCTGGATGAGCTCCAGACTTTTCCAACTTCTTGAGTAGTATTTTATGTCTAATATTTCTTAAATGGTTTTCTTAGAGCATTTCTGCCAATAAGGGCGTATATAAATTGCTACAGCCTGAAGTGATGCAGTGTTAACATCTCATCTGAAACCCTCATGAAAGTCCATAAAACAAGGAGGTTTATGTGTCTGCCAAATGTACCCTGGGAGACAGTCCTCCACTCTTCCCAAGGATGGAAATTAGGCAGCTTTGGACAGTTGGAAACAATACATTCATCTTTATCTTGGACTCCGATCTAAGTTTGTTGTTGCCTGGTTATTACTGGCAGGAATTTAACATACTTTACAGATAGAAACAATAACCAACATTAGGGCCCAAAGGAAAAATTTATTTTCTTCATTTAAGATTATTCATATAATAATGTATATACACACATATATGATTTACACATATAGCTGTACACACATGTGTGTGCACATGTATGTATTTGTTGAGAGAGAACATTTCCTACGTGCTTACTATGTTCCAACTATTTGCTGAGTGTTTTACAAATATTACCTCATTTTATCCTCATAATAATTCTAGGAGGTAGGTACTATCACTATCCTCATATTATGTTTCAGGGAACTGAGGAAAAAAAATGTTTAAATAACTTGGCCAGGATAAAATAGCAAGTAAGTATCTGAGGTCAAATTTGAATTCAAGTCTTCCTGACTATGTAACGTAGCTATCTGTGGAGGTGGGTGGGGGGGAGACACACACACACACACACACACACACACACACACACACAGAAACAAAGACACAGAGAGAGAATTGGAGACAGATAGAGACACACAGAGACATACAGAGATAGAGACAAAGATGCAGAGAGACAGAGACAAAGAGGCAGAAAGTCAGAGACTGAGAGACAGAAAGAGAGAGAGAGAGAGAGAGAGAGAGAGAGAGAGAGAGAGAGAGAGAGAGAGAGAGAATCTCTTTGTCCATGTCTATGTCTGCCTATGTCAATTCAGTCATCATTAGTCACTATACTTGAGACTATTTTGTTAACCATACTATGCAGATATTGATCATGGAAGTTTTTTAATAGGATCACTTATAAAATTCCAGTTCCCCTTACATCTTAGGGATTACTCTAGTCATAGAAAATTCACCTACCCCTTCTCCTCTGGGCCTTATAGTACTTAAGTTCATAGATTTAGACCCAGAACGGACTTAATAGGTCATTATATCCAATGTCCTGACTTTAAAGATGAGAAAAACGAGATTCATCTTGGTTAAGTGGCTTGACCAGGGGTGCCTATGTAGTAACTTGCCTGAGGTAAGATATAAGCCCAAATCTGGTTACCTCCAAGACCAGCACTCTAACCAGTATGCCAAGTTGCAATTTCATCCCAAGCCCTATCCAGTCATTCCTTTTGGAATCATGAATTACACTGAAAGGAAGTCAGAGGAGCAAGGAATACAGCCTTCACTATTAAGGATTAGTACCCATAGCATATAGCATAATCTTGCAAGATGGTAACACTATTGTTTCAGGTTTTTTTTTTTTAATTTCTTACTTCTGGATTTGGAGTTTCTGCTGTAAAACTAGGCAGACAGTTTTTTACCGTAAGTAATATTAGTAACAGAGACATATGCATTTCACACTTTCCTTGATGGAAGCTACTTTAACATATCTGCTTTTTTTCCCCAAGTATGAAATGTAGAAATGTTATCCCAAAGTAAAGAAATACTGAAGGCCATTTTTAAACATGTCATAAGATGTGATGTTCTTTCCCATTATTTTTTTTTTTTTTTTTTTTTTTTACTGAGGAACCATTTATTTGGACAAGACAAAAAAATCTGCACACTGTTTTCTTTTATATAGAAAGTGAAACATTTCAAATATATTAGTTTTTCTTTTTTCAATAGAATCCATTTCAGTCCAGTCCCAGGAATTGCTTCTCATTTTAGGATTCACGTTTCAGTAACACATATGCACCCATTACAGCCAAAAGAGCATACTTGAATTTTGGATAATCATTCATGATTATGGTAACCATCCCAACATACGGCAAAAACCCTCTTGCTCTTCCTACAACATCCTTCTTTTCTAGCCAGTTCTGACCTTCTTTGTACAAACCTCTATCATCAACTTCATTATTATCTCCTTTAGTCAGAAATTTGACATTTCCATTGTCTTTTTCATGAACTTTGATGACTCTGTGAACTATAGGAATATCTCTTCCTTCAACTTTAAAAACAACTATTTCACCAGCTCTAATAGGATCTTCCCGGAAATTTGTTAAAAACAGAAGGTCTCCTCTATGAAATGCTGGTTCCATACTGCCACTCAGAACCACCACAATAGGGCTTTCACTCCCAGTGACAACTATCAAGCCTTTCCATATCATAAGAGCAGAAGATACAATCATGGCAAAGTTTAAAACCTGGTAATACAGCTGGCGCTTGTTCATTTTCCTTAAGTCCCCGAAGATGTCCATGGCGCCTTCCCGAAGCCGGTCCCCCGGGACACCGCGTACCACAGGGAGGAAGAAGGGGGCCGAGCAGGCAAGCGGGCTCCGGGCAAGGGGCTGTTACCGGAGCAACGTAGACACACCTGCCTGGCGCCCCCTTCTCCTGTTCTTTCCCATTATTAACAGCGCTCTGAAATACCATCTAGCAAAGACTCTTTCAGAGTTACTAAACTTTTCAGATATTCTCTTTAAATAATGTATTTTTTTCCTTCTCAACTTCTCAAAATAGGGAAAAATCCATTTCCTCAAGGAGAAACTTTGCTTCACACTCTTTCTCCAAACTATCTTCAAATATTTTCATTAATAAAGGAAGCATTTCATGAGAAAATCATCTGGGTGATGCTTTATTTATGGTGGCTCAAGGATGAGACTGTTGACCAGGAGACAAAGGTGTGAATGGGGAATGATCTGCTGCAATGGAGGAATTCTGTGAATTTTACTGATCTATTGCAGGATGGACGTTTGTTATTTGGAAAATTAAGAACCTTTTTAAAATATACTCCTTCGTGTTTTGCTTCATTTTTTAAGAATTTTTTTCCTGAGAAACTTTCTGTTACAAAAAGGTGCCAGTTATCATGCTATATATTAGAAATTCCTATATTTGGTGACTATACCTATAGTTCGAATTACTGGGGAGGCAAATATTGGTGAATCTCTTAGGCTCAGAAGCTGCAACTGAGTCTGTGCCCACACTAAATCTGGCACCAATACTGTGAGCCTGCAGGAAGCTGGAAGTTCAGTATTCATAGCCTGACTCCATTGCTAACTCTACAGGAGTTTTGACCTTTCCTTCCTATTTCTAACCTGGACCTTTTTACCCCACATTTCACTGTGGGATTAGACCAGTAAAGGCCTTAAATCAGGCAGACCTGAGTTCAAATCAGGTCTTAGCCACTTAATAGCTATGTGACCTTTGTCAAGGGAGGGACATAACTTCCCTTACTCTCTCAGCCTCAGTTTCCTCATCTGTATAATGGGTATAATGACAGCACCTACATTGCAATGTTGTTATCAGGATCAAATCAGATAATAACGATTGAACTAAGATGGTGTTTTGTCAGCAGCTTGTGGTCTCTCATTACTCAGAACCTAGATCCTGAGTTCACACAGAGCACATCTTCTGCTGTAGCCAGCCCATAGCAGGGTCTCCCAGAGGAGCCAAGCACAAGGACCTGGCAAACAAATGCCTGAGGAAGTCCAGTAGCACTGAGACACCCAAAGATGATGCTGATCTGGTACTCATATTTTCCCTCCAGGCCAGTAGCTCTTGGGAGAGTGTGTGTGTGTGTGTGTGTGTGTGTGTGTGTGTTTGTGTGTGTGTGTGTGTGTGTGTGTGTGTGTGTGTGTGTGTGTGTGTGTGTTAGGCACAGGTGAGAAATTAGGTCCCAGAACTCTCTGCTAGGCCAGCAACACCAGGGTTACCCAGAACAGATCTCTAAAAGAATGATTAAGTTTAACTAAAGAGCACAAAAAGATAAACCACTGTTATGAAACAATGGATACCTAAAAGAAAATAATTTCTAAACACCAAAAGCAAAGCCTCAAATAGAAACACAGATTGCTCATAAGATCAATCAGTATTATTAGAATAAATGTTGAGAGAGTTTTTCAAAAAAGAATTTTGAAATTATAAATGTAATGAAAATAATACTGGGGAATAGTTGGAAAAAATGAAAATTACAGAGGAGAGATTTGCAAAGAGAATTAACAGATTAGCACAATAGATACAAAACCTTACAAAATTAACTGACTTCCTGAAAATTAGAATGTAGCAAACAAAAAAGTTAAGGACTGTGTGAGACACTGAGAAATATTGAAGCAAAGTTGAAAGATTAAAAAAAATAGAATAACATATAAGATATCATAGGAAAACCAACCAGCCTGGAAATGAGATCATGGAGAGGGAATTTAACAAATGTTGAACTAACTGAGAGCCATGATCCTAAATGATCCTTGGTATCAGTTTTTAAGAAATCATGAAATAAAAAATGCCCAGATTTTTAGAACTGGAGGACAAAGTAAAGACAAGAGTTATTCATTAATCAACATGTGCTTGATGATGATGATGATGATGATGATGATGGCTAACATTTATATAGTACTTACTGTTTTTTATTGAAACTTTTCTTCTCCTTTTTATTTTTGAAATTGATTTATTTTTAATTTTCAACACTCATTTCCACAAGATTTTGAGTTACAATTTTTTCTCTGTCTCTCCCCTATCTCCACCCCAAAATAGCAAACCTACTGAATACCCCTTCACCCAATCTTTTCTCTCTTATATTCTCCTCATCACCCCCCTAACTTTTTAGTAGGACAAGAAGGGTTTCTATACCCCCGTACCTGTATATCTTATTTCCCAGTTGCATGTAAAATACATATTTCTAAACATTTGTTTTTAAAAATTTTAGTTCCAGATTCTTATCCCTCTTCCCTCCTCACCCACCCCAACTGGAAAAATAGGCAATTCAATATAGGTTGTACATGTGTAGTTATGCAAATAATTTCCGTAGTAGTTATATTGTGAAAGACTAACTATATTTCCATCCATCCTATCCCGCCCCCTACATATTCTATTTTTTTCTTTACTACTTACTATTAATACATTTAATTCCCATAACAAGCTTGGGAAAGGCGTTATTATTATCCCCATTGTACCCATGGGGAAAATGAGACAAGCAGTGGTTAAATGATTTGCCTGGAGTCACACAGCTAGTCTGAGGACAGGCACAGTGCTAAGGCCTAGAGATACAAAGAAGATACAAAAGAATTTCTGCTTTCAAGGAGCTCACAGTCTGATGGAAGAGAAAACATGTAAGCAGCTATGTAAAAGATACACACACACACACACACACACACACACACACACACACACACACAAGAAAGAGGGTGATTCAAGAACCCACTGAGATTCCTGAAGACAACAGAGATCATAGAGTAAGTCCAGTAAATGGAAAACCTGAGAGTGATTTTTTTTATTATTAATTCTTTATTTTTTGATGATTTCAAAAGAAGAAAAAGTCAGAGGGATACATCAAGTAAGTGGCAGCTAGGTGGCACCATAGTGCATGGAGTGCTGGTCCTAAAGTCAGGAAGACTCATGTTCCAGAGTTCAAATATGACCTCAAATATGTACTAGCTGTAGAACCCTGGTCAAGTGACTTAACCTATTTGCCTCAGTTTCCTTGTCTGTAAAATAAAATGGAAAAACAAAGGGCAAATAACCCCAGTATCTTTTCTAAGAAAAACCTAAATGGGGTCACAAATATTGGGACATGACTGAAATATAACTGAATAAAAAAAGGTCAAGCAAAAAAAAAAAAAGAGGGAGAAAAAGGGCGGGGGCTTATGATGTCACATAAAAGGGAGATATACGAAGTCTATACACATGGCAGAGTTGTGGGCAAGTGGGTGCCTCTTGAACCCTATTTTGAACTCATACAGATTGAAGTGAGCAGGAACAGAAACATTTCTAAGAACAACATTGTAAAAACAAGTTTGGAAGACTTAATGATGATCCCCATGATAATCAACCATAGTTCTATGGGACCAATAATTCAAAATGCTAATTGCTGGTTGACAGAGAGGCAGTGGACTGGATATGCAACACAATACAGATATTTTTGGACATACACAATGTGAGAATTTGTTTGGCTATGTTTATTTGCTTGCAAGGGTTTTGTTTTACTCCCTCCCCCCACCCCCAGTTTGGGGGGAAGAGCTGGGTACAGAATGAGGAGGGAGGGTAGATGCTTGTTAATGATTAAAAAATGAATTTAATTTTAAAAAGCAAATAAGATACCCTCTAAGGGTAGGAAGGAAGTAGAAACAGCTTGTTTAGAGTATTATGTTTCAGTCAGGAAAACCTGGGTGAAAACATAATGTCTGAAGCTCACTAGCTTCACTTAATAAAACAAGCCATCATTCAAGCAACATTCATGAAGGACTTACTTATAGGCTAGGCACTGCACTACATGCTAGGGACACAAATGAAGTATGACAACCTCCCTGAGCCTCAGTTTTCTCAATTTCAAAATGGAGGTTATAGCTGCAGTTCCCCTAAAAATTAAATTTTTAAATTAAAAAATATACATATCTGAAATCCCTATATCACAGAATGAGGGTCACATAGTATATTTGACATGCTTCCCAATTCAAAAGCACTATATAAATGTCAGCTTTCTTTAAGTATACTGACATAATTTCTACTGATATTTCGCCCCTGCTTTTGTTCAAAATAGACATCAGCAGGTTAGGTGAGAAGTTCCTGCATAGGGAGATGTGTTATTTGTTTGTTTTTAACGGATGAGAATGTCTATGACTGTGTCCCACTGACACCTGGTTTCAGTCTAATATTAAGGGAAAAAAAAGAAACACAGGGGATAAGAGGTCGGAAAAAGGAAGTCTATATCTGATGAAAAGAGGATAAGGAAGCTTTTTGTCATGTCTCAGAGAAATCTTGAGTTGAAAAAAAAATGTGGGACCATTCATAAAACCTCTCTGAGGGAATTATAGAAAGGGCAAAGAAAATTGAACATCATGTCTTAGCTCTAAATAGTTTTGACCCATATTTTTGAATTTTTTTACAACTTCCTTCCTATGTAATATTTTTTTATTTTATTACCAACTCATATGACTCTGGACAAATCAGCTAAAAGATTATAAAGCACTATACAGTGAAACAGACAATCTCCAAATAGGCTCTGGAAAACAAAAAAGGGGGTTTTAAATGACCCATAGTGGGGTGGGAGGCGGAGAGGAAGGATAGACTTCTTTGTTACTAACTGCTACTAAGAAAACTATAGTCAATCGTAACTTCCCTAATTAACTAACTTTGCACCTTTCCTCTATAGGCATAGGGATAACAACTGGACCTGTGATTTTAGGTCCATTTCCATCTTCTGAACTTCTCTATCTGTTCCAGGACCGTCATCACCCTGCAAGATCTTTTCAGCTCTAGAACTTTGCCCCGTCACACAACCCATATGTATCAAGTTGAGACTTTAACTCATGTCTTCCTTGTCAGTTCTCTATCCAGTACATTAGGCTGCCTCCCTTTTTCTCCCTATACTCTCCTTCAATAACTGTGACAAATAATAGTTCTAAAGTCCTAGAATACTAGCTGAAGTTCTGAAGTGTGTGTGTGTGTGTGTGTATATGTATGTGTGTGTCTGTGTGCTCTATACCTGGAACTCCAGGTAGAATGGAGAGATGAAAATCCTCTTCCCCTTCCAGTGCTACAGGACACCTTATACCCAAGGATGGGATAATGAAGCACAAAGTAAATGGCCAGTGATTTTTAGGCAGCTATACCCCCTGGATAGCCACAAGCATGCGTTCCTGCTATGGTCCTGCAATACTTAGTTATAATTCATGACTTATAAAGCAAATTGTAAGTGTAAGCTGTTTGTGCTCCAAGGATTTCTGATTTGGAATAGTCCATAATTCCTCTGAAGATCAATGTAGGGGAACACCCAGTGGAGATAACCCTTCCACCAGTGTGGATGAAAATTCATCTACAAATTAGAAGTCCTCTGCAATAGACAGATATATTTAAGTTTGGTGCCTTGCCAAGGTGTCAGAAATAGGATCTGAACTCAAGTGTTTCTAACTCCAAGCCCAGTACTCTTTTAGCTACACTAAACTCATCTTTAAGCTCATATTAATCAAGGTTTTATTCTCATGGAATATGAGAGAAAAAGATCATTCCTTTTCCCAAGTCTGTGAACCTAGGTGAGCAAATGCAGGTGTCATTGACCATAATGAGATTAAGAGGATGATGAAGACTGAGGAAAAACAAATAATTGTAATTAGAAGATCATTGGAAACCTTGGAGAGAATAATTGCAGGTAAATGTTGAGGTCAGAAGTTTCCTCACCTGCCTACTCTGTGGTCACTGGCTGCGCCCATTCCTAGAATTCCATTCTTCATCTCTCTCCAAGTTTCCCTAGCTTCCTTCAGGAAACTTTTCCTTGTCCACCTTCATTGTATTGCCTTCTATCGGTTGGTTACCTTCAATTTCTCTTGTAAATACCTTGTTTATTGAGGGGTGGAGCCAAGATGGTGGAGTAGAAACAGCTCATCCAAGCCACTCTGCCCCCAGATTTCCTCCAAACTATGTAAAAGGGGACTCTGAACAACTTCTGGTGCCCCAGCACCCACAGAACGACACAGAGTAGCTAACCTCCCGCTGAGGACAGCGCAGCAGCCCTGCAGGAAGGACCAGCGCAGCACTCTGGGAGCCGGCAGCACGCAGTGCACAGAGCGCAGGGAGCTGAGCACAGGTCCTGTCCACCTGAGTCGCGGTTTTAGCCCCAGGGTGGCAGGGCCAGCAACCAGCTGGAGGGACCCCAGAACACCAGCAGCTGTGGCGATTCCAGAATTATCATCATAGACATGCCTAGGACAAAGTGAGAGGTTAGTGCCCTATGGACTTTGGGACCAGTATTTGGGGAATGTGTTGGCTTCCTCCCCTGGGGGCTAGAAGCAGCTGAGGACACACGCCATTTTGTAGTTTTCAGAGGCAGCTCCAGCTCCTGGCCTGCGAGCTGTAGGGAGATCCAGCGATCAGTCTTGGGGGGTAATCGCTCTTGCTTTAACCTCCCTGGATCTGGATTGTGATCTGGGGTGGAGGTCATGGGTGGGTTTCCAGTTTGCCAGAAACGGAAGTTGCCCCTCCCACATGTTCCAGACGAAAATTCCCCTATCTGGTGGCAAAGCCATAGTGTGGCAACAAGCCCAAAAGTCAAGTAATTAAGTAAACACCTTGTTTATCTTTGTTTTTGGATGTTGTCTCCCCCATCAGACCATGAACACCTCAAGGACAGAGACTCTTATGTCTTTCTTTCTGTTTCTTACACCACACTCCCTGGTCCAAACTGGCACTTAACAAATGCTAAATGACTGACTAATTTACTGACTGACTGAGATTGAGAGGATAGGATGTGGAGTCTTGGAACAGAGAGAACATTTCCAAACGTATCTTTAGGGGTGATTATGTTAGGCCCATAGTCTGATGAAGCAGAACCAAAGGCCTGTATTTATGATGCTTCTCCCCATGCAAGTATAGTTATGATACACGAATGGCTCATTATTTTGCCTTCAGATTGAAAAAAAAAACTCATTAACAGGGGTGGGGAGTTGGAATGCCAGTCCTGTGCTAGAAGAGGTCACACTTTCATGTGTGACTCTCAAGGCTGGCCTCTGTCTTCATGCCACAGAACAATGGGACACAGGAAAATGAAAAGGCAGAGGTTGAATACTGGTGTTCTTGAGAAATAACATTATATCCATCAGATATGTTCTTTAGCAGAATTTAAGAATACCTCCTGGAAATGATGCTTGGCCCACCCAGCTGAAATAAGGCAAGAAGAAGATAAGGAGGCTCAGTTCCTTAAGGTCTGCTCCTCTTTCTCCTTATTTCCCCTCAGCACTTCAGTCACCAGCCACCTGAAAGCCCATGTGATATTGAAAAACAAAGAAAAAGGAAACCAGCTATTGACCCTTCTGTTCTGCTGCCACTTTAGCAATGCCGTTCCCAGTCTGCTCTTCCACATGGCTCTGGGAAAGCATCATCATACTCTTTTTGGAGTGTGTTGGAGAGAGCTCCATTCTTCCCTACAGCATCAGACAACAAACAAACAGAAACTCTGTTCTATTGGAAAACTACATCCTCTCCTTCTCTCCTTGAGCTAGGAAGAAATACAATTCCCAGGATTTTAGTATTTAGCTGACTTGCCAGAAGGACTATTATGTAAGAATCTTAGCTGAGAAAGAGAAAAGAATTAGGATGCAGGAATTACAGAATCAAGAGATGTAAGAGTTTCCTTTCTTTTTTTTTCTTTCTTTTACTTCTTTTTGTTTTGTTCTGATGAAGAAGCGTGGGTGTTTGTGGCAGCAGAGAAGGAATCCAAAGTTGAACATTAAAGGTGATAGTGGGTGCAATCTATTAAAGAATATGGGGGGTGGATTCAAGGGTGCACTTTGAGGAGATGTCCTTGGTGAGGAGAAGGACTATCTCTAAATTAGAAAATGAAGTGAAGAAGAAAATAGCATAAGGAAAAGCTTATAGTCTTTGTGAATATAAACAGAGGCCTTAAATGTTCTCCCTGAGGCTCAGTTTCCTTAGTTTAAAGGAAAGAAAGTTGTTTTTTGTTTTTGTTTTTGTTTTTTTCTGTGGATAAACAGCCAGCCTCAGAGTCAGGAAGAACTAGGATCAGGGTTTGCCTCTGACACGTACTATCTGTGTGACCTTGGATAAGTCAATTAAAACAGTGCAACTAAGACCTCAAGTTTCAAAACAAGTACCCAGTTGCCTTGATACAGGGAATTTTCACAAATAAAATAGAATACAAATGAAATCACAGATACCATATAAAAATGAAGAATACTTTTTTCCATAGGTCTCACAGGCTTAGTATGAGTATAATGTCATGTAAGTGTAAGCTGTTATTCTTTTGAGGTCATATACTGTAATGAAAAGAATTCAAGAGCTATTTCTTCAGAATCAGGAAGACTAACTGTGTGACTGTGCAAATTAATTAAAATCTCCGAACCACTGTTTCACCATCTGAAAAATGGGGATAATAACGCCAATGTTGCCTGCCTTCTAGGGTTCTGATGATAACAATGTATTCAAACCTTAACATTCGATAGAAATATCAATGATTATTGTTCTTACATCATTGCTTCAAGGATCTTCCATTTTGTCAATGTGGTGATTCAGTCCATCACCACAGACCTCTGCCTCTATGGTCTTTAACAATGCTCTGAAGGAGAAATCTATCCCATACTATCTCCCCTGTCCCCACCCCCACCCCCAGCCTCCCTCATTCAACATCCCACTAAAAGTTTTCCCTCACAAAGCTTTTGAGAGACCCAAAGGAACCAATGGCTCTAAAGTACTTTGGAGACTTTAAAGCAGTCTATTGCTTTAGCTATTGCTATGCTGATACCATTGGTCCAAAATATATCAATGTCTATTTTAGAATGTAAACACCTAGTAGGCAAGAACCACTTCCCTTTCATTCTCTCAGAGGGCCTGACACAGTGGGAACCTTAAAAAATGATTTGGGGAATGATCTACCCAATGTGGGTTACATTAATAAGTTAATGCCTATAAATCCTTTGGAATAAAGGTACTATATCAGCATTTACTGTACCCGTACTTAGCAATTTCCCCTGAATTATCCACATAATGTGACTGCCTGGGCCTAGAAAAAGGATATTACAGAATCCAATTACAGCCCTCCGTTCACTTTTAATTCTGCTCTCTCATTCTTAGGAGGCAGCCTTATAGCTTGGATCCCCTCTTCTGAGGCCATTATTCACCTTGCTTTCAAGATGTGAAGATTAACCTTTTAATCCTACTCTACCATTCTTACTCTCAGATCAAAAACAGTGTCAGAATGCTGAGGGTGAAGATACCTTCCCTGTTTGGATATTCATTTCTATAATCTCTCTTCTTGATTTTTTCCTCCTTTCCCTACCCCTATTCACAATGGGACCCAATATCTACCCTTTCCATAAAACGTCTTATTTCACCTTATCTTTTCTCCTTCAGTCCATTTGCACTATTTCTGCCTCACCCCCCCCCACAGAGGAATATGTGTGTATTTAAAAGTTAATCAAATGCATATAAAATTTTTAATCTTAGAAATAAATTATGAAAAAATTAATTCCTTTTCCTCTTTTTTCAATTACTTACCTCGTTACCTAATGATGCTGGGTGAGAGTCAAGGTGACATGTGTCCACTTGAACAGGACATATCTACTAACAAAGTCAGTCCCCATATGTCATGTGAGCATGGCTTCCTATCTCCAGAGGCCAGAGCTCAGAGTTTTTGCCAGACTTGCTATAATTTTCTTAATACAATTTTTCTAAGTTTTTTTTCTCCTTTTCAAATTTCAGACTCATACTCACTAAAAACATCTTTGTTTGTATAGGGTTCTCCATATCACACTAAATTATCTGTTGGATGATAAAGTATAAAACTTCATCCTGCCATTCAAGGTATTATGAACTTATTCCATTTAATCATGACTTTAGCCCCCGATATAGTCTTCTCCCATCAAATCTATTAATTGTTCTTCTGATGAACTGTATTCATGCCTCTATCTCTAGTTTCTTCAAAATGATTCACAAATTCTGTGAACTCAAGGCTGTTCAACATACTAATCTCCTTCTACCAATGAGCCACTTCTAACTTCTAACCACTTCCAACCAGTATCATTTAAGCTCTTTCCTAATATCTACAGTACTATAAAAATTTCAACTCATCCTCACTTGCAGATGCTATGCATGTGAGAAATCCATATCAACCTCTTTATTCTAGAGAATATTCTTTTTTTAGATTTTTCAGACATCTATTGTTTTTCCTTTATTCCCTTATAACTTTCACTAAAATAGTTTCGACCCCAAAATCACTCTTGGGCCATAATAAAATCATCTCACTATATTTGGCTCACATGAGAAATGTAATGTCTAAATTTTAAAATGTTGAAGAAATATTTCTTTCCTTTGCTCAGAAATTTTAATTAATGAATCACAAATTCTCTATCCACTATTATTGCACTAAGATGTTAACTTTGATGAGGAGTTAAATGAAAAATTGTAAATAGAAGCCATGTAAGCACTAAAAAGAAAGTATTTTAATCTCTCTCTCTCTCTCTCTCTCTCTCTCTCTCTCTCTCTCTCTCTCTCTCTCTCTCCTAGTAACATCCATATCCATTTTTCTTAACTTACAAGTTTGAAAAAATATCCTAATTGCTAATGCTGCAAAATTTATAATCTAAAAATCCAGCTGTGTTCTCCTTGGTTCTATATCCCCCCCAGTAATAAAGTTTCTGCAATTAGTACTTAACTGACAGTACAGTTGATGATGCATGAGGCAGGGTGAAAACCAGCTCAGTCTACCATAGCTGGAATCCCTCTGCAATGCTAAAGGAAGTGTAAATTTTGAAAGTGAAGCCAGAGGATATGTCTGCAAGACACCCGGGGAGCTAATATGCTGAATAAGAAGGTGACATTTTTACGTATTTAACTTTTCTACGTACAACCAAACCATAACTTTAACTTGTGGTTATCAGCATTTTATTCCTAGCAAATAGAGCTTAAACCTTGTGGGTTCCTATGACTGTTGAAACATTTATGTTGAAATTTATGCATTTCTATTATTCCTACTTCTTTGAAACTTTTCTTTATAATTCCTATCAAGCTATTTTGTGTCAGTGCAGACATGATTGAACCTTGCTTTGAATCCATGGGCCTTTTCTGCCATTAAAATTAAAAGTCTAATCAACAAGTTTGTGTCTGTCTCTATTCATGCCTCTACATAGAAAGGATAATCAAATTTCCATAAAAGGAACATGAATTTTGTAGTTAATATTAACAATAACTAGCATTTATAATATAGTATTTGCATACAGTATTTAATATATTAAATATTTTAAGTTTTCCAATCACTTTACAAATATGATCTCATTTGGTCTTCACAACAACCCTGGGAAGCAGGAGCTATTCTTATCTCCACTTTATAGATGAGGAAACTGAGACTTACAGAGGTTAAATCACTTGCCCAGGGTTAAAAGCTAGCAAGGATTTGAAGCCTCCTTTAAACTTAGGACATTCTGACTAAAGTCCAATGCTGTATCCCTTGTGCCAACAAGCTGCTTCCTAAGTACGTAAGCATTTGTAGTCGGGGATACCTTGAAATTCATACTAAAAATTGCTGCACAAAATGTGAGAACTATTTTGAAAATAGTATGTGTCCATATTAGTTTTTCTCCCCAATACATATGAACATGTTAATATTTATATCTCATATCTCTTAGATAATTATATGTGTAGTGTACAAAAGTTGATCATACCTGAGTTGTTAAAGTCTATGACAGAAGATGGTGGGGTAAAAGCAAAGACTCTCCTGAGCTCTCCTAAATTTCCCTCCAAACAACTTCAAAATAATGCTCAAAATTAATCTGGAACAGCAGAATGAGTAAAATGACAGGATGCAACAATTTTCCAGTCTAAGACAACTTAGAAGATTGATAGGAAAAATCTGTCTCATTAAAATGAGAGTGAAATTCAGCAGAGGGTCACACCCCACCCTCCCTGCCCCAGCAAGCCAGCATCAGGAAGATCCCGAGAAGTCAGAAGCAGGAACCTCCCCAAGAAGCCAGCAGCAGGACACACCAAACACCCCAGTAGCACCCCAGCAAACCAGCAGAAGGATTCTCCCCTGAAAACGAGAAGCAGGTGTTCAGCAACTCCTGGAGCTCTCATCCCAAAGCTCACAAGGGTATCAGTGAGCTGGTCAAAAGGTGATTAGAGGGGACTCTTTGCTGACAGTGTGTGCAGGACTCTGCTGCATATGGAGATCCAGGAAGGAGGCCCACATTATGGTTCCAGGGAGAGGAGGAACACTGACAACAGAGCTTGTAGCCAAAGGGGAGCAGGGGCCCTGGTCACTCTTCCAGGGCAGTAAAGAATACTTGAGTGAGCTTACAGAAACATAGTACAGTCCAGGAGAACAGTGACTGCAACTCTGCTTAGATCATACCATCTTGGAAGAACTGAAAACTTAAAGACCTCCCCAAACTAGCTCTGAAGACAGCAATACAAAAAAGCAAACAAACATAAACTTGAAGCTTGGGACAGTGCCCACCCCACCTCAGAAGCAAAGCTCAACTTTTACATAAAGTTGGAGGACAGGAAATAGGCTGGAAAAATGAACAAACAATACAAAATTTAACCTGACCACAGAAAGTTACTATGGTGACAGGGAAGATCAAAACACAAACTCACAAGAGGAAGATGGTGATATTAAAACCACTACATGCAAAGCCTCAGAGAAGAAAAGTAAATTAGTCTCAGGTCAAAAAAAAAAAAAAGATTTACACGAAGGCTCAAAAAGTAATTTAAAAATCAAATATGGTGGAGGAATAATTGGGGGGAAATGAGAGGGATTAAAAAGAATCTTGAAAAAAGAGTCAACAGTTGGAAAAGGAGGCATAGAACATGGAAAAAGATGTGCAACAATTTATTGAGGAAAACAATTTCTTAAAGGTAGACTTGGCCAAATGCAAAAGGAGGTAGGAGACCTCACTGAAGAAAATTATTCCTTAATAATTAGAATTGATGAAATGGAGCCTAATGACTTCATGAAGCATCAAGAAATATAAAATAAAATGAAAAGAATGAAAAATAAAAGAAAATGTGAAATACTTCATTGGAAAAACAATTGATCTGAAAAATAGATCAAAGAGAGATAATAGCCTAGATATCTTATTTCAAGAAATTAAGGAAAGGACCTCGATATCCTAGAACCAGAATGTAAAATAGAACTTGAAGGAATCCACCAATCATCTTCTAAAATAAATCCCAAAATGAAAACTCCCAGGAATATTATAACCAAATTTCAGAGTTCCCAAGTCAAGGATCCAAGACAGTTCCAAAGATTTATGATGAAAAATGCCTTCCCCCTCCAGGGAATGAACTGATGGAGTCTGAATACCCATCTAAGCACACTATTTTTTACTTAAGTTTTTCACATGGCTTTTTTGGCTGTGTTTTCTTTCACAATGTGACTAATATGGAAATGTTTGGGTTGTTTTTTTTTTTTCATGACTGCCCATATATAACCTATATCAAATTGCTTGCCATCGTAAGGAGGAGATTGGTATTGGAGGGAGGGAGACAATTGGGAATTCAAAATTAAAAAAATAATATATGTTAAATTCTTTTTACATGATATAAAAAAAAGAAAGAAAAGATACTAGGCCAATATAAGCCCCAGCCCTCTCTCTCAGGCTCTAACAAGATGGAGAGGCTTTGGTCACATGAAGGCCTTGTGATGAAATGGTCATAAGCCAACTAAAGACCTGTCTAGCTAGGGTGAGAGAGGCTTATCTCGTATGTCTCTGCTTATTCAGTGGTGATTCCACCCCCCCACCCCATATTACCTCTGCCAAGGCCTTCTACCACACCATAAAAAGATCATCACCTATATTGATGGAGAAAGTCCCCAAAACAATAGACTCATAGACTCTTCAATTAAACAAGACTGTTCCAATAAAGGTGTATGAAAACCTCCATGAATGTTTGCTCCAAAGCATATACAAGATTTTCTTTTGCACTTCAGCACACATTTCTATTTCTTGGAGTGGAATTCTAAAACAGCAAAAACAACAATTTAAATCTTTACAAGTCTTTGCTGTATATAAAGAAACCTCTGTTTTATTAGGAGAATATAGCTTGTGTGCAGATAAATAAATTAAAAAGCACCTATAAAATGATGGGAAATAATTTCAAGTGGTCTTTTGAGTACTAACAATTGGAGCAAGGGGAAGGGATCACGAAAGGCTCCTTGTAAGATATGGCAGTTGGGATGTATTTTGAGTCAATCAATTAATAAGCATTTATGAAGTGTTTACCATGTTCCATGCTATATACTGGTGATACAAAGGGGAATCATTCCCTGACTTTCAAAGAGCTCACATTCTACTAGGTGAGGGGAGCATGCACATATCTAAGTATATACAAAATAAATTAAAATAAAAAGCATTTTTAGGAGAGGTGAAAGGAGCTCGAGAAATCACCTAACTCTCCATTTAGAATAAGGATTCTTAGGCAACTAGGGAGTGCAATGGATGGAATGCTGGAGCTTAAGTGAGGAAAACCTGAGGTCAACTCCATTATCAGACAGTTTTTTAGCTCTGTGACATTGGGTAAGTCACTTGACCTTCATCTGACTCAATGCTCCCATATATAAAATGGGGACAATAGTAGCACCCACCTCACAAAGTTGTTTTGAAGATGAAATTAAAATACTTTTTTACAAACTACAAAATAAAAATACTATATAAATACTATTATTGTTGCTGCTGCTGTTGCTATTATTTTATTATAAAAGCAATGAAGATGTTTGAAAGATGAATGACATGGTCAGACATTCTTTTAGCAATAGAAATTTGATGACTATGTGAATTTGGAAAGATGAGAAACTTGAGATTAATTTGAAGGTTAATATTCCAAGTGAAACATAATGAAGTCCTCAGTGGGGGTAAAAGTTGGATGCATGGGACATGGGGGAGTGTGTAAATGTGGGTAATGTTATAGAAACGAAATTAGTGAGACATACCAAATGATAAGATGTAGAGATTTAAGGGTGAGGGAAATTTAGATGCTGACTTTCAGGTTGTGAACATGGGTAGCTGGAAAAGTGGCATTGTTCTCAATGCAAACAGGGGAGTTTTGAGAAAACCAGAAAGCAGAATCTACCACCACCAGTCAATAGCCTGATATCCCTAAGGACCTCCTTCAAAAGCCAAAAGGGCATTGAGGTAGTTGTAGACAGCATTCATATAGCATTCATAGGAAAGAGAAACACTTCTTGTAATGTTATCTCATTTTATCCATCACAAGTTTATATTTGGAATGGTATTAGGGATTTCTGCCCTTGTTTTTATTTATATTAGTGGTGAATCTTTAAAATCATTTTTGTAAGGAACTGAAAAAACCTGACTGTGGGTAACTTAGATACCTATGCATGAACATGTATTAATATATCGTAGCTGATGATGCTTGAGAATCTAGAGGACGTTCAATAATTGTTCAACTGCAGATATCTCTATACTTATGGAAGAGCTGTCCTACAATAAATTGTTCTTTAAAGTTAATATTTGCTAAATAAATAAAAGTTTAAAATCATTTCCCCAGAAATCATAAATATGTTCACATGACAGGAGTAGAGAAATTCTGGCAAATAATTTCATAGGAGTGTAAGCCAGGAACTTAAAATAGTGAGTGTCATTGTAGCAGGGGGCCTTTGGCAACTTCCTCTGCATATTTCAACACTTTTCTGATCCTGGGTTTCCTCCTTTACTGATGGCTGGCTCTCCTTCCTCTGAACTTCTTACTTGAAATAAGAGCTAAGTAACAAGTTGCTAAAAATTCAATAATAAATTATTCAAAGGAATAAAAATATCCTGCAAGGGGTAGATAGACTGACTCTGCATTCATGGCTCCCAGAACTTAATACCCATCCTTCTCTATCAGACTACTTAAAATGTCTAATAAAGGTAGGCTGGTATACTGCATATTGCCAACAGATGCCAATTCTGACATTCCACATAGAAAATTTCTTAAATTTGAAGCTTCCCTGTTGATGAAAAGAATTATGCCCCTCCTCTATCCATACCACTGACTTCAAATAAAAAACAGAGCCATTTTATTTCAAACAAGTATCAACTTTGTTCCTTGCTGGTCTCCAAGCAAATTATGCTTTCTGAGACATTTCAGAAAGTTTTTTTTTTTTTAAAGCAATTGGGGTTAAGTAACTTGCTCAAGGTTACACAGCTAGGTTTTTGTTTGTGTGGATTAAGTGTCAGAGGCTGACTCCGAACTCAGGTCCTTCTGACTCCAGGGCCGGCGCTCTATTCACTGCGCCACCTAGCCGCCCCCATTTCAGAAAGTTTTAAATGAAATTTCAATATTACGTAGTTTCTCAACCCCCTTTAAATTTTGAAATAATTTACCTTAGTTGTGTTTAAGAATTCTTTGCATTTTATTATTTTTTAAACAGTTGTTTTAGAAACTTTGATTTGTCACAATGAAATCTTTACACCAACATTCAGCATCGTGCTTAGCTAGGAATGCCTTGAGATGGAGAGGGCCGAGGGAATTTGAAACCAAAGAATAAGTAACATAGCAGTCATTTTTCTATGTTATGACAAATTACCTTAGAATAGTATTGCAGAATGGATGGAATATTAATCATTAGCAATATATACTTTCTGTACTATTCAATTACATTATGACGGCTGGTTTATGTACCAATCTTTCTAGTATCCACATATTAAGTAATAAAGCTGCTATCATTTTGTTATGAGCAAAGACTACCTTACTGATTAATGCATTGCCTACACCTTTCCTACGTGACTTCAAAGGTCATACAATTACCTTTTTTTTTCCTTTCTCAGAGTATTTCACCTTAAGGGTTTATTTGAAAGACTTTTGTTATACAGTTTTTCATTTTATCTTCCCAATATATCGATAGCATGCTAATACACTCTGTTTCTGACATTTGTGATCTGATACAAAGTAAAATGCATCAGTGTGATTAATGGACATTCACCACAAACGACCAATTTAGGAGTTTGCTAGAACCCCCAAAATGTAAATGAGAGGAATTTAAAAGTTTCTGATATACATATAATAATAGAAACACCCCAGGTATGTACTTATTTAGGTACATCCAATATTTCACATTGGATAAAGAACTGTAAGGTAAGAGTTGGGATGAAATAGAAATGCACCTGCAATTATATTGTTGTAGAGAACCTGTCTATGAGGGAATCTCCTGACGATATGCATCTAATCTACAATTTATATTCTTAGAGGGTTTCTGACTGAACTGAGACATTATGGCTCAGGTTATACAGCCTGTTAAGTGTCAGAAGCGAGCCTGGAATTCAGTCTTCCTGATCATAAGACAAGGTCCTCATTCAAAAAACCACACATATTCTCATATGTCAGTAATTATTGTTGTCAAAAGGGATAGCTTCTTTTAAAGTCATAAGAATCTTAAACACAATAATCCTCCTACAATAGCTTTCAAATGATATTTACATTTTAATAGATTAACTTATTTTGAGTCCCTTGAGCATTTTCTGTTATCAATATAAACACAGATTTGTTGCTGCTGCAATTCAATACTATTGTTGATCTGTTTCTCTTCTTTCTAATCTGCCTCCTCCCCAGGAGAAGGAAATGCACTTTAAGAGCATAAACATTTCCACAACTCATAAATCAGTTTTCTTAAGTAATGATCAAGCTCCTAATTTGATCTTTACTCTGAAATTAACATATGCTGCAAACTTTAAACTTCAATATCTAGTCATGATGAAAATATTCAAATCCTCTCAAGGTCCAGTGATCTCATCAATGTGGACGTCTTCTTCACTAGAGCAGATCTCAGGCCATCCCAGGTGTCTCTTGTCATTCTTTTCCAGGTTCTCATGTGTTTGCCATAGGATCCATACCCGAAATTGGCAGGACCTTCCTCTGTTTTACTTAACATCCATAGAACACCAGTACAACACGAGGACCATCAAATGGTCGCTTGCTCTTTCTATAGGACTTGGCTATCCTCCTCTTCTTAATCCTGTAGATGATACCATCCTATATAGTTCTTCATCACATTTACTTATCTGTGATTCTGCTTCTTTACACCTATCCTATGCCTCTCCTTTGTCCTCGATGTTTTATTACTTGCACCCATACAACAACACTGGTAAGATTAACCACTAGTATGTTATTAATACTGTAAGAAGAAATGTGTGGCCCTAGACTTACTGTCAACACATTGGTTGAATGGAATATTCCACTAAATCATCAGCTTATAGTTTAAAACTAAAAGGGTTTATTTAGAAGAGAGTTTCTATTCAAACTCTTTCATTTGAAAAATTAGAAAACTGAGAACACGAGAAGTAAAGGTGCTTGCTTCCAAAGTCACATGCTAGTAAGTAGCAGTTAGGGATAAAATAAAGCATTCATAATGATAAAGAGTTTCAATGTATATAATAAATAGGTCACCAAAAGAGTCCTACAGAATTAGAATAAGATAATACTGCAACAAAAAAAACTAGACTGGAAAGAATTAAATATTTCTTGTCAATTTAACCCTTTTTGTCTTTCAATACCTTAAACTGATTTTGAACCTTGTATTTCATCTTGTAATTAACATACTGCAATGCAAAAGGTGGTAGTTTAATCATCATAAGTTTCAGGCTTGCTACTTGCTACCTGTGTGACCTTGAGAAATTCAATATTTGTGTACTGATATGTCTGTACATGTGTGTATACACAAACATTTGTGGGTGTATATTCATAATTATATTCATGCATGTATTGTGTATTTGCAAGTATGTACGTGTGTATAACTATGTCTCTATCTTTAGTTCTATATCCTTTTTTCTCTGTTAAGCTCAAAAATCTTGATCTAAGAATTTAGAAGCAGTTTTTTCTGGGTGATGAGATATATGAAGATAAGAGCAGAGAGGGAAGTGTTAATTTTCAGCAAAATTATTGTTGTAATTAGCTGAGTATAACTAGGTTCAATTCCCCCCTCTTAGCTCCTACAATCAGTCCACAATCAGGCACTTTCATTAGAAAGCATGTCCATTTCATGGACAAGGGAATAGAATAATTGATTATATGAGATTCATCAGCTGTAGCCAGTTGAAGAATGTGCCAGGTTATTCAAGTGATCTTGGACTAGGTAAATTGTTGTAACATCATCTGAAGAGGAAGGCTTTCACATAGCTACACAGTGCAAGTCCATGTGTACTTTAAACTCGTGACCTCAATTATAGTGTTAGTAAAGCAATATGACCTTAGAACACCATGGGTTTTAGGAAAAGCTGACTTGTAAAAGTTAATAAAGCATAGCATATCATGATAGCATCCAGAATATATTATTGTTTGTTCTGGGTGTCTTCATTTGGATGGAGACAAACTTTCCATCCACCAAATAATCAATGAGAATTTATTAAGCGTCTACTATGTGCCCAGTGCTATGCTAAGGGGCTACAAATATAAAGAATAAAATAAGTTGTAGTCTACAGGCTCTAACAGAGGAATCATCTATACCTATATATATATAATTTAAAGGGAAATTATAGGAAGGGCATTAATATATATTGATGCCCAAAGCATAGGATTATAAGCAGATTGTGAAGGACTTTAAAAGTTAGACAGAGGAATTTATAGCTGACTCTAGAAGAAATAAGGTACCACTGGAATTTACTGAGTAGGGGGGCGATATAGTCGCATCTTAACTTAAGATGTGGCAGGCATGTGGAGAATTGTCTGAAATTGGAATTTTTGAGCCAGAAAACCAATTAAGAAATTTTAGACAAGAGGTAATGACAGCTTGAACTAAGGTGGTGACTGATTGAACAAATAGAAGAGAAAAGAAGTCAAGTGAGAGACATGTTTTGGAAGTTGAAATGACAAGTTTAAGCAACTGATTTTATACGTTGGACGAGGAAGCCTGAGGATACAAGAATGATACCAAAGAGGACACCTGAGAGACTAGAACAATCATGATGTCACTGATAGAAATAGGGAAGTTTGAAATAGAGGAGGAGCAAGGGGCAAATGATAATGAGTTCAATTTTGAATAATATATTGCATTTACGATGTCTCCAGAATATTCAATTTTAAAGATCTAATCAGCAAGTGATGATTTGGTCCTGTAAATCAAGGGAGACACTAGTCCTGTATGTTTGCTTTGTGAATCATCCGCTTGGGGTGGATAATTAACCCACTAAATCTAATGAATTCCCCAGGAGACTTGGCAGGGAGAGAAGAAGGTCTAGGATGGAGCCTTAGGGATATACATGAAGACTGAGAAAGAATGGTCAGATAGGTTGGAGGAGAACCAGAATACAGGTCACGAAAATCCACAAAGAGGTCATGACTAATGATGGTTATAGGAAGAAAAGAGAAGAAGGACAAGGACCCAGAAAAACTGTCAGAGTTGGCAATTAAGACATTGTTACTAACTTTGGAGAAAGCAGCCTTAGTTGAATGATACTGTTATGAGAGTCACAATGGTTTGAGAGTGATTGAGAGGAGAAGTAAAAGAATCCATAAGTATAGATAGCTTGGGGAAAGAGATAGAGAACTATTGCTTGAGGAGTTAGTAGGGTCCACGGTATGTTTGTCAGAAGTGTCATTCAAGGGCTCTCTGGACCAGATTCAAATATATTTGGGAAATATTTGACAAAATAATTTAAAAATATAATACAAGACTGAAAATTTTAATTTGCAGTTTTTAAGTCAATAGGTGGCCTTGCAGGGATCCAGTTCCATGTAAGTTTGACACATTGATTATAGGATATCAAAGCATGTTGGAAGGTAATAGGAAGATTTGAGAGGGGGAAGGGGTGATTGAGAGGGCAATTTACTGTAGAAATTGGCAGGGTATGGAATCAGGGATAAATTTAGAAGATTTGGCTTTGGTAAGGAGAATGGTCAACTCATTAAAATAGATTGATATAAAGGAGTATGGAGCAATAAATGTCAAGGTGTTTTTAGGTGAAAAAAAAGGGGACAAATAGAGTTCATGACAAATGACCTTAATTTTCTCAGTTAAGTAAGATGCTTGAGCCTTAGCTGAGAGGGTGAGAGTTGGAGAGGTTTGAAAAAGGGTTGGGAATGAAAAGAAGGTGTTGGATAGGTTTTATGGGCATAAGGTAGGAAAACCATTCTGGAAGAATACAAGGTCTGCTTTCCTGTGGTGAAGTCCCATGGACTACATGAGTTTGTAGCTTACCCACTCAACACATTTGTGAGACTTTCACCAATTGTGTTCAGCTTATTGTGAGAAGGGGTGGAGGCTGATAGTGGGAGTAAATTAAAAAGAGTGTTCAATAGTACTCAATTACTAACTTATCAGATTTGATTTCTCTACCTGAACATATCAGATTTCTCTCACTGAACGTAAGTTAACATGAGAAAACTAGAAATTTTTGTTCTCCAGTAATCTGCAAAATACTTTAGAATTTCCTGAGAATCTGGCATCTTTTGTAGTAGGCCATTTCTTTGAAGTCAACATATGTGGGTAACAACTGGAACCAGTGTCTTGTCAATGAATTTCTAAAGATTGACTGAGAAAACTGAAAACCATTATCAGAAATTATAGTGTCTGGATAACTCTGTTGTAAGCAACTGATACAGAGCTACAATCTTTCCAGCTAAGATCTGGTATGCAATTTGAACACTTTTAGCCATTTGGAGTCAACTAGATCAATGAAACAGTTCTTCTTTTGGAATAGACTTTGAAAGTCTTTATGAATTCTTGATCAAGGTTTCTTGGTTGTTTCCCATGGAAAAGAAGATCTCTTTGGCGCATCATATGTAACAGGTATATACTATATATCTTAAGGATATTTTGTGTGAAGCTTAATTAAAATATTTTATTTGAAAACTAAGGTCAGGATCATCAGTATGATATAGAGTAATAGGAAATGAAAAAGAGTAGACAGCTGTGACATAGACCTATCATCTGCAGAGATTGAAAGACAGGGCAGTATTTTCTTTTAAGTGCCAAAGCACCTGGGTCTTTGTAAGTAAAATGTTTCCCACGAAATATTAGGGAAGACTACTTTTCAGTCAATATTTTCTAAGTAGATAGCTAAGACAACTAGTTTTTATATTTTCAACTATATATTTTCCTTTTCTATTTGAATATGTTAACTTCTGTTTATTCTGTTCATATACAAAATTTTTGTCATTTTTTCTAAAAGTGTTTTATTCTAAAAGGAATTCCATAAGAACAAATTGGTGGTGAAAACCTGAAAAACACATAGTGGTTTTAATGGATATTAAGATTAATGAGTCAAGAGGTGGCTAGGTGGCACAGTGAGTAGAGCAGTGACCCTGGAGTCAGGAGGATCTGAGTTCAAATCCGGCCTCAGACACTTAACACAAAACTAGCTGTGTGACCTTGGGCAAGTCATTTAACTCCAATTGCCCTGCCTTCCCCCTCCAAAAAAAAGAAAAGAAAAGATTAATGTGTCAATTACATAATATGACCATCCAACTTGGTAGGTGATAGCAATGTTGTACTCCCAAGCTGTCAGTTTCTCCCCTGCTTTAAGTTTCCTGAGTCCATCATGCCAGAGCTTCGTGTCCTGTCATGATCCTCCCAGCAGATCCTAGCACTTTTAGAGCTTAGTCATTCCTTGAATTTATCCAGCGATTCCTACTTCTACCATCCCAATTTCTCCTAAATTCTCTCCTCTAAGTTGCTTCTACTCATAGATGGACAATGTAGACCTAGTCACTTTCCTTGGGAAGTCAGAGATGTTAAGATCTTGCCAAGAAGGTAGGCCTATGTAACACAAAGCCCTTTTGTGCTAAAGTATACCTTGAAGAGTTGTAAGCAAACCATCCTGGTGACACTTCTTCAGCCTTGCGTTGCACCCATAATCCTTTCAGTTGCCCTTCTAGGCCACCCTTCCTTATACTAATCTTGGAAAGCCCCAGATCTTCTTCAAATATTCTCAGTGTACATGGGCACCCATGCAAATTGTTCTACAAATGAATCTCTAAGTTGCACCAGCATCAACAGTAAGCATTTATTAAATGTTTATTATGCTCAAACACAGTACTAAATTTATGAGATGCAAAGAAAGGGAAAAACTAGTACATGTACTCATGAAGCTCACGTTATAAAGAGAGATAGCATGTAAAACTCATACTATACATACATATACATACACAAACATATATAGATATACATCATGTAAATAGAATATAACTTCAGAGACAAGGCCCTAGCATTAGGAATGGGGGAGGAAAGAATAGGAAAGGGCTCTTGCAGTAGGTGGGATTTGAGCTAAATCATGAAGGAATCCAGGATAGAGAGGCAAAGGGGGAGAACATTTCAGGCATGGAAGATAGCCATTGAAATAGCACTGAGTGGGAATACGATTGAGTAGTGTGTAGGAGGAATAGCAAGGATATCAGTATCACCAGATCTTAGGAGACTTATAGGGGAGTAAAGTGTAAGGAGGCTGGGAATGTAGGAAGGGGTTGCATTGTGACTACATACTAAACTAAATAGAGCATTTTATATTTGACCCTGGTGGTAAAAGGGTGTCACTAGAGCTTATTGAGAGGAAGGGAAAAGTGATAGGATTAGATCTACATTTTAGGAAAATCACTTTGGCAGCTGAGGGGAGAACAGGTTATATGGAAGAGAGTTCTGAGTCAGGGAGGCCAAGTAGAAGGCTATGACTGCTAGAGTCTTTATGTGAGGGGACAAGCGTGTGGACTGGATGGCGGCAGTGGGAGTAGAAGGGAGAGGATGTATAGGAGACATGATGCAAAAGTAGAAAGGGTAGAAGTTAGCTACGTGTGTAATGGGAGAAAAAAGCATACAAGATGATTGCCTCTGATTACTGATTCTCTAGGATGGAGGACTTCAAGAAAGAAAGTTAATTCCATAGTTCACACTGTAAATGAATTGACAGCATCCGCTGGTTTTGGATGTTCATGCTTCACCAAACAGTTCAAGCGTGACTTCATTACAGGATAACATGCATCATACCCTGTGTTATTGCTAACTTAACAAACTTAACTCCATATGATAGATTAACCAAGATAAACTAGCTAAATATTGACTGAGATTTCCTACCTGTCTTGGTCAGCTCAAAGTGGAAAAGTAGAAAATGTAACTTTGGGGCATCAGTAGTTTTACAGCATTGGTGGTAGAAAGAAAACTAGACTTGGTGTCAGTCAGAGTCGAGGATAGGTTGGGTTTCTGAAAAAGAATGGTTATGGGACCACAAGCAAGTTTCTTAACCCTTCAGTGGCTTTCTGTCTCAAAACCTAAGGTGAGATACTGACCTGAATTGGAGGGAGGGGTTTCCACATCAGGAGTTTTCTAGACTGATGAAACCACTCTGAACTCCTCTCTCTAAAAATAGTCCCCTTTGCTGGGGACCTGCAGATAGTCCCCAAATCTTAAGTGTGTATACACACATGTGTGCATCTATGTGTCTATGTGTGTATATGCAGGACGTATATATCTATGCATATATATGTATATTATATGCATTTGTGTTTGCTCATGTGTGTATACATATTTGGTGTCTGGGAGAGATACAAAACACAAAACATGAATATCAGCAGATTTTTCTCCTCAGTTTAACCTAGACAAAAGTTGATGTCAAATTATGCATTTCTTAGGAATTGTTTTGAGGTCATGGGGGTAAAGAGAGATGGCAGAGAAGAGGATCACTGGTAAGACCAGCAGCAACAAAATCAACAGCAGCAACAGCAAAAAGTTATCCCAAACATTGGCCAATGGACAGGCCTCAAAAGGGAGAAGGGGTTCTCTGGTTTATTGGGCTTATTGGATCAATACTGTAATTTCTTCCAGAGAAGAAGTGCTTCTCCCTACTTTGCCTTCTTGGTGAAAATGGCACCAAAAGACAGAATGATGTAAATCTCCTTCCTTCCTCCATTGTTTCCTGAAAAGGATGCAGCTGAAATATAGAATATCGGTGTACCATTCTTCTACAGAGCAATGCTTTGCTGGGGACCTGCAAAACTCAGGGAGCAACTCTGCCTCCCCCACCAGCCAGTTGTAGAGAGGTATGCATGAAGATAGGAGGTTCTGCAGGAAAAATGTGGTGGAATGCTTTAATTTATTGACTCAATTAACATATACTCTTCCACACTGCATTTTCATTATTCTCTCTCTCTCTCTCTCCCCCTATGTATTTATATATATATATGTGTGTGTGTGTGTGTGTGTGTGTGTGTGTGTGTGTGTGTATAATATGAGTGTCTATATATGTGTATGTCTATATATACATACACACATATACATATATATATATATATATTATACACAATGCATAGTGATTTAGATGTCGAAGGGAGCACTAACCACTGGATAGATTGGGATAGCTCTTTGGAACGTAATTGAACTTGAGGTGAGCCTCAAGGGGAGTGATGGATTCCCAGAGACGTAAATCTTAAATCTGTATGTAAGTGTTTGAATGCTATTCCAGATGTGGGACAGGCAGTCCAGAGATGGGACAGTCTTATAGAGGCATGGGGGAAGAAAATGAAGTGTAATTTATGCTGAACTCAAGGAAGTCAGTATTACTACAGTTTAATGTGCAAGAATAGAATGATGTATAATTAGCCTGAAAATATAGGTTGGAACCAGATTATGAACGGCATTGAATGCTTAAAAAGAAGTATTTGTAGATCATCCTAATGTAGTATCATGGCTTTGAAGCTTATTGAGCAGAAGGGAGACATGGTCAGATTTGGGTTCTAGAAATATCAAATTGGCAGATGTGCAAAAGGTGGATTGGAAGAGAGACTAGAAGTAAAGAGACTCATTGAGGAGTGAGTGCAGCAGTCTAGGCAAGAAACAATGAGGGCCTAAACTACACTGACTGTAGACTTGGTGGTGATGATGAGGTAGAATTGACCAAACTTGGCAACTGATTGCTTATGAAGTGTGAGAGAGAATGAAGAGTAAAGGACGAGTACTATCTTGTAAACCTGAATGATAAGGGTGAAAAATGGTGTTTCCTTTCACAGAAATAAGTAAGTGAGGAGAAGGGATCTGTTAAGAAAAAAAAATGCAATTACTTCAGTTTCAGGACTGGTTGATATTGAGATGCCTATGAATTATCCAGGAGGAATTTGAGATGTGAGCCTGGAAAAGAGGAGAGAGTAGGGCTAGATAGGTAGATATGAAAACATTCCAGTAATTAAATACATGAAGAGATCATTGAGAAAGAGTATAAAGAGGAAACAAAAGAGCCTTGGAAAGGATCTGGAGACACATCAAGCAGGGATGGGGCATGGATGAGAAATCTGAATAACAATTGAAGAAAAGGCAGTCAGAGAGATAGAAAAAGAACAAAGATGTGAAAAGCCAGGGAAAAGTTAGAGTCCAAAGAATGGAACAGTCTGCAGCGGCCCAGAGGTCATCAAGGAAAAAGACTTTGAAAAGGCCATTGGATTTAGCAGTTAAGAGATTGTTGGTCATTTTGGAGAGAATTGTTTCAATCGAATATTGGGGTCAGAAGCCAGAGTACAAGGTATTGAAAAATGAGTGAGAGTTCTCAAAGTGGAGAGAATAAGTATAGACAGCTTTTCCTAGGAGTTTAACTGTAAAACGGAGGACAGGTAGAAGATGGAAGCAATCATAACACTGACTTCTTTGATATGTTTCTACCGGCACAAAAATGCTTTTCTCCCTATGTCTCAATGAAAATATCTTAGGTGCACTTCTATAGGCAATGGAAGTCAATATCCTAGATTATGAGATGTAAAGTTATCCCCAAATTTTAAGTGGCAATGGTGAGAAGAGTGGAGTATGTGAGGAATAGCATTGTCCCCCCATAAAGGTACTCTACCCCTTCATGTCATAAGTCTGTGACACAAATATATTTTCTTCTGTAGAACTTATATTTTAAAATTTGTTTCTTCCATTTGTTCAATTAACAAAAATCTATGTTCTCTCCTTTCAGTCCCCTAATCAGAGGGGAGAAAGAAGCAGAACAAAACTCTTGAAATAAACATTAAAATATTCAGAGGTTAAAAAATCCACATTGGCCATGCCGAAAGAATACATATCTCAACCTGTACCATAAATATGCCATCTCTTTAAGTCACATACCTATTTGGAGTTTTGTGTGATATTATTCTATACCTGATTTCTATCAGACTAGTTTCTATTTTTCCCCTGATGTTTTTATTAAATAATGTTACTCTTAATGAGCAGCTAGTGTCTTTACATTTGTTAAGGACTATTTACTGAGCTTATTTGCTCCTTTTTCTATGCTATATTCCTAAATGGCTCCTTTGATCAAATTCTCTATTCTTAACCAATACCAAATTGTTTCCATGATTAGTGTCCTATTCTATAGTTTGAAACCTGATATTGCCAGGCCCCTCTCCTTCCAAACTAATTTTTTTCATTATTTCCTTTGAGATTCTTGACCTTGTTTTGCTACAGATAAATTTTATTCTAATGTAAAGTAATACTTTTAGGGGTGAGGGGATAGGAATAAGCATTCATTAAGTGCATACTGTAGGCCAAGAGCTATGCTAAATACTTTAGCAATATCATCCCATTGTATTGTTTAATTGGTGTGCCACAATGAATTAAATTTATTTGTGTGATATTATTTTATTATATTGGCTTGACCCTCCCATGTATCATTAATATTTCCTCAATTTTTTTTATTCTTTTTTTTTTTTGCTTTTTGGAGGGCGACTGGGGTTAAGTAACTTGCCCAAGGTCACATGGCTAGGTTTTTTGTTTGTGTGTGTTAAGTGTCTGAGGCCAGATGCGAACTCAGGTCCTTCTGACTCCAGGGCCAACGCTCTACTCACTGTGCCACCTAGCCGCCCCTCCTCAATTATTTATGTTTCTATTTGTATAATAAATGCTTAGTAATAGCATTAATAGAAGTCCTATGTATGTCTTGGCCAGGAGATTCTCAAGCATTTTATGTTTTCTGCAGTTACTTTGTGATTTCTCTATTTATGTCTTCTTGGTGGTTCCTGTTAGTAATACATTGGAAAATGCTGATGATTTGTGTGGGCTTATTTTATATTTTTCAGTTTTGGAGTTATTGATTTTAAAAATTAATTTTAGTAGACTCTCTAAAGTCATTATCATATGCAAAAGTGATTATTTTCTTTCTTTTTTGTCTGCTTATTTGATCAATTTATTTTTTTTTCTTGACTGGCCTTCAGTATTTTTACCATCTATGGAAGAGAGGCAGTATAATATATTATGCAGAAATCTGTCCTTGGCATTGGGAAGACTGAGTTCAAGTATTATCTCTGACATGTAGTGTCTCTGTGATCTTGGATGAGTCACTGATTTCTCAGAGCTCCAAACAACTCTTCAAGGAGAAAAACATTTCTATATGCATTTGATATATGAAGTTTCCTCACCAGGAACTCCCTATACCAATGAAATCACAGTTCAGGCAAAAAATGAATAAATAAAAATAGACCTATTTAATCATTTATGAAGTTGATTTGTCAAAATTAGGCATTTAGATTAATTAGAATGTGTCATGTGTAAGAGAAAGAAAATTTCACTTGATCTTGCTTAATTTCTTTTAGTATTCCCCTATAGAATGGGTACATCAAGGTACACTTTGGATTCGATAAGGTCAGTGCTATATTAGAAAAGGAAGTTCAGGCCAAACTTCATTACTTTTGGCCAATGACCATCAATGGTAAGAATTATAGAACAAAGTATTTTATGATCTTCAGAGTAATTTACAGAGCTAAAATGTGTTTGAATTGAAAAAAAGAAAAACAGTGAAAATTTAATGGCAAAATGCAATGGACAAGTATAGCCATAGCCGAAAAATTCAGGTTTCTGAAGCTTATTTTTAAAGATTTTTTTTAAGTTATAGGGTATTTCAGAGAGGCAAAAATCTGCTGAATTTCCCTGACATTTTGTCTCTGTTGTACAATGTCACTAGATAATTGCATTTCCAATTTCGATAAATCCATGGAAAGATAAACTTCAGTTAACAATATCTCTTTTTTAAAAGCTTGAGTTCTCTGAAAACCTAAATATGTGGTCCCTTCATGTTGAAACCCATGTGTATCTTAAGAAAAATTTAATTTGTATGTTTCTGATTCTTTATACTTAACTCATCAAAATATTATTTTGCAAAACTCTTTGATGTTCTGAAAACCTTATGAGTTTCCCCACAGAGTATTTAAGGATTTTTTTCCCCTCTGCAAAATGGAAATTCTATTTTGACAAGAATAAACATTTAAATTCTTGTTGTTGGAATGGCTTCTCGGTTCTTTTTATCTCTTCTTTCCTAATTTTCACTTTTTTGACCTTTGAGGAGTTTCAGTGACAACACACAAATGTAGCAATGCAATTGCAATACCAAAAATGTCTAGCACAACAGCAAAGATGCTTACAAGACCTTTTAGTGTAAGCCATATCCAAGAGCATAACTGATAATCTTGAGATGGCAGAGATGTGGTCCCAGGGAGCTCATCATGGATGATCTTGAGAAGTTATGAGCCAGAAAGTATGTTTCCACTGAAATTAATCTGCCTTGTGGGTTTGCCACTGTAATTTAGGCTGTATATAAACTGTGTGATATATAATTTTGTTTAACTTTTGATGTTTTTGTGTGCTATCTCTCAAAACAGAATGTAGGCTTCCTTTGTACAGGGACATTTTTTAAACATTAAAACATAAGAACTTGCACATGTAAAAATCTGTGGAAAATGAAATATTTGGGGAAGGAAAAAGATAAATTGGTATACTATGAAGCAGCCAATGGTACAGTGAATAAACTGCTGGACCTGGAGTCAGGAAGGCCTTAGTTTAGTTATAACCTCTGACATTTATTAGCTATGTAACCTTGAGCCAGTCACTAAACCTTTCTTTACCTCAGTTTCCTCAAATGCAAAATGGAGACAATAATAGCACCTCCCTCCCAATGTTGCCTGGCTGGCACATAGTAGGTGCTTTATAAGTAGTTAACCTCTTTACTACTTTTTAAGATAGGATCAAAGATATTGAGCCAGAATGAATATTACAAGGCACCTAGTCCAACTGTCTTCTTCTAAAGATGAGAACATTGAGCACCAGAAAGATTCAATGGCTTGAATGAAATTTAAAAGGTGTTACAAAGCAGAGACATTATTAGTATACAGATACTTGAACTTTTGGCATTATTTTTCCATTGTGCAATAGTATTCTAACAGTCATCTTTGGGAACTTAGTAGATGATTTCATCACTACCTCTATGAAGCAAAATTTAATGAAATTCTAATAAATGCAGGGTGATCAATTACAGAAAATCATATCACTAGGAAGTTGGAGAGTTGTTTAACTTTTTGGGGGTGGGCAGGAAGGTGTAATGAATTTCAGAAAACAATGGAAAATGTAGAATAGTCATCATCTTTGCTTCTTTTCCATAATAATAGAGTGGCCAGGAATATGAACGTATACTAAAAATTACACAGATTTTGGACAGTCAATAATCATCAACAGGACCAACTTGTATGCTCACTATTTCATCTATGAAAAATCCTTGTTAGAATCATGTGCATGATTTGGGGGAATCCTCAATGAAGCTCTTAGCAGGTAACAAAAAGTCTTACCTAAATAATTTTCAAAAAAAAATTGTCAACATCTTTACTATCTCACAATTAACCACAATATGCAGTTAATTTAAGTAGCTCTTGCACTTATTCTTAGTCAAGGAAAAATATTTAGTTCAGTTTTTTTAAAGACTTCACCTTATATACTCTTTTATAACAAAATGATTCAGGATTCCTTGGATGGGGTACCACAATGAACCCTATTAATTAACATCAGGTGAAGCATAAACAGGGAGATGCATACTCATTAAACGTATTTGGCACAGTAATGGAGACAATCTAGCGTTCACTCCAAGTCAAGGAGTGATTCCCTGTGGATGATGAGTTCCTCCAGAAGCTCCTGCCAACAAAATAAAATTTTACCGATTGTGTCAAGCACCAGAACATAGCAGGGCCTTCTGGAAGAGATCTGTGATCACTCAAAGGAGTTTAGACTGTCTAGTTACTTCTGAAAGACCAGATGGTTAAAGAACATAAAGTATCCACATTCTAAGATGCATTTGAATAAATGCAGGAGAAAAGCATGCATTAAACAATTGCTATTGACCAGGCACTGTGCTAGGCACTGGGAACACAAATACAAGGACAAAAGACAACTGAGTCTCTGGTCTCAAAGAATTTACATTTTAAAACTTGTCCTTTCCAAGAATGGCATTGATTTGATTATTGTACCCTTTGCTAGTGTTGGAAAGGATATATATATATATATATATATATATATATATATATATATATATATATATATGGAGCAGGAGGAGTACAGTGTTTATCAATGTGGAAGTATACGACCAAGAAGTAGCATGGCGGACCTAAGACCAGACTGAGATAGACACTCACCAATCATAGTAGGACTGAAGTCCAAAGTTCAAAATAAAAGTGGGTTGGATAAGTGTTGAGAAGCTGTGAGGCTCTTTCACGCACCCAAGACTTTCCATGAAAACAAAGGCACATCATTTCAATGATAACATTTTACTGCTGTCATTACTATAATGCAGCAAGATTTTGGATATCTTTGCCATCAATGAACTCCATAGAGGACAATGGAGAGGTGCATTGTACATGTCAGCCAGTTGTAGCACATAATTAACCACGGACTTCTAAGAACAGGAACAAAGATATCATCAAAGAATTGTAGAAGATGGTGTCATTACATAGCAAGAATAAATGAAGACAACCATTCTGCTCTATTAGAATACTCACATAAGAAGTATTTGAGGAAGGCTTCTAAGCAAGTTGGGTGAACCATCCATGCCAAACTCGGGGAAGAACATGGATTAATGTCTCACAAAAAGAGCAAAAATCTTTGGAATGTGATATATACCTGTAATGGTAATAGGAATGTGACGATCTTCCCTGACCCTTTAGGAAATTTCTGTAGCAGAAATGATTTTCTGTAGCAGCAAGCACTCTAGCATAACCAGCATGGCTGCTAGAACAGGCTCTTTGATCTGCTTTTCTAAAGGAAAGCAACTCAAAAGGGGTTAACAATCTTAATTTAATCAAACATATATCATTTACCTAGTTCAGAGGAAAAAGTCAGCATGCTGAACTTTACAGAAAACACAAACAGATCAAAAAATACAGACAGAGAAACAAACAGACAGGGCTTCCAGATTTCTGACCATTACATTCATACCAGAGAGAGAAGCACCAACATCTGGGTTTTCAAAGCGGGGGGACTCAATGACTACCAGGAGTCTCATCTAGCCAAATCACACAAGTCTTCCCATAAATGAACCCCAAAGCAAAACCTCATCTCAGAGCTATATATAACCTTCATCAGGGTCAGGGAACATCACAACCCTCATGACCCACTTGACTACAAAGTAACAAAAGTTGTGCCTTCCTGAAAAACAAGCCTCCCACCACAGGCTCCAGGTGAGCACAAGCAGCCTATTAGGGGGCAGAGTTTACTTTCAAATCAGGAAAGGTCCTCAAATTCACCTAAATTTCCTGAATTGAAGAGATCATATATCTACCTGGGTAGTGGAATAAACTGATGTCATTATTATGTTCTAAACATAGAGTGTTTTAAATTTCTTGTATTCCTTAATAGAAATTGTCATAGTATGAAGAATACTGTTTCTGGACAGAGGACATAGGTTTAAATCCAATGTCTCACAGTTATTAGCCGTATGACTTTGGACAAATTATTTAACTTTACTGAGCCATGCTTTCTTCATCTGTTAAATGACAGGTTGGACTAGAGGACATCCTAAGTCTCTTCTAGCCCTCCAATCATGAGATCTCTGATCTCAACAATGTGGATATTCCCTCTAACAAGGAGGAGTGCAACCCATCTATTCTGTCCAAACTCTAAGACTCTTAAAGAGGATGTTCCTAAAGTCTTAGTGCAATTTTAAGATTTAATAGCTTAGACATTTGGGACACCTTATATGCCTAATCCCATCAATATTCAGTAGAATCACATGCACTCATTATATTTTAACATTACATAGGTAGCAGAACAGAATTTCAATTATCAACCATACTTGATTCTTACTACATATCTGTCCTACCATATTTCCTTATCATATAATCTTCTAGATGGTACAGAATCAAGATGATATAGCTTATATTACTTCTATATACAAGTACTTATACTAGCAAGAATTTGCAGCCTATTCATGCTTACTATACAGGGTAATTTACAAATTTGATTCCTTGGGATCCCTAATGTTCCACAATATGTAGCCATGTTCACATTGAAGAATATCGGTCTTAAGAAAAGGTTTTATTATTCTTGGTTCAAGGAGTAGCATGTCATCTTTGAAAGTATTTTCTCATTTACCAAATTCAACCCAGCCTCATCTTCTACTAATTGGAATCAAGGACTACCCTCACTGTCTATATCTATCATCTCAACTGTATGCAATAGTTTGGGCAACAGACATTCTTCATCCATTTTTGTTGTTTCTTTGTTTTTTCCTGGGTGGGTTGTTAGGCTTTACTTATTTATTTATTTATTGAGTAGATGTGAATTTGGCACATAGTACTGTGCCTGGAAGCTAGGTGACCTGGTGGATGGAATTCTGAGCCTGTAGTTAGGAAGATTCATCTTTGTGAGTTCAAATTTTGCCTCATATTAGTTATGTAACTTCAGATGAGTCAATTAATACTCATCTGTAAAATAAGCTGGAGAAAGAGATAACATACCATTCAAGTATCTTTGCCAAGAAAACCCCAAATGGAGTCAGAAAGGATCAGACACAATTGAACAGCAACAATAGAATGCCTGCCACATAGTAGGCATGTAATTAATTCTTATTGATTGATTTAATTTAGGAGTCTCTATAATAAAAATAATAGTGTTAATAATGGTAAAAATAATAATAAAAACCCAGATTATCCTAAAACACATAAAGAATTCATTTTCTAATTGTATTCTCAGTTGCATATTCTCCATGAACATTTGCTCATCTGCTCCTATGTTTATCAAGAATGTTTGCTCAAGGAACAAACATTCTTGATGAACATATTTCTTCCACTTCTGTGCCTTGTTAAGCAGAAGATCATTAAGTAAAAAGGAATCTTGTTTGATTTCAACTTAGGCATGGCTATATTTTCTTGCATCAAGAGGGTTCTTAACCTTCTCTGTATTAGAAACCCCTTTGGCAGGCTACAGATTTCTCAGAATAATGTTTTTAATGAATAAAATAAAATAAAAAACTAGTTATGTTGAAATATGGTTATTAGAAACTTTTTTATAAAAGCTCACAGATCCAAGATTTAGAACCTTTGCTTAAAAGTTCTACCTTTCCCTACTGAGTGAAATGTATTTTTATAATATACATCTTAAGTTTGGTAGGATCTTTAATTCTCTTTGACTTCCAGTTAATTATATGACTGTGAAAATGTAGTCCATTGTAGCACCTTTTCTTCAGGCCTTCTAGTTTTCTTCTTTTATTTTCGACATACACTTTTGAAAGCGTGTAGATCATTGTAAATATTCCATAGTGGTTTTAAAACATGTCTGAAACATGAGTTAAACTTTTTAAAAAAAGGAAAAAAATGTTAGAGATGAAATAATCTCTTACATAAATTAGTCCTCAAGTTTCTTTTCAGGCCATAGGTAACACCTTCAGATCATAAACTAACTTGTCTGTCTTCTTCTTCTGTTGTCCCTTTGGATGAAATACAATCCTCTCTGTAATTTGTTAACAACTGAGGTGATTTTCATTTCTGGCCATGACAGGTTTCTTAAAATGTTAAATTAAACACTGTCTTGAAAGGTCTATACAACACTAAGGAAGTTAGGTTTTTACCATTTATCTTGAAAGGTTCTATGGTAAAGGATACTGTAGAATTTATTGGAAAGTTGCTGAATTAAACCCCAAATCTTAGTTATAAGGCCATCTGTGTGAATTTCAGCAAGTCACCATAGATCTTTGGTACTTGGGGTTCTGAGTTTCAAAATGAGAAGGCTGAACTAGATTTATCACTCTTAACTCTTTCATTTTATGACAATCTGTTTTGGGTTTGCTTGTTGTTTTAATATGGAAAATTATATATATATATATATATATATATATACAGTATGATGAATTAAACTTAAAGATTTCTCTTCGTTATAGTCAGTATTAATAGAAGCAATTAGAATATAATTGTGATTAGCTTATGTTCATCAAAGTGTCCAAAATAGAAATATAGCAATTCCTATAATAAAATAAAACATCAGTTTTTCTCAGTGCATTTAACCACAACTTACTCTGTTAAAAAATTTTAACAACTAATTATTTAGTTAACATTTGAAATAAAATTTAATTTTTTGATAACTCACATTATTCTTTCTATATGCCAAATCCACTTTTCATTAGAAGAGTTTGAAAAGGTCAGCAATCCATTCTAATATGAATGCTTAAGGTGAATTGAAATAAAGTAGATTAGGTTTTTCCCTCTGTCTTTATTGTTAAGTTTGTTTTGTGTAGGATGTAAGAAAATCTAGGTTACACTAAAAAAGAAAGAAAGAAAAAATAACAAATGTCAGGCTGCCAGTATTACCTTCTTTATATTGAGTGAAGTCACTAAGTATTAGTTGAACATGTTTTGAATTGTGCATGATTAAAAAAAAAAGAAAGAAAGAAACACTTTAGTCCCAACTCATTCATTTCCCTCATCTTAACCCATGAAATTCCATTTTCTGAACACAAAGCTCTGGTCACATAGTCCTTTGGTCCTCTTCCCTATTCTTTATCTTCAGTATCCTATCACATCCTACCATCTTCTCCCATTTTATCACCCCTGGTTTGATCACACTTTATTCTTAGGCTTCATCCGTTGGACATCTCACCAACTATATTCCACTCTTGTATACCTTAGTTGCTGAATTTAACCCAGGCAGTCATATACCCATAATGTTACCTAATGTTAACTAGACCCTCAGTGGTGCATGTCATTCATTTTCTCATCCATAATTGATTCTCCCCTATAACTCTTCATAGCAGCTATTCAAAGCTTTTCTTCTTTCAAACTCCCAGAACCATACCAACACCTTTATCTTGGCAGATTACCCTGTTTTACTTGGCTGAGAAAAACAAAATTATCTATCTCCATTTTACCTACGTGACACAACAAAACTTCTTTGTATCTTCACCCACATGCGCTCTAATCTCAGGGGATGATGTGGCCTGCATGACAAGGCAAGCCACAGTAAGTATGTCTTTGATCCTTTTATTCCTCCTGGAATTCATCCTGTTTATCAATTTTTTCGAGTCCAGTTCCTTCTGCATATTATTATACTTATTTGCCTATTACTAAACTTAGTCCTCCTGCATTCTTAAAAAAGAAAATAACCATCACTTAACCCTGACACCTCCTCAAACTATCATTCTTTTTCTTTCCTCCTTTTTACTGACAAACTCCGTGAAAGAATGCTCTACATTCTCTGCCTACGAGTCTATAACTCTCCCAGCAATGAGGAAATTCATATTAAGACATTTCTGAAGCTCTAACTCACACCACTTATCAGATTGCCCAAGCTGATAAAAAGAAAGGAAAATGATAACTGTTGGAAGAACTACAGGAAAAGAAGCATATTGATGCATTGGAACAATGCACTGCCAGACCTTTGGTGGAACTGTGAATTGGGCCAACCATTCTGAAAAGAAATTCACAATTGTACTCAAAAAATCATTAAACAATACATGTCCTTTGACCCAGTGATAGAACTGTTGGGCCCATACTAAAAAGAGATCAAAGAAAGAGAAAAAGCTCTTACATGAACAAACATATTTATAGCTGCTTCTTTTCTGGTGGAAAGAAGTAAACAAAGATGGTGACCATCAGCTGAAGGATGTCTGAAAAAACTTGTGGTATATCAATGTAACAGAACAACATTGTGCTATAAGAACTGAAGAAAGATGTACTTTCAGAGACATCTGGGAAAACTTGCATAACTCATGTGGAGTGAAATGACCAGAACTAGGAGAGCAATCTTTATCACAACATCAGTATTTTAAAAACTAACAGTTCTTAAAGATTGAATAACTCTGCTCAACTAAAAGATCAAACAAGATTAGAGCAGGCTGCTAGAGAAGAATGTTGTCCATCTCATGGTGGAGAAATGATAGATTAATATTCAGAATGAGAAATTAATTTTTGTACACGGCCAATGTAGGAATTTCTTTTGCTTAAATATGCTTGTGTGAAACAAAGGTTCTTCCTCCCCATCATCTTTCCCTCCTTCACATTCCCTTTCTCTCCCTCCCTTCATCCTTCCATCCCTTCCTTTTCAGTTTGTAAAGGGGAGATGAAAAAAAAAGAAAAGAATAAATACTTGATTATTGAAAAAAAATGTCAAAATGTTAGCAATTATCTCAACTCCTCAATACAGGAATATTTTCTTAGACTTGTCCTCATGATCTCTGTACAGTTTTTAATACTGCTGACTTTTTCTTCCCAAATAGTCTCCACCCTGCCCTCTAGCTTCTATAGAGCTGTTGTCTCCTGACATTGTTCCTGATAGTTGTGTTTCTGTATTTAAGGACCATCATATAAAAGAATGACAAGTCTTGTTCTGCTTGGTCCCAGGAGGTATACCAAAAGTGAACAGTACAAAGAGCTAACTTTAGATTTGATGTAACAAACAAAGCAAAACAAATAAACTTCCTAACTGTTAGAGCTATCCAAAAGTGAGATCAATTGCTTCCAGATGTAGTCAATTTCCCATCACTAGGAGATTTCAGGCAAAGCTAGATGATCACTTGTTGGTCATATAGGAGAAGGAGCTCTTGTTCAAATAGGGAATCACACTAGATGGACTGATGTTTCCTTCCAGCTCAAATATTCTGTGATTCTATGACTAGGTTGATTTTTCAGGTGGTTTGTAACTCTAAACCTGCCGACCTATGATAAGCCTTTGATCTCCACAAATGCTTCCTTTAAACTGCTTAAGGACTAATGTACATTATACATAAATTGGCTCTTAACACTTTCAATTCCCCCCAAAAAAGAATCAAAAAGGTAAGAAAGAAGGAAAGAAAGACTAACCAGTGACTCTCTATTTTTTTTCCAAGTGAAGTGTAAGTATCCTTGCTTGACATTCAAGTCATTTACCATTCAAGGCCAACCAATCCTTCTAAGACTTTCTTCCTTACCAGATATGCAATGTCCTTTCAGCATTTCTTAGGTTTCATTCTCATTTTATTCTACTTTCCCCTTCACCTTCTCCTCCTATTTAATGTTGTCTAAACTGAAGCCTGATTCAAAACTAAAGCCTCTAAAGTCTGGTTCAAAAGGCACCTTCTTTATGGTCTTATATTCTAATTCTGAAACAACCTTTTCCCCGTCAGGCCTCATATGACATCTGCCATTATACCTTTCCAGTTTAGCCATAAACTTTCATTAAGAACTTGCTAGAGCAGAGTACAATAATGAGGCATTAATAATAATTTAAAATTAAAGTTATCTAGGTATATCTTTTTTGTTGTTCCTAGACTGAAATTTAGTCAGGTCACAAATGATCTTGTTTTTTTTTTTTTTTTTATCAACCTCTTACCTAGCATAGTGTCCTACATATAATACATATTATCAGGAGGCTGATTGAGGTGTGAACCTTTTTAAGTATAGACAATGGTTATGTTTTCTGAAGAGTAGATTGGCTCCTCACTGAACACTTGGCCACCAATTCACGATACTTTTTTTCGGCAGGGGCAGCAGAGGAAATAGATAAGAGCTCAGAAAGTCCCTCAATCCTATGCAATACCCTACTTCAGCAATAACAAGAATAAAAATAGCCTTTCTTCTTCCTTTAACTTCATGTCGGAATATGACCTTCTTCTCCTTACCCAAAGGACCAAAGAAGAAAAATTTAAGGGAAAAAATGGCAAGTTCAGGAAAAGTAAATGAGCCTGAGTCTGACAATCAATCAACTGAATCTGATGGTATGTTCATATTCATAGCCCCCTGCCTTCAATGAATACAGTGAGGCACATTTCTTCTCTATTTATCAGGTTTAAGCTTAGTTACCATAATCGACTGATGTTGATATGCGTGTGTGTGTGTGTGTGTGTGTGTGTGTGTGTGTGTGTGTGTGTGTGTATTTTTGGAAAGTTTGGTTCTGCTTCCACAATGTGATGATGGAAGAAAAGGGCGTAGATGCTACTCAGCATCACAGTTTTTAGGTTACAAATACTCTTCACATGAAACATAATGCTAGAAGAATAGATTTATATCAGGAGTAATGTTTTCCATGAAGGAGTAATTCACAGATTCTTCCTAGCAAAATAACTAAAGGAAGGAGTTGATTTAGTTTCATAGTATACAAAGAAGTAACAAGAAACATCTATTTGTGTGTTACATTTAGCAATCAAAGGACATACTTATTCGTGAACAAAGATATTTAATAAAAAAGCATTAAAATAAAATAATATGAGGAATCCTTTCCCTTTTATCTCGCCCCCTCCCTGAGGTCACATTAATCAGGAGTTTACTCTCCCATACAACTTTAGTTGTCAATATATGCAATAATTATGTGTAACACACACCAGTATAAGGGAAATATATGTTCAGTTTACCAATGTGTGTACACATGGGGAATATGTGTGGAGGGGTATCATGCATCCAGTACTGTCTAGTTATATCATTTCACAGTTATCTCTTAGGACTTTGGACACTAGTTCTTTTAGCCACCTCCACAAACTTCAAAGTTTGGATGAGGAGTGTTGTAACTAGTAAGACTCTCCCATGCAGGAGAGGAGCATAGAGCTTATAGTCAACCATTATCGTCAATCAGTTAACCAATACTCCAGAAGGTGGTGGGTATGCTAACTAAAATCATATCACTACCTTTTGTGTTCTCTGTTGTTTCCTCTGTCTTTTTCAGATCACTCTTCATCTGGCTTATGGCTAGAAATCCATTGTAATTCTTAGTGTGTATCACAGCCACCTGAATAGCATGTTTTCCCAAGAATCTACTTCTTCAATTGGAAAAAGAGCAGAGTGAAACTGAGTTGAAGGAAATTGCTTTCAGTTCCCTACATCATCTTCCCCTGGTCTTTAAAAATCATTAGGGCAAGAGTATTTAGAAAAGACTGAAAAAGATTGTGAATTTTGTCCCATTTCTTAACCAGCAATAAATAAAAGTCATAGATTCCTTTCTCATTCTGGTGAAACCTTTGGAACTCTTCTCAGAAGAATGTTTTAAAATATATTAACTAGAAGATGTAGAATTAAAAGGAGAAATTGTATTAAATATAGTTATCAAAATATTATCTAGGTTAAAGTTAATGGACCCAGCTTAGGGATCATGCTCTATGAGAATATAAACTCTTGGTTTAGAAGACAAGATAGTCACCATTGAAAACATAGACTCCTAACTGTACACTACTTTCTTTTTTTTTTTTTTGGAGGGCAATTGGGGTTAAGTAACTTCCCCAAGGTCACACGGCTAGGTTTTTGTTTGTGTGTGTTAAGTGTCTGAGGCCAGATCCGAACTCAGGTCCTTCTGACTCCAGGGCCGGCACTCTACTCACTTCGCCACCTAGCTGCCCTACTGTACACTACTTTCATTCTCTCCCTCCCTCATTCTATACTTTCTGGGGCCAGATTATTCTTTTAAAGTATAGAATCATAATATAAAGGAAAACAACTTTGAAAGACTTCAGACCTCCAGTCAATACAGTGATCAATCATGACTTCACAAGACTGATGAGAAGCACGCCTCCTGCTTCTTGGTAAAGGTGATGGACTAGAAGTGCAAAATGAGATATACATTGCTGAACATGTCCAGAGTGTTGAATTGTTTTGTTTGATTATACTTATTTGTTACAAGAAAGGTCTTCCGCTGACAGGAGAGGTTAGTAAGAAGTTATAAAGAAGTGATAGAGAAAAATATAGAAAAAATATTAAAAAATAAACATAAGAAGAAGAAGAATATATTGGGAAGGGAACACAGGCCAATGTTTGTTATGGCTTTGCAAAAATATAACATAAATATAAATATGTATAGCAGAAGCTCTTGGTTTCTTAAAGAGTATATTTTTTGCTCTTTTTTATTGCAATGTTTGCTTTTGTTGATGATTACTAAGTTCTTAATTAAAAAACATACACCCACAAAAAACAAAAACAAAGCTTTATCCATCGCATGTAAATGAAGCAATTAGGAATATCTTGGTTCTAAACCTGTCTTTGGCGCTTAGGAGTTTGACCTAGGGCCAGTCATTTAATTTTTCTGAGCCTCAATTTCTACATCTGTAAAGTGGTAATGGTGATTTACCTGTATCAAAAAGTTGTTTTGGGGATCAAATGAAATAATGTATATAAAGTACTTTGAAAACCTTCATGTTCTCTATACTGCTGTTTGTTGATATTTTTCTTATCTCCTTGGTTAGAACACCTTCAATGACTACCCATTACCAACTATGAAAAGTAAAATCTTTTTCATATATATGTTTCATATACTCACAATTTGTACCTGAATGTGCCTCTAATATACTCCCTTTTCTGCTTTATCTCTTAGAATTCCTAATTTCCTTCTCTCACCTCAAGTGATATCTTCATTATGACAGCCATCTTACTCCCCCTACCTACAAGTGTACCCCAAACCACATGGTATCCATTCTTATCTATCTATCTATCTATCTATCTATCTATCTATCTATCTATCTATCCTTACATGGATGTACATATTGTTCCCCCCTTACTAATATATATGTGTGTGTATATATATATATATATACCCTGAGCTGAGAATTGATGCTATTTGTTTCATTTTTGTCTTTATATGCCCAAGACTTATCACACTCCCTGACAAATAGTAAGTGCTTAGTAAATAATTGTTGGTTGATTGATTTCTGGATTGCTACACACCTCCACATATGTTTTATTTCAATCAGACTAAAGGAAAAAAAACAGAATTTCTTAATTCCTATAACACAGATGAGCAAACTCTGGCCCAGAAAAGTTGAGACTTCCCTAGATCCATCCATACACACACACACACACACACACACACACACACACACACACACACACACACACACACACATACAGACACACACACACAGACACGAGTATATATATATATATATATATATTCTGTGGGAAAGCCAAGATTCAAATCCAGGTCTGTCTCCAATTTCAATGTTCTTTTCAACTATCCTATGTTACTGCTAGCCTAATTACTGTGTCCTAGACATGCCTCATTATTTCCCTTTGCATTCATTCTTCCTTCAAACTGAAAGGCCTTTCTGACCTGGCTCTCCCTGTCTAGTATATACTCATCCTTTAGGGCCCAGTTTCAATGGCATCTCTAAAAAGACTTCCTTGATCCTCCCAGATGAAAATAATCTCTCCCTCCATTGAACTAACATAGGCCTTTATTCTTCTCTTTTTGAACTTTCACATGTTATCTTGTGTTAACCATTATTTTATAAAATCTAAGAGCTAGAAGGGATTGCAGAGGTCACCGAGTCTAGCCCATATCTGGTTGACTTTTTTTTTTCCTTGACATCCTCTCAAAGCAGTTGCTCAGACTCTGTCAGAAGGCTTCAAGCAAAAGGGGAATCCACTACTTCCCAGTGTAGCCAATTTCTCTTTAGGATAGCTACACTATGTTGGTGATTTGTCCATGTATTTCTCCCTTACTAGATTTTACGAATCTATAAGGGTATGGCCATATTCGACCTCTCTTCCGTAAGATAAATACGCAATAAATATGTAATAAATATGCACTTACCTGTTTAGTTGATATTTATATGAAAAATACATAGAGTCTCAAAATTTGAAGGGGATGTAGACCAAATAGTTTAAACTCATATATATGCTAGAGGATGTCCCCCTTCAGAGCTAACAATTAGCCATCTGGAATCTCCTTGGAGTTCTCCACTGTAGTAGCCCATTTCTCTTTTGTATTGCTCTCATTTTTAGGAAATTCCCTCCTGTTCCCCTTACATTGGGTCCAAATTTACCTACAGGCAATTTCCATTCATTGTTCTTAATTCTACCTTCTGAGGGAAATGTAATTCTTTTTCTGCCATACACCTATCCAAATATTTCAAGACAATAATCAGGCTCTCCCTAAATCTTTTCTCCAGGTAAAATCACACTACTTTTTTCAAATGATCTTCATGTCAAGTGAACTTGACTCAAGTCACTGTTCTGTTTACTCTCCTCTACTTGCTTTATAGGTGATAATTTTCCTTTAGGGAATTTCTTAGATCTAAACAGCATAGTGTGGATATAAAATAATAAGGTTAGAGCACAACAGGATAATCACATTTCTAGTTCTTAACATTGATCCTTAATGCAGCCTAATATTTCATTCATTTTCTCCCTATTCCATCACAGACAAATTATTTTGAGCTCGTAGTACACTAAAATACTCATATCTTCTTTTTTCCTTAAAACTTTTTTGTCTTTATTATTTTGTTTGTTTATTTTTAGTTTACAAGACTTAATTCCATAATTCCTTGAGTTTCAAATTTTCTTTCCCCTCCTTGCCCCACCCCCACACACGTGACAGCATACAGTCAATTATAGGATCTGCAAATACTTTCACATTAGACATTAGTCAGGTTACAAAGGCGGACTGTACCAGATGGAATGAAAAATGGTAAAGAGGAAATAAAGCCAAAAAATAAAAAGGAAGAGATCAAGTAGTTTGCTTCAATCAGGATTCAAACTCGGTTCTTTCTAGTTCTTTCTCTGGAACATCTCTCTCCATCATGAGTCTTTCAGGATTGACTTATATCACTGCATTGCTGAGAAGAGTCCAGTCTGTCATAGTTGGTCATCACACATATGTTCTGTCTGTGATTGTGTACAGATTTCTCCTGGTTCTACTCTTCTCACTCAGCATCAGTTTGTATAAGCCTCTCCAGGTAAATATGAAATCCTTCTCCTCCTTGTTTCTTATAGCACAAGAGTATTCCATTACATGCATATGGCCCAACTTGTTCAGCCATTCCCCAATTGATGGGCACCCCCTTAATTTCCAATTCTTTGCCACCACACATAGAGAAGCTATAAACATATTTGTACATATGGATCTTCCTCCCTCTTCTATGATCTCTTTGGGATATAAGCCTAGAAGTGGTATTGCTGGGTCAAAGGGTATGAAATTATTTCTATTCCTTTGGGCATAATTCCAGATTGCTCTCCAGAATGGTTGGATAAGTTTGCAACTCCACCAGCAATGCATTAGTGTTCCAATTTGCTCACATCCTCTCCAGCATTTGTCATTTTCCTGTTTTGTCATCTTAGCCAATCTGACTGGAGAGATGTGGTACCTCACAGTTGTTTTGATTTGCATTTCTCTAATCAATAGTGATTTAGAGTATTTCTTCATATGCTTAGAGATATCTTTAATTTCTTTCTTTGAAAACTGCCTGTTCATATCCTTTGACCATTTATGAATTGGGGAATGACTTGTATTCTTATAGATTTGACTCAATTCTCTGTATATTTTAGAAATGAGTCCTTTATCAGAGACATAGGTTGTAAAAATTCTTTCCCAATTTCCCACCTTCCTCTTAATCTTGGTTACATTGGCTTTATTTGTAAAGAGGCTTTTCAATTTAATGTAATCAAAATTATGCAATTTGTATTTTATAATGTTCTCTAATACTTGTTTGGTTATAAAGTCTTTCCCTCTCCACAAATCTGACAGGTAAACTATTCCTTGCTTTCTGTGATTGCTCACAGTATCATCCTTTATGCCTAGTGATTGCTCACAGTATCATCCTTTATGCCTAGATCATGTACCCATTTAGACTTGATTTTGGTATATGGTGTTAGATAATGGTCTATGCCCAGTTTCTGCCATACTATATTCCAGTTTTCCCAGCAGTTTTTGTCAAATAGTGCATTCTTATCCCAAAATCTGAGGTCTTTGGGTTTATCAAACATTAGATTACTATACTCATTGACTGCTGAATCTCCTGCACCCTATCTATTCCATTGATCCACTACTCTATTCCTCAGCCAGTACCAAGTAGTTTTGATGACGGCTGCTTTATAATACAGATTAAAATATGGTATAGCTAGTCCACCTTCCCTAGCTTTTCTTTTCATTAATTCCCTTGATATTCTAGACCATTTGTTCTTCCAAATAAATTGTTACTATTTTATCTAGCTCTATAAAGTAGTTTTTTGATAAATTGATTGGTATGGCACTAAATATATACTTTAGTTTGGGGAAAATTGTTATTTTTATTATATTAGTTTGACCCAGCCATGAGCAATTGATATTTTTCCAATTAGGTAGATCTGACTTTATTTGTGTGAGAAGTGTTTTGTAGTTGTGATCATATAGGTCCTGGGTTTGTTTTGGCAGGTAGATTCCCAAATATTTTATAATGTCTACAGTAACTTTAAATGGGATTTCTCTTTCTATCTCTTGCTGTTGAATTTCATTAGAGATATACAGGAATGCTGAGGATTTATGTGGGTTTATTTTATATCCTGCAACTTTGCCAAATTTATTTATTGTCTCATGTAGTTTTTTACTTGATTCTCTAGGATTCTCTAAGTATATCATCATATCATCTGCAAAGAGTGATAACTTGGTCTCTTCTTTGCTTAATTTAATTCCTTTGACTTCTTTTTCTTCTCTAATTGCTACTGCTAACATTTCTAGTACCAGATTGAATAAGAGGGGTTATAATGGACACCCTTGTTTCACTCCTGATCTTATTGGGAATGCTTCTAGTTTAACTCCATTGCATATAATACTTGCTGATGGTTTTAAATAGATGCTACCTATTATTTTGCAGAAGGTTCCATTTATTCCTCTACTATCTAGTGTTTTTAATAGGAATGGATGTTGTACTCTGTCAAAAGCCTTTTCTGCATCTATTTAGATAATCATGTGGTTTCTGCTAGTTTTATTGTTGATATGATCAATTATGCCAATGGTTTTCCTAATATTTAACCATCCTTGCATTCCTGGAATAAATCTGACCTGATAAAAGTGTATTATTCTTGTGATAAGTTGCTATAGTCTTTTAGCTAATATTTAAAATTTTTTGCATCTAAATTCATGGGGGAAATTGGACTGTAATTTTCTTTCTCTGTTTTATCTCTTCCTGATCTAGGTGTAAGTACCATATTTGTGTCATAGAAAGAATTTGGTTGGACTCCTTCTTCACCAATTTTCCCAAATAGCTTGTAGAGTATTGTCATCAATTGTTCTTTAAATGTTTGATAGAATTCACTAGTAAATCCATCTGGCCCCAGAGATTTTTTCCTGGGGAGTTCACTGATAGCTAGTTTGATTTCTTTTTCTGAGATGGGGTTATTTAAGTAATTTAATTTCTCTTCATTTAATCTGGGCGACTTATATTTTTGTAAATATTCCTCCATTTCACTAACATTGTCAAATTTATGTGCATACAATTGGGAAAAACAATTCCTAAATATTGTTTTGATTTCCTCTTCATTGGAGGTATATTTACCCTTTTCCTTTTTAATACTCATAATTTGGTTTTCTTTCTTTTTTTATCATATTGACTAAGGGTCTATCAATTTTATTGTTTTTTTCATAAAACCAGCTCTTAGTTTTATTTATCAATTCAATAGTTTTCTTAATTTCAATTTTATTAATCTCTCCTTTGGCGTTCAATATTTCTAATTTAGTATTTAATTGGGGATTTTCAATTAGTTCTTTGTCTAGCTTTTTAAATTGCATGCCCAATTCATTGAACTCCTTTTTCTCTAATTTATTCATGTATGCACTCAGGGGTATAAAACTTCCCCTAAGCACTACCTTTAATGAATCCCACAAATTTTGGCATGTTGTCTCATTATTATCATTCTCTTGAATAAAGTTACTGATAGTTTCTAAAATTTCTTGTTTAACCAACTCATTCTTTAGGATTAAATTGTTTAATTTCTAATTAGTTTTTAGTCTATCTTTCCATGGCCCTTTATTTCATATAATTTTTATTGTATCATGATCTGAGAATGATGCATTTAATATTTCTACCTTTCTGCACTGAATTGTGAGGTTTTTATGCCCTAGTACATGGTCTATTTTTAAGTATGTACTATGAACCACTGAGAATAAAGTATATTCCTTTTTCTCCCCATTCAGTTTTCTCTAGAGATCTATCATATCTAGCCTCTCTAAAATTCTATTTGCCTCTTTAACTTCTTTCTTGTTTATTTTGAGGTTAGATTTATCAAGTTCAGAGATGGGGAGATTAAGGTCCCCCACTAGTATAGTTTTGCTATCTATTTCTTCCTCTAATTCCTTTAACTTCTCCTCTAGTTCTTTGGACACTATACCACTTGGTGCATATATGTTAAGTAATGATATTTCTTCATTCTCGATGGTGCCTTTTAGCAGGATATAGTTTCCTTCCTTATCTCTTTGAATTAGATGTATTTTTGCTTTTGCTTTATCTGAGATAAGGATTGCTACACCTGCTTTTTTTTTTACTTTAGCTGAGGCACAATATATTCTACTCCAGCCTTTTACCTTTACCGTGTGGGTATCCCTTTGTTTCAAATGTGTTTCTTGTAGACAGCATATTTTAGGGTTATGGTTTTTAATCCATTCTGCTATCTTCCTCTGTTTTATGGGAGAGTTCATCCCATTCACATTCACAGTAATGATGACTGTCTCTTCTCCTCCATTCTATTCCATTCCCTACTTATGTTTTTGTTTCTTCCTTCTCCCTTCCCTTCCTTAAGGGCTTCCCTTTTGACCACCACCTCCCTCAGTGTTCCCACCTGGTGACCCCCCCTTCTTTATCTACCTTCACAGTTTACTGCTATTTCCCTCCCCTCTAATCCCCCCTTTTTACCCTCCCTTACCCTCTTACTGCCTGTAGGACAGAATAAATTTTATACTTATCAGATTATCAGATTCCCCTTTTGAACCTGAACCAATGAGAGTAAATTTTCTACAGTGATCTGTTCCCTCCCTCCTTTTCCTCTATTTAATGGATTTTCATGTCTATTCACGTTAGAATATTAAACTTAACTGATTATGTTGATCCCTCTCTGAACCAGAGCCAGTGAAAATAATGTTCAAATGATATTCCTCTCCCTCTTTCCTTCCCCTCTACTATAGTGTGTTTTTATGCCTCCTTGAATGGCCTACTTTACCCTTTTCTGTCTCATCCTTTTCTTTTATCCCATTACAGTCCATTTGATTTCCTTAATAAGGTTTATTTTTTTTAAATCTTCAGTTTAGTTCATTCATACCCATACCCTCTATCTATGTATAAACATTTTAAAGGTCATGACAGTCATATACATTTTGATATTGACAGTTATCATCTTCTCATATAGGGGTGTGAACATTTTGCTCTTATTGCATCCCAAGTTATGTGCATGTGTGCAGGAGTTTGCGTGTGTGCATGTATGAATGTGTGAGTTTGTTTCCATTGTTTAACTTGTTATGTCTTTCTTAGGTCTTGTAATTGGAGATCAAATTTTCCCTTGAGCTCTCATTTTTCCATCATGAAAGTCTGTAAGTCCCTTCTTTCATTAAATGACCATCTCCTCGCCTGAAAGATTATGCTCAGTCCTAGCTCTTTTGCCCTATGAAATATCAAATTTCAATTCCCCCAGTCTTTTAATGTAGAAGGTGGTAGGTCCTGTGTGGTCCTGACTGTAGTTCCATGATATTTGAATTGATTCTTTTTGGGTGCTTGTGGTATTTTTTCCTTAATCTTGTAATTCTGGAATTTGGCTACTATATTTCTTGGAGTTTTCAATTTGGGATCTCTTTCAGGAGGAGTCTGGTGAGTTCTTTTGATAAATATTTTATCTTCTGATTCCAGGACTTCAGGACAGTTTTCTTTGACAATCTCTTGGAGGATGTTGTCCAGACTGCTTCTTTCTATCAGGGAATTCAAAATTAGTTAAAAACTAGATCCATAAAGTGAAAAATTAGTGGTGAATGAACAAAATGGTACAATTAGTAAATGAACAAAATTGTTCAATTTATTCCAAAAATACTTGATCATTACTTTTAAACAATCATTCAGAATGGGAGAGGTATTAAAGAAAAAAGAAAACAAATGTTTCAATTTTCATAAAAGGGAAGATATTGTATTCTAGAAAATATAGGATAATTAATTTAATTTTGGTTCCTGAAAAAATAGTAGAAGCTATTATTAAAGTATAACTTTACAAGCATCTACAAAATATCATTGGTCAGTAAGAGCCATCATGGGTTCATTGAGAGAAAACATTCTGAAATAATTCATTTCCTTTTGAGTAGATAGATTTACTCACCCTTTGACTTCCTCATTTGTAATATGAGATCAAATTATTTTAAAATTCACTTGCAGTTATAAATGCACAATTCTGAGATCCTCTCCTAGATGAAAGGAAAGTCATAGATTGAACATATCTTGTTTTCTTTACCACACTTGACAACATCTCATGAAGTTCTTGTTGAAATGATGGAAATATGTGGACTGAATAATAATATAGCTATACAGATTTAGAACTAAACACCCAGAACAAAGGTGTTTGATTAATGGAGGGATAAATGTCAATGTAGAAAGGCATCTCTAGTGAAATGCCACAAGACTCTTTTCTTGTTGTATTCACCGATTTTATTAATTACTTTGACAAGACATAGACAGCATGAGGGTTAACTTTGTACATGACATAAAACTAGGAACAGCAGGTAAATAATACTCCCAGAGAGCAGATCTTTGAGCAATGGTGGAAGTTTCGGAGAGATATTTGAGAAAACTTTCTAATGATTTGAACTTTCTGGAAAAGGGTAGGGAGAGACCCAAGAAGCTAGGGAGTATTCTGCCCCTGGATGTTTTCAAGCTGAATTTATGTATGTACTGATCAGGGAGATTGATGAAGGTATTCTTGTCTCTGTATAAGTAGAACAAGATGCTAAGATCCCCTCAAATGCTAAGGTTCAATTCTTCTAGATGAGATGAGCTTTATGAAGAAGATATGATTTAGTCTGGGCCTGGAAGGAAGGGTAGGGTTTTTTAGAAGAATGTGGGAAGGAGAATGTCATTCTAATCACTAACCCAATTCTATTTATTGGAAGCACCAGGAACTAAGAAGTTTTTTTGATCACAGCAATCATCCATCTTACTCCAGTTGAAAGTATTTGTGTGCTTTGCTCTTTGTTCCTCACAATGAGTGGGCAACCTTCCATTCTTCAGTTTTACCACTTCCTTGGTGACCAGCATCATTTTGTTAGTCTAAGAGATTTGGTTAATCCACCTATTTATCATAGATATAGATAGATAGATATTATATAATATAGATACAGATATAGATGCATATATATATATATGTACAAATGCACACAAATATATGTGTCTGTGAAACTGTTTATAGGGCCCCAAACAACTAGAAACCCCCATATACAGGCAAGAAAATTATATTCCATAAGCCCTCATCACATGACCTTGACATAATGAATTTGGACTTGTATGTAAACAGAGAGACATGATTAATTGTATCCAATATTTTTGTGTGAGAGAGCATATTTAGAAACAATATGTAGGTGTGGTATCTTATATCCTTCAACTATATTTAACATCTACTTCTTGATAACTTTATCAATTGAGAATGCCTCTTTGATTAAGTTATACAATCAATTAACCAAAGGTGTGAAGCAGGTGCAATCAATTTCTAAACAACTTCATTTAGGCAATCAATCAATGGTATAAATTAGGCATGGATTGCAGGGGAACAGACATGCAATGCAGGAAATGTCTTGTGCTTGGTTGAAAACCAAACCTGTAACTTTCAGATAAAACAGCAAGTCTATTCCAAATCCTGCATTCCAATAACAAGCTAGCCTAATGATGGAACAATTGATTGGTACCAAAGAGGAAACAGTTCCTATCCCTCCTTGCCTTGATCAGAGGATGATCTTGAAAATTTCAAAAATGCTCACGTCCAATAAGTATTACTAGAAGCCAAGAATGTCACTGGTTAATGGTGGATGATGGCAACATCATCGTTGGAGTCAAAGACAAACTACACACAATGAACACAGGCACCTAAGAATTCTACAAGGACACTTTAAAAACACTTTGATAACCATTTTAAAATAATTTGTTTCCTTTGTAAATCTTTGAATTTTATTTTATGCATTTGAAAATGTTGTTCTGGTGAATCCACAAATTTTACCATTGTACCAAACAATCCATGAAACACAAACACATGCATGCAAACCCTCACAAATTAAGAACCCCTGGCCTAAAAGAAACCATAGATTTTTAAAGGTGGAGGTGAACTGAGAGTGCATTCCATGTATGGAAAACAGCAATTTTCAAAGGCACAGGGATGGAGAATAGAATAGCATGTTTATGTACAACACAATAAGAAGGCCAGTTTTGTTGCATTGTAGAATGTGTGGAGGAGAACAATTACAGTAAGTCTGGAAAAGTACATCTGGGGCTAGGTTGATCAGTTTTAAATACCAAAGAAGAAAAAAAAAATCACCTCTGAGAGGTGATTGATGTCATTGAATGTCAGGCAGAAATGTCTCTCTAATCTACTTTTCACAGAGCTGTCAAAGTCGTTTTCCTAATGCACAAGTTTGACCAGTATCTCTACTACTCAGTAAGCTCCAGTGGCTCCCTATTACCTATACAATCAAAGGTAAACTCCTCTCAAAGTCTTTAAAAGAATGGCAGCTATTTAACTTTCTGACATGTGTATCCCTATAAAATACATGCCCAATCTCTATCTTTTCATGAGTTATACTCCTTGCCAGGAATATATTTCCTCCATGCCTGCAACTTTATGTTTTTAAATTATTTTCATTTAATTAAATATTTTATATTTAATAATCTTTTTTTTATTTTAAGTTCCAAATGCTTTCTCTCTCTTCTTTCTTTCCCCACTCCTTTAGAAGCTAAACACTTTGATTTCCCTTATACATGTGATGTCATGTCAAACATATTTCCAAATTAGCTATGTTTCAAAAACAATAAGGAATGCAAACAAACCATAAACAAAGTAAAACAATAAAAAATAAAGTTAAAAAAGTATGCTTAAATCTGCATTCAGAGTTCATAAGTTTTCTTTCTGGAGGTGTATAGCATTTTTCATCATAACACTTGGTCTCTTGTCTTGAGAGCATAAGCATTGCTTGAATGCTTGTCTTGATCAGAGTACCTAAGACTTTCACAGCTGATCACCAATAGGATTGTTAGTATGTACAGTCTTCTGTTTCTGATTACTTCATTTTGCATAAGTTCTTATAATTTTTTAGTTTTTTTTTCTGAAACAATCCTACATTGTACTTTTCTTATAGCACAAGAGCATTACGCTGTAATCAGAACACAACTTGTTCAGCCATTCCCCAATTGATAGATATTGTCTCAATTTACAATTCTTTGACACTACAGAAAGAGCTTGGTGTACACACACACACACACACACACACACACATTTGTACACATAAATCCTTGTGCTTTTTCTTTTATTTCTGTGGGATACAGACTTAATAGTAGTGTTACTGGGTCAAAAGATCTGGAGAGATTTATAGCATTTTGGACATAGTTCAAATTCTTCTCCAGAGTGGTTTGGATAGTTCACAACTCCACTAAAAGTGCATTAGTGTCCCAGTTTTTCCATATTCCTTCCAACATTTGTCATTTTCCTTTTCGGTCATTTTAACCAATCTGATAGCTGTGAAGTGTTATCACAGAATTATTTTAGTTTGCATTTCTCTAACTAATAATGATTTAGCTTTTTTTCTTGTTACTCTTAATAGCTTTGATTGCTTCTTCTTACCATTTACCCATCCTTTGACCATTTATCAACTAAGAAATGACTCTTAATTTTCATAAATTTGTTATAGTTTCCTATGAATTTAAGAAATGAGGTCTTTATCAGAGAAACTTGTCACAATTCCTCTCCCCCCAATCTCCAGTTTCAGGTATTTATTCCAATTTTGGCTGATTTTCTTTGAGCAAAACTTTTGCATTTTATATAATCAAAATTATTTTACTACATAATCTCTTCTATTTCTCATATGGTCATCAATTTTTTTCTTTATAAATCTGATGGGTATGTATATATTTTTTTCTTTTTGGAGGGCAATTGGTTTAAGTAACTTGCTCAAGGTCACACGGCTAGGTTTTTGTTTGTGTCTGTTAAGTGTCTGAGGCCGGATCTGAACTCAGGTCCTTCTGACTCCATGGCTGGTGCTCTACTCCCTGCGCCACCTAGGCACCCCTGATGGATATATTTTTCTAAGCTCCCCACATATACTTATGATATCACCCTTTATATCTAAATTATTTATTCATTATGACCTTATCTTTGTATATTGTAGGAGATGTTGGTATATGCCTAGGTTCTGCCAAGCTGCTTCCCAATTTTCCCAGAAATTTTTGTTAAATGGTGAGTTCTTACCACAAAAGCTCAGATCTTGGGTATATTAGGCACTAGATTATGTATTTCTGTATATTATGTATTTCTGTATATTATACATTTAATCTACTCCACTGGTCCACCACTCAATTTCTTAGCCAGTACCATATTGTTTTAATGATTACTGCTTTGTAATATAGGTTGAAATCTGGACCTGCTAGACTTCATTCCTTAACATTTTTTTTCATTGATTTCCTTGGTAATCTTGATCTTTTGTTCTTCCAAATGAATTTTGTTACTATTTTTTGTCTTAGCTCCATAAAACAATTCTGTGATAGTTCATTTGGTTTGACACTGATAAATAAATTTCTTAGGTAGAATTGTCATTTTTGCTATATTGGCTCCACCTACCCATGAGAAGTTAACATTTCTCCAGTTGTTTATATCCAATTTTATGGGGTGTATAAATTGTTATTTTTTTCATTGTGTTCATATAATCCCTAGATTTTTCTTGGCAGGTGGACTCCCAAGTATTTTATATTGCCTGCAATTATTTTAAAAAGAATTTCTCTTTTTATTTCTTCCCCCTGGTTTGATAGTGTATAGTAATGCTAATGATTTATGTAGATTTATTTTATATCCTGTAACTTTACTGAAGTTTTTGATGGTTGAAACTAGTTTTTTTTAATTGATTCTATGTAGTTCTCTAAGCATATCATCTGCAAAGAGTGATTGTTGTCTTTCCTCATTGTTATTTTTATTCCTTCAATTTCTTTTTATTTTCTTATTGTTAGAGATAGCAGTTCTAGTACAACATTGAATTATAGTGGTGACAATGGAAATCCTTGCTTCAATCTTGGGAAGGCTTCAAGTTTTTCTCCATTACAGAAAATACTTGCTTTTCATTGTAGATAGACTTTAGCTATCATTTTAAGAAAGGTTACATTGATTTATATACTTTCCAGTGTTTTAAAAAGAAACGGGTATTGCATTTTGTCAAAAGCTTTTCTACATCTACTGAGATAATCAAATTTTTGTTTTTATTGTTATTAATATGCTGCATTTTGCTGATAGTTTTCCTAATACTGAACCAGTCTTACATTCCTGGGATAAATCCAACCTACATGTAAAGTATAATCTTTGTGATATCTTGCTGTAGTCAACTTCCTAATATTTTATTTAAAATTTTCATGTCACTATTTTTTAAGGAAATTAATCTGTGGGGTTTTTTCCTCCACTTTTCCTCTCCCTGGTTTAAGTATCAAAATATATTTGTGCCATAAAAGCAATTTGGCAGAACTATTTCTTTATTAATTTTCCAAATAATTTATATCATATTGAGGGTAATTGTTCCTTAATTTTTTTTTTGGTAGGATTAACTCGTAAATCCATCTTATCCTCTGGAATTTTTTCTTAGGGAGATCATTGATGACTTGCTTAATTTCTTTTATGAAGACAGGGTTATTTAGACATTGTATTTCCTCTTCTGTTAATCTGGGCAGTTATATATATATATATATATATATATATATATATATATATATATATATATATATATATTGTTGTAAATATTCATCCATTTCAAATAGATTGTCGGTGTAATGGACATATTTTTCAGCAAAAATAAATCCACAAGTCCTTTGATTTCATTTTCCATTGGTGGTGAATTCACTTTCTTTTTTAAATTTCTGGTAGTGGTAATTTAGCTACTTCCTTTTTTTATCAATATTTATTTATCAATATTTATTTATCAAATAAATGAATGGTTTAATTGTTTTCTTTTTCAAAATACCAGATCCTAATCTTACTTATTGGTTCATTTTTCTTTCCTTTTTATTAATCCCACCTTTTATTTTCAAGACCTCTATTTTGGTGTTTATTTAGAGATTTTTAATTGTTCTATTATCTAGGTTTTTTAGTTGCATGCCCAAGTCTTTGTTCTGTTATTTCTTTTATTGTTGTCTGCATTTAGGGATATATTTTTCTCCTAAGTACTGCTTTGGTTGCCTCTTAAAAATTCTGCAATGTTATCTTATTGTTGTCATTCTCCTTATTGAAATTATTGATTATTTAATGATTTTTTCCTTTTACATAATCATTCTTTAGGATTAGATTATTTTTTTCACTATTTAGCTTCTAATTTATCTTTCTAGGGCCCTTTATTAAATATAATTATATTGCATTGTGATCTGAAACAGATGCATTGAATATGTTTTCTACATCTGGTTGTGAGATTTTTATGCCTTAATAAATGGTCAGTTTTTGTGAAGGTGTCTTCTTGATTGCAATGGTTGGTTCTTAAAGAGGACCAAAATGAAATCACTATTTTGGAATCAAGGTAGAGTGTGTCCCACTGGAGCTAAGACCAAGATGAGCTCAGAAGGCTCTACCACAGGTCAGGAACAAATGAACATTTCTAGTGGAGAGGTCTCTAAATTTTCACATCTCACATTTCTTTTGAGATACTACAATCTTGCTTCATTCAGAGAGCATAGTGTCTTCTTTGATGGGGGCACACCCTGCTGGGCAGCCCTTTGCCAGTGTCTCCTATGTCATATAATCAATTTTAAAGTTCTTCAGAAAGACCTTGAGAGGGTAATTATATCATTTCTTCTGACTTCCATGTGAACATTTGCCTTGTGAGAGTTTTCCATAAAATAATCTTTTAGGCATTGGAATAAAGTGGCCAGCCTATCAGAGTTGCACTCCCTGCAGTAGAGTTCAAATTCTTGGCAGGTTAGCTTGAAAAAGGATTCGTGGCAAGCACCTTATCTTACTATGTGACCTTCAAAATCTTCCCAAGACAATTCAAATGGAAATGATTCAGTTTCCTTTCATTTCACTGATAGACTGTCCAGGTATCACAGGCATACACAAATAAGGTCAGCACAATAACTCTGTAGATCTTCTGTTTGGGAGGGAGTCTAATTCCTTTTCTCTCTTATTCTTTCTTTCAGAGCTGAACAAAAACTGAGCTACTTTTGGCAAGGCATACAGTAACATTATAATCTATTTGTATATCCCTGGAAAGTATCTTGCCAAGGTAAGTGAACTTATCCACAGCATTCAGTATTTCTCCATTTGCTGTAACTGATGATTCCAGGTATGGATGTTGTGGTGCTGGCTGGTGGAGAGCCTGTGTTTTCTTGGTATTAATTGTTAGACCAAAATTAGCAAAAGTGGCAGAGAATCAATGCATAATTTGTTGCCCTCATCCATATATTTCAGCCTCAATGGCTACATTGAATAGATGATATTTGAAAATGAAAAATCATGCACCAGTACTCTTGATTAGTTTTGAAGTTAAATAATTTACATGGGGGCAGCTAGGTGGGGCAGTGAATAGAGCATCAGCCCTGGTGTCAGGAGGACCTGAGTTCAAATCCAGCCTCAGACACTTAATACACACAAAGGGGGAGGAGCCAAGATGGCAGAGTAGAAAAATCATGTCCAAGGCACTCTCCCCCCAGATTGCCTCCAAACTATGTAAAAGGGGACTCTGAACAACTTCTGGAGCCCCAGCACCCACAGAAAGACACAGAGAAGCTAACCTCCCACTGAGGACAGCGCAGCAGCCCTGCAGGAAGGACCAGCACAGCACTTTGGGAGCTGGCAGCACAGTGCGAGGGGAGCCAAGCACAGGTCCACCTGAGTCGGGGTTTTAGCCCCAGGGTGGCCAGGCCAGTAGCTGGCTGGAGGGACGCCAGAACACCAGCAGCTGTGGCGATTCCAGAATTATCAACATAGACATGCCTAGGACAAAGTGAGAGGTTAGTGCCCTATGGACTTTGGGACCAGTATTTGGGGAACGTGTGGACTTCCTCCCCTGGGGGCTAGAAGCCGCTGAGGAGACTCGCCATTCATTCCTTCAGAGTTAGACTGGAGCAAATGGAAGCTAATGACTTTATGAGAAATCAAGATGCTGTTAAGCAGATCCAAACAAACGAAAGAATAGAAGGCAATGTGAAATATCTCATGGGAAAAACCACTGACCTGGAAAATAGATCCAGGAGAGACAATTTAAAAATTATTGGACTACCTGAAAGCCATGATTAAAGAAAGAACTTAGAAATCACCCTTCAAGAAATTCTCCAGGAAAATCGCCCTGATGTTTTAGACCCAGAGGGCAAAATAGAGGTTGAAAGAATCCACTGATCACCTCCTAAAAAAGATCCCAAAAAGAAAACTCCCAGGAATATTATAGCCAGGTTTCATAATCCCCAGATCAAGGAGAAAATACTACAAGCAGCCAGGAAGAAACAATTTCAATATTGTGGAAACACAATCAGAATAGCCCAGGACCTGGCAGCTTCTACACTGAGGGATAGAAGGGCATGGAATATGATATTCCAGAGGGCAAAAGAGCTGGGAATGAACCCAAGGGTCACCTACCCAGCAAAACTGAGAATTTTGTTTCAGGGGAAAATATGTTCATTCAGTGGAATAGAGGACTTTCAAGCATTCTTGAGGAAAAAACCAGAGTTGAATAGAAAATTTGACATCCAGACACAAGAAGCAAGAGATGCCTGAGAAGGTAATCAAGAAAAGAAATCAAAAGGAACTTATCAAGTTGAGCTATTTATATTCCTATATGGAAAAACAATAACTGTGACTGATGAAACCTTTCTCAGTATGAAAATAATGGAAGAAGGGTGTATGGCCATATGAATACATATGTGAATGTGTGTACCTATGTTTACAGTTATATATGGATAGAGGGCATAGGTTGAACTTGTTGGGAAGGGAGGATACTCAAGGGGTGAAATTATGAGATGATAGAGGAAAGTGGCAAGAGGAGATGGGGAGAGACAGGGTAGGGTAAACTATCCCATGTAGAAGAAGCAAGGGGAAGTGGTTGCAAGAGAGGGGGAGAATAGGAAGAAAAAAGGCAAAACCACATTCTCATTGAAGTTGGTTCAGGGAGAGAATGACATACATACTAAATGGGATATCTCAACCTGCAGCAGAATAGGGGGAATGGGGATGAAAGGGGGGATGATGGATGGGAGGGCATTCTTGGAGGAAGGGGAGGTTTGAAGTACCCACTATAGAAGAGGGACAGGATCAAGTAGGTAATGGCCCAGGTGGGGGGTGGGATGGGTGGGAGGGAATTATAAACAGCCTTGTACAATATATCTACTATGGTAAAGTTTGGCATAGCTAGATATGTACAACATATACTGAATTACTTATCTTCCCAGAGGGGATGGGTGACAAGGGAGGAAGGGAATGGATCTAAAATTCGAGGTCTTAAAATTAAATGTTTCAAATATATATAAATACTATTATTAATACCCTTTTGCTTGTAATGGGGAGATAAGATGTGCAGGCATTGGGGCACAGAGATTCACCTGGGGGTATGGGAGAAGATATGGGAGAGAGCAGATTGGAAGAAACGATATCTTGTGGGACTGCTATTCTGGGAGGGCAGGTAGGGGAAAAATGGGGGAAAAATTGTAACTCAAAATCTGGCGGAAATGAATGATGTAAAAACAGAAGTTAATAAAACATTTGTTTTAAGAAAGCTAGTCATGTGACCTTGGGCAAGTCACTTAACCCGAATCGCCCTCCAAAAAGCAAACAAACAAACAAAACCTCACTTATATCAATGCAGTAGTCAACCTGGATGCTGTTTTTGTCCTCATTGAAGGAATTCTTGCAACACTGCAGAAATCAGCATGCTTAAAAGCATGACAGCAGACACACAGACCTTTACTCCATCAGTGACTATAACTGGGAATCTGTGAGAGCATCATTTACTATCTAGAACCTGTGCTAGCTGTCATGAAACTGATGTACAATATTGATGAAATTCTCTGGTCAATCAAATTTTGCCATAATTTTCCATAAGCCCTGACAACTAACAATTTTTAAAGGTATTGATCAATAGGGGAATCCTAGAGAATCAACTGAAAAAGTATTTGAAACAATTAGTAGCTTTAGCAAAGTTGTATGATATAAATCATTGGTATTTCTATATATTACCAGCAAAGTCCAGCAGCAAGAGGTAGAAAGAGGAATTCCATTTAAAAATAACTGTAGACAATATAAAATATTTGGGAGTCTACCTGCCAAGACAAACCTGAGAACTACATGAACAAAATTACAAAACAATTTTCAAATAAATAAATTCATATCTAAACAACTTGAAAAATATCAATAGCTTGTTGACAGACCAAGCTAATATAATAAAAATGACAAATCTACCTAAATTAATTTACTTATTTGGTAACAAACCAATCAAACTACCAAAATTATTTTATAGAGCTAGAAAAATATTTGGAGAATGGCTGAACAAAGTTGTGGTATATGAATGTTATGGAATACTATTGTGTTACAAGAAATTATAAACTGGTGAATTTCAGAAAAACCTGGAAAGACTTATATGAACTGATGCTGAGCGAAATGAGCAGAACCAGGAGAACATTGTACATAATAACAGAAACATTGTGTGATGATCAACTGTGATAGATTTAGCTTTTCTCATTAATAGAATGATCCACAACAATTCCAAGCAATTCCAACACAAAAGACTTGTGTTGGAAAATGCTATCCACATCCAGAAAAAGGAATTATAGATGCTGAATGAAGAACAAAGCATACTTTTTCACTTGCTTTTGGCTTTTTTGTTTTATTTCTCATAGTTTTTTTTTTTCACTATTTACTGATTCTTCTTTCACAACATGGTTGATATGGAAATGATTGTCCAGGTATAACCTGTATTAGATTGCTTGTTGTCTTTGGGAGGGGTGAAGGAAGAAAGAAAGGGAAAACAATTAGGAACTCAAAATCTTACAAAAATGGATGTTGAAAACTATCTTTGCATGTAATTGAAAAAAATAAAATACTATTAATTGCAAAAAATTTAAAAAAACTCAATTCTCTAATCCTCTTTGATCTTAGTGACTTCCCTATGAGGTTAATCCCAATTTATCTGGTCTGTATATGGTTCGCCCATACTTTTTTAAATGTCTCTCCCATTAGACTCTGAGTTCCTTGAGAGCAAGGGCTGGTTTTTGCCTCTTGTTTAGCACAAAATCTGGCACAGGATAGATGCTAATCCTAGTTGATTAACTGATTATTATGATTTCAGAGAAGATCTGTAATACATTTAGACTACAAGTCTCAGAAATAGCCATTCTCTCCCTGAGGAGACTCCTGAGAAGCTGTAGGGAAGGTTATATGATAGTAACCACTTCTGAGGATTAGGATAACCTGTGAAGATCTTTATTAGTTACTCTGACTGGACCATCAGGGAATTTAATATTAGGGATTAGATGCTCTTTGCAACATTGTACTTCCATATGTATAAAAAAACAGTAATGTTCTTATCCAAATCCATTCAGTAGGCTCTTATGACTTTTTTAATGCTCACCCTCTCCCACAGTGCCTATCATTATGCTAGGCGTGGTGTTCAACAAATACTCTTTTAAATTTTTTTTTTCTTTTGGAAAAGAGGATGCAGCTGGTAGCAGAGAATAGCCTTAACCCAAAGTTTCCTTTCAGCTACCTTGGCTCTGAGTCACATTTTCAATTTTAAAGTTGATTTATTTTAGTTGAATTGTTCCATTTCTTCCTTCATCACTTCTTTCCTTTCTCTTTGCTTTATTCTTTTTGCTTCTTTCCCTTTATTTCTTTCTCTCCTCCTGTTATTCTTACCTCCCCTTCTGCCCCCTTTCCTCCCTCTTTCTTCCTCCTTTACTCCCTCTCTTTCCTTTCATTCACTCTTACCCGTCTTTCCTTCCCTCCTTCCCTGCTTCCTTACCTTTTCTCCTTCCCTCCCTTTCTGTCATCCTTTCTTCTTTTGCTTACTTGCTTTTTTTCTTCCATCATCCCTAACCTAGGCTAAATTTACCATCCTCCCATTGCTCAGAAAACTTCAAAAAGTCTCCATTTGCCTACTGAATAAAGTTCAACCTCCTTACCCTAGTATTCACATTTCTCCACAGTCTAAATTCAAACTCCATTTTTCTGCCTATCTCATACCGCTCCCTTCCACATATTCTACACTTTACTCAAACTGCTCAACTATCCTTCAAAATATATATTCTTTACTATTTACATGCCATACCCTTTTCTTGCAATGTTCTTCCTCCTCTGTACTTCTTTGATTTCTAGATATAACTCAAAAGCAGACTCCACCATTCAGGATACTTTTATCTGTCAGTCAATCAACAAGTATTTATTGAATGCTTTTAATCTTCCCAACCCTGTTTTAAGAACTAGGAACCCAAAGAGAAAAGTGAAAATAGTTTCTACCCTCCAGGAGCTAACATTTTAATGTTGACAACAAAACGCACATATATAAACATATTGAGAGTATAAGTAAAACGAATAAAAGTATGGGAAAGAAAATCAGGGAAGGTTTTCTGTCAAGGGGGCAATTTGTTGAGTTCAGAAGGAATACAAGATGAGAATAAGAGACTGCAAGATCATAGAAGCATAGATTTAAAGCTGGAATGAATCTTAGAAGATCTCTAGTCTCAACCTTCATCTTATCAATGAAGAAACTTCAACATGGAAAAGTTAAGTGACTTGCCCAGTAACACCAGTTTCAAAGGCAGGATTTGAAGTCATGTAGTCCTGACTCCATACACAGCACTCAATCCACTGTGCTACTTATAATCACTTTTGACCTCACAATTATTAGTACAAAACTCTTATAATTCTTCCTTATTCCCCTACTAGACTAATTTTTTGAGGGCAGGGACTGGGTCTTGCTCATCTTTGCACCTCTTCTAGTGCCAAATGGAAAGTTTTGCATATAGAAAAATCTACTAAAATATATACTCAATAGAATTAGTATTCTGTAGAATTAAGACCCTCAGGAGCAAGTAATAGAACATTCCTTCTTTGCCTACAATGAACAATAATGAGCTAGATGAATCTAAAATGCTTTGGAATAGCATGTGGGGGAATGTCAATCTTATTGTCCTTGGGCAATTTAAAATAGACTGAAGTCTCAGTAAATCAGGCCCTTTTGGAAAGCAAGAAAAGTTAGCTTTTGTCAAGCATTGAATGTAGACTTCATAAGTCATTCAATTCATTTTCTTTCATTTTTTTCCAGTATGAACAAAGGCATTAGATGAGAAAGAAAATTGTCAGGGATGAAGTGGGGAATCTTTTTCCTTGCTTCAGAAGCATTTCCACCCCTTCCTACACATACAAACCTTCCCTTCCTCTTCATAGTATCAGAATAATATTTGTACAGAAAACCCTCTTATCAGTTCTTCTGGAAGTATATTGATTGGGGATTTGGATATTACATGGTCATGTCATTGACTAGTTCAAGAAAAACAAACAAATCAGAAACTGGGGAGACATAGAGTCTCAGGGGTTAGGAGCGTCATCGCTGTCCTTTAAGACATCAATGATCATTTTAAATGTGAGCCTTTTAGGAAAAAAACATGGGTCTTTTTCATCCTTCAAGACAGTGAGTTGCTTTCTTTCAGGCCTTTCTTTATCTGTAGAGTGAATAATTCAAAAATTTACTACCATTTATGTCTTTCAGTTTTTCAGCTGAGTGTTATTGTTCTCCAAATCTCCATTTCTAGCATACTTTGATCATTTAGCCTGAATTTTATGGGAACAAATCCAGTGTAATTTATAATTAATTCTGACATAATGTGTTGACCTTATTTTGAAGTCATTTCACATCAATGTGATTTTTTGAATATTTCTATAAAAAGCATAGATTAGCATAAGGACCATTTAAAATGCTATTTTAAACTAAATGAATATTCACATTCAATCTTATATGTTTTTAAGAGGGGAGTTTTTTCTTCTTCTTCTTCTGTTCATATTTAGAATAAATATTTGACAAATTAGAACAGAAATATAAAAGGGACTTGGAAAGAGAAGTTCCGATATGGATGGTTCTAACTTAAACACTTGGCAATCTTCCGGTAATCTAGGCAGGTGCCTGACTTCACCTTAGGAGGGGTGATTAAGGATTGACATACTTAGAAATGATACCCCACTAGAGCTTTTGGTGGTAAGAAATTTCACATTAACATGACTTAGCAGGAGGTAGAAAAATTTTCTGTGCTTGGAAAAACAGAGCTGGAGAAAGAAGTTATCGGCACATTGATGATATTTGCAGATGACCCCCAAAGAAATGATAGCAATATCAGGGAGTCCCCAGAAGCACTAGAATTTGACCTAAAGAAAGGAAGAGTATGCCTAGGGGAGCAAATGAGAAATCTGGGAAAATGTAGTACTAAAGATCTGGAAAATTCATCAGTGAAGAAGAGGTTTAGCAAGGTCCAGTTTATCATTCATTCCAAGGAAGGTAGACAATATTCTTGCAGAGGAACACATTGAAATAGTCAACACAATTTGTGCCCTAAGAAAATATAACACACACACACACGTGCACACACATATACACAATATTGAATATAAACTTTTTCTTGTGTTCAAAAATCCTTTGGCATAGCTACTGGACAGTGACTTTATTCCAGGTCATAAATAATGCTCTATCTCACCTTCATCATATTGATGTGAAAGGACTTCAAAATAAGCTAGACCCATTATGTCAGACTTAATTATAAAATCAAACCAGATTTGTTCCCATAAAATTCAGACTGAAAGATCAAGGTGTGTTGGAAACGGGGATTAGGAAAACAATGACACTCAGCTGAAAAATAGAAGGAATTAAATGGTTCTTTTTTATCAATCATTTTCATCTTGACTTGTGTGCTAATTTGGACTTAATTGAGGCAGAATCCCTCAGAGTCAAGCAAGGAAGTCAGCCTTACTCTCTCTTCCAGAGTCATAAGAGTCTAGTGGCAAGATAAAAGTTAGGATGACTGGTGAAGGCTCAGGATACAGTAAATGACTTTGGCATCTTTAATATCTTACCAAGCTGTAAATACTCCACAGCAATTGCTTCAAGCTGTCTTCAGGGCCATCCAAATACATCCACTAATTCCACTGGGAGAAGTCTTCACATACTTGAGGTTGGCATCCCTCTAACTCACCAACAGGTTTAAAGTCTTTCAGCTACCCTCAACTTGGTTTGCCCCATCTGCTAAGAAAATTTTAACAGGGTGTGACTGCTGCACATGCTACAGCTTCTTGGAGCTACACAGGAGAGTTGGGTGACAGGTGGACACCAAAGGTGGATGAGCATACTTGAAAGTTATTGACAAGCCCTCGCCTCGAGGGAACTAGTCCTCCTTGAAGACCCCATAAACCTCTGTTATGGGAATGGGAGTTTAAGATCTTCCCTGCCCCTAGGCCCTTTGATAGGCTTAAGTGACTCTGAGAACCTTCCTTGATTTGAAAATGTACTCTGCTTCCTAATAGGCTGAATGTAGTCACCTGAAGCCTGTGGTGGGAGGCTTGTTTTCACTGTGTGATTGGTCAAGAGGGTTGTGACATTCTCTGAGCCAGGAGAAGGCTATATATACCCTGATGTGAGGCTTTGCTTTGGGGTTCACTTTGAGAAGTGTTGTGTGTAATTTGACCAGACAAGACTCTGGGCAGCTGTAGAGCCCCCTGGCTTTGAAAACCCAGATGTTGATACTTCCCTCTCTGGTAACTGACTAGATGTAATGGTCAGATAGTTGGAGTCTTGTCTGCTGATATGTTTCTCTGTGTTTATTGTCTGCTTGTAACCTCTGTATTCTATGAAGTTCGGAGTGCTGACCTTTTTCCCCTGACCTAGGTAAATGACATAAATTTGATTAAAGCAATATTGTTAACCGATTTTGAGTTGCTTTCCTTTACAAAAGCAGATCTAAGGGCTTATGTTGGCAGCTACCCTGGGGATGCTGTGTTGCTTGCTGCTACAATCTCACTTAAAAGATAGCAAGTAGTTGAATTTCCATCCAAATGTTCATAATTTCAATTTGGATACTAGCTTCAATTTTTCAAATTGTGTTCACTACTTATATCTTCTTGTTTGTGCTCCCAACAGCCATCTGCAACAGGTAGTAAAGACATTAATATTTTCATTTTGTGTTCAAGAAACTGGGACGTAGAGAGTCTGAGTGTTATTACACAGCTATTAAATGGCAGAACAAGATTAGAACCTAGCTCTTCTGATATGAAGACCAGAGACTTAATTTCTGCTCAGCATTGGCACACTTCTATCATATAACTTCTCATAGTAAACCAGTAGAAAAGAAAGGGTCTATGTATAGTAAGTTTGTAGCATAGTGAGAATTGAGAGATTAGTGGCTGACATTGTTATAGATGAATTTGCAATAAATTATACAGGAGGTACCAAATGGCAAGGAAGCATTATGGAATGGTATTGGATAAGATATTCCTTCAGTATGTCATCCTGTTAAGACTTGGTGCTTGGGTTATTTAATTCACCTGAATAGCTTTATCCAAAAAAAAAACAAACAAAACTGAGAGCTTCAAGAGTAATATATGGAATGGAAGACCAGAGTGAAGAAAAAATTGTAAGACACACACAGAGGTATTTTATAAGTGTGAAGGATTTGAAGGACAGAGCTTGATACACACCCATACATTCACATATAATATATATATATAAAATTAAATGTATATATATGCATATATGATAGCTCATGCATATATAGAGATGTGCATATTACACATAGGTATACATGTGTACATATATGTATACATACATTCATAAAAGAGAGGCAATGTAGTATACAGAATGGAGAACTGTCCTTGAAATTAGCAAGAAAAGGTTTCCAGTCTTGTCTCTGACACCTAACAGATAATATGGTCTGGAAAAGTCAGTTAATTGATCAATCTAGGCAATCATAAGTTTGTATCAAAGTTGATGACTAGAATTGCTAGAGAGAGTTCCCTATACCAATGAAATCACAAATCTAATCTCTCTCTCTCTCTCTCTCTCTCTCTCTCTCCCTCCCTCCCTCTCTGTATACACACACATACATATATACACAAATATATGTATAAATATATGTGTGTAGGTATATATGTATGTAAACACATGGATATACACATTTAATATTGGTAATGCTTATATGTGTTTAGATAGACATATTTCTAAGAAATTTCTAATGATATTTCTATAAATATCAAAATATGTATGTTATCAAATATAATATTAAATAATATATATTTATGCAACTTTTCCCAAATTTAAAAAAGCAAACATATATATATACATGCATGCATATATGTATATATACAATTTGTAGATTTAAGCTATTTTTTACATGCACAAATGGATAAAAGCAAGAAAGTGAGGATAATGGCAGATTTTAAAAGAAAATAACATCATGAGAGGTAAAAGATTCATTTTCAGTCTCCCAAATGAAATGGTAAAAGATCCATTTGTCTCTCAGGATATGAAAAACTAGAACATATATAGTAAGAAGAGTTACTATGAGCCTTCAACTTCCCAAAAGAAGGGGAGTTTAAAAAAGAATGAAAAAACTGAAGTGAGTACCCTATTGGTGTTCCACCAAGGAGCTGGTGTCATAAAGATTACTTGTAAAAAAAAATACTGTGGAATTCTGGGAGTCTGTCATCCTTAGACGAGGTTTTCCTATATAATCAATTGTTATAAACAAGCCACTCAGCTGTTAGCCATTAGTTCAGTCTGAGAGATGAAGCGAAAAGGATATTTATTCTAGAATTTGTCAGGGTACCTCAGTGAACATGAATAAAGTTCTAACCAGTCCTGAGATGATGAATGGGCTGCCTAGCAACCACTTTAACTAGTTCCCCTGAGATTCTCCCTCTCTGGAAAATTGGGTGGGTTTCTGTTCTTTTCAATTGTTTATTTGTTTGTATCATAGCTTCTGGAACATTCATAACTAGTCTGGTCACTGACTATGGCCAAGAATCTTGAAATGTGAAGCAGGATGATGAAGCAAAATCACATAGAGCTTTTACCCCTGCTATTAGGGGATGGGTTGGGGGAGAGAGAAATAAGGACTTGCCAAATGGCACCATCAGCAGCAGCTCTAACTGTTCACTCAGGAAGTCAGATGTAATAATGCAAATTGAAGTCAGGTGCGGCTGCTACTTATCATGTACAAGCACATGCACCTCTTTGTTGAAAACATGCAAATCTAATTTGAAGCAATAGCACCAGCTCGACAAACTCCAGGATCCCCAGTGAAATGTTTGACAGGGAAGAATATATGTTTGTGGCATTGCTTGACCCAGGATTCAAGGGCAACTTCGAAATCATACATCGACTCAATGGAGCCATAGATCACTGGGAAGATGTTCTCATAAAGAAAATGTGGCAGGCTGGGTCGGCCTCCTCCTTTCTGACTTCCTGGTTAAGGAAAAGCACAGCTCGTAAAGCATTCATTGTATATTTCAATAGGATGTCCTAGCATGCAAAAGTTCTTGTGGGGGAAGTGGGGAGGGGGAGACAGAGAGACCAACTGAGGGAGAGACAAAGAGAAAGAAACAGAGAAAGATAGAGATGTTGATTATGACTGCATGGATTAAAAAAATGCCAAACAGAGGAGCGGATATTTCCATAAGTGTATAAGAAAAATGGAAATGCATTCCAAATTAGACTATGTTTCCATGGTACAGTCTTTATACTTTTGTAGGTCGAATTTCAGGGCTAATGATGTGTTAATGAGACGGTGAGAAACAGTAGAGAAGGTGAGAGTCATAGGTGAGAGAGAAGTGCTGGTGGGATTAGATTTTGATGGATAGGAATTTATAACAATGAGATATTCAGGACCATAAATACCCTGTGTTCTCACTATACTATATGGGGTTAGAATTTGATTTTCTTGTTTTGGCTTTTATACTCATCAAATTAACAAAGGTAACAGAAAAGGGAAATGACAGTGGTTTTGTCAGTAGCCAATCAACAAACATTTATTAAGCACTGTGATACATATGGAGGGGGTGCAAATTTTTTCTTCCCTTTAAGTCAGCATTGCCTGATAAAATTAAGGACAGAGAATTTCCCAGACCCAAGGTGAAGTGTTATGTCAACTGTTAATGTATTGATATTTTATGATCCGTACTAATGATAGATACCCAGAGGCAGCCTGACATAGTAGTTAGAGAGGTGGGCTCCAAGTTTGGGACACTCATACTGCTCTGACACCAGCTATGCATTTCTGGGCAAATCACTTACCCTCTGTCTACCTCAGGCAACACCCTAGGACTGGCCTATAAGGAATCAGTCCCTCAATAAAAAAATGCATCATCCATTTTGTGCTTACTACATACTAGGCACCTTGAATAAAAAGAAAAACAAATCTTGCCCACGAGGTGATTTATATTCTATCTGGAGAGTCAGGTACATATCAAAAGATATGCAAAATATCTATACAATAAGCAGGAATAGGGACTGTACATGTGATTTCACTAGTATAGGGGATTCCCAGGTGAGGAAATTCACTTTACCAATGCTAGCTGATATCTTTTCTGCATCTTATAATCTTAGAGAGTTTCTTAGGGCACTAAAAAGTTAAGTGATTCACCCTCTGTCACTTATGTGTTTCCTTAAGGTGTCTATTTGTCAGCCAACTCTCACCTGTGGCTCCAAGAAGCTGTAACATGTGCAGCAGTGACACCCTATTAAAATTGTCTCAGCAGATGGGTCAAACTAAGTTGAGGGTAGCTGAAAAGCTTTACACCCAAAGTCACCTATGTATATGTCCTCTAGCCACTGTGCCCTGTTACTTCTGTACTCAGAGACTATAACTTTGCAATAAATACAAGGTCTTTTTATGGGGAGATAGGTACAGGCACCTTTAACATCTGCACTGATCAGCTAACATCTCCCATAGAAGGTAAGGCTAGAACTGAATTTTATATATCATAGCTCGAGTATGATCTTCACTGGTGAAGGGAGTTCCCATATTAGGAGCTCCCCATGGTGCCAGATGTAAATCCATTCTGTGTCTTCTTCTTGTTCTTCTTCATCATCATCATCAAAGCTGATATTTATATAGTATTTACTTTGTGCCAGGAACTTTGCTAAGCACTTTATAATCATCCCTCAGTTGATCCTCATGAAAAACCCTGGGAGGTGGGTGTTATTATTATACTCATTTAACAGATGAGGAAACTGAGGCAAATGGAAGCTAAGTAGCTTTACCACTGTCATATAGCTAGTAAATTTCTGAAGCCAGATTAAAATTCACGTCTTTCTTACTCCCAGGCCAGCACTCTTTTTTAAATCATATCTTATTTTTTTTAATTGGATTGTGAACAGTTGCACTGAACAATTTTCCTGCTGGAAAGAAAGTATATGATCTATCCATTATTATCCTTTTGTGTCCCACCTGATGAAAGCCAGGGAAAGCAAGTAGGTTAAGTATTCCAGGACAAAATAAATTATAAAATCTGATTTACCTTAGAGTAGAATGATTTTCAGATAGAGATAAGCTTATAGAGAGAGTAGTTAGTACCTGATATACTTAACACAGTGGATATAGTTTGTGCATGATGCCTCACTGACGAAATATTCCTTGGGAGAGTGCTTTCTGATTTGGGGAGGGTGTTAGGGGGAATTGTGAATTATTTAGAAAAATAAAAGCATGCAATGAGGGTTATCTTCTCAATATAGAAAGGATTATTTTTTTAAAATGAGAAAACTTCCTAAGATAGGTTTCCTGTTGTGCCCCAATTAGAGTGTGAGTTCTTTGAAAGCAGGGACTTTCTTCTTTTTTTGTCCCATCCCCAGCAAACAGTGAATACTTATTTTTATTTTTAAAAAAATATTTATTTACTTTTAGTTTACAACCTTCAGTTGCACAATCCCTTAAGTTTCAAATTTTTCCCCCTTCCCCTTCCCTCCCCCCTCCCCCATGGCAGCATGCAGTCAAATATAGTATATACAAATACCTTCGCATTGAACATTAGTTAAGTTGTAAAGGACTGGAGTGAACACTGAGAAAGAAGAAACAAAACAAAACAAAAAGAGAGAGAGAGCAATTCAATCTGCATTCAGACTCTGGAAATCTTTCTCTGGAGTTTTTTGGAGTTGTCTTATAGCAGAAGATAGCCATTCTCAAAAATCCAACATTTTTTTGTGGCATTTAAACAGAGAAGAGGGTGCATCTCCTCCCCCGCTTTGTTAACTATCAATATAGCTACACTTGTTTATTAATGGTAAGCAGGAGCAGAAACATTGTCAAGATCATCAAATTTAGCCTCAAGAAGATGGATAGAAAGACCTATAGTTATATGATAGATAGATACATGTATATGCATTTGTATGTGTGAGAGACAGAAAGAGAAAGAAATACAGAGAGAGAAAGACAAAGACAGAGAAAGAGACCACATTTATTAAGTACTTGCTATGTACCATTCACTATGCAGAGCATTGGGTTTACGAGTACAAGAAAACAAGACGGTCTCTTTTTTTCAAGGTCTTTATATTACAGTAGAGGAAGACGAAGTATAAAGAGAAAGTGGAAAACAGGAGTGCAGCAGAGGATGTGGAGGTATCTGTAGGTGAGAGAGGTTGCTGGTGAGGAGGTAGGTAGATCAGAGAGTAAGTTAAGCTGGGAGTCATGTGAACTTAATTACATCCCTTCATGAAAATGAAGAGGAGATGAAAAAATTCACATCCTTCCTTTCTTTTCAGAGGCTAGGGACTATGGATTTGGAAAATTGTATGTATTGTCAAACTTTGGATGAGGTATTTAGTTTTGGTGAACTACATTTCTTTTTTTATTTTTCATTTATTTTTTGTCAACAGGAATGACTCTAGGTGGAGAGAGGGAGTAATATATTTGGAAATGAATACTGATAAAAAAACAAAATACATTAAAATTAAATAAGCCAAAAATTCCATTAAAATCAAAGAAAACATTTCAGAATTAGACCATCCCTCAGAGCCCATCTAGTGCTATCTATAGTAAAGGAATTATTCCTTTTACAACACTCCCATTAAAGTTGTCATCTAGCCTTTACCTGAAGGCCTCCAATATGGGAGAGCCCACCACCTCTCAGGCTGACCCATTCTACTTTGTGATGCCTCTAATTGTTAAAAAGCTTTGGCTATACAAAGCCTAAATTTGCCTTTGTGTTCCTTTTATTAATGTACAAGTTTTATTACAAAGATTCTTCAAAACAAAAATAATCTCAAAATGGAAACCTTACCATAGATCTCATCCATACCACTCTCACACATGAATCCAGTCAACATTAATGGGTCTCTAACTAGGGAGAAAAGGCACCTATTTGGTGGTAACTTGTGAAAGGGCAATTAAAAACCTAGGCAAATATGATAGGTGAACCAGCAAGAAGACACATCCCTGTCACATGCTCTTCGATTGTAGGAAAGAGGCATAGTATCTATGAGCAGCAGCTAACTTCATTTCTAGTGCCTACATTCCAAATTGCTGGCTAAGTGGACCTACACAGGAACCATTAGAGGAAGTTGGGCAGGCACATATCACCTGGTATCTTTGCAAAAATTTTGAGTTTCAAATTTGGTTTGGAAGAACGAGAGAGAGAGAGAGAGAGAGAGAGAGAGAGAGAGAGAGAGAGAGAGAGAGAGAGAGAGAGAGAGAGAGAGAGAGAGGAGGGAAAGGGACCTGTGGTAGACACTACCCAGCTCAGTCACCCAGGCCAGTGTATCCTATTCCTATGCCATCTTAAAATAGCACACACGCAGAAAAATTACTCCCAGGCCCTAAAAAGAGCAAATTAGTCAAGGGATTACATTAAACACAAGGTGAGAAGAAACAGATTCACCTCCTTGGGGTTCAAGTGTACAACGAAACAAAGGCAGTGGATCAGGCAGCCAGCAGCAACAGCCAATCCCCCAGTTCCTGTGTTCTGAGGACAATCCTGTTTCATACTCAGTGTTCCTAGTTCTTGCTCTCTTAGGCCAAGTGGAATAAATCTGATTTCTAGGGGACAGTTCTCTAAATAATTAGAGATAGTGGTCATGCTACCCCACCTCCATGTGTCTTCTAACCTTTTGGAAACTCATCCAGTCTCTTCAAACTCTTTTCATGTGGTATAAATTTGAGGCTTTTTACCATCTTAGATACCTTCTTCTGGATACCTTCCAGCTTGTCTTTCCTAAAATTCAGCTCCTAGAACCAAACACAATTGTCCAGGTACACTATGTGAGGGAAAATGATTTATAAAGCATTAAAGAAAAAAAAAGGCTACACATGCCATCTCCCTTTTTCTCCTTCACCTCTCTAGTAGGTCAATCATGTTGTGGTCACACCCAATCACCAGGGACATATTTATTCTCTGGGTTTAGTGGATAATTTTAAAAGGTAACATTCAGATATATCACTCTAAGATTTGCCAACAACTTTGTGTAGATGACCTCAGTGGATCCTCCCAATAATTCTGCAGATAGCATCTTCTTTCATAGACCCTTTGTAGTTAATTTGGGCATTTACAACAGTCAAAATGACTTATTCCTTTTTTTTTCTTTTTGGAGGGCAATTGGGGTTATGTAGCTTGCCCAAGGTCACACAGCTAGGTTTTTGTTTGTGTGTGCATTAAATGTCTGAGGCCAGATCCAAATTCAGGTCCTTCTGACTCCAGGGCCAGTGCTCTACTCACTGCGCCACCTAGTCACCCAAAATGACTTATTCTTAAAATAATATTGCTGTTATTATATACAGTGTTCTTTTGGTTCTGCTCATTTAGCTTTTCAGTATTCCATGCAGGTCTATCCATATTTTTCTAAAATCAACGAGCTCATCATTTCTTATAGCACAGTAGTATTCCATCATGATCATATACAAAAACTTATTCATCCATTCCCCAATTGACAGTCATCCCTGAAATTTACATCTGCACCCAGAGGAAGAACTGATAAATAGAATCAAGTATAAAATGATTTTACACACACACACACAGAGGTGTGGTTTCATGTGCAATCATCTCTTTTTTGCAATCAAATTTTTTAATTCTAATATGTTTTAGAAATTATTATTTTATTCCATAACAAAAATAAAATAAAAATTTTTAAATCCTGTGAAGTGGTTGTTATTATAATCTCACTTTTACAGATGAGGAAATTTAGTTTGAATGCTGCTAAGTGGCTTGTGAAACATTAGTCAACAATAAACTTCTAAAATGGGATTCCAACCTTGGACTTCCCATCTCTGAGTCTAGTTCTTTGACCAATAAATAAAACATCCTTCCCCAACCTAAATGGGTCTCCCACCTTGTCTTTTGGAGCCCTGTAATTGTATTTTTTTGTGTATGCATTCTGACAGGAAGTAATTCAATACAGTCAACTTTTTGCATTTGAATGATACTAAAATTTCAGTCTTTGAGATGTTAAAATAAATCTCTTCAGAGTAGGAAATAATGAAATTGCCCCAATAACACTGGAGGTTTGATTAAGATATAATTACAAAGGGAGAACCATTTGCCTTTTCTCTCTGAAAGGTTCATAAGTTCCTTAGCAAAGAGAGATTGTCCATCCATGTAGGAAATCTTCCAGGAAAAAAATAAAGTTCTCCTCCAATTTCTTCAGAAATGATTTTGGTGGACATATTTCTAAAATATGACTTATATGTTCTTGAATTCTTAAACAGTATAATCGCTATAACTTGAATTTTTCTTGATATCATTGAAATGTAGTGTTCAGAGGGAACTCAAGGCCATCCTTCTAGTCCAACATGATTTTACATTAGAATATGAGTTCCTTGAATGTAAGGACTCTTTTGCTTTTGTCTTTGCATTACTGATCCATAGTATTATTCCTTTGCACATAAAAAAGCTTAATAAATAATTATCAGATGCTTTTGAATTATATATGACTGAGTCCCAGAAATCTGAACTTTTTGCATTTGAATGATACTAAAATTTCATTAATACATGACTAGTTTTTATCAACCAATCAGTCAACAAGCATTATTAAGCATCTACTATTAACCAAGTACTGTACTAAGCACTGGAGATGCAAAGAGAAAAAAGGGACAGTCTGTCCTCAAGGAGTTTATATTTGGTCAGGGAAAATAAGAAGTACTCATGAAAGTAGAGACATATATTTTTCAGAGCTTCATTTTAAAGGTAATTTGGGGTGGTAATCTTTTTTTTGCTGAGCACTTAATTGGTCATCAGTAATTAAATGGTATTTCTACCAAGGTTGCATGGCATAGACTATATAGAAAGACAGTCCCAGAATCAGGACAGCCTAAGCTTCATTCACATTCCTGATATATGTGAGTTGTGGGATCTAGACATATCCTTTAGCATTTTGATGTCCTAACACTATAAGTTGCAGAATAGTTTCAGAACTGCATTGGTTCAGGGAGTTCCCTCACCATGGAGCTCCTTAAAATGATATAATTACAAATAGAGATGAGAATAAAATCCTTCAGAGCAATCAAGGTATTACAGAAGGCAGCCTACTAAAGGTGGGGGAGAATCCAGGTGTGTTTCATTCATTCCTATGCTACTATATGATTGCTATTTATGTCATATAATTTTTTTCATCTGGCCAAATCCAGTGACCCCCCCCCCCCATCCTAGTTATGTTCCTGAAGATCTCTATGGTATGTTCTCACTTGAAAATTTGATTCTGGGTTTTAGGAGATCTGGACTATTTTCTCTTGCAAATTTCAACTAAGTCATACATGATAACATTTCCTTTGATTTTATTGTACACTGCACAAAATTAGGTGTAAAGTAAATGTCTTGAAAATATTGCTTCTCCCATTGGGGGCGGGGGGAGAAAGGGTATGTTGAAGAGCAGGAAAGAACACAACAATTAAAAGCTAGCCGTCTTAGGGAGGTGATGGATTCTTTGTACAGTAGAATGTATAATCATCAAAGAGTTTTATCTCCCTCTGAATGCTACATAACATCAGCATGTGTAAATGCCAACACACCTGCTTGAACATTGAGAAAAACACAAAGGCTCCATCATTCATTCTCCTATCAGGCTCCATTTTTACCCCGAGGTGCTGCAGGCACTCATGTAAGCTCGGCATATTTTAAGACATTCAACACCTTGTTTGAGTGTTCCCATGCCAGAGAGGATTATTCCAAATAATTGCCTGGAGTGGTGCCTCTGTACTTCAGAGAAAACCCCCAGTTCCGTGTTTATTGCAGAAGGAGAGGCCCATCTCTTTGAATAGACATCCCCAATAACAATCCAATTTTTCACCCTTTTACTCAAGGGAAGCAAATAAGATGTGAGAAAGGTAAGTATGTGCTTGCTGCTGGCTACATTAAGCACACTGTCCTGGAAGAGAAGGAATGGGGGCAGAAAAGGACAGTGAGTAGAAAACCAGATGTAGGAAACAGACAATATTGATAGTTCATGAAATTGACGTGAGGAAAAAATATGTCTTCAAGTCCGATTTCTGGTTAAGCGTGTGTGCATGCATCTGAAGACATAATTTGCCCCCAGGTGAATATTAGGGGAAAAAATCTTCAGAAAATGTTTTTTCCTCCTGTGTTGCTTTTCCTTGGTCCCAATTGTATGTCTTTCATGGAAACTTACTGATTACTTCTTGGGCATGAACTTGGGTAACATGGTTAGATAGGAGGAATATATCCTATCACCTCACAGTGTCTGCAGATACTGATAAAAGCAAGGCTAATTTTAAAGTTAATTTTAAGACAACAAATAGAGCTACAGAAATGCAAATAGGAAAGAAATGGAATACTATGTAATTATGTTAGCCAAACTTGGCCCCAGAAACTAAATGAGAAAATGCATTCCCAAATTTTCATTGGAGAAGTGGGAGAATAAGGTATAGAATATTTCCTATTCTTTCTAAGTCTACTAAAATTTATATTATCTACTCTCCACTGAGCCTTCATTTGAGGAAGGTAGTTCTGCTTTCTTCTAATTGATTATACTTCCCACAGTGACTGTTCTAAATATTTTCTTCTCTTCTAAGTATTCCAAACCATACCTCTCATCACCTTCTCAGTGGAGGATCTTACATCACACTTTATTGAGAAAAAGAAAAATAGAAGCCATTTTTCTGCAGCTCTCTCTTCTCCCCTACCCAGCATCTCAGAATTTCTTAATATCATTCTTTGTTCTTTATTGTTTTACTGCTTGGTATTGTATACCGAGTGGAAACCTTAGAGTCCAGAAGACCTGGTTCCTCTTCTTTCCTTCTACTTTTTGAGCCTCAATTGCCTCATCTGTAAGATGAAAGGTTTGGAAGAGATAGCATCTAAGATCCCTATAAACTCTAAATATATGATCTTATGATCCAATATGAAAAAAGTGGCCATTCTCCTTGTCGAGGACAAAGCCTTTACTTGTATCTGTCATTTAATTTCATTGTGTCTTCTCCAATAGATACACTTCATGATCATCCCCACTCCCATTACTATAATCTACAATTTCATTACATCTACTTGTCTTTCTGTCATTCTTGCAACCACACTCATTTTCCAAATCCATAAAAATAAAAACCCTTATTTGACCTTCCCATTTGTTGACATTAGCATACTAATTCCTTTCACAGATTCCTAGAATAGACCTGGTAGACATGTTTCCTCCACTACACTTTCCTCTAACTCTCTTGTGAGCCCTTCACAATCTAGCTCCTTACTATATCTCTCAACTGAAACTGTTCTCCCCAAAGTTTGGAATGACCTCTTAATTGATAAGTCAGATGTGCTTTTCTCAATCCTAATAATATTAATAATAGATGAAATTGATAGTCATTTAAAATTTGCCAATTGCTTTCCATATATTATTTACCTTGACGTAGTATTTGACACAATTGACTTATTGCCTCCAATCCTCTTCTTAGAGATTCTTCAATATGGGTTTTCATGATACTGGCATCACTTCACTCTCCTCAAATTTGCCAACTTGTTCGTTCTCAGAGTCCCTTACTTGATTATTATTCACTGCTTTGCTGGGTGGTACAATGGATAGATCACTGGATCTGGAGCTTGGAAGATCTGATTTCAAATCCAGTCTCAGTCATTTGTTAGGTATGTGACCCTAGGAAAGTCACTTAACCTCTCTCTGACTCAATTCTGTCACTTATAAAACTAATAAAATAACACCTGCCTGCTACAATTGCTTGGAGAATCAAATGAGATGTTTGCAAAGTGCTTTGCTGACCTTAAAGTGCCATTTAAATAAATATTAACTATTCACATAATCTCCCCTAATTGTTAGTATACCCCCCAAGGCTCTGTTCTAGACCTTTTTATCTTCCTTCTCTATAATCTTTCTCAGTGACCTAACAAGCTCCCATGGATTTAATTATCTCTGTGCACTTAGCTTCTGTCTCTCTCCTGGGCCCCAGTGCTGAATTATCAATAGCTTATTGGTCATTTTGAACTAGACAACCTGTAGCCATCCCAAACTTAAATGTCCAAAATAGAATTCACCATCTTTACCCTTTAATGCACACTTTCCCCTACCTTCCCTATTCCTGTTGAGGACATGATTATTCTTTCAGATACCCCATCCTGAAACCTCAGTATCATCCTTAACTCCTCATTCTTATCCCTCATATCTTATCCATTGCTGATCTTGTATGTTTTACCTCTCATCATCTCAGTATACTTCCCCTTATCACTACCCATAGAACCCCAACCTTATACAGGCCCTTCTTACTTTTCATCTTGGCAGGGGATCTTAATAAATTTTGTGTCCTGGGCACCTTTGGGTGTGAAGCCAATGGACCCCCTTCTAGGAATAATGTACTTAAATAATTCAAGGAAGTTCTGAATTCCATTTGGAGGTTAGTGAAAGGAAATATGTAATTTTTCCTCATCCAAGTTTATGAGAATCTTCTGAAATCTATCCACAGTTCCATTGGGGGTCAATGAGCCCCAAGTCATTAAACCTTCCCTGAGGTAGTACTATTGAAATAGTTCCCTAATTAGTCCCCTTGTTCTAAAACTCTCTAGTGTTCAATTCATCCTCCACGTGGTTGCAAAGTGAATAGTCTGGTAGTGAAAAAGAATGGAGTGATCTCCAAGTGTTGCAAGAACCATTGTATGTGTGGCTTGATGAGAGGCAGAACAGACATCTTCCCCCAGTTCCCCAAGGGATGTTTGTGTTCCTGCTTAGAAAGGAAAAGGGAGATTGGCATCTGAGGCCACCATTCTGCTTTCCTCAGAAAGAGGGGTTCTGGACTAGAAGTATATCTATCTGCTGCTTTGCAAATTCAGCTATGACATATGATTGGGTTTGGGCTAACTTTTGATAACTTTGTTATTTGGGGGGGACCCTAAGCTTTATGTCCGAGGTTTCAGCATCTTTCCCACCCAATAATACTTACATAATGAATACACATAGAGACTAGCAAAGAAGCCCATTTATCCAAACAGAAATCAGAGATGATATACACAGGAGAATATAAAGCAGACTATACAGAGTGAAGGAGCTCTCCCAGTGGGAGTGAGATAATTCAATTAACCAAGAGAGAGGGTCTTGGATCTCATCCAGTAGGAAAACCCCCAACATCTCTAGTGTAGAAAGCTGAGAAGAGGGACAAGATGGAGATGGTCAGCTCTTCTTCCCAGTCTTTTCTTTGAGCAATCTGAGGTGGGGTTAGGCTCTTTCTCTTTTGAAGCTAAAAAAAAAAGTACTATGCAAAGAAGACTCTTACTCAGAGAAACCCAAAGAGAAACTCTGTCTCAGAACTGAAGCTCTCACCTTTCACCAAGTCCACCCCAAACTTCACTTAGGAGAGAGCATCCATCTGGACCAATAAAAGGCGAGTCCCATGCCAATGGGTTTTATCTAAGGGGTTCCATTCCTACAGTACAGATTTAGATGAGTTATACCATTTTTCAATAAGCTCCAGTGGTTCCCTATTACCTACAAGAATAAATACAATCTCCTATTTTTGCCATTCAAAGTTTGGATCTTATCTTTACAATAGTATGATCTATTTTTCTCCTTCATATGGAATATTTTTAAACCAAACTAACTTTTCTCTTCCACTATAACTTTCTATTTTGCAATTCTCTGCTTTTTTGCTGATTTTCTTACATGTCTGGAATGCCTCTTAGATTCCCTAGCTTCCTTCAAAGCCCAGATCAAATTCCACCACCTTCATGAAAACCTTTGTTGATTCCCTATATCCCCAATTATTGACTCTCTTCCCCCCCTTCACATATTTGCAAATGTATTTTAAAATATAGATGTATTTTATATATGTATATATTTCTATATGTGTATTGCATACATAGTATACTATGTCTAAATGTACTCAATTAACCCATAGTATATTAACACGTGCAAATGTATAGACATGTACATATGTTCATATGTTTCATATATGTATATATAACATACACACATGTATGTATATAACTACCAGGCTTTCCTGTTGTTTGATGTTGGGAGAATAATAAGCATCCTGAGGGGCGACAATTTTCTTTTTGTCTTTGTATCTCCAGGACCTCACACAATGCCTGAAAATCCCCTCCACCCTGAGCTCAGTACCTCCTCAAATTAACTTGTATTTACTCATCCTTCTGCGTGTTGGATCTTCCTGGTAGAATTGTTTTTATCTGTTTACATGGAATAGCTCCCTAGTACAAAATGATCTCCTTGAGGACATTCTCCTACATGTGCATGCTTAATACATGTTTATTAAAATAAAATATCTGTAACTCAGTAGATAAAATGTGTGACACTGTATGAAACAAATAGAGATTATTTCATTCATATCTTTGTATCCCCATGGCTTAAAAAAATTCTTACCAGTCAGTAAATAAGGATTTATTAAGCCTTTCCTTTGTGTCAGTTGCTATGGTAATCTCTGGGGATATAAAGAAAGGCTAAAAGTCCCTGACCTCAGGAAACTCACATTCTAATGGGAGAGAACAATATTTAAGTAACTAATTATACACTGTACAATTTAGATGAAAAATAATCCAAGTGGGTAGGACTCTACAAGCTGAAGGGATGAGGAAAGACCTCATACAAAACTTGGAATTTAAGCTGATTTTTGAAGGAAACCACTACACAGGTGAGGGGTCAAAACATTCCAAGCATTGGACTAGTCAATCAGTGCAAATAAATAGAAATGGGAGATGGAGTGTTGGGGTCTAGAAACTAAAAGTAGGCCAATGTAACTGTAAATTTGAGTGGGTCTCTACTCGCTGAAATACACAGTAACATTGGAACCAAATGTAAGAATACTAGAAAGGTTTGAAGGGATTAGATGACAAAGGCCTTCAAATTCCAAATAGAAGATATAAAGTAATAGGGAGTCACTGGAGTTCAGTGAGCAGTGGGTGATATAATCACCTCAGCACCTAAGTAGAGGATGGATTTGTGTAGGGAGAGACTTGGGGCAGGATGTCCAGTTAGAAGGCTTAATGAGTAAAAGCTGCTATAAGCAATGAGAGCCTGTATAAAAGGGTAAGGACTAGGTAATCAGAGAGATTAAAGGATATTTTCAATAATATTTTCAATAATGATTTGGCAATAGACTGGTTATATGGGATGAGTGAGATTGAGGAGTTGAGAACAGCACTGAGATTGTGGATATGGGGACCATCTGGTTGGTGATATCCTCCTAAATGGGAAGGAAGTTGGGAAGAGGTAAGGGTTTTTTTTTTTTTTTTATTGTCCCTTTGTTTGTTTGGGAGGTGGAATCTTGTCTTCTGTTTTAGACAATTTTATTTTCTATGGCTATAGGACATTCAGTTCTAGATGCCTAAAATGTAGTTAATGATGTGGTACTATCTCTTGGGAGATCAGAGCTGGATATAGAGATCTCGGAATCACCTCCATTAAGATGATAATTGAATCCATGGAAACTGATGAGATTATCAAGTAGTATGGTGTGGAGTGAGTAGAGAAGAGGGCCCAAAGCAGAGCCTTAGGGAATACTCACTTTAAGTAGATTAGTTGATTGTTGTCCTTCCTACTCAAAGAGGACCAAAATGACATCACTATGTTAGTCATTAACTGTGTGTGGTACTGTGGTTGATCAGAACAATAGGAGCTTGGAATGTTCTACCACAGCTAGTAGAACTGACAAAAATAGTCCATGTGAATATTTGGGGTGGATTCTCTGAATTTGTGCACATCCCCCATTTCCTTTGAGTTGTTTCAATTCTGCTTTACTCATAGAACACAGCACCTTCTCTGATGTGGGCTCACCACACTGAGCAGTCCTGTGCCAGTGTCTCCCAGGTCACAAAATCAATTCCAAAGTTCTCAAGAGGGAACTTGAGAGTGTCCTTGTATAACTTCTTCTGAAGTTATATAAATACTTGTCCCATGTGATTTCTCCATATAATAATCATTTTGGCAAATAGACAAGATGAAAATGAAGAAAAAGGAAATTGAGGAGCAGTTAGAAAGATGTGATGAGAACCAGGAGAGATCAATGCCCCCAAGAACCTAGAGAGTACCTGAGGCATAGCAGGCCACTTCATAAATGCTTGTTGACTTTGATTGTCCAATACTATCAGATAAGGAAAATGTTTTAGTTGGTTTTATCAACCATTTCTTTTTCTTTTGAATTATTGGTCACAAGGGTAGGAGATAGTTATTCAGCAATTAACATATCATGAAAAAAAGCTATTCATTAAAAATATTCACTAGAGGTTAAATGTTACAAAATTAAGCCAGCTTTGAAAAGCAGGTTTTTTTTTTAATACTAAAATGGTTGTCCAAATAACCAAACTGCGATATAGTCCTTCAATATGATTGCAGAAACTTTATTACATATACTTAAAATGGAGTTTATTGCAGAAGTGTTTATTATCTCTTTAGATATCTTCATCTAAATAACAGACAGACCACTTGAACACAATAAAGGAAGTATTATATAAATACACATGTTTACATACTTATTATAACTACAATGCTTTATTTAAGTAAGATGGTATTTTCTGAAACAGTAAGGAGAGAGATATCTGGAAATCTTTTCATTCCTTTATTGAAACTATGCAAAACTGTAAATGGACATGAGTCAATAAAATAAGATTTTTTTTAAAATTACCTGTAATAATATTCATTGAAGATAAAGAATGGTTAGAATCATATGTTATTGGAAATTTACAAGCCAATATAAAATATAATTCATGGGTGTAGGAAGCAGGGGGGAAAAACAAAACAAAAAAACAACCTGAAAACTAAGTACATAATCCCTTTTCTTCAAAGCCTGGTTCCCTGGGATAGAAACAAGGCTCAAGTTACTTATTTAGGGGAGGAAACTGAGGTGTTAAAAGAGGATGAATTTCACAGTTTAATGAACAAGATTTGGATGTCATTATTTACATGTCTTGTGAATACACATAGTTTTATTTATATTACATAGCCATGTATTTGTAATATGCATATACACATATATGTACAGATAATATATGTACATGCATATATAAGTTATATGTACATGTGTGTTGTTTGTTTTCACATAATGGCATGGAAAACATGATGGACCCCAAAATATCTTTATTGGACACAAAAGCATCATGACACTCAAGAAACTATATTACTGAGGCTCAGAGATTTAAAACAGAAATGGACTTTAGAATCCATCTAATACAACATTCTCATTGTTTTCCCAATGAGGAAACTGAGGTCCGGAAAAAGTTTATTCATTTTTCCAAGGTAAATGAGAGATGCAAGCTTTGTACTTAGGGCCTTTGAATCTGAAGTCAGTCCTTTTCCCCCTGTACCCTGGCACTATGCCCTTGATATCTTTCAAGTTTGGAACTTTGTTATTTCCTCAGATCATTGCAGGTACTTTCTGGCCCAGCTTTTATTTATCTCCACTGGAATTGAAGTAGAGGAAGTGTGAAAAAAAGATAAAGCATTCAGATGGGAAGGAATAATATATACTTGAGCCAAATAAACACTTCGTATTGGTTAAATCATGGAAGGTTGAGGATCAGATGATTGAAACAACATGCCCTATGATGATGTATTGACATCATGTTAATTGAAACAATTTTTCCATGCACAAGTACTTTTCTGAAATCATATTTATTTTTTTTCTCCAAAGTGGGCCCATTTTTTTAGAAAAAGGCTCAACCTAAAGAGGCATGCCCTGAATAATCAGAGGTAATTAGTGAGTTCCTGGGGATAGGATGGGGTGGGGTGGGTGGAGAGGAAACAAAACAACAAGCTTTTTATTTCTGTGGGGATGGATGGACGCAGGTAATAAAAACCCAGCTCATCCCTACTTACAATAAAGCCCTAAAATTAAGAACAAACCTTATTATAAGGACATGAAATTTCAAATGAAAGTATAATTGGCTTGCTTCATTTTAAGACTGCATTACTGAGCCACAACATTATTGTTGTAACTTTATTGCATACATTTAAAATTGAGCTTATTGTAAGGCAGTTTTAAATCTCTCTTTCACTCATTCTCATTATTTGGCCTGTCAGTTCTCTTCGATGCTTTCCCAGCCCAAAATGGTTTCTCTCTCCCTCCTCTCTCTGTCTTCAACATAAATACAAACACACCAATGCCCACAAATCATATACCCCATTCTAAGTTCACTCACTATTTCCTATCCAGTGATTCACAAGTTTTCCCCATAATTTGCTTTTATTGCCACTCCATTTATCCAATTGAAAACAACCTTTGGATTTTTGAGGGATTTCTAATTGTACTAACTTTAATCATCTAACATATATTGTTAACCTTAAATGAAGATGTTTAAGCTTATATAGAAATAACAACAGCAACAACAAAATGAAACTGAATTCTTTGCAATTGTAGGCATCAAGTTTAGCTTTAGAAAAAAGAATTCAGAAAATGCATCTCTCTCTACCTTGCAGGGGCAGAGAATGGTTATGGTTATAGACTGTTGTATGTACTGTCAGATATGGTTCATATATTTAGTGATTTTGTTGCATTTCTTTTTCTCCCTCTTCCTTTTAAATCTTTGTTACAAGGAATAACTAGGGATGGACAGAAAAGGGCATAAATGGAAATGAATGTCATGTAAAATAATGATATCAAGAAAATCAGATCAGAAAATGTTAATATATATACCATTGAGGCCTGTGGATAGCTATGGTTGTGAAGAATGAAGTTGCCTGTTCTATATTCATCACTGCCCTCTCATTTTTAGTTATATCTAAATAATATTTGTTTTTATTGTTGAGAAAAATGTGTGTGTGTGTGTGTGTGTGTGTGTGTGTGTGTGTGTGTGTGTACCTGTTAATGAATAGGAATTATGTGGAGAAGTTGGGCAGAGAGCAGGTATTTTCTTGGAACCTTTATCAGTCTTTGAAGAGGTCAGGACAATTTGTTTCTCCAGCCTGAGTCTTTTGCTCCAAGATACTTATAATGAACAATGAGTCTTCTTTCTCTGTCACAGGTCAATCCTACTTTTATTTCTTTCACCTGTTTCTCTTCTGAACTCAATTTTTATTTTTATTTTATTTTATCTTTTGCTTTTTGGAGGGCAATTGGGCTAAGTGACTTGTCTAAGGTCACACAGCTAGTAAGTGTTAAGTGTCTGAGGTCAGGTTTGAACTCAGATCCTCCTGACTCCAGGGTCACACTGGTGCTCTGTTCACTATGCCACCTAGCCACCCCTCTACACTCAATTTTTTTTTTTAAGGAGAGCTCTTTAAAAAAAAGGAGTGCATAAAAACATTGTGTAGATTTGACAAAAGTCTCAATCTATGAAAATAGTTAGCATGTGAGTAGTAGATTTGTAAGCCAAAGTAAGGACAGAGGGCTATAAACTATCATGGTTCAAAGAAAAGGATTTTCTAATTCATCTTCAGAAGTTGTACTTCACCAGAGGCAGCTAGGTGGTGCAGTGAATAAAGCACTGGCTGTGGAGTCAGGAGGACCTGAGTTCAAATCTGACCTCAGATACTTATCACTTATTAGCTGTGGACCTTGGGAAAATCACTTAACCCCGATTGCCCTCCCAAAAAGTGAAAAAAGAAGAAGAAGTTGTACTTCACCAGACCCATTTATTTTGGGCTATTATTTGAGGGGTTTGAGAAATAACATTTCACAGTGAATAAATATAAAGCCCGACTTCAACTCTAAAAGACCTTTGATAGGACTTGCTTTGCAACCCTCCAGGAGTGTCTATTTTGTGGAAAGGTCTAAGCTGGCCAACTTCCATTCTCTTCCCAGCTCTGGACTTCAGGGCCATGGATAAGCTTCTTCCTCATCCTGGGACTTCCCTTAGCACCTTGGGCATTCTCATCCTGAAATATCCTTCTTCCAGGCTGGTCCTCTTCTCCCATTAATGAGCTCCTTCTGGCGTCTCCATTTTGTGGAGAGACCCAGACTGAACCACCTTCATTCCCTTCCTGTTTCTGCTTCTAACTTTTCAGATTTCAAAAAACACATACCCCCACACTCATTTACCTTCCTCCCCTTTTATTTTCATGTTGTTTTTCTACATTTAAAATATAAGATCTTAGAGGACAAGAGCATATATTTTGTTTGTGTTTGTATTTCCAGAACTTAATATAACACTTTATTAATATTAAGTATGGAATAACTGCTTGTTGCCTTGACATTGGGCTTATCACATAATCTCTCAATGTACCCAGGAAAGACTCTGTCTACAAATAGAAGAACAGTTGTTGACTTTTAGTGGAATGAGGGTTAACTTCAGGAGCTCTCTACACAGAGGTGGTGGTGGTGGTGATGGTGATGATGATATCTTAGTGTATGGCCTAGAGAATTGGTGTCAAACTCACAAAGAAAGGGATTGCTGCTGGCCACATACTGACTTTTAAAATAACTAATTAGCATTATATATGTTGTATTGCATCTTCATTTGTTTTGTTGAACATTTGGCAATTACATTTTAATCTAATTCCCCTCCTTAGTAGGCAGTTTTGCAGGTTGAATTTAACAGTAAAAGTGACATATCTTGACTTGGAGGAATAAATTAATTTACATTCTTGAAGTGGTTCGAGCAGTGGAAAGAACATTTTCTTGAGAGTCAAAGAACTTAGACTCACATCCTCTCCTCCTATGGTACTTACTATTTCTATGACCTTGAATAAATCACTTAACCTATCTAGGCTTTCATTTCATCATCTATACAGTGAGGGGGTTGGAATACATGGCCTTGAGTTTCTAGGATTATAGTTCACCTTCTCTGTCCTCCATGACTACATCAAAAATGAATGGGGGCAGTCTTTGTAATTATTTGGGTTGGTCTATGTTGGCCATTCTTGCCATGCTATCTCATGAATCATATGATGTTCTCACTTGAGACTACTTATTTAGCTACTCTTTCTGATAAGAACCTTAAATCTGCCATTGATCAGAAAGCTTTTTGATTGGCTAAGAGTCAGAATAGTATTCCCACTTGGAGCAATTAATTTTTATTCCTGGCGAATGGCTAGACCACTCCCAAACTTAAGGAGGATGAGAAGGTAGCAGTGAAGATGGAGAGTTTAGAGAAGGAGGTGATACATTCTTTGCAAGAAAAATGCCTTTCTCTTTGGGAATTAAATAGTAAGAAGACAATTTGGAAAAGTAAGACCAATTGATTAGGAACTAATTCAGTCAAGGGAAGTGTCAAAAAGTTAGGAAGTTTAGAAAACTTCTGAGACCACGGGTAGAACTAAAAAAAATAAAATAAAATAAAGAATTGTGTTAACTAACTTAGTGGAGTTGGAATCAAGAATGCCAAAATTTGAATCCTCACATAGTTGTGTGCTGGTGGATAATTCACTTAACATTTTTTGAGCCTCAGTTTTCTAATCTGTAAAATGGAGATAACCATTATACCTATACCTTTGTAGGTTGGGGATCAAATGTGATAAACATGTAAAATTCTCTGTAAGCTCTAAATAGCTATATAAATAACAGCTCCTAGCATGATCTCTATAAGTATGTTTTTACATTATGAATAAGTACCCTGTGACCTGAGGAACCTGGGAGAGGATATAGAGGGGGAAATATAGGTTGCATGCCAAAGCCAGGACATCCCTATGGAAGGGGTACCTTTTGGGATCCAATTATAAACGGGTATAATTCTAAGTTTGATGTGCCCGAGGCAATAATGTCAATAGAGAATATACATGGAAAACCAGAGAGCCCAAGGAAAAGGACCATGGTTTCCATGAACAATTCTGAGAAGCATTTTATTCTGAAGAATATGAAAATAAATACATAGCTAAAAGAGATCTTGAGGTTAATTTAACCTAGGCCTTTTATTTTGTACATGAGGAAAAAGATCGCAGAGGGATTGAGTGACCTTCCCAAATGAGACATAGGTCCAAGTTTCAGAATCAGGATTTGAACTCAGGTCCTTAATTCCAAAGTCAGGGCTATTTGCAGTGTACCTTGCCAGGGCACAAGATGAATCCTTTCCATACTGAGGGGGAAAATGCATTCTAGTTGTCGGAGGTCAGATCCTGAGTTCATTATTTCAAGTTATACCTTATTCAAACACCCTTGGTTTGGGTGTATTTTTACCATCTGAATCTTTTTGCTAAAGCAGCTTCAAAACTGTTCTGTGTTTGGATGATTGGCACTAAACATAGATAGTTTAAAATCATAAATAGGTTACCTTTTTAAGCAAAATCAAAATTATGGAATTTTTGCTGATAAAAAGGAGACCATTTAGGTCAGGCATTCTCTCCCTTTTATATGTATGTGCCAAATTCCAAGAACAAGACCTGGCACACATCACAAAAGGAGTTAGTGGCAGAAATGGGACTAGGTTCCTAGCTGAGAGTGAGGAAGGAAGGAAGGAAGATAAGGAAAGAAGATAAGGAAGGAAGGGAGGGAGGAAGAATTTTTTAAAGCATCTTATTGTGGGCCAGGCACTCTGCTAAATACTTTACAAATATCATTTCATTTTATCCTCATAACAATCCTGAGAAATAGGTAATATTATCATCCTCACTTAATAGTTGAAGAAATTGAAGCAAACAGAGATCTTGTGACTTGCTCAAGGTCACATAGCTTAGTGTGTGAGGTGAGATTTCAAGTCAAGTCTTCCTGACTCCAGGGTCAGTGTTCTTTCTATCTATTGTATCACCTAGCTACTCCTTAGCACAAGATATATGTTATCTCTTTCAAATAAGATCTAGGGTGAGGCTTGAACTCATGACTTTACCATTCTTCACACCTATATAAGTAGATATGCAGCTCATCCTGAATTTATCAAAGGTTGTGTTGTTTTAGAGACTTAACATGTTGGGCAGTACACTGTCAACTGTCTGTGATTTTGCTGGTGTGGAAATTCCCTCCACTGAAATTATTTATATAACTTATTTCTGCTCATGTGCATAGGAGTCTGCATGATGTAGTAGACTGAGCGCTGGGTCTAAAGTCAGGAAAACCTGGATTCATAGAATCATGTATTAAGAGCTGGAAGGGGCCATAGAGACTACTGAATACAGCCCACTCATTTTTTATATGAATACACAAAGGGATGGAGAGAATTTGTGATTTGTTCTAGATCAAAAAGATAGTAAGTGTTTAAGGTAAGATTTGTACTCAAGTCTTTCTGGTTCCTTGCCAATTACTTCACCCATTGCACCACAAATCTTTTATCAGATAATAGCTAGGCATGTGACTTTAGGTAACTGAATTAACCTCTTTGAACCTAAGTTTCCATATATGTAAAATGGGAATAATAGTAACACCTCACAGGTTATGAAGAGCAAAAGACATATTTTGAAGTGCATATAATTACTTTGTCTTATAACTTTGAGCTATGCTTATTTTATAATATTGAATGTTGAAACCCTGCTGGAGGTCTACTAACATCTCAACTGAGCCATCATTGTAATGAGGTAATCCTTAAACATGCCCCTTATCAGTTCATTATTCCACTTGTCAAGAAGGTTTTTCCAAACCTTTTCATCTCTCCTCAAACTTTCCATGTCTTCCCCTCTCACCCACCTCTCAGCTGAGAACATTGATTCACTTCCCTGAAAAAAGTAAGACCTGTTTCCTAGGGCTCCCTCTTCTCCCTTCTCCCTCAACTCATATTAATCAGATGCCTTCAACTTCTATTTTTTCCTCCTTTTACAAATCCCTTGAGAAAACTTTTCACAAGTGGCTCCTATATTTCCTTTCCTCTCACTCTTTTGTTAAATCTCTGTAGCCTAAATTCTGACCTCACAATCCAGCTGAAACTACTTTCTCCAAAATTACCAATGATCTCTTAATTGCCATATTTAGTGGGCTTTTCCCCAGTCCTCATTGACTTTCAATTCCCTGCGGTTTTGATATTGTCAGTCACTCTCCTCACCCCAACACTCTCTTTACTCTAGGTTTTTGTGACCCCGTACTGCTGGTTCTCCTCGATCCTGCCTGACCACTCCTTCTCAATCTTCTCTGGTGGATCTTCATTCTGGTCAAGTTTGCTAAAGGTAGATGTCTCCCAGACCTCAGTCCTGGGCTTTCTTTCCTTGTGTCTTTATACTCTTATCAGCATCTGTGGATTCAGTTATCATCTCTCTGCAAATGATTCTCACATTTATTTGTCAGACCCTTCCTAACATTTCTCCTTACCTCCAGTTTTATATTTCCAACTGCCTATTAGACACCCCAAATTAGATGTTCTGTAGATACCTTTAACCCAACATATCCAAAACTAAATTGATTTTCTATACATAAAGTGGATTTTTGTTATTATTTGTTATAATTTTTCCCAGGATCCATAGTCATAAAAATCTCTTGTCCCCAGGTATTAGATATATGAGTTCTAATGATTATGGTTCAAAACATCTCCACCACATTTGTGCAGCATTACATAATGATAAATAATATTAACATTTCTCCTTAAGATTCAGGAAAAGCTAGCCCAACTAGAGGTATTCATGTAGTCCTTGTAGAAAATACATTTTTCCTGTTGAGTCTCTACACTAAACTGTTGTTTTTTTGTTACCCTAAAATCCAACTGAGGAGATAATACATCTGCATCTACAAAAAAAAAAAACTAATTGGAAATTATAAATTTAATCCTATAGAATGAGTGGGTCAAACAAGAAATTATAGAAAAAATCAGTAATTTCATTGAAGAGAATGATAATAATGAGACAACACACCAAAATTTGTGGTATGTGTTAAAGGCAGTTCTTAGGGGAAGTTTTATATCCCTGAGTGCATACATTAATAAATTAGAGAAAAGGGGGGGTCAGTGAATTGGGCATGCAATTGAAAAAGCTAGAAAAACAAAAATTTGAAAATCCCCAATTAAATACTAAAGTAGAAATGTTGAAAACCAAAGGAGAGATTAATAAAATTGAAGTTAAGAAAACTATTGAATTAATAAGTAAAACTAAGAACTGGTTTTATGAAAAAAACAATAAAATTGATAGAGCCTTAGTCAATATGATAAAAAAAAGAAAGAAGAAAACCAAATTATGAGTATCAAAAATGAAAAGGGTGAATATAACTCCATTGAGGAGGAAATCAGAACAGTAATTAGGAATTATTTTTCCCAACTGTATGCACATAAAATTTGACAATCTTAGTGAAATGGAGGAATATTTACAAAAATACAAGTTGCCCAGATTAAATGAAGAGAAATTAAATTACTTAAATAACCGCATCTCAGAAAAAGAAATCAAACAAGCTATCAGTGAACTCCCTAGGAAAAAAATCGACAGGGCCACATGGATTTACTAGTGAATTCTATCAAACATTTAAAGAATAATTGATTCTAATACTCTACATACTATTTCAGGAAATTATTGAAGAAGGAGTTCTACTAAATTCCTTCTACAACACAAATATAGTACTGATACCTAAATCAGAAAGAGATAAAACAGAGAAAGAAAATTGTAGACCAATTTCCCTCATGAATATACATGCAAAATTTTTTAAATAAAACATTAGCAAAAATACTACAGCAACTTATCATAGGAATAATACACTTTGTTCAGGTAGGATTTATTCAACGAATTCAAGTATGGTTTAATATTTAGAAAACCATCAGTATAATTGATCATATTCACAATAAAACTAGCAGAAACCACATGATTATCTCAATAGATGCAGAAAACGCTTTTGACAAAATACATCTATTCCTATTAAAAACACTAAAAAGTGTAAGAATAAATGGAGCCTTCAGTAAAATAATAGGTATCATCTATTTAAAACCTTCAGCAAGTATTATATGCAATGGGGATAAGCTAGAAGCATTTCCGATAAGATCATTAGTGAAACAAGGGTGTCCACTATCACCCTCCTATGCAATCTGGTACTAGAAATGTTAGCAGTAGTAATTCGAGAAGAAAAAGGAATCAAATTAGGCAAAGAAGAAACCAAGGTATCACTCTTTGCAGATGATATGATGATATACTTAGAGAATCCTAGAGAATCAAGTAAAAAACTACTTGAGACAATAAATAAATTTGGCAAAGTTGCAGGATATAAAATAAACCCACATAAATCCCCAGCATTCCTGTATATCACTAATGAAATTCAATAGCAAGAGATAGAAAGAGAAATCCCATTTAAAGTTACTGTAGACATTATAAAATATTTGGGAATCTACATGCCAAAACAAACCCAGGACCTATATGATCACAACTACAAAACACTTCTCACACAAATAAAGTCAGATCTAACTACTTGGAAAAATATCAATTGCTTGTGCCTGGGTCGAGCTAATATAATAAAAATGACAATTTTCCCCAAACTAAAGTATATATTTAGTGCCATACCAATCAATTTATCAAAAAACAAAACAAAACAAAACTATAGAGCTAGAAAAAAATAATAACAGAATTTATTTGGAAGAACAAACGGTGCAAAATATCAAGGGAATTAATGAAAAGACAGCCTAGGGAAGTTGGACCAGCTATACCAGATTATAATCTGTATTATAAAGCAGCAGTCATCAAAACTAGTTTGTACTGGCTGAGGAATAGAGTAGTGGATCAATGGAATAGATTGGGCGCAGGAGATTCGGCAATCAATGAGTATAGTAATCTATTGTTTGATAAACTCAACGATCTCAGATTTTGGGATAAGAACACACTATTTGACAAAAACTGCTGGGAAAACTGGAATATAGTATGGTAGAAACTGGGCATAGACTATTATCTAACACCATAAACCAAAATCAAGTCTAAATGGGTCCATGATCTAGGCATAAAATATGATACTGAAGGAAATCTTGGAAAGCAAGGAAGAGTTTACCTGTCAGATTTGTGGAGAGGGAAAGACTTTATGACCAAATAAGAATTAGAGAACATTATAAAATGCAAATTGCATAATTTTGATTACATTAAATTGAAAAGCTTCTGTACAAAAAAAGCCAATGTAACCAAGATTAAGAAGGAGGTGGGAAATTGGGAAAGAATTTTTACAACCTATGTCTCTGATAAAGGACTCATTTCTAAAATATACAGAGATTTGAGTCAAATCTATAAGAATACAAGTTATTCCCCAATTGATAAATGGTCAAAGGATATGAACTGGCATTTTTCAGAGAAAGAAATTAAAGATGTCTCTAAGCATATGAAGAAATGCTCTAAATCACTATTGATTAGAGAAATGCAAATCAAAACAACTCTGAGGTACCACATTTCACCAGTCAGATTGGCTAAGATGACAAAATAGTAAAATGACCAATGCTGGAGAGGATGTGGGCAAATTGGAACAATAATGCATTACTGATGGAGTTGTGAACTGATCCAACCATTCTGGAGAGCCATCTGTAATTTTGCCCAAAGGGCTTTAAACAATTCCATACCCTTGGGTTATATCCCAAAGATATCATAGAAGTGGGAGGAAGACCCATATGTACAAAAATATTTATAGCAGCCCTCTTTGTGGTTGCAAAGAATTGGAAATTAAGGGGGTGCCTATCAATTGGGGAATGGCTGAACAAATATTTTATAATGTCTACAAAAGACTCATGATGGAGAGAGATATCTACATCCAGAGAAAGAAGTAGAAAGAACTGAGTTTGAATCGGGATTGAAGCAAATTACTTGATCTTTTTCTTTTTATTGTTTGGTTTTATTTCCTCTTTACCATTTTTCATTCCATCTATGTAACCTGACTAATGTCTAATGTGAAAGTATATGCAGATCCTTTATTGGATTGTATGCCATCATGGGAGGGGAGGGGAGAGAGGGAAAGAATTTGAAACTCAAGGAATTGTGGAATTGAATCTTGTAAACTAAAAGTAACCAAACAAATTAATAAAAACAAACAAAAAAAGACAGGAGAAATCTGTGTTTCCATCACCTGGGAAACTGTGTTTGCTTTCCCATGGAGGCTTGAGGGAATTTAGGGGAGTGCAAAAGCTATGCCTCTCTCAATGAACCCCATCAAGACATCGGGGTAGTTGCCCCCACTTCTCATCAGCCCCTTCGGAAAGGTTGATTAGGGAATGCTGTAGCCGGTGGTGCTCTAATTATCAGCAACCATTTTGAGAAGACTAGACTAGAATAAAGTAAGTTTACTAACCTTTCAGAACTGTCAGTGTCTGTCTTGTCTGACCACATCAAGAGTAAACTTGTGCTAGCAGCCCTCCTGTGTGTTAATATTTATCCATCTCACATTATCCTTCCCCTGTCCCCAAATACTCCCCACTTCCTACTTTTCTTATTATGTTCAAGGGCAATACTCTTCCCAATCACCCAGTCTAACATCTTTAGGGTCATTCTGGATTTCTCACTTTCAACCTTCCCCCCCACCATATGCAATCAGTTGACAAGTTCTGTCAATAATAAGAAATTTTGTATATGCTCCCTTCTCTCCTCTTAAACTGTTACCATCCTGGTATAGGTTCTCATTCACTCAGACCCAGACTAGGGCAGTATTTTGTCTACTGATCTCTCTATCAATTCTCTCCCGACTTGAACCTATGCTCTACTCCGTTGCCACATTGCTTGTCTATTTTTCCTCAAATTCAAGTTTCAGAGTAGACCATTTGTAGTCTGATATGCTACCTTTTCCTTTTTGTCTTGAATAAGATTACATAGCAAACCTAAATGACACCTTCAGCACTGAATAATTTGCCATTTAAGGGAATTAAAATAAGTCTTTCTTTTATCCTTGATAGTAAATTACAGGGAAAAGATCCTTGCAGGGAATTACTGCCTAAGCCAGAGGAGAAAGAATTTCCAGCACATTAACATTTGAGCTGAATCTAATGGGAAGAACTGTGGAAATGGAGAATCAGGCATCAATCTAAATGAGACCCAAACAATAACAAAAGTAAAATAAGAAAAATATAAACATACAATAAAAGCAAATGGTTTAACGTGAGAAGATACATTTTATGAGTTTAAGACAAAAATTTAAAAAGTAAAATTGTACAATATTTCCCCAATATTTGTTCTCTGAGACGAAAATGACTTGTCTAGAGTCACATAGCCATTACATGTCCAGCCCCAGACACTAGTTGCATGACCCTGGGCAAGTCATTTAACTGATGTTTGCCTTAGTTTCACCGTGTGTTAAATATATGCACTATGTAATAATAACATTTATCTCTCAGGATTGTTGTGAAGGTCAAATGGGATAGCAATTATAAAGTATTTAGCATAGTGGCTGACCATATTAAGTGCTTTATAAATGTTAGCTATTGCTGCTGCTTCTGCTACTATTTCTGCTGCTACTACTACTACTACTACTACTACTACTACTCCTACTATTACCACTACTACCACTACTACCACTATTACCACCACCACCACCACCACCACCACCACCACCACCACTACTACTACTACTACTACTACTACTACTACTACTACTACTACTACCACCACCGCCATCATTTCTGCTGCTGCTGCTCCTCCTTCTCCTGCTAATACTTCTATGGTTGGGAATAAACAATTCAACCAGGACTGAATGGATGTGTCTGCCATATAAAGAAGTTTTATGATCACATCTGGAATGGTCAGAGATCTGGATAGCAAGAATAAGGACAACTGAAAATATTCCAAAGATTCTGATTACTGAAAGTGCTTAATCTATATTTCTCTTTGTATATCAATATCAACTGTGTTACTTCATATTTCACTGAAAATAAATGAGGCTGTTAACTGAGAACTTCCTCTTCTCCCTTCCAAATCTCACATCAGTCAGTTGCCTTCTGCCATCATTTGCTCCTTCACTCCAGACTCAGGTAAAGAGATTTTTTTCCTCCTTTCTAAGGAAAAATGCTTTACATGTATAATTAAGCTCATTCCATTCTGTATTCCACAGAAGATTACCCTCTTTCTCATCCCCATTTTCTCACTTATCTTCATACTTTCCATACATACTGGCTGGTTCCCTACTGATTACAAACATGCCTACAAATCTCCTATCCTCAAAAATTCCTCACTTGACCCATCCTACTATTTACTGTCCCAAATTACTTCTTTTTCTGGCTAAAATCCTTGTGGAGACTATTTAAATAATTGCTACATTCCCTTTCCTCTCATCTCTTCTTAACTGCCTACGGTATGACTTCTGAGTTCATCATTCAAGTGAAACTCTCCAAAATTACCAATGGTTTTTTAAATTGCCAATTTCAGTGGTCCTCATCCTTCTTGACTTCTCTGCAGCCTTAGACACCGCTGATCTTCCTCTTGTCCTTGATATTCTCTTCTCTTTAGGTTTTCATGACTCTCCATTGAACCACTCCTTGGTTTCCTTTCTGAAATCTTCATCTAGGATGTGCTCATTAACTCTAGGTGCCACCAGGATTCTGTACTGAGTCTCTTCTCATCTCCTGGTATATACTGTTTTGCTTGGTGATTTCATCAATTTCCATGGATTAAATTATCATTTCTATGAAGATGGTTCTCAGGTCTATTTGTTTAACCCTAACCTCTCTCCTGATCTCCAATTTCACATCCCTAACTGCCTGTTGGACATCTCAAATTGCATCTCTTATAGATACTTTAAACTTAAGATGCCAAAAACTGTACTCATTATCATTTCTCCTAAACCAGTGGTGGGAACCTGTGGCCTTGAGGCCACATGTGGCCTTGTAGGTCTTTGGGTATAGTATTTTGCCTGAATCCAAGTTTTATAGAACAAATCCTTTTATTGAAAGGATTTGTTCTATGAAGTTTGGATTCAGCCAAAGTGGCCCACTGGAGGACCTAGAGGGCTAAATGTAGCCTTGAGGCCTCAGGTTCCTCTCCTCTATCCTAAACCTTCCCCCCTTCCTAACTTCCCACTTACTGTTACTCTTACCACAATACTTCTAACCACTCAGGTTCAAAAGCTGTCTTTCATCTTTGCTCTATCACTTGCTCTCATACTCATATCAAATCTGTTGCTAAGCCCTGTTGATTTTACCTTTGTTAATTTTTTTATATATGTCCCCTTCTCTCCTCTGGCACTGCCACTTAGTCCAGGCATGACATGATAAAGGCCTATCTATCTCAATAATGTACTGGTTGATCTCTATGTATCCACCCCATTAAGTCTCTCCTTACTCCAGTTCAACTGATCTTCCTAAAACATAGGTCTGATTATGTCACCTTCCTTTTCAATAAACTCCAGACTCCTTATTACCTCCAAGATCAAACATAAAATCCTCTGGTGTTTAAAGTCCTTCATTCATAACCTGATTTCATCCCACATTTCTAGTCTTCTTACCCCTTATTCCCCTTCACAGGCTCTGCAGTTCAATCACACTGAACTCCTTGCTTTTGCTTGCACGAGAAACACCATCTCCAAAACCCATCTATTTTACCAGCTATCCCTTATGCCTAATATTTTCCTCGTTTTCATCTCTGCTTTCTAGATTCCCTCGCTTTCTTCAAGGCCCAACTAAAATCCTACCTTCTATAAGAATCTTTGAGGACAAAATTTGTCTGTCTGTCTGGCTATCTATCTGTCTATCCATCTGTCTGTCTATCTTTCTGTTTATCTATCTTATCTATATACCTTTCTATCTATAATACATATATATGTAATTTTATGAAAACATATACACATATATACTTTGTCGTCAAAGGTATACAATAGGCAGTAGTCTGTTCATTATATATATATATATGTTTGTGTATAACATATACACATAATACATATGTATGTATACACACATATAACACAAGTATACACACACAAGCATGCACATACACTATATTGATACCTTGTCCTTGAGAGTATACAATCAACAGTCTGCCCATCAGATAGACAGACAGACAGATAGATAGATAGATATCAAATGGTATGCTTTCAAACACTCTATCAAAGACATCAGGAAGGATAAACCTAGATAGTCCAATCAGGAACATTATAAAGGAGTAAAGTGAATGCTAATTTATCAACTCATTGACATAGAACTTAATTATTATATGTAATTATTATTTTGTGATATATCAACTCATTGAATATATATGTGTATATCTATACACATATATACACACATACATACATTTATCTGTATATGTATGCATATATGTATAAACTTTACCCTCAAGAGTATACAATCAGTAGTCTATGCACTAGATAGATAGATAGAAAGGTAGATAGATAGAAAGGTAGACAGAAAGATAGATAGATAGATAGATAGATAATAGATAGATAGATATCCACACATATGTATTCAATGAGTTGGTATATTATAAAATATTAATTACATATAGTCACTAAGTTCTATATGGATACATTAAGAAATTTAATTCACTCCCTTTAAAGTTCCTGATACCACCTAGAGTTCAATTCTTTCTGATACCATAAGTCAAGGACATGAAAGCACACAACTGGGTAAAACAACATGATATAAAACAGTAATTTTCATAGTTAGTCCACCAGATTTGTATCCAGGGATTATATATCAGAAGGAATAATGATGGCATTTAACTATAAAGTGTTATGAAACAGAATGATTTGATATAGTGATAGGGACAGTTAAGCCAGCATCCTAAGTAAAACTCTTTGCAACAAAATAGAACTGTGGGAAAGGTCAAGGCTTTAGAGTCAAGCTGATATGGGTTAAAATTCTGCTTATTATATCACTACTGTATGCCGGGTTATTTGTAGATTTAAGAGAAACAAAATCAAAACAGTCCCTCTCCACTATCAGCTTACAGAATTCTAGATCTGGAGTCAAGGGATCTTGCTTTGAGTCCTAACTTTGCCCTTTGCTAATCTTGACATCTTAGGTGAGTCACTGGGACTCATTCAGACTTAAGTTTTCCTCATTTATATAATGAGAAGTTTGTACTAGACAGCCCTTTGTGCCTATTATCTATAAGAATAAGGATTCTACTGACTCTAGAACTATGATTTTATGAATCCCCATGATCTGGAAAATGCCATGTGGCATGAGGTCTTCACATAGTGCTTTGCTTAATAAGTGCTTCATTAATTTACACAAATATGGAAATTCTATAGATTCTAAATTGAACTGGTTTTGAAAAATTTGAAAAATTCTCCCCAAAATCTTTTCCTTTGGCTCAAAAGAAACTACATGGTGTACTGGAGAGAAGGTTAGCCTGGGAAGTTAGGAAAACCTGGCTTCAGTTGCTCCCTCTGACATGCCAGCAATGAGACCATAGGCAATCCAGTTAACCTCTCAGTGTTCACAGGCAACTTCTAATACTCTAAGTTCATATAAATTGCTTATCTGTGTGGATATTTGGAGTTTTCCATACATGACAATTCCTCATGTCAATGAAATCTACAGTTCTGGGGGAAATGTTTATGATCTCTTAAAGACGACACATATAGCATCCTGTGGTTTCTAAGATTGGTTACAATATAATTTGAACACTTCTGTGTCTGTCAATTAAAAATCCCAAAAATGGTTAATTGAGTGTTTTCAGTTATCTTATGTCCATTTTTATACTATAATAAAGTGAATCCCATCCATAGCGACACATAAAATCCTTATGTAGGTTGTTTTCTGAAAGCAGAATTTCCATGTACAACATGTAGATGTGCCCTTGAGAAATCAGTTCCTTACTAGGCTGTTGTCTTATTTTTTTTTAGTAAGCCAATATGGCTTTATAAGCACGGTAGTGTAATGGAAAGAGCATGAGATAAGACTTGAGTTAGGACCACTGAGTTCAAATCCAAAGTCAGCCAGTTACTAATCACATGACCATGGAAGATTCTCTCCCTTCTCTTTGTCACACCCTCATCTTCTGTAAAAAGATTTTCATACTTGTATAATACTTATACCATCGATCATGAGGATTGTTTTGAAAAACAACACCTTGCAAGCTAAGAAGTACTTTGTAATAGCTATTAATCTGTATTATTAATGATAATATATCCATAGCTGTTCTTAATAAATCCAATCCTAGAAATGATATGTTGTTTATTAGAGTATTAACTTTCTCATTACTTATCTTTAAAACATCCCACCTTTTGAGTTAAAACTGAATAAAAACAATTTTGAGCATTGCAAATGCGGTCAAAACACATTTTAATTTAATAGTTCATTTTCCAAAAGTACATGTAAAAGCAATTTTTAACACTCAATATTTTTTTAAAAAGTTCCAAATTCTCTTTCTTCCTCCTCCCCCCACCTTTATTGAGAAGGTAAGCAAATTAATATAGTTTATACATGTGCAGTCATGCAAAACATATTTCCACAAAACACATTAGGTTTTCAAGAGCTCAGTGCTTTACTCAGTAGGGCCCTCCTAGGGTGATAACAACTCCAGTTTTGTATCACCATTCATTTTTAGTGATTGCTTCTTTTGGTTACCTATGACACAATGATGAGTGCTAGTTTTGGAATCAGCAAACTTGAGTTCAAATCACAGACATGTTAGATGATATTTGTGTGACCTTGAGCAAGTTGTTTAACCTCGAAAGAAAAGGTGAGACTAAATATTCTCTAAGCTGTCTTCCAACTCCAAATCTGATTCTATAAAGACAATAAATGTCTCTTTGAAATTGGCTACACCTCTATCCTCACCAAAAGGAAACTGAAACTATTATCTGGTGAGTCAAAGAGCTGACATTCATCTCTTAACATGACCTTTCTGGGCCTTCCCACAAGTGTCTAATTGTGTTCTTATAAATGAAGTCATTTCCTGTAAGGTTCTTCTTCTTCTTTTTTGAGTGCTTATAAGTAGACATAATGACAGATAAGCAAAGGTCAAAGAATTGTTCAAAGTGAGCATTTTCATTGTCTGGATGACGAAGAAAACCAAGAAGGCCAGGAGGGAAAGGCTAAATGCAGAATGAAACATCAGGGCATTTTATTGAATCATTAAATTTTAGTGAGTGGATGGAATGCACTTTGTACTTTGCATCACAAGCTAACTTTGGTTCAAATATAGTTAATCTGCGTTTCCATTTCTTTGTTGGAGGTGGGGTGAGGGGTTAGGTAGTTAACCTTTCACAATGTGAATCATTAGGAAAGGTGAACCAGATTGCTGTGGAATTTTTAAAATTTATTTTGTGTATCAACTTTTTTTTCTTTCTGTGACAGTCACAGAAACACTCTGTCCATTCTTCTTCATAATCCAAGCCTCTTTCTCTATCTCTCTGCTTCTGTCTCTTTTTTCAATCTCTCTCTCTCTCTCTCTCTCTCTCTCTCCCTCTCTTTCTCGCTCTCTCTTTCCTTTCTCCTTCCTTTCTTCTTTCCCATTGTTCTCCCTATTTCTTCCTCTTTCCATCTCCCCCCTCCTCTTGACTTCCTATTTTTCTGTCTCTATTTTCCATTCTGTCTATCTCTAGGTAACCTTGTATATTTGTCTCACTGTCTTTCTAATTCTATGAGTCTCTGTCTCTGGGCCTGTCTCAGTTTCTCTCCATTTCTGCCTCTGTTTTTCCCTTTATGTCTCTGTCTCACTCAATTTCTATCTGATATGTTGTCTCTGTCTTTGTTTCTTTCTCTGTTTCTGTCTTATTCTATCTGTGTGTGTGTCTGTCTCTTCTTTCTCTGCCTGTCTTTTTCTGTCTTTATATGTGTCTATCTCTTTTAGTCTCTCTGTTTGTCTGTCTCAGGCTGTTTGTCTCTGTTTCTATCTCTTGGTCCTCCTGTCTCCTTTTGTCTCTCACTCTCTCCTGAAGCTCTCCCCTTTTTATTCTGTAATCTGTGACTTTTTTCTTCTTCTCTTGATCTCACTTAAGGGGCAGATTCTCCTTAGGACATATTACCCATTTATAGCTCTTCAGAATGTTTTACACCAATCAGCACTTTGGAGCTATATCTGATGGTGTAACTAGCATTTATAGGTTTTCCATAGACTTTTATTACATGGTATGACATTAGATTGATGGACTGTTTCAATCTTATTCTCTGTCAATTGTACACTGATCCATGACAGCATAATGGATGTGTGACAGTGTTTGGAAGGGTGAGAAGTACTACAATAACATTTTGGGGAGGACAGATATCAAAGTTTCTTTTAATTCTTGTTGTAATTTCCTTCCCAATTTTTTTTAAATGCTGCCAACATCTGATAAGCTATTTTTTTTAACTAGGAAACAAAAAAGTGATACCTGTTTTAGAAGAGTGACATTAGGTATGCTGGCAAAATAGCTGCCTATCACAGTGAGGAGGATAATTAGGTATTCTCCGTAGAAAGGAGGCTGCCAAGGACCCTTGCAGGAGGAATCATGTTCCCTCTAGATGGGGTCAAAGGTTATTTCATTTAGGAAAATGTTCTCTGTTGAGGGAGTAGAGGAAGAAGGGCTGGCAGCTCTCACAGCAGGGAATACATACCTGAGACTAGCCTGAGGAGATGGTTGAACCTGCCAAGGGGCAGCCACTTGGTCCAGGGCACATGCTTCTGAGACTAGCCAGGGACTCTTTGAACTCCTCAAGGCTTCAAGTTTATTTACTGTTTCAAAGACCCCACTGGTGTCCTCTCTTGAGAGACTAAGGAAAGGGAGCAAAAACAGCTACAGCTCTGCTTTAAGCCCTGAAATGCTGTCAGTGGTATCATTATGTGTATGACCCTAGATTGTTGTGGTGAGAGGTTTGAAGTAGATTCAGGGAAATGGCAGGAGGCAGTGGGATGCTGGGGTGGGAGTAGGGCATAATACTGAAAAGGGAAAGGGGCTAAAAGACCATGGCAAGGGATTCTGGAGATTATTTCAATAGGAGCATCAGGTAGATCTAGAAGACATCAGATGGGCAGGTTGTCAGTCTACCATACAGGACACAGTAATGAATACCTGACACCCTGTCTTGGAAGAGTCAGGACTCCAATAAACCACAGAATATTAAATTAATAAATTTTAAAAATAAGCAACAGTAGTTAGGAGTGTGCATGTGTTCAAAATTTAGAGTTGAAAAGTTTGAGAAATTTTATGAATTTTATAAATGATAAAATTTTTATGAAGTTCAATAAATCTGTCACTTTCATGAATAATTAGAGCCAACCTGATGCATATATGGATGGAATTGTTGCTTACACTATACATTTTTCATAGGGGAAAGGGAACTGAGAAAGAATGTAAGCTCCTTAAGGGAAAGGACTGTCTCACCTATATTTCTATGTCCATTATTTACCACAGTGCCTGGCACATAATAGGGGCTTCCAACATTCTTGTTGATTTATTGATTGATTTGCAATCAGGAAACCTATGCTCCATTCTTAGTCTCTCACTAATTACCTATATGATCTTGGACAAGTCACTTAACTTTGCAGGGCCTCAGCTTTCTCATCTATAAAATAAAGACAGCTTCTCTTCTTCTGACTCTCTCTTACTTCCTAATTTATAGGCTAATTTATAAAGTTAAACAATTGATCATGCTTCACTAAAAGCCTTTGAGCAAAGATTAAATGACTTCATATAATATATAAATTTGTATAATTATTATATATAATTTAAAATTTTATATAATGTAAATAAATTAAATCAGATATGTTATAGAGAGAATTCCTTTTCAGCCATAGGAATGACTAGGTTACCAAAGATGTCTTTTCTGTCTCTGAAATTTGGTGATTGTGTGAATGAGGCTGCTAATAATCATGCCTCCATCATTTAAAATAAAATATTGGAAATGTGATAATATATGAAGATTTAGAAAATATTTTGCCTTCAAATAGGTCAGAGGGGTAAGGGTGGGGCATGGGAAAGAAGATATTTTAAAGGACATGACCTACCTACTTTACCATTCTACTCAAGACAAACCTTCAAGATAAAGATGCAAGTATATGGATTTGTCAAGTAGAAGTCCTGTCCTACATTTATCCACCCCTATCTTGATCTAAATCATGATGATTTCTTAATCTGGAATCCTTAAACTTGTTATAAACATATGCATATCTCTGTGTGTATGCATGTACATGTATGTATGCATATATTTATATATAAATATGTATACCTAAAACACATATATATGTTGTATAGTCATATGTGCATGCACAAATAGAGATATTTAAATAGCTATATTTCAATATAATTGACTTCTTTTTTAATTCTATACATTTTCTTTTGTGTTCTTTTTTTAATGTGTTAAACATTATTATGAGAAAGGGCCCATAATCTTTATCAGACTGTCAAAGTAGTACATGTCACAGAAAAAAAAATCAAGAACTCTTGGCCTAATTAGTCCATACTTACTATATGAGATAGAAAATCCCTGAGAATTAAAGTGGACCATTAGGAGTCAAAAAAGGAAATGCAAGAGGATTTCTTGATGGAGAAAAGGTCCATGGCCTTTAGCTATTTTCTTTCAAAGGAAGCAAACTGGGGGAGTGGTTCAATAATTTAGAGGTGTATTATGTGATTATATGAAAAGCTAATTCTGAAAATCAGCAAGCAAATAGGAGCTCACCAAAGTAATTCTGTTGGGCATCATTTCCTACAAAACAGAAGTATATTTAGAATGGTTTTGTACATACACACGTGTATATGTATATATATGTGTGTGTGTGTGTGCGCATGCGCATGTGTGTATCTATGTACATATATATGTGTACCTATATATGTGCATATATGTATACATATATGTATGTGTGCTTACAATACATATACATGCATACATATTTGTGTCTAATGGTAGCCATGGGGGGAGGGAGGAAAAAAAGGAAAAAATACATGATAACTATATTTTATATTTAAAAGACATAGCAAGTTATATTTAATAGATTTGTAGTTTCATATCCAATCATCTTTTTTCTATTCTACTCTGTTATGGGAATGGTTCTATTATTTCTCAAGTTCAGAATAGAATAAATAAAAATGTTAAAAGTCTGTCTATATGTGTTTACATGTATGTGTGTATATTGTTTATATACATATGCCCATATATATTTGTGTCTACATGTTACTGAAAATTATTAAAAGTCACTGCTGTAGGGGCACTGACTCACTGTTAATTTGTAAATTAATCTAAGATTTTAAAAAAAATTGGAAATATGTGAAAAAATGAGTAAACTTTATACACTTTGACCTAGAAGTCACTGTTGCAGGATTATTCCAAGAAGGTCAAATATGAGAAGGGAAGGCACTTTGTAGTAGTATACAACTATAAAAGCTCAGTGCCTGTGATTGAGAAATGTTTAATGATTTATAGTATGTAAGTATCATGGAATATCATGGTGCTCTAAGGAATGACAAATATGAAGCATTTAAAGAAATATGGGAAGACTTGAACAAATTGATTCAGAGCAATGTATGTAGAACCAGGAAAACAATAAACATCATGATTCATAACATAAATAATACAAACCAAATGTTTTTCATTTACAATGAACCATTGTGGCCCTAATGTGGGCAGAGCTATAATGAATGGAATGTTTATCACACATGATACTCAACATGTGTTGCATAAGTTCATTATTATTAAAAGGGCAAATTCTCCATGTATTGAGGGATAATGAAAGAAAGGTCTATCCAAAGACTATACCGGAGTGACATAGTGGAAAAAATGTGGATCGTCAAGGTCTAAGTTCAAATACTGCCTTAGATACTCACTAGTTATGAGAGCCTGGGCGAGTCACTTAACCTTTCTCCATCCCAATTTCCTTATCTATAAATGATAGCACCAATAGCAGGGTTGTTGTTAAGGTCAAATGACATAGCATGTGTAAAGTGCTGTATAAACCTTATGGTGCTATGTAAATGCTAACTATTATTAAGTCAACATAACTTTATAAAGGAAAAAAATACGGGGAAAAGAATAACCATTGCAATATATATGTATATGTATGTTATATGCATATATATGTATATGTGTATATATGTACATATATATTTAAGTATAGATACACACACACACACACACACACACACACACACACACACATATATATATATTTGTTTTTTAAGGCAAGGAAGAATTAATGGCACTAGGTATAAACTATAGAACACCTGGTGTTTATGATTCCATGGCCTGAATCTTATGGGGATATTAAATAAAAGATAAAACATAGATCAACATTTCTTGTATGGTTTTGCTTAAAAGTGATTTCAACCTGTAAGTAGGGCAGTTCCAAACTTAAAGCTGCATGTACCAGGGCATCATGTGGCGATTAAGGCTTTGACAGCACAGTTAAAAGGGGGACAATACATCTCCATCTAATTCTGCTGATGACATGTAAAACAAGGTCAAAACACTCCAACGGCAAGTTATAAGGACTCCAGATGACAAGGCCAACTTAAAAGAAGTCTCTTTGTTTTTAAATGTTCATAGATCTGATGTCCAGATTTTTTTTCCTTCCTTGGCACTTGAAATTTGTGGCCAGAAATTATTTTGGATACTTAAATAAAGTAAGTTTCCCTAATGATTTGGAATATCCAGAGAAAACTACAACCACAAAGAATATTAAAGTTTAATGGAGCAAAATTGTGACAAAATGTGACCCCAAAGATGAAATATGACAGAAGCAGGATCAATGCCGTTGCATATAACATCAAATCTTTGCACATAGCATCCAATGTCAACATAGTTTACCTTATCGCTAGAGGTGTTCGAGAAAAAAGTCAATGATTACTTCTTGGGTATTTTGTAGTATGGACTTTTTCTGGGATGAGATGTACTTGGTACCTGCTAAGTGCTCTTCCATATCTGAAATTCTGTGATTCTGTTATGTTTATGGACAGAAATAATTCTGGGCATTGATTCTAAAAATGACTATGCTGCATTTCAGTGATCAAGAGCTCATTTGACAATACCAAATGAAATGTTTAGGGATTTCAAAGCAGTAAAAAATATAACTATCCAAATGTGTGTTTTGGGGAAATTACTCCCCTCTCATTTCTCTATATTCCCCAGGTCAATGAAAGTCAAGGCAATAAATCTACTGTCTAGAGACATAGTTTATGATAACTTTCTTGTTTTTCTCCTTAGCATTGAGAAATGAATATGTGAGAGTGAATAGGGTTTTTTAATAGTATCTCTGCAAGTATATTCTTCTGCCAATATTGATAATGATAAAAGGTTAGTGAAAAAAAAATACAAGGCATAAGTCAGCCATTGAGTCTCCAGGCAAAAAGAGAATTGGCTGGCAGAATGATATAATTCTCAAAAGCTAAAAGGGGTTAAGACACCATTTAGTCAAACATTACAACACACCAAATTTCCTAAAATTAAGGTTGGCCAATGTCAGAAAGGGAGGGATCATGACATAATTTTTGGAGAAACAAAAGGACACATGTAACATGTAAGAGATGGGGTTAAGAGATGAACAAAGGGGGGAAAATCGGACTCAGATAAAGAATATATATGTATATATTCTTTATATATATATATATATATATATATACCAGATTGATTGGACCTATAATTGCTACAATTATTAGAAAAAGAAGTCTTTAAAATGTTCTCTTGATATACTTGTTTTCCTGACTTTGTGTTAAGTTTGATACTGTGTGAATGTGGTAGGATTCATTTTCAGCTTGATTCAGTAAATCTATTACTGTAAAGGTCCCATGCATATGAATATTAGTTTTCCCTTTATGTGGATCAAATGTATTTGTTCCTGTTCAATATTGCCTCCCAGCTTTACTGGAGCCTTGATTTCTCTTGGTTAGATGACCCATACTTAAGGTCAACCACTTGAACTTGAGTTTGCTGTTCTCTGTGCTGGATCATGGAAATGTAATGGGCAGCTATACTAGGAAAGCCAGGGAAAGGAATACTTTTAAAATTTATTTTAGACTTAAATATTAAACCTTGAAAAGAAACATAAGCTTAAATATTGAAACTTAAATACAAAATAGGAAAAAGTAAAAAAAAAACCATAGCCATGTACACAACAGAACATAGGAAAGGATTCATTAAAAAAATATACAGAAACAAATTTCTATTTCAAAAAATCTATATAATAAATACTGCACATTGTTTTGAGAGCTGTCCATATTTTTTTTTGCTTCCTTGTAAGTTTTCTTTGTTCTCTGCTATGCTGTTTTTACTTTGTTCTTTTCCTACCCTCCCACCCCCAGTAGGCTATAATTAAGCATGGATACACACACACACACACACACACACACACACACATACACACACAAACACACTCAAACATACATACATTTCTATACATATACATATCAACACATATGCACTATACACACACACATATATACACACACATGTATAATGTATATATACATACATTTACCCTTACATACATACACCTATATAATGATGAATATGGCTGACACATAGTATGGTTTCCTTATTTTTCTCTTTTGACTAAATCTATTTTAGACTTCATCCTTTATTTGCTTACTTTCTTGTTCTCAGGAATGTTCTACAGAAGGAAACAAAGAATTTTATCCTTGTAGAAGACAGAGGCTGCTCAGGTACCAAGTCTCTATATTCTCGGTCTTAGAAATGAGCACATCATTGAAGGATTCTCTATAGGAATATTCCTTTTAGGATTATGGAAATTAAAGATGTGTTTATCTCATTTTCGCCTCTCACCTTAGTCATGGTTCCACTAGAAAAAATGCACTAATGGATTGCAGTGGGAAGAATGATTACTGATATCTTTTAACTTTTTTTAATAATGCAGTCTTTGGTTTGTTAAAAGCAAATAGGATATCAAATATAGAGGAGTGAGTTCTATATAATAAGTCCAATTATTTCTTTTTATAAATACGTCTAGTTTCTAACTGATTCTATCTTACTTTCTATGAGATAGTCAATAGAGATATGGTATTTTGGGTCATCTTTCAACATTTCACTTACTAATTAATAAATACATAAATATGGTATTTAATATATATAATATCACGTATATATACTTTATTTTTCATCATATTTTTCTTTTCCTTTTTTTCATTCTGTGTGCATGTTGTTTTTCTCCCTTAAGTCAAGGACTTTTCTTTCTTTCCTTCCTTCCTTCCTTCCTTCCTTCCTTCCTTCCTTCCTTCCTTCCTTCCTTCCTTTCTTTCTTTCTTTCTTTCTCCCTCCTTCGCCTCTGTCTCCCTTCCTTTCCTTCCCTTCCCTTTGCTTTGTTTTGCTTTCCTTTCCTTTCATTTCATTTCTTTCCTTCTGTCTATTAAAAATGTGCATGCCCCTTTACCCACTTCTAGGTCTATATACCAAAAAGAGATCACATAAATGGGGAAAGGACCTACAAGTACAAAAATATTTATAGCCGCTCTTTTGGTGGTGACAAAGAATTGAAAATTGAAGGAATGCCAATCAGCTGGAGAATGGTTGAACAATGCCCTGGAAAGTGCATTAGATTTAGTGTTGAAAGATCTGGATTAAAATCCTGTACTATTTGAGTAAAGAAATTGACCTTTCTAGGTCCAATTTTTCTCAGATGTTGAATGCAGAAATAAAAATAGATGTCCTTTAAGGTCACTTCACATTCTAAATCCATGATTCTTTGATCCCATTAAATTTTGTTCTATTGCCACCAATACATAGCACAGTGCCAGACATTTAGTATGCATCAATGCATGCTTTTGAACTCGACATATAATTGAACAAATAATAATTCACATTTATATGATGCTTTAATATTTACTCAGCATTTTACTCATGACTCAGTGAAGTATGTGATATCTGTACTATCATCCCTACATTGCAGATGAGAGAACTAAAGTTCAGGTTACACTGTGAAGATTGTAACAACAGCAAAAAAAATATATGATGCTATAGCAGCAAGCACCCTAGCATACCCAGAATGGCTGCTAGAACAGGTTCTTTGATCTGCTTTTCTAAAGGAAAACAGCTCAAAAAGGGTTAACCATCTTACTTTAATCAAACATATACATCATTCACTTAGTTAAGGAGAAAAAGTCAGCACCCTGAACTTCAGAAAATACAAAGAGAAATTGCAAGCAGACAAAAAATGCAGACAAAGAAAATAACACAGTTAGACTAGCAGACAGGACTTCTAGTTCTCTCACCATGACATACATAGTTACCAGAAAGAGAAGTATGAACATCTGGATTAGCAAAGCTGGGGGACTCAATGGCTACCCAGAGTCTCATCTGGCAAAATAACACCACTTTTCCTATAAGTGAACCCCAAAGCAAAACCTCACCTTAGGAGTACACACACAAAAAAAAAAAAAATATATATACACACACACACACACACACACACACACACACACACAAACACAATACACACACACACACACACATATACACATATATACACATATATCTGTACATATGTACATATATATGTACACACACACACACACACCCTTCTTCAGGGAAAGAGGATATAACCTTTGTGACTTGTTGCCTAATTACAAAGTAACAGAAGATGTGGGCTTTTCCTGAAAAAGAAACTTCCCCTAAGCAAGCTTCTCTTGTTGGGCTTCAAGTGAGGCTCATTAAAGGGCAGGGAAGATATTCAAATTTCCTTACCATTACAGATACTTAAGATTTGTTAAATGTTTTAAAATTATTATCTGATCTTATCCTGAAAACAACTCTGGAATGTATATGTTATTATTATCCTCATCTTACAGATAGAATAAAAAAAGAAAACTGTGACAGAGATTAATAGACCTGTCCAGAGTTGCATAACTAATAAATTACTAAGCAAGAGTTGAATCCAGGTTTTCTGATCCTGTCTCTATAGCTCTTTTCAATACATCTCATTGTCTTTTTCCTTAGAATTATTCTAATGGATTATTGCATGGATATGCTAAAGAACTATGATATTTCTAACATGGGAAATTCACTTTTAATCCACCAAGGTTTGGTAGAGAAGTTCTAGAGAGTTGCTTGAGGTGAGTAGAAGTTAAATGAATTTCCACAATTGATAAATGGTCTAATAATATGAATAGGCAGTTTTCAGATAAATATATATATATATATATATATATATATATATATATAGTCATATGGAAAAATGTTCTAAATCACTATTGATTTGAGAAATGCAAATCAAAACAACTCTGAGGTACCACATCACACCTACCAGATTGGCTAACATGACAAAAGAGGAAAATTATAAATGCTGGAGAAGGTGTGGGAAATTTGCAACATGAATACATTGTTGGTGGAGTTGTGAACCGATGCAACCATTTTGAAACTATGCCCAAAAGGCTATAAAAAAGTTCATACCCTTTCACCCAGCAATACTACTTCTATGTCTGTATCTCAAAGAGATTACATAAATGGGAAAAGGACCAACATGTACAAAAATATTTATAGCAGTTCTTTCTGTGGTAACAAAGAATTGAAAATGGAGAGGATGTGCATCAGTTGGAGAATGGCTAAACAAGTTATATATATGAATGTAATGGAATACTATAAGTAATAATGAGCAGGCATACTTCAGAAAAACCTGGAAAGACTTACATGAATTGATGCTGAGGGAAGTGAGCAGAACCAGGAGAACATTGTATACAGTAACAGCCACATTGTATGATGACTAACTTTGATAGACTTACCTCTTCTTAGCAACACAAGGATCTAAGACAATTCTAAAAGACATATGATGGAAAATGCTGTCCACATCCAGAAAAAAGAATGATGGTATCTGAGCACAGATCGAAGTATATTATTTGTGTTCTCCCTCCCCCTCACTCACTCCTCCACCCCTTTCCCTCTCTCCCACTCTTCCCTTATGTTTCTTCTTTCTTATGACTTCTCCCATTGGTTCTAATTCTTCTTTACAACATGACTAATGTGACAATTGGTTTAATATGAATGTATCTGTATAGCCTATATGAAATTACATGCTGTCTCAAGGGGGGAAATGGGGATAAAATTTAGAACTCAAAATCTCGTGCAAGTTAATGTTGAAAACTAAAAAATAAATAAAAATTGTAAAAGTTAAATGACTTCCCTAGGGTCACATAATATTTAGTGTGTGTTTGTGTGTTTAAACCTTATAACATCAATGCCATATTCACAGTGCCCACAGCAGCTATGCATATGCTTATGTAGTTGTGAATCAGAAGATGTAACAGACTCTCCACAGGAAAACAGAACTAAAACATTAATTCAAATATTAGAAAGACAAATATCCCAAAACTAGAAAGCCCAATCCAATCATAGCAACCAAGAAATTGGTATACATAAACAATCCAGCGAGCACTGACATCCCCAAGTTTTCCCTCTGTTGTGTCTTCCAAATAAAACAGGCTCCCTTAAGCAAAAATGCCTCTTCTCATTCACACTAGCTGTTCTGCCTTCACTGTGGCTGCTTCCACTTATGCTAGTTCCTCTTATCATTTCTGTTCCACTCTTTCAGCAAAATCCTGCCACCATGGACTCCATGTAATTACATTTGGCCTATTAAAGGGCAGGGAAGATCTTCAGATTCCCATTCCCATTATCAACCTCCACCTTTACATTTTCTGTCAGTGAATAAGTATGTGTTAAATATTTGTTAAGGGCTCTCTCCAGACATCCTAATTTATATCTTGCCAATGGACCAAGATGACTTCAGAGGAGAGAGGCTGGTGACTTTTCACAGCCCTCACTCACTTCAATTCATTTGCAAACCGTGACATCACCTTCCCTATTCCATGTTCCTTTTTGAGAACAAAGGACAAACAACCTGTGAGGAGTAGTAGCTGTCCCACTGTGAATCCAACTGGTCAGTTCCAATTGGGCAACATAGATACTTCTTTCCTTTCTCCCTTCCCTTCCCTCCTTCTCTCCCTCCTTACTCTCCTTCTATCCCCACAGGGTGTCATACCCTTACTTATAGATGCTCTGCCCAAAGGAACATAAATTTTCATTGCTTAAACCTCATAAAATATCTTGGGGAAGGTGTCAGAGTAAAAGCAGGAACCTGCTTCAGCTTCCACACCAGCCACCTCCAATGCCTGTAAAATATTACTCTAAACAAATTTTAGAGGTACAGAACCCACAAAGTGACAGAGAGAAAAAAATCTCCCTCTGAAGGTAGCCTTGCAGGCCAATAGGAAGGGTCTATCACAGGAGGCTGGGAGCCGAGCACAGTCCTGCATAAGCCACAGCAGTCCAGACCCAGGGTGGTCCCAACCAGAGGCCCAGCCCAGCTGGAGCAGACTTCAGGAGAGTGAATCAGTGGGAGCCGTAGCAGTTTCCAGACTTCTCAACTCATAAACATCAAAGATAAAAATAAAAGATTATTATGGGAATGGGAATTTAAGATCTTCCCTGGCCCTAGGTCCTTTGATAGGCTTAAGCAACTCTGAGAAACTTCCTTGATTTGAAAATATGCTCTGCTCCCTAATAGGCTTAATGTGGTCACTTGGAGCCTGTGGCAGGAGGCTTGGTTTTCAGGAATGCACACATATTGGGTGATTGGGCAATGGGTCAAAAGGGTTGTGACATTCTCTGAGCCAGGAGAAGGCTATATATACCCTAATATGAGATTTTGTTTGGGACTCACTTTGAGAAGTGTTGTGTGATTTGACAAGACAAGACTCTGGTCAGCCATCAAGCCCTCTGGTTTTGAAAACCCATATGTTGGTGCTTCCCTTTCTGGTAACTGTGAATAGGTATGGATGTAATGGTCAGGCAGTTGGAAGCCTATCTGCTGCTTGTAACTTCTGCTTATAACTTGTTTATATTTTGTTTTTATTCTTGGAAGTTCAAAGTGCTTACCTTTTACCCCTGAACTAGGTAAATGATGTATGTTTGATTAAAGCAAGATTGTTAACCCATTTTGAGTTGCTTTCCTTTAGAAAAGCAGATCTATGAACCTGTGTTGGCAGCCACTCTGGGGATGCTAGGGTGCTTGCTGTTACAAAAGTCAGTGGGGAAAACTGTTGATCTAGGGAAAGAGAAGATCATAGTCCAGCACCTGCCCCTGGGGCAAGAGGTAGCAGAAGCATGGTGGCTACAGCTGCTGCCACATGACTGCCTCTGGACCTCCTGGACTGCAGATCATAGGGGGACCAAGCAACCATTCAGAGGGTAATTGCTCTTACTTTTACCTGCTTGGATTTGGGTCCCAGTCTTAGTGGTGGTCCTGGGATAAGGAATGCCAGTGTGCCAGAGCTTGTGGTGGCTGTGGAGAGGGTGCCCTCCTCAGACCTCTGAGAATCATTGTGAAACTCTGGCAATTTGGGATACAGCTCTCTCTACTCTGGAAGCAGAGTTCTACCATGGCAAAGAGCTCAAAAGTCAAATAATTGGCTGGCAAGATGAGCAAGCAGAGGAAGTTCAATCAGACCATAGAATCCTTTTTGGGGACAAAAGGGATAAAAACATGGTACCAGAAGAAGACAAAAAAGTCAAAACTCCATCATCAAAAACTTCCAAGAAAAATATGAATTGGTTACAGGCCATGAAGGAGCTCAAGAAGGATTTTGAAAACCAAGTAAGAGAAGCAAAAGAAAAATTGGGAAAAGAAATGAGAATGATGCAGGAAAATCATGAAAACTGCACCAGCAGCCTGACTGAAAAAAATAATACCTTAAAAATAGACTAACTCAGATGTCAAAAGAGGTCCAATGAGCCAATGAGGAGAAGAATGCCTTAAAAAGCAAAATTTCCCAGATGGAAAAAGAATTTTAAAAACTCACTGAAGAGAATAATTCCTTCAAAATTAGACTGGAGAAAATGGAAGCAAATGATTTTATGAGAAATCAAGATACTATAAAACAGATGCAAACAAATGAAAAAATAAAAGGCAGTGTGAAATATCTCACAATGTGAAAAAAAACACTGACCTGGAAAATAGAACCAGGAGCGATAATTTTAAAATTATTGGACTAAATGAAAGCCATGGTCAAAAAAAGAGCCTAGAGATCATCCTTCAAGAAATTCTCAAGGAAAATTGCCCTAATATTCTAGGACCAGAGCTCACAATAAAAATGGAAAGAATTCACTGATTGCCTCTTGGAAAAGATCCCAAAAAGAAAACTGCTAGGAATATTATCACCAAATTCCAGTATTCCCAGGTCAAGGAGAAAATATTACAAGCTGTTAGGAAGAAACAATTTTAGTATTGTGTAAACATAATCAGGATAACCCAAGATTTAGCAGCTGCTACATTAAGGGATCAAAGGGCTTGGAATATGATATTCTGGACATTAAAGGAGCTAGGATTAAAACCAAGAATCACTTACCCAGCAAAACTGAATATGATGCTTCAGGAGAAAATATGGTCATTCAATGAAACAGGATTTTCAAGCATTCTTGATGAAAAAACCAGAGCTGAACAGAAAATTTTACTTTCAAATACAAGAAGCAGGAGAAGTATGAGAAGGTAAACAGGAAAAAAGAAATCATAAGGAACTTATTCAAGTTTAACTATTCACATTCCTACATGGAAAAACAATAATTGTAACTCATAAGACTTTTCTCAGTATGAGAATAGTTGAAGGGAATATACACACACACACACACACACACACACACACACACATATATATGTGTGTGTGTATAGGAAAGTATATGTGTGTATAAATAAATATATGAGTGTGTGTATATATGTGTACATGTATACATAGACAGAGGATACAGAATCAGTTGAATATGAAGTGATGATATCTAAAAAATAAAATTAAGAATGAGAGGGGAATATAATGAGTGAAGGAGAAAGGGAGAGATAGAATAGGGTCAATTATATAAAAGAGGCAAAAGAAAACTTTTACAATGGAGGGGAAGAGCAGGAAGGTGAAAGGAAATGGGTTAACTTTACTCTCACTGAATTTGGCTTAAGGAAGGAATAACATACACATTCAATATCTTACCCTACAGGAAAGTAGTGGGGGAGGGGATAAGAGGCAGGATGATAGAAGGGAGGGCAGACTGGGGGAGAGGGTAGTTAGAAGCAAACACTTTTGAAAAGGGATAGGGTCAGAGTAGAAAATAGAATAAGTGGAGGATAGGATATGATGGAGGGAAATATAATTAGTCTTTCACAATAAAACTACTATGGAAACATTTAGCATAAGTACACATTTAGAACCTATATTGAATTGCTTGTCTTCCCAGTAGGCGAAGGTAAGGAGGGAAGAAGGGAAAGAATCTAGAAATCAAAGTTTTATAAACAAATTTAAAAATAATATATATTTTTACATGCAACTGGGAAATAAGACATAGAGGCACTGGGGTATAGAAATCCATCTTGCCCTACCAGAAAGTTAGGGGGGGTGGGGGAGGATATAAGAGAGAGCAGATTGGAGGAAATGATATTCAGTAGACTTGCTATCTTGGGGTGGGCGTAGGGGACAAATGGGGAGAAAATTTGTAACTTAAAATCTTGTAGAAATGAATGTTGAAAACTAAAAATTAATAAATAAATTGGGGGGAAATATATCTTGGGGCTTATGGGCTTTTTTCTTTGAGGACCTGCCTTAAACTCAAGCCACTCTTGCTCTCATTGGTTGGCCAACAATAGGTCGCAGCCCAAGCCTCATTTAGTCAGTGTTTGGGCTCTGATGGTTCAGAGTGAGTGTAAATAGTAATTGTTTCTGTTTGGACTAGAAACCCTAAGAGGCTTCCCTTTCCCAGATTGATTTTTTGACTAGGTAAAAGAGGCCATTTTTTGCCTCATTTTTATGTAGCCTTAATTACTAAATGGGTATTGCCTCAGACAAACTGAGACTTAGGAAAGGCCAAACCTATCCTACATCTGGGACTATATCCAGTTTTCCTATTCTGTATCTTGCCACTGGAATCATATGGTTTCAGAAGAAAGAGTGAGGCTGATGACTTTTGGAAAGTCCTGTCTTACTTCAGTCCAATTCACTAGCAAGTCATGACATCACCTTCCTGATATCATGGTCCTCCTGGAGAATGAAGGATAAACAACACACATCTGTCACATAATAATTGCTGTGATAAGGGCTGAGAATACAAAGAAAGACAACAAAAAAGAGGAAGAAAGCCCCAAATCCCATAGTCATTTGACACATTTATCTCAGTTTCCTCATCTTTGCTCATGTTTTCTCCCATACCCAGAATACCCTCCTTCATCAGGTTTGCATAGGGGAATTCCTAGACTTCTTTAAGGATCAATTCAAGAGTAATCTCTTACTGGGGGTTTATCCTATAATCCTGCAGTTTTCTAGTTCTTCCCTACACTATACTTCTCAGCAAAAATTGTTTTGAACTTATTTTATATTTATTTTCTCTTTTCTCTAAATGTTACCTCCTCTCCAAATAGAATATTAATTTCTTGAGGATAAGGACTCTGTTTTTTGTTGTTGTTGTTGTTGTTTCTTTGTTTTGTTTTGTTTTTACTTATTGATAGATTGATGGATATCTGGATGGATGGATGAATTTATTTTCTTGAGTGAATGAATGGAAGAATAAATGAATGCATGAAATCAGAAGGAATGCTGCATCTGGAGTCAGGGGACCTGCATTGCAATCTCACTCTATTGGTTATCATCCATGACCTTAGCCAAGTCACTTCCCTTCTTTGGGACTCAGTTTCCTATTTGTAAAACTAAGGTGTTGGGCAAAGTTTCTATGAACCTTTCCAGCTCTAAATCTATAATTTTATGACTCTCTTTTTTTCTTATTTATAGCAAAAAAAATAGTACTCTCCTGCATGTTATTTAATAGATACATAAACATAAATGTAGACATTATAAACAGATACACATACATGCATAAATGTATCATGTCAACATATGTATTTGTATTATTTTTTTAAACAAATGTTTTATTAACTTCTGTTTTACATCATTCATTTCCGCCAGATTTTGAGTTACAATCATTTCCCCCCCATTATTCCCCTACCCAACCTCCCAGAATAGCAGTCCCACAAGATATCGCTTCCTCCAATCTGCTCTCTCCCATACCTTCTCCCATACCCCCATCGACTTTTCCATTAGAGGAAGATGAATCTTTGTGTCCCAATGCCTGCACATCTTATCTCCCAATTATAGGCAAAAGAGTATTAATAATAGTATTTATATATATTTGAAACATCTAATGTTACGACCTCGAATTTCAGATCCATTTCCTTCCTCCCTTGTCACCCATTCCTTCTTGGGAGATAAGTAATTCAGTATATGTTGTACATGTCTAGCTATGCAAAACATTATCATAGTAGATATATTGTACAAGGCTGCTTATAATTCCCTCCCACTCATCCCACCCCCCACCTGGTCCATTCCCTACATGATCCTGTCCCTCTTCTATAGTGGGTACTTCCAACCTCCCCTCACCCCAAGGATGCCCTCCCATCCATCATCCCTCCTCTCATCCCCCTTCCCCCTATCCTGCTGCAGGTTGAGATATCCCATTTAGTATGTATGTCATTTTCTCCCTGAACCAAATTCAATGTGAATGTGGTTTTGCCTTTTTAGCCTTCCTTATTCTCCCCCTCCTTTGCAACCACTTCCCCTTGCTTCTTCTACATGGGATAGTTTACCCTACCCTGTCTCTCCCCATCTCCTCTTGCCACTTTCCTCTCTCACCTCATAATTTCATCCCTTGAGTATTCTCCCTTCCCAACAAATTCAACCTATACCCTCTATCCATATATAACTGTAACCATATACACACACATTCACATATGTATTCATATGACCACACCCCCTTCTTCCATTATTTTCATAGTGAGAAAGATATCATCAGTCACAGATATTACTTTTCCATATAGGAATGTAAATAGTTCAACTTTGATAAGTTCCTTTTGATTTCTTTTCCCTGATTACCTTCTCAGGCATCTCTTACTTCTTGCATCTGGATGTCAAATTTTCTATTCAACTCTGGTTTTTTCCTCAAGAATGCTTGAAAGTCCTCTATTCCACTGAATGACCATATTTTCCCCTGAAACAAAATACTCAGTTTTGCTGGGTAGGTGACCCTTGGGTTCATTCCCAGTTCTTTTGCCCTCTGGAATATCATATTCCATGCCCTTCGATCCCTCAGTGTAGAAGCTGCCAGGTCCTGGGCTATTCTGATTGTGTTTCCACAATATTGAAATTGTTTCTTCCTGGCTGCTTGTAGTATTTTCTCCTTGATCTGGGGATTCTGGAACCTGGCTATAATATTTCTGGGAGTTTTCTTTTTGGGATCTTTTTCAGGAGGTGATCGGTGGATTCTTTCAACCTCTATTTTGCCCTCTGGATCTAAAACATCAGGGCAGTTTTCCTTGAGCATTTCTTGAAGGGTGATTTCTAGGTTCTTTCCTTGATCATGGCTTTCAGGTAGTCCAATAATTTTTAAATTGTCTCTCCTGGATCTATTCTCCAGGTCAGTGGTTTTTCCCATGAGATATTTCACATTGCCTTCTAATCTTTCGTTTGTTTGGATCTGCTTAACAGCATCTTGATTTCTCATAAAGTCACTAACTCTGAAGGAATGAATCTCCTCAGTGAACTTTTGAGATTCTTTTTCCATCTGGCAAATTCGACTTTTTAAGGCATTCTTCTCCTCATTGCCCTTTTGGGCCTCATTTGCCATTTGAGCTAGTCTATTTTTTAAGGTGTTGTTTTCCTCAGTCAGGCTGTTGACCCTCATTTCATACTTTTCCTGCATCCTTCTCATTTCTCTTTCCAATTTTTCCTCCACTTCTCTTATTTGATTTTTAAAGTCCTTCTTAAGGTCCTCTATGGCCTGCAACCCGCTCATGTTTTCCCCTGGGGCTTTTGGAGCAGGACTTCTGACCTCACAGTCCTTTTCCCGCTCTATGCCCCCAAAATAGGAGTCTAGGGTTGCATTTTTCTGTTTCCTTTGCCTTGGCATGTTGCCACTTGATTGCTTGACTTTTGGGCTTGTTGCCACACTATGGCTTTAAGGCCAGATAGAGGAATTTTCATCCCAAACGTGTGGGGGGCAACTTCCGTTTCTGGCAAACTGTAAACCCACCCACAACTTCCACCCTAGATCACAATCCAGATCCAGGGAGGTTAAAGCAAGAGCGATTATCCCCCAAGACTGATTGCTGGATCTCCCCACGATTTGTAGGCTGAGAGCCGGAGCTGCCTCTGAAAACTGCAAAATGGCGTGTCTCCTCAGCGGCTTCTAGCCCCCAGGGGAGGGAGCTGACGCATTCCCCAAATACAGGTCCCAAAGTCCATAGGACACTAACCTCTTACTTTGTCCTAGGCATGTCTATGTTGATAATTCTGGAGTTGCCTCGGCTCCTGGTGTTCTGGGGTTCCTCCAGCTGGCTGCCGGCCCTGCCGCCCTGGGGCTAAAACCTCGGCTCATGCGGACCTGGGCTCGGCTCGGCTCCTGCGCTCTGCGCGCTGCCGGCTCCCAGACCGCTGCGCTGGTCCTTCCTGCAGGGCTGCTGGGCTGTCCTCAGCGGGAGGTTAGCTTCTCTGTGTCGTTCTGTGGGTGCTGGGGCTCCAGAAGTTGTTCAGAGCCCTTTTTTACATAGTTTGTGGGGAATCTGGGGGCAGAGAGGCTTGGACGAGCTGTTTCTACTCCGCCATCTTGGCTCCGCCTATGTATTTATATTATAATATTAACATGCATTATGTTTATATTTTGCTATATGTTTTGCATTTATGTTCATGTGTACATTTATATATAATTAACATATAGAATACATTAGATTATATTCTATACAATTGTGCATAGTATATATAATAATATGTGAGCAAGAAAAAACTAATTGAATTCCCTGCACTGCCCGTTGCAGGACATTTCTGTATATCTCTAGTTATATGACATAGATATCTTCCTGATTTTCCTAAAGAAAGTCTAACCCTCATCCTAAAGCTCATCTCTGGGTGAATAAAGACCTAGATGTCAGCCAGCCCTGCTTTAAAACACATACTTTAAAAAATAACAAATTCCTCATTGAGCTGAACTATAAATATTATCAGGTCGTGGTTTGTGAAAGGCCAGGGGGCCATACCATAAAGTAGATGAGGCAGACAGATTTTAATTTTATGCTGTCTGTAACATGCTTAGGAGAACTCATTCTGTACTCTATGCATTTTTGCTCTCTGAATTATTAACGTTATTTTCTATATGGTAGCAAAGATGTAGATTTTTGTGGTGGTGGTGGTGGTGGTGGAAGGAGTAAGGAGGAACACATCAGGGTACATTTGCATTTGCAGCTGCTACAACATTGTAGTCCCAAAACAGCCCAGATCCCAGCAGGAACCTGACACCAATCAAGGTGACCCTCAGAATTCCACTGGCACTGCCAATCACCAAATAAGCTAAGCGGTTGGTTATCTGAGCCATAAATATTTACATTCAGTGGTGACAAATGTATAAAGGGTGTTGAGTGATGGTGTAATTTTAGCTGCTGCAGCTCGAGCTTGTCAGTAGTTCCCCATATCTCTTTAAAGCCCCTAATGATAGATTCCTGCTCAGGAGATGAGGATATACACCCTGTTCTAATGGGTTATTGAAGTCATTTAGCTAGCTCTGAGTCCAAAATGAAGAATACATCTGGGAAAAGTCTTTCATTTTCAATGGCTCTTCAGAAAGTTATTTTTTTTTTTAAACCATTCTACTGATGCTCTTTTTAATAATTGCTAATAGATACAAATGAGTCCCCTATAGATCCCGCCATCCTCAACAAAAGAAGTGTATTTTGGCATTTTGCTTTATTAACATTATATGAGGTTCTTTTATCAGAATCTCAAAGGCCCACTGATTTAGAACCGAAGAATTACTTATATGTCATAATATTCAACCTGCTCATCTTACAGATGAGGAAATTGAAGCCCAACAAAATTGCCATCACTTGGTTTCTTTGTGAATCAAACCTATCACTCCACAGTGATGGCCTTATATTGTCAAAGAATTAGAAAAGCTCAGAGTTATAAGGAGCCTCAGAAGGATCTAGTCTGATCCAGGTCTAAATGAGAATCTTCTCTGTCTCATACTCCAAAAGTGGTCATCCAATGTCTACTTAAATACTTTTTTCAGGTAAAGAGGAATCTAATGCATTTTAAAGCACTATATGCTATTTTGGAATAGCTGTAAATTTAAAGAAATATTTCTTTACAAAAACCTGAAATTTGCCTCGGCAACTTCTAACTAGTCTCCTAATTCTGCCTTCTAGAGCCAAGTAGAATAAGTTGAATCACTGTTGCTCCTGAGAGGTCAGGATATTGAAGACAATGGTCATGCCTCTCATTTTCTCTCCTCAGGCACAACATCAAAGTTACTTAAATTCTTTTAAAATGATCAAATACAAATAGCCTTAATCAACATGGGTTTCCTCCAGACATTTCTTAGTTTACAAATGTCCTAGAACTGAGCACAATAGCCTAGATGTGGCTACCTGTGACAGTATATAGCAAAACTGTCACCTCTTTAATCTTTCATATGGTGCTTCTGTTTAATGAAAAGATCTTGCACTACAGAGGCTGCGAATTACAATTCAATTTTGTAATCCTTACTAACTGTGTGACCATGAACAAGGGACTACTATGATTGGCTTCAGTATTCTCATCATTATCTGTTTCCCAGGGTTGAGAGAAGAATAAAATGAGGTGTAAAAATATTTTTCAAATAAAAAGATAGGTACATCAGGTGGTATTAAAAATGAGAGGACTGAATCAAAATGTAATAATTAATTATTAGATATCAACTTGGAAGAAGGTCTGCAGTGGAATTTGTCAGGGATTTTCCTCGGCCCTGGTGATGGTGAACATTTTTAACCTTGATTAAAGTATGAAATATCAGGGGTTCTTAGTTGATTGAAATATCAATATGAATCAATGGTGTGAAAGGGCATTTAAGTCTATTTCATATCAATATCACAGTTGACTTAAAATATTTTTATAAATTCAAACTATTATCTAATCACAAATCTTCCATTTCCAATGCATGTGTGATTTTTTAAAATAAAATTATGTATTACATTTATCTAATTTCAATTTTATCTTATAATCAACCTAATATTCTAGGATATGCAGAGCTTCACACTCCAAAGAGTGGTCATCCGAAAGTATAGAATTTCAACTGATGTTTTGGCTATCTTTTCTAGTACTCATTAGCTATCTGTGTAATCTGCAAATGTCTAAATATGTGTCTTTTTCCAAGTTCTGGAAAAATATTCAATGTAGGGTCAAGAACCAGATCCTTAGTGTACTTCACTGGAGACCACCTTCCAAATTAATATTCAATGACAAATTAGTATTCTTAAGTGCTATTATAACTATTCCCTATCATTTATATAGTACTATAAAATTTGAAAGGCACTTTTATATCTCATTTGATCATTATGACAAACCTATGAAACGGTTGTAATGTCTTCTTACTTGAGCCTGCCACCTGTTAGGGTACCTCCTTCTCACTTCCAGCTTTCCAGGTACACACTGCTGCCTGATGATCTAAGATGACTCCCATCCTAGGCTTCTAGGAATGTTGATAACTTACCTAAACTTATTCCTCATTGATGAAAAAAAACTCCCACCAATAATACCCTCCCCATCCAAGTGAGTCTGGATTCTCCACTATCATTATTTAAACTCTATTGTCCATAAACTATTTCCTTCTCACTTATTCCCATCTGCCTCAACCCAAACCAAATCTCATAATGTTTCACTCTATCGTTTCTGTTGTACTTTCAGTGATTGTGTTTCATTGGTAACAAACTAACTTTCATCTTAAACCTTTCCTTTCTCCCTTGCTATTGTCTTCCTCCGCTCACAGAGACATGAATCTCTTCTGATGACACAGATTTCTGAACTACCATTTCCAGCCCTTCTTGCACTTTTATTCATAAACTTAACTCAATAGTTAAGGTGGAAGAACACATCACTATTTCCAAGCTCTCCATCGACCATTATCACTAAGTAATGTCTCCTTTCTTTGAGGTTCATTCAATCCATATTTCCTACTCAATGGAAATTATGGTGGTTGTTATCTACCAAACTCTGGCACACTCTTTTTTCTCAACAAGTGACTGGTTCGATGATTCTCTCCTCTCCAACTAGTGTGCATCTTTCTGGCTCTTCTACTTACCAAGGCAAACCCCTCTTCATATTCAAGTGACCCTATTCCATCCTGTCTTTTCCTGCTGATTGCCTCCTTTCTTATCCCTACCCTCTAACTTATCTCCATTCTCTACTTTTCTACTGACTGCTTCCCTACTGCCTACCAACCTACCCATGTGTCCTCAATTCTCAAAAATCTCTTACTTTTTCTGTCCATTACCATTAGCTATCATGTCATAGTTATTCTCCCTATTGAAACTAAGCCCCTGTGAGAAAGGCAACCACTAGTTATGATTCTACTTTCTTTCTTCTCCCACTATATATTCTGCCTTCTGAGCTCATCATTCAACTGTTCTCTCCACAGTTTCGAGGGTTCTCTTAATCACAAAATCTAATGATCTTTCCTCAATCATTATCCTCCTTGAATTCTTTGCAACCATTCATACTGTGGATAGTTTTCATTTTTTGCCTTGACATGCTCTTCTCTATAATTTTCTATGACACTACAATCTCTTGATTCCCCTATGTGCTGTACCACTCCTCTATTTCTTTTGCTGGGTCTTCATTTAGGATGAATCTTTTAACTATGCATGGCACCTGGGGCCATGTTATTTATACTGTTTCATTTGTACAATGCTATAGCCATCAAATTATCAAAGGGGAATCTTATGAAGCCCAAAGAAATTATTATAACATTTATTTGAAGGAATAAATGATCTAGGATATCTGGGGAAATAACGTGGGTGAGGAAGGTAGAAATGAGGGGGGAAATGGCAAGTATTTCATGACATCATGACATATTACAAAATAGTAATAATTAAAAACTATTTAGTATTGTTTAAAAATACACAAATAAATAAGTGAAAGAAAGACAATTACACTTAATAAATGCTTGCTTGATAAATCCCAAATCATAAAATGTATTGCAAAGAAATCTCCATTTTACAAAAATCATGAGGAAAACTGGAATGAGATTTGGCAGGAATTAAGTTTAGACCAAGATCCTTTACTATATTCCATAAAATTATAGGAGACAGATGACTTTAATAATAATGATGATTATATTATCAAATAAAAAGAATAGTAGTTACTCTTCACTGTCATAGATTGGGGATAATTAATAATGAAAGAAAAGGATAGAGAAAATTGCAACAGAAGAAATGGATAATTTTGATTACTTGTAATTTCAAAAGTTTTCTTTTGAGTAATATAAAATTATCATTATATATACATATATAATAGCTCTGATAAGCATTTATATCAAATATATACACATATAACTAACATAAATATTCAATTGGCATTATTTCCTAATAGATATCAATGGTGAAAAATATGAAAAAATAATTTTCAAATAATTTACAATTAACCATGTGATGGGGGTAACTTGGTGGCATAATGGATAAAGCACTGGAGCTGGGATTAGGAAAATTCATTTTCCTGAGTTCAAATCTGGCCTCAGACACTTACTAGATATGTGACCCTGGACATCCCTATTTGCCTCATTTTCCTCATCTGTAAAATAAGATGAAGAAGGAAATGACAAACCATTCCAGATTCTTTACCCAGATACCTTTACCTACTCAAATGGGATAACAAAGAGTTGGATACAACTGAAAATGCCTAAACGACAGCAATAAACCATATGAAAGAATGTTCACTATAATTAATATAGGTTATATACAAATCAAAATAACTCTGAGTTTTAATGACATATTAGGCAAATTGTAAAAAAAAATACAGTAAAAAGTGTGAATGGCCAATACTGTAGTTGTGGGAAGATAAAACACTAATGGTGTATTTGGCAGAAATTTGAATTCGTCCAGTCATTTTGGAAAACCATTTGGAAGAAGAAGAAGAATAGGGAAGAAGGAAATAAATGATCTAGGATAGAAGGAAAAAGGAAGAAGAAGGAGGAGGAGGAGGAGGAGGAGGAGGAGGAGGAGAAGAAGAATTATTTATATTGTGCCTTAAAATTTTCAAAGTTCTTTATATGTTAATTTATTGTTGCATATGTTAGATCATGCCCCCTGACCAAAGAATCATCTCCAGGAAACCAAAGTCATTAGTAAGAAGGTTGAATTTTCTGGAGAGAGTTTACCAGGCAGTAAAGTTAGCATGACTGAGACTGTTCATGAAATTGTGATACCTGGCCCTTTGAATACTCACTCACCTAAGATAAAGAAATAAGAAATATAAAAGAAATAGACATCATAATCTCTGGGAACCATGGTGGCCAGATGAAGAGATTAGGCAGACAGTGATCTCCTTTATACTTTATTACCTACCAAGGAGGAAATACAACAAAAAAATTTTTTTTTTAGTGAAGGCATATAGATTCCTTCTTATACAAACTCAGATTTCACCCCTCCATCAGTTTTTCTGGTTCTGAGGTCGATCTGAAAACTTCATTTTACCACATACCACTAGCCCTTCAGTTAGTCATAGCCTGAAGAAAGCTCATCAAACTTCTACACACTAGGGTGAAACCATGAAGAGGATATTCTTCATGCTTTTATAATTCATCAGAAAGGGCAAATCTGTAAATGCTATAAGAACTGTGCTCTTGATGGTCAGTGCTCCATTATACATGTACATCTTTGTTGTTCTTGGAGTAAACCCCTAATGAAAAAAAATTATTAAAAATTCAGAGTTTAACAAACACCAAATAAAACTAGCACATCTATATACAAAGTGGAGCAGAAGAGAGATTATATATAAAACTGCAAATTTCTGATAAGTCTAGCTTGCTTTTCCTTAAAGCATATAATTCATTAAACATATAACTTTCAAAAAACTCTGCCTTGCCGGTTTCTTTCTGACCTTCCTTCTCTTCTGTGAATTAAAAAAAACAAAACATACTTTTCTTTGTTTTCTTTCCCCCCTTTACTGCAGGTTTACTAAGTGTAATACCAGTTACATCTACCAGAATAATACATCCTTTTAATCTCAAAAGAAATTATGAAACAATAAGATAAAAAAATCTTATTTTACTTTTAGAAACAGGCAATTTTTCTGTGCCTTAACATAGGATTATATTTTTTAGAACAACACTTTCAATTGTTTTCTACATTTTCCCTAGAATTATAAAGGAGTTTGCTCAAAACAGTATTTCTTGCCACCAATTCTAATTCTGATTTTTTTTGTTCATGGGTTTTTCTTTTCTTTTCACATAAGTGCCCTGTAGTGTGATATACTGTCTTTCAGATGTCATGACTTTAAATTCAAAGTGACCTCTGAGGCAAAATAGCCTAACTAGTATATGGTTAGAGCAAGAATTCCTTCCAGAATATCCTTGGCAGGGTATCATAAAGCCTTTGTTTTAAGACCTCTAATGGGAAGGAATACATAATGATGTGAGGCATTCCAGTGCACTTTGGAATAGCATGATCCATTAAGAAAGTTAAAAACAACCTGAAAACAGTCTTTACACCTCCATGCATTACTCCTAATTTTAAGAAGTAGAACCTAGAAGAGCAATCTAATTTCTATAGCAAATGAAAGCCTTTTAAGTAGTTAAAGACCACTGGCATGTCTGTCCTGAGTAATCTCAAATGTCATTATTCTTTCTACTGTACCATGCTATCTTTCATAAAAATAATATTTGTTCATAGTTATATAGCACTTTATGGCTCACAAAGTACTTTTCTTACAACAACTTTGAAAGGCAAAGCAGTTTGGGATTATTGTCTCCATTTTTGTGGATGAGGAAATGGTTAATCAGAGAGTTGACATGCTTTCTCAAAGCTTCCTCTATCTTTCTAGTTCTTTGTAAAATATTGGTGAATATAAGCCAGAAGTTCAGATCATGATGTTTAAATAATGATTTGTTTTGCTTTTCATGTTCGTATCCAAAGATGTTTACTTTCAGACTCATCTTAATTATAATCAAATAACCCTTTAAGAATTTAGGGCACCACCAAGATGGTAGAGTAAAAGTAGGGATTTGCTTGAGATCTCCCGAAAATTTCAGCAAATACCAGTAAAAAGATCACTCTAAACAAATTCTAGAGCAGCAGAGCCCACAAAGACAGAGTGAAGCAAATTTCCAGCTCAATGTGGGCTGCGCTGGCATAGACCAGGCCAGAGCAGCCTCAGGGCACTGAATCACTGGCAGCTATGGCAGTTTCCAGACTTCTCAATCCACAAATACCAAAGACAACTTAGAAGGTCAGTAGGAAAGGTCTGTTGGAGCTGGACGGTAGAGGAGTGGTCAGGCCCTGGCACCAGGGGGTTGGCAGCAGCAACAGCAGCTGCTTCTGGAATTCTCAAGCCAAAGACAGTGAGTATAATCCAGGAGCTGATCAAAGGGGCATTGCAGGGATCTCTTTGCCAGTCCTGAGGCAGGATTCTCTTGTTTTGCCCATGGCTGGATCTGGGTCACATTCTTGGGAGGCAGTTCTAGGGTGAGGAGGAGTGCTGGCATAGTGGAGGTTGTGGTGACTTTGGAGAGGGAATCCTTTTCACAGTTCCAAGGCAGAAAAGAGTGCTTGTGGTCACTCACAGACCAGAGCACAGACCAGGAGAGGAGTAAACACCTCTCTTTTGATCATACAACCCTGGAAGAACTGAAATTTTAAAGGTCCCTAGAAGTGTCTCTGAAAACAGCTTGGGCCAGAGGTCAAAGGAGTTAGAATTAAAACCAAGAATCACCAACCCAGCAAAACTGAGTGGGAAAAAAGTGGACATTCAATGAAATAGAGAACTTTCAAGCACTGTTAATGAAAAGATAAGAGCTGAACAGAAAATTTGACTTTCAAATACAAGACTCAAGAGGAGCATGAAAAGGTAAGCAGGAGAGAGAAATCATAAAGGATTTATTAAAGTTGAACTGTTTACATTCCTACGTGAAAAGATAATGTTTGTAACTCATGAGACCTTTCTCAGTATTAAGGTAGTTAGAGGGAATATGCATATTGACAGAAGGCACAGGGTGAGTTGAATATGAAGGAATGATATCTAAAAAATAAAAGTAAGGAGAGAGAAATCAACTGGGAGAAAGAGAAAAGGAGTTGTAGAATGGGGTTAATTATCTCACATAAAAGAGCCAAGAAAATGTTTTTACAATGGAAGCGGAAGATGGGGGAGGTAAGAAGGAATGAGTGAATCTTACTCTCATTGGATTTGACTTAAGGAGGAAATAACATAAACACCGAATTGGGTATGGAAATCTATCTTACCCTACAGGACAGTAGGAGGGAAATAAATAAGGGGGGCTGGTGATAGAAGGGAGGGCAAATGGGAGCAGGAGGTAATCAGAAACAAACACTTTTGAGAAGAGAGGGTCAAAGGAGAAAAAAAGAATAAATTGGGGGATAGGATGGAAGGAAATATAGTTAGTCTTTCAAAACATGACTGTTAAGGAAGTGTTTTGTATGACTTCACATGTATAACCTATAAGTGAATTACTTGCCTTCTCAATGAGGATGGATTAAGAGGGAGGAAAGGAGAGAATATAGAAAAACAAATATTAAAAATTGATTTTACATACAACTGGGAAATGCAGACAATGGAGTATAGAAATCTATCTTGCCCTACAAGAAAATAGAAGGGAAGGGAATGGGGGGGTGATAAAAAGGAGGGCAATTGGGAAAAGGGGTAATCAGAATGCACAATGTTGAGGTGGGGAAGGGGCAAGATGGAGAGAAAATTTGGAATTTAAAATATTGTGGAAGTGAATATTGAAAGCTAACAATAAATTTTTAAAAACAGAAAAAAATACAAAATATCTCACATAAGATGAGGAGCATTCAGTCCTCATGACTGGGATATGCCAACATAATAAAAATAGCAATACTACCTGAATTAATTTACTCTGCTATGTATTTATTTTTGGAAAGCTTTTCCTGAAATATGAATTAGAGATTAGGTGTATTTTGGATAAGATTAAAATGAGATAATATTTGTAAAGCCCTTAGCTTAGTGCCTGGCACATAGTGGTGCTAAATAAATTATTGTGTTTTTTAAAAATTCTTATTAAAATGGGTATGGTGACATCTATTAAAGTAGTTTTCTCAAGTTAAAAAAATAAAAGAATTTAATGAGATCCTAGTAGCCACTAATTCAAAACATATATTAGTAATGATGGGCCCCTTTTAGATGTGGAGTAATTTGCAAGATGCAAGGTGATATATGAATGTCCATCCATTTTAGGCTGCATTTCTACCTTTATATAGATTAAGACTCAGTTTTACTTAGTAAAAGCTAGAAGATCTAAGAGTAACTAATTTATACTTGAAAAACCCAGAAAAAAGTTGGCAGGAAAAATAAAATTAACTTGGGCTTGCCCCTGAGGCATAGCTTGATTCTGAACCTTTCCCCCAACTCCTAATTTACCAGAACCTACAGGAGACATTGAATTTTTAAAATTTGGTGAGCTGTAAATCCTAGAGATTTTTTATGGTTATTGGAAAAATTTTGTTTTTGTTGAGTCATTTCAGTCATGTCCAACTTCCTGTGACCCATTTGGAGTTTTCTTGGAAAAGATACTAGAGTGATTTGACATTTGCTTCATTTTGCAGATGAAGAAATTGAGGAAAACAAAGTTAAGTGACTTGTGTGGGGTCACACAGCTAGTGTCTGAGACCAGATTTGAACCCATGAAGATGAGTCCTTCCTGTCTTTAGGCCCAGCTCTGCTGTACCACCTAGCTGTCCCATTGAACAAAAGGTAATTGCCTATTTTATAATCTAATCATTTCTGAAGTAGAAGCCCTCAGCAAGGTTACCTAGTTCTATACCGGGGAGAATTGTAGAACTAAAAGGATCATACTAAAGTCATACTAACTTCTTATTATAACCTTATTTTTCCACTGCCTGATAATCCTTCAGTTTGACGAAACTGATTTTATCCAAGCCCTCTATTGCCCAGAATGTGTACATATACTATGCCATGCCCATGCTCAGTCATAAGAAATAACTTTGAAACTCCTATTCACTTTCAGAAAGAATAAGGAACCCAGCTTTCGCTCTCTTCCCTTGCTTCATATTTCAATTTCTTTAGTACACCTAATAAGACCTAATCATTTCTCATCCCCAAAGTCCTCAGTATGTCAACATCAGAAATATATATGTGTGTATATATATATATATATATATATATATATATATATATATATATATCAATGGGAATAGCATTCATGTAGATTCATTGTCATATATTTTGCAACTGTACTCTAAGCACCACTGTTCTTTCTATCTGAATTGTGGCCATACTTTCCTATATGGCACCTCTCCTTGTTAGAATGTGAATTCCTTGAGAGCAAAGAATCGTTCAAACAACCAAACTTTTGCATATTGTAAACAATTATTATATTTCATTATTTATTTAATTCATTGTTTGTCTCATTTTAGAGATGGGACTAAGCAAATTTAAATCAATTTATCCATGGTCACACAAGTAGTAAATGCCAAGGGTAGGAATCAAAATCATGTTTCTCCTGAATCTAGGTCCAACACTCTATTTGTGACTTGCTGCTGTTAAATGAAAGTGGTTGTCTGTAGTGTGGATACAGTAAATTGTGTTTGCAGAGATCTGAATTGAAACTTAGCTCTACCATTTCCAAGAAATGTGGCCTTGGGACAACCATCAAAATAACCTCTTAGAGATTATCTAGTCTAATAAAGTCCTTTATTTGGAAAAAATGAATTTTGATTCTTTTTGTTTTTTATATCAATCATTTATGGATATAAATTCTAATTCACTCCCTCCTGAATTGGTCTGCTTTTAAAGCAATACAATAAAAGTTAAAGTAAGTGCCACAATGCCCAGGTCTGAAAATGTGTGCAACTTTATGCCCTAGTATATTATACGTCTCTGCCAAGTGGTAGAGTATCAATTATCAGAGTACCAATTCCTTTTAATAAACATTTTCCTTACTCTTATAGTCATAGTAAATATTCTAAAGTCCATTTTGGTGGATGAATAAGTGGAGTAATAGAAAGGTGTAGTAACCTCTTATTTGTCATAGGATTGGGAAAGTCCAGATCACCTGAAGTATCCTGATTTTTAATCCAGTATTCTTTATGAATTTAAAGTGATTCATCATAAGATTAAAAAAAACAACAGAATATTTTTTTCTTTTCAATCAATTTCACAAATGACTTACTACTAAAACATACTTCCAAATGTACCATAATTCATTTAAGAATAGTTAAATTCAAGAGTTTACAATTGAACATTAAAGAGTAGGGTAATCTGTCCTTGGGCAAAAAAAAATGGGCAAGAGATAGCTTAAAAATGTGAGTAATATTCCCATTGATTAATGTAGGGTCTGCAAGGTATTGGTTGGCAGAGATTTTCCTTTCACTCAGAAAGTGTTTAATTGTTTTTCTGATAATATAAGTGCTTTCATTATTATCCTTCAGGGCTGGCAGCAGCACTGGTTCAGCTTGAGTATGAAAAATGCCCATATTCAATGTATTCATTGCTTTGGTACACATTTATTTCAGGTATATACATCTTCCTCTCATTTCACTAGAATGAAAATTCTTCTTGGAAGTTACTAGAAGGAGAAGGACAGATCAAGAGTGTCATGGACAAAACAAAAAACATATATGAGAACTTGAAATGGCCCATTCGTTTGCCCCAAGAAGAGTTCTCAAAAATAAAAGACACTATCAATGTCTTATGCATCCTACTCCCCCATCCAAAAAAAAAGTTCCATTGATTCATTATTCATATACCATGGATTGTTCCTATGGCTTGGCTCAGATCCCTTCCTTCAGGCACTTTGGTCTCTAGTGACCTGTTAAAAAGGTCTTAGCACATTCACAAGGCTTTTCATTGCAGTCCAGTCTGTTTGTAGCAGTGATCCATCAATATCATGTTCAAATGACAGGCTCCATAGAACCAGCCCTTTGCTTAACAAGTCTGTCAAAAGCAGAGAGGCAAGAATTCTATCCAGGACAGACATCTTGAATAAGTTTGTGCTGGGCTGTGTTACATTTTTCTTTAAGATTTCCCCCACTTCAGACATTTCTTTGCCTTTACAAGGTTATAAAAATAGGAACAGAACTTCTTTTTTCTCTCTCTCTTCCCTTTGAAATAATCTTGGACCCAGTTTTATAATTCTGAGGGATGTGAGATAATTAAATCTGTATGCCAAGAAGGGGATGTTTACAAAGCCATCATTTTAATGTCATATACTATGCTTCCCACCTCCCTGTCCATGTTCACCCTCTGGTTGTTGATAGGGGTTGAGTGATCTAGGTTGACATTTATGGTAGCCATTATTTAAGTGTCCCTAGGGTTGTCTTCCAACACAATGATATGTAAAAGCATTCTCCTAGAGGTATTTGAACAATGGTTACTCAGATCTTACCAATTCCTGTGCTTGTATGAGAAGACATGACTAATGATCCTGAATGAACTATAACTCAGGAAGCTGTCAGTGACAGATCCACATTACATGCACGAATACTAGTCCAGATGCTAAGGATGTAGCATGTTATTCCCTCTTCCGCAAACCTTATTTAGCTTCAAGATCATGGTGTATGGTTTTGAAAGTTTTAGTCATTACATAAAAGCAGATTGGCATCTTATTCTTTTTTATGTGATTATATTACCAGGATTTCCTTAATCTCCCAGGGTGTACTGGATGTCTTAATTTTTTTTCTGAATGGGATGGTGATAAAGTTCACTCCAACTTTCTACTTCAGTGGATCCAAAGATGAAAAAATATAATATCATAGCTTCAAATGTCAAGGGATGGGTGTGAAATGAAAAGACAAACATAGTCACATACCCCAATGTAAACCGAGATTGATTTTTTAAAACTTTGTGACATTTTGCTGAAAAGCTTATTGAATATACATACATACATACATACATACATACATACATTCACACATGTGTGCATTTATATGTATTCTAAGCTGATATTCCAAAGAAATATGGGAGAAATTTGTCATGAGTAATTTTTAATGGAAAAAAGGAAGAAGAGATACTGTGCTTGGATCAAAGATTTTTGTGGAATGGATATTTGTTTAGGGACTTTTAGTATGTTTTAGCATAAACTCTCTCTCCCAAAAGTCTTTAGGGAAGAGAGTAGTCCTTAAAAGTATTTCCCTTGTCTTGTCTAGAATTAAGACATATGCACATATCCATTTATTTTGTGACGATGTGAAATCTTCCATTGAGTGATTAGAGATACAACACCCAAGCTCTTGAAAGTATAGAGGGTTTGGAAATGATACAAACATCTCCTCATAACCACTTAGGCTAGACTAGTAGGCTACAGGACAAATTATACTACCTAACAGCATCACCAAACCCTCTCTATATATTTATGCATCCTTATCCCGGGTTCTAAGACAGAATGTATGATCTAGTATTTCTTCAGTAATTGCTAAAATATTTACATCTCCCTTATATAGTAATCAATTATCCCTGAGTTTTTACCTTGATTTATTTTAAAGTATATATTAAATAAACTGGAGAAATCTCATTCTCCCCAGAAATAGATATAGACAGATAATCATATCTATATCTCTCTTATCTATGTACATATGTTATGTGTACATGTTATATGCACACATGTATGTGTACATCTATATCTCCCTATCTAAATATATATGAATGTATACATATATAAAACCAAATATACATGTGTATGTGCACATATAATGTATGTGTGTATATATGTGCCTATGCACATATATACATATACATATGTATATACATCTATCTACCTATTTCATTCTTTCTATCCATCTATCTGTCTGTCCATCTGTCTGTCTATCCACCTATCTATCTATCTATCTATCTATCTATCTATCTATCTATCTAATTTCTCCTGACTGAACTTTCCCATATCCTTTAACTAATAGTCAAATGACCTGGAGTCAAGACCAATCCCTATCCTGATTGCTATCCTTCAGATGCTGCACAAATTATCACTATCCTTGAACTGTGGTACCCAGAACTGAGTACAATACTCTGAATATTTTCAGGAATGTTTATTCAATAAATATTCATTAAGTAACTTATATGTGCAAGACACTCAATTAAATCCAGTGGCTCCCTATTGCATATAGGATCAAATAAAAAATATTCTGTTTGGTCTTCAAAGTCCTTCATAACCTAGCTCTATCCTACATTTCTAGTCTTTTTACATGTTGCTTCCCATAGTGCACTGTTTGATCCAGTGATGCTGGCTTCCTGGCAACCCCACAAATAAGACACTCCACCTCTTGGATGTGGACATTTTCCTCTGGTTGTCCTGCATGCCTAGACTGCTCTGCCTCCTCATTCCTCTATATTGACTTTCCTATATTGACTTTAAGTACCAACTAAAATTCTACCTTCTACAAGAATCTTTTCTTAAGTCCTCTTCAAGTTAGTACCTTCTCTTTCTTAATTACTTCCTACTTCTCTTGCATTTAGCTGGTTTGTACATATGTGTTTACTTGTTGTCTCTCTCATTAGATGGTGAACTCCTTGAGAGCAAGGACTGTCTTTTGAGTCTTGTCATAATCCCAATTATTAGCACAGTGGTTGGCACATAGCAGACCCTTAATAAATATTTATTGAATGACTAAATAAAGGTCTGTACTATATATGTGCTGTGCATAAAAGTAAATGTGAAATTTGTAACTCTTGATTCTCTGTGTCTATATAACAACTACAATGTCTAAAATCTCAGCATTTTGTTTGACACCATCTTGGCAGACAGGTTAGTAGGAAAACCTAAACCAACAAATGTGTCCTGGGGATCCCTTAAATCTTTGACTTTATCTTGATATATTTTTCTATTCTTACTGCTCAGCCAGTAACAACAGCAATAATTCTGTTAGGGATTCTTAGGTCATGTCTGGTGAGTGCTTTTATCCCTTATATGGAAGAAGAATTTGGGACAAAGAGGGTTCTTCTCAATGTTCTTCCAGTGGATAAAATGAATTTGCTGAACACTAGGGACTACCTTTCTGTGCACTCAAAAGTCATCTTGCTGGTCACTCAAAGGATTGGAGATTTAGTTTTAAAGAAATTTCTTGGTCATCAAGTCCAACCCCCCTCCTCTTACAAAGGGGGACACCATGTTCTAAGGTGATTAAATGATGGGAACAAGGAGACATGAGTAATGAGGGACTGAGGAAGGATTCAAAGTCAGATATTTTGGCTCCAAAATCAGTCCTCTTTCTGCCACACATCACATTCAATTCACCTCAAGCCAAGAAATAGTTATTGTTTGCGCTATGTGTCAACACCATTCCAGGGGATAAGAATAAAAAAAAAGACAAAATAACTCAGAAAACTAAAAACAAACTCAGTGTCTTTTATTAAGGAACTGACATTTTACCAGAGGATACAAGATGTACATATGGAAGGAAATAGAAAATATTTTGAGAAGAAATAGATCAGTAGCAACATGGAGTGAAAGGGGGGATCGAGAAGAGCTCCTCTTGAAAGTGGTAGCTGAGGGGTGGACCCAAGATGGTGGAGTAAAAGCAGTGGCTTGCTTGAGTTTAACCCCAAACCCCTCTAAACAATACCTATGAAAATCAATGTAAACAAATTCTAGACCTGCAGAACCCACAGAATGACAGAGTGAAACACATCCCCAGCCTATGAAAGCCTGAAAGACTGATAGGAAGAGTATATAACACTGGGCTTGGAGCAGTGCATAGTCTGGTGTGGGCTGTGCTTGGTGCAGATGGGAATAGAGCAGGCCATGGGTGATTGAATCACAGGCAGTTGTGGTGATTTCCAGAATTCTCAACCCAGAAATGCTGATAACAGCATGGAAGGTCAGTGGGGGAGCACTGTGTGACCTGAGTGAAAGAAAAGTTTGACTTGGCCCCAGTCCCAGTACAGTGGAAGTGGTGGCTATGGTAGTGGCAGCAGCAGCACTGGCTGCTTCTGGAACTCTGGGCCCATAGACAATAGTGGGGAATCCAGTAGCTGATACAAAATCCCTGAAGCCTGGGACAGTATATCCATACCCACACCCACTGGAAGCAAAGTCCTCTCTTGACAGGGAGTTAGAAAGTCAAGTATTTGACTGGGAAGATGAGAAATTAGAGAGAAAAAAGTCAGACTATAGAATCTTCCTTTGGTGACAAAGGAGGTCAAAACATACAACCAGAAGAAGACAACAAAGTCAGGGCTCCTAAATCAAAAGCCTTCAAGAAAAAATATGAATTGGTTGTGACCATGGAAGAACTCAAAAAGAATTTTGAAAATCAAGTAAGAGAAGGAAATGTAAAATTGGGAAGAGAAATGAGAGTGATGCAAGAAAATCATGAAAAATGAGTTAACAGTCTGCTAAAATTGACTCAAAATGAGACTGAAGAAAATAATACCTTAAAAATAGACTAACCCAAAAGATAAAAGAGTTCCAAAAAGTAAATGAGGAGAAGAGAGCTTTAAAAAGTAGAATTGGCCAAATGGAAAAGGAGGTCCAAAAGCTCCCTGAAGAAAATAATTCCCTCAAAATTAGAAAGGAGCAAATGGAAGCTAAGACTTGATGAGAAATCAAGAAATTATAAAACAGAAGCAAAAGCATGAAAAATAGAAGACAATGTGAAACATCTCATTGGAAAAAGAAAACAAACACTGACATAGAAAATATATTCAGGAGAGATTATGTAAAAATTATTGCACTATCTAAAAGTCATGATTAAAAAAAAAGAGCCTGACATCATCTTTCAAGAAATTAGCAAAGAAAACTGCCCTGATAGTCTACAACCAAAGAGTATAATAGAAATGCAAAGAATCCATCAATCATCTCTCAAAAGAGGTCTCAAAAGAAAAACTCCTAGGAATATTGTAGCCAAATTTTAGAATTCCTAGGTCAAGGAGAAAATATTGCAAGCAGACAGAAAGAAATGATTCCAGCATTGTGAAAATACAATCAGGATAATATCCCTATATTAAGGGATCAAAGGACTTGGAATATTATATTACAGGGGTGAAAGGATCTAGGATTGAAACAAAGAATCGCCTATCCAGGAAAACCGAGTATAATTCTTCAGGGGAAAAAATGGACACTCAATGAAATGAGGACTTTCAAGCAGTCTTGCTAAAAAAACAGAGCTGAATAAAGAATTTGACATTCAAATACAAGACTCAAGAGAAGCATGAAAAGGTAAAGAGGAAAGATAAATCATAATCGACTTGTTAAAGTTGAATTGTTTACATTCCTACATGGAAAGCTGATATTTGTAACTCATGAGATCTTTCTCAGTATAAGGGTAGTTGGCAGAAATAGGTATGTAGGTAGGGAAGTAGACAGACAGACAGACATGATGCAGGGTGAGTGGAATGATATCTAAAAATAAAATTAAGAGGTGAGCAAGGAATATATAGGGAGAAGAAGAAAGGGACAGGCAAGAGAAAGCTGGTAAAATGTAAGGGAAAAGCAGGGAGGTTCAAGGGAATGAGTCAACCTTACTCTCATTGGATTTGGCTTAGGAGGGAATAACATGCACACTCAATTGGGTATCCTAGCCTACAGGAAAGTATGGGGAAAAGGGAGAAGATGGGGTGATGATAGAAGAGAGGTCAGACTGTGGGAATGGGTAATCAGAATGCATACCATCTTGGAATGGGGAGAGAGGAGAGATGGGGAGAAAATTTGGAAATCAAAACCTTGTGAAAATAAATGTTGAAAACCAAAAATTAATTAATTAATATTTTAAAAAGAAAGTGGTAGCTGAGAAGGGAAATGGAAGAAAATAAGAATTTTAAGAGACAGGGGTGTGGAGAATGTATCCTCTAGGTGGGAACATTCATGTGTATGTGAATTTGTGTGTGGGTGGGTGTATTTGTAGTGATGGGGACTGGACTCCAGTGCTTCATGTATAAAGGCATGGAAATTGGACATTGATTAATGAGTCATTGAGTTCAAGGAATACCTAATAATCTAAACTGGGTTCAAGCTAGACTAACCTGACATTTTTTTTTAATATTCAAAAAGAAGTGAGAGCTAGACTTTGGAGAGCTTTAGGCATCGGGCTTAGAAGTTGAGGTTTTATCCTAGAGGCAAGAGGTACCCACGAAAACGTTTTGTCTTTTGTTTATGTTTATTTGTAGTTCTTTTACTTATTTTTTTCTTCTTTCTAAGATAGGGAGTGACAAGGTCAGTTTTTTGCCTAAGGAAAATTAGTTTGGCTTTTATATGGAAGATAAATTAAAGAGGGGGAAAACTAGAAGGAGAAAGGCTAATTAGGCTATTACAAAAATCCAGGCAAGAGGTGAAGAAGGGTGAACCTAAGGGGGAAGAAAAGGATATGGGTCAGCTAAGTTCTAAGGGTAAAATTGACAAGACATTTCAACTGCTTAAATATCACAGATGAAAAGAAGAAAGAATTGAGGATGCCTCTAAGGTCATGATCTTTGGATGGCAGGAAGCATGGTGGAGCCCTCAATAAAAATAAGGAAGTTTGGGGAATGGGTAGTCTCATAGGTAAATGATAATTACTTTGCTTTTATACTTATTTGATTTTAGAAATATTTGAGACCTCAATGTGTGACTATCCCATGGGCAGTTGGTGATGTGGGACTGAATTTCAAGGGAAAGATTAGAGACTAACATAGATGTGAGAGTCCAGCCTTGGACTTTTGGCTTTTCAGTCTTTCATAGTACCAAAAATTTAGCTCTCATTTCCTTTCTGACGATAGACCCTTTCTCCTGTTATTTCATTGTAACATCCTTTCTAATATGGATCTCTAAGTTTGGCTTCTTGAACCTTGAAAAGAGTAAATTTTCATGACCTTATCATGGAAACCCCTTCACTTCTATATGGCTTTGAATTGTTACATCTTGCAGTACCCTACACACACACACACACACACACACACACACACACACACACACACACACACACACATACACACACTCACTCCTACCATAGCTATACTCTTTTTGCTACCAATAACTGCACAGAAAAAATATTTTCTGCCTTTTTCTTTTTGGAATGGGAGACAGACTTGAGTGATTGCTGTGGGGAAAGGAGAGGGACTTTCTAGTCAATGCTTGAAGCTCTCTCTTTTGCAGTGTGTTTTGCAGCACCTGAGTTGAACAAATGAATGAATGAAAAAGCTTTTTTAGTTAATTATCTCCTTTGGCCAGGCACTGTGATAAATACTGGGAGTACAAATTAAGAAAGCAAGGCAATTCTTGCCTTCAAAGTGTTCATAGTCTATTAGGGGATGATAATGCATATAGTAGGGTCCAGCTGCAGGGAAGATAGAAAGGGCCAGGCATCTTTAGGGCACACAATAAGGGTGAATAACAAATCCTTTTATTTAGTGTTTTTCCATTGATAAAAGCAAACAACAAAAAGGCAACTCTATCCATTTCTAATATCAGAACTTTTGTTAATGACAAGGACTTTAGTGAAGAAGGGAAGCAGGAATACTTTCTGTTCTTGTGCTTTGGTAACTGTAGATACTGAAGAATTGGGAGTTCCAGAACCTGCAGCTATGTACTCACATGCATAGGTTGTTTTCTTGGAAAATGACTGAAAGGTGTACTTTCAAAGTAGAGAAAGTGTTCTGCTGGGAGTATATTGCCATTCATAGTGCTTTTAGATGCAAGGTCCTAGGCTATCTCTACCAAGGTTGGAAGGGAGGTGGTCATTGATTTGATGGTTGTGCTTTGGCAAGCTTGGCACATACTGTCCTGTTCATCTCTCAGGAGACGTTGATGCTGTGGTTAGGCTGTTATGCTGAGGGTGGGAGGTTTTAGTGTTTGAAGTTCTCAGATACCGTTTCATTCATCCTTTCACTCTGTGTCACATTTCTGTCTTATTATCTTTAAATTTGTTTCCAATTCTTCTGCATTTGATATCTCCATCTTTCTTTGAATACTAGAAATGTAAAAGAAGAGGGGTACAGGGGTGGGGGGGTCGAGTACCCTAGGTGAGGGCCAGGCTGCTCTCTGCCCAGGCGGCGGGACGGCCTTCATCGGGAGGGCCCTGACTCAGCTGCTGCTCTCCCAAGGATAACGAGGTGACTGTGGTCTCCCGCCAGCCTGGTGCCAAGCGCACCACTTGCAATGAACTTACCCGCTCTGGGCTGCCCCCCCCCCCTTCGAAGCTGTGGTCAGCTAGGCCAGGGAGAACATCCTCAACCCCTTCCAAAGGTGGACCAAGGCCTACCGGAAGGACCTACTCAGCAGCCGTCTAGACACTACCCACATATTGGCTACAGCTATTGCCAAGGCCACACAGGGCCCCAGGCCTGGGTCTTGGTCACAGGCACAGCTTATTACCCACCCAGTCTGACTGCAGAGTATGGTGAGGACAGCCCTGGTGGTGATTTTGACTTCTTCTCAAACCTGGTGTCAAAGTGGGAAACAGCAGCAAAGCTCCCTGGGGATGCCACACAGCAGGTGCTGTGCTGGGCTGTGGGGGTGGTGCCATCAATCACATGCTGCTGCCCTTTCGTCTAGGCCTTGGTGGGCCTATTGGTTCAGGCCAACAGTTCTTTCTCTGGATCCATATTGAGGACATGTCAGGGATCCTGGTCCATGCTATGGAGAATAACCATGTTAATGGGATCCTGAATGGGATTTCTCCAGCTTCCTCTACCACCAATGCTGAGTTTGCCAAGGCCTTGGGTGCTGCCCTGGGTCACCCTGCCTTCCTCCCTCTGCCCAGCCCTGTTGTCCAATCAGTCTTTGGACAGGAATGTGCTGTTATGCTGCTGGAGGGCCAGAAGGTAATACCTTGAAGGACTCTGGCCAGTGGCTATCAATATGTCTTTCCAGAGCTAGGGGATGCCCTGAAACAGGCTGTGTCTTGAAGGGGCCTACAGGTCTTTTTCTTTGATAGGGGCCATCCTGTTCAGATCTTAATCCTGTGTATATAACTAATTCCTTAAACATTTTACTGAGGCTCTCAGATTCTGTGTGTATGTACACACATATATGTATTTACAAGATATTTATAATAAAATATCATTAGTGACTTCATTTTGCCTCCCATCCACCATTTTATAAAGTTAAATTTCAACTTCTTGAAAGTCACCTGATTTAGAGGTCACAAGATTTCCCCTCCCAGCTATCACCCAAATTAAAGAATGTCATAAAATACCCTTTTCCCTTTAGTGTCTCCCAATCCTTTCCACCAATAAGAAACCAGGTGTTTCAATTCCTATAATCCTGGTCTTAATATTTTCACTCCCTCCAAATCGTTTAATTGTATAAAAACCAATGGTCATTATTCTTAGCTACCCAGTCTTGGACCCAATATATTTTTGCAGCTCTATACACTGCTAAATAAATCATTTGTCTGAATGGAAAAAAAAAGAAATGTAAAAAAAATAACAACTCATCAATCTTACAAATCACCTGAGTATGTTTCTTTAGATATTTTACCCAGGACTGAGCAAGGTATTCCAAGTATAGTCTGCACAATAAATAAGAGTGGGTCTGTCAGCTCCATAGCCTAAGATACTATGCTTCTCTAAGTGTGGTCAAAATCTGTATCAGTGTTCTTGGCTTCCATTTCCAAATGTTTACACATAATTAATAAAAACTCCAGTTCTTTATATGAACTGAAATCCACACATTACACCACCCTTCCTTCTACTTCTAACACTGAGTTCTTGTACCCAAGTCTAAGACTTCATCTTTGTCCCTATTCAATTTAATCATGTTGGTATTGTCCTAAGATTCTAGACTGGATCTTGCTTGCTACTTCAGACCTGCTTAATGGAAGTTCAAGAAGCTCCTATATCACCCCCACCATGGAGAGTCTTATGAATAACCTTTTGAGACTCTTTCTCTTTTCAGGTTAGGATGTGCGGGCTGCAAGGGAGGGTGTTACAGATAGCTAGACACTTGTTAAAAGCTATTCTTAAACTACACATACAATCAAATGTATTTCCCTGAGTTCTCTGGTCTAAATGGCTCTTTGTTAGACCTTTTAAAAGTATATTCCTTAATAAATCACTTTTTTAAAAAATCAGAATCTCATTAAATAACATTTTGAGGTGGTTGCTAATTATTTCAAAGTCATGATGTGAAATTTCATTGCTTAAGGTACATAAAATACTTTCAGCTCCTGGAAGAGGGCCATCTGCAGTCATGCTTATCTGTATCTTGCCACTGGACCCAGATGGCTCTGGAGTAGAAAATGAAACTGGTGACTTTGCATAGCCCTCGCTCACTTAAATAAAATTCACTTAAAAGTCATGGCATCATCTTCTTGATGGCATGTTTCTCTTTGAGAACAAAGGACAAACATTAACCTGTGAGTAATAATAGTAGTTGCCCCATTGAGGACCCAACTGGCCAGTTCCAACTAGGCAATACAACTTCCTCCTTCCTTCCTTCCTTCCTTCCTTCCTTCCTTCCTTCCTTCCTTCCTTCCTTCCTTCCTTCCTTCATCCCCCTCCTTCCCTCACTCCTTTTCACATATGGCATCATACTCTTACCTGCAAGTGCTCTGTCCAAAGGAATGTAAATTTTAATTGCTAAAAACTCTCAAGATATCTTGGGGTTTATGGGCTAGATTTCTTTCTTAAGGACCATGTCGTAAACCCAAATCACTCTGGCTTTTAAATTGATAGGACAACAAGGGGACCCATTCCAAGTCTCATTTTGTTGTTGTTTGTGCCCTGGTGACTCAGAGTATATATAAATAGCAATTTATTTCTGTTTGGGAAAGAAAGCTTGAAGGTCTTCTCCTAAACTGATTTTTTTTACTAGAAAGAGGCCATTATTTGCCTCATTTCTTACCTACCCTTAATCACTGAATCGGCTTTGCTGAAGTCAAACTGGGACATGGGAAAGACTTTAACTTAAAAAGACCGAGGTCTCACACTGCTTCTGGGCCATCTCCAGTCATCCTGATCTATATCTTGCCACTGGACCCAGATAGCTCCAGAGGAGAGTGAGGCGGGCAACTTTCCACAGGCTTCCCTCACTTAAATCCAATTCATTTGTAAGTCATGGCATCACTTTCCTGATGTCATGGTCATTTTCAAAAAGTAAGGACACAACAACAACAACAACAGCAACAACAGCTCCTAGGAGGATCTAAGCTATGTAAATACATATGAAAATTTTAGCAATTATATATATATATATATATATATATATATATATATATATATATATATAATATCTCTTTTCTCTTAAGCTTCCTCATTAGCCCAGAACTCAGATTCAGAGAGATCTATATCTAGAACTTTTTGGAAGTGTAAATGAGTTATTTTTAAAGCAATTTATTACAATTGTTTTTGCTTGTCATGTAAAGACAAAATAATTAAATGTTAACCTCTGTTTACTATTTTGTTTGGGGAATGGGAGTAATCTAACTATTTAAATACCCTAATTGAGAAGTACCAATATGGACTCTCTTCCTGTCTCCTCTTTCTGACTCTATTACTGTCTCTGTCTCTATCTCTATTGCTCTCTCTGTCTTTCTTTTTCTCTCCCTTCTCCACATGCACACACACCCACATACACCCACATACATATACACACACATATTGCATACATATATGCATATATATGTATGTAAACAGATAGACACGTCTGTTCATATTTAAATGCTCTTTAAAAACATTTTATACATATTTTATACTTTCCTTGACAATTAATGATTTTACTATTAGATAATGCCTTACAGTCACTATTGTGGAATTCATCACTATACTGTAAGAGATGGACATTCCAGTTTATAAAGAGTAGTGCTTAATAACATTGTGGGTAATAGGATTTTTATTTTCTTTTCCCATAGGATAAACAATGTTTGCACGTCTGTAAGGAGTGCCAATACTATTTTATATTATACATTATTATTTTCGTTTGAGTAAAATAATGCCAGGAATTATTTACGAGTGATTTGTGGTGTTAAATCAACTGGAGTAAAATAGTGCCTTAGGCACCTGGGTCATGGTAAAACTAGGTAAATGTCATCAAGACCATTCTTTTGAAGTATTAGTTTAAAGGAACTTTATGTAGCAGAATGAAACTGAATTGTTACATGTAAATCCTTTCAAATGATATAATATATGTAAAATGTTTTGCATACATTAAAGTGTGATATAAATGCCAGCTATTATTATTAATATTATTATTAATCAAACCTATTTAAATAAATTATGGACTCATTATTTAAATGAGTCATTTGATTAACAGTTTGTAGAAAAGTAGAATGTTTTTGTAATCATAGTCTGATACCAATATTGATATATACTGACATTTATGTAATAGTCTTTATTTTTGTTTTTAAATGAAATATGTTTGTCAAAATGTTTCTATCTGCCAGGGATTTCCTACATCTTCTTTCTTCCCTAACATGATCTGCCAAGTCAGAAATGGAAACAAGCAAGGGAATAAAATATTATCCAGGGCAATGGTTAACAACAAATCCACTCCAAGATAGGACTGAATTATATGACAAGAGGGTTAAAATTTCTGTTTAAATAAAACTCTGCCCAGATGTGCAGCCCTGGAAATTAAATTTGCAGCAACATTCCATATAGGCATTCAATCAAGAAATCAGGGGACAAGAGAATCAGGTGCTCTGGAAATTGTTTCTAATACTAGGTCCTCATAGGACTTATTCCAATAAGCATTTATGGTCCCCAAACAACTAGATGGTTTTCAACCTGGATTTAATCTAACATATGATTATCTCAAGCTGGATACAGCAAGAAAAATGGAAAGATAATTACAATCTGTTGATTTTTAGAAGAGATTTCTAAGTAGGAAGCCATCTGCTTTGCAAGAAAATTGCAACTCTATAGGTGAAAGATAATAGGATCACAGATTTAGATATAGAAATGAGGTCATCATGTCCAATCCTCTCATTTCTATATATGAAGAAACTGAAGCCTAGAGAGATTAAGTGATTAGCCAAAGTTCCACAGAGCCTAAAGACAGAGCTAAACTTCATTCAAGGCCTCTCATTTGAGAATCTAGCCATCTTTTCATGGAACCAGGGAAGAGACTGATGGAACTTTATCTAGATAAGTCATTAGGCATAGGAAACAGTCTTTTTCAACAACCCAGAAGATAAATTTACACATAGACATCAACAGATGGTTAATATCAACATCAGACTGAGAGGCAGTATGGTTTTATTAGTAAATATTCAAGTCTGGCCCCTCATACATATTGGTTAAGCCGTTTAGTTTCGCATTGTCCTCAGCAACTTTTTTTTCAAATGCTTTATTAACTTCTGGTTTACATCATTCATTTCTGCCAGATTTTGAGTTACAATCTTTACCCATTTTCCCCTACCCACCACCCCAGAATAGCAGTCCCACAGGATATCCCCTCATCCCATCTGCTCTCTCCCATATCTTCTCCCATACCCCCTTTGACTTTTTCAGTAGGGTAAGGTGAATCTCTGTGCCCCAATGCCTGTATATCTTATTTCCAAATTATATATAAAATAGTATTAATAATAGTATTTATATATTTTTAAACATTTTATTTTAAAACTTTGAATTCCAAATGCATTCCCTTCCTCCCTTGTCACCCACCCTTACTGGGAAGATAAGCAATTCAGGATATGTTGTACATGTGTAGCTCTGCAAAACATTACCATAGTAGATATATTGTAAAACACTAACTACATTTCCCTCCGTCCTATCCCACCTCCCACAGGGTCTATTCCCTACTTTGGTCCTGTCCCTTTTCAGAAGTGGGTGCTTCCAACTTCCCTCCCCCCCTTCCCACCTGCCCTCTCTTCCATCATCCCCCTTCTTATGCCCTCTCCCCTACTCTCCTGTAGGGTGAGATATCCCATTTAGTATGTATGTCACTCTCTCCCCGATCCAAATTCAATGAGAATAAGGTTTTGCCTTTTTGCCTTCCTGTTCTTCCCTCCCATACAACCATTTTCCCTTGCCTCTTCTATATGAGATACTTTACCCCATTCCGTCTCTCCCCCATCTCCTCTCACTATATTCCTCTTTTACCTCTTCAGCCTTTAAGTATCATCCCTTCCTATTAAATTCGACCTCTATTTATGTATACCTGTAAACATATATACACACATTCACATATGTATTCATATGTCCATATACCCTTCTTCAACTATTTTCATACTTAGAAAAATTTCATCAATTCTAATTATCAATTTTCCATGTAGGAATATAAATAGTTCAACTTTGATAAGTTCATCATATTTCTTTTCCCTGTTTACCTTCTCAAGCATCTCTTGCTTCTTGTATCTGAATGTCAAATTTTCTATTCAACTCTGTTTTTTTTCATCAAGAATGCTTGAAAGTCCTCTATTCCACTGAATGACCATATTTTCCCCTGAAACATGATACTCAGTTTTGCTGGGTAGGTGATTCTTTGTTTTAATCCCAGCTGCTTTGCCCTCTGGAATATCATATTCCAAGCCCTTTGATCCCTCAGTGTAGAACCTGCCAGATCCTGTGCTGTCCTGATTGTGTTTCTACAATATTTAAATTGTTTCTTCCTGGCTGCTTGTAATATTTTCTCCTTGATCTGGGAGTTCTGGAACCTGGCTATAATATTCCTGGGAGTTTTCTTTTTGGGATCTTTTTCAGGAGGTTATCAGTGGATTCTTTCAACCTCTATTTTGCCCTCTGATTATAAAACACCAGGGCAATTTTCCTTGAGAATTTCTTGAAGGATGATTTCTAGGTTCTTTCTTTGATCATGGCTTTCAGGTAGTCCAGTAATTTTTAAATTATCTCTCCTGGATCTATTTTCCAGGTCAGTGGTTTTTCCCATGAGATATTTCACATTGCATTCTATTCTTTCATTTTTTTGGATTTGCTTAACAGAATTTTGATTTCTCATAAAGTCACTAGCTTCCATTTGCTCCAGTCTAATTCTGAAGGAATGATTCTCCTCAGTAGCTTTTGAAATTCTTTTTCCATCTGGCAAATTCAGCTTTTTAAGGCATTCTTCTCCTCATTTCCTTTTTGTGCCTTTTTTGCCATTTGAGTTAGTCTGTTTTTTAAGGTGTTATTTTCCTTAGGCAGTTGACTCTCATTTCATACTTTTCTTGCATCTTTCTCATTTCTCTTCCCAATTTTTCCTCCACTTCTAATATCTGCTTCTTAAGGTCCTCTATGGCCTGTAACCAGCTCGTATTTTTATTTGGGGCTTTTGGTGCAAGAGTTCTGACCTTCCAGTCCTCCTCCTGTTCCATGCTTCAATCCTCTTTGCCCCCAAAATAGGAGTCTAATATTGAATTTTTCTGTTTATTTTGTTTCCTTTGCCTAGGCATTTTGCCATTCAATTACTTGACCTCTGGGCTTGTTGTCACAGTAGGATTCTGCCACCAGCCAGTGCAGCTTGTGTCCCAAATGCTGGGGCCTTCTCACCTGAAGGAGGTATTAGTTGGGTGCCCTCTCTGACACCTCCACATCCTCTGGCAAGCTGGTCACACACCCCAAGTCCTCCACCCCAGACTACAATTCAGATCCAAGAAGGTTAAAGCAAGAGTGCTCACCCTCCAGATTGATTTCCTGGTTCCCCACAGTCTGCAGGCTAGGAACTGAAGCTGCAACAGGGTGCTCTCTGTGCAGGGGCCACTCAGTCGCTTCTCGCCCCTAGGGAAAGAGGCTGACATGCTCCCAAGTACTGATCCCAAAGTCCATAGGGCACTGACCTCTCACTTTGTCCTAGGCATCTATGTATTGATAATTCTGGAACCACCACAGCTGCTGGTGTTCTGGAGTCCCTCCAGCTGGCTGCTGGTCGGGCCATCCTGGGGCTAAAACCTATGACTCATGTGGGCCTGGACTCAGCTCCCAGAGCACTTCACTGGCCGCTCCCTGCCAGGCTTCTGGGCTGTCCTCAGTGGGAGGATAGCTTCTCTGTGTCTTTTTCTGGGTTTTGTAGCTCCAGAGTTTGTTCAGAGTCCCCTTTTACATAAATTTGAAGTGGTGTGGCCTGGAGCACCATGGAAGTGCTGTTTCTACTCCACCATCTTAACTCTGCCCCCCTCAGCAACTTTCTGATAATGTTTCACACTTGCCAATATTCACTGTAGAAATTTTCCTCGGTGGATACACTTCACAAGCGCCCCGCATCAACATGGCGGGCGTCTCAGGCTGGGTGACTCTTGGTCGCGGTTTTCGGTTATAGCGGGCGGGTGCCGGTTCCTTTTCATTAAATTCTTCCCTCTCAGCTCAGGGTGGCGCCAGCAGGAGAGATAAAGGGGAAAGGTGAGAGTTGACAGCGGCGGGCGAGTGGACGGAGCACTTCGGGAAGAACATGGCCGAGAGTGGTCGGCAGCAGCCTTCAGACTCTTTGGAGGAGACCCCTCCTACTACTCATAACTTCATGATTCCAAAGAAGGAGATAAATACAGTTCCTGACATGGGCAAGTGGAAACGGTCTCAGGCATATGCAGATTACATTGGTTTCATCCTCACTTTAAATGAAGGGGTTAAGGGGAAGAAGTTAACCTGTGAATACAAAGTCTCTGAGCCCATTAATAAGCTTGTCGCTCTTCTGAACACATTGGACAGATGGATTGATGAGACCCCTCCCATGGATCAGCCCTCCAGATTTGGGAACAAAGCCTTCAGGACTTGGTATGCCAGACTTGACCAGGAAGCAGAAAACCTAGTGGCCACAGTGGTCCCTAGCCACCTGGCAGCTGCTGTACCTGAGGTGGCCCTTTACCTAAAGGAATCAGTGGGAAACCCTACCCGAATTGATTATGGCACAGGTCACGAAGCAGCCTTTGCTGCCTTCCTTTGCTGTCTCTGCAAGATTGGAGTCCTCAGGGTAGATGACCAAATAGCCATTGTCTTCAAAGTATTTAATCGGTACCTTGAGGTTATGAGGAAACTTCAGAAAACCTACAGGATGGAGCCAGCTGGAAGCCAAGGAGTGTGGGGTCTAGATGACTTCCAGTTTTTGCCCTTCATCTGGGGCAGTTCTCAGCTTATAGAACACCCACACCTGGAGCCGAGGCACTTTGTGGATGAAAAGGCAGTGAATGAGAATCACAAGGACTACATGTTCCTGGAATGCATCCTATTCATTACTGAGATGAAGACCAGCCCCTTCGCTGAGCACTCCAACCAGCTGTGGAACATCAGTGCTGTACCTTCCTGGTCCAAAGTGAACCAGGGCCTCATCCGCATGTATAAAGCTGAGTGCCTGGAGAAGTTTCCTGTGATCCAGCACTTTAAGTTTGGTAGCCTGCTGCCGATCCAACCTGTCACATCATCATAGAAGAGGCGGGGAACAACTACTGCTACCCCGGAGGTCACCAACTCCCTCACCCTACTCCCTTCACTTTTCTAATACCACTTCCCTGCTGATCTCTTTGGTCCTTAAGGCAGTTCTTCAGGATATGTGAACACCCACAGTTCAAGTGCTGAAGGACCCAGAATGGGAAGAATGACCAAAGTGTGGCCAGTCTCCTGCCCTTCCCCCAGATGCAAGATGAGGGTATATCTCTGGGGAAGCAGAGTCCTTATGGCTACTTGATCCCCACCCCGCCTCTGTCCTTACCCCACCCAAATTCCCAGTCCTACTTCATGTGCTAAATTTGCTCTGTACCATCATATGTGTGGGGAATTGATATATTTTACTGTTTCCATTAAAAAAAAAAAAGAAATTTTCCTCACTTAGATTCATCTTCAATCAAGTAAATCACAGATCTGCATCCTACCTCAACTGCCAAATAATCATGAATCAATTACTACATGTTATTATTCCCTATTCTTATAGATAAATGAATTAAAGCTTAGAGAATTGAAATTACTTGCCCATGAACAACTCAACAAACATTCATAGGATCATAGACCTTGAGTTCAGCTAGTTCAGTCCTCTCTGGCTCCTTACTAGGTTGCTGATAGAGATTGAAGTGAATTGCCCAAAGATTCAAGTGGCAAAACTGGAGACTGTGGATTATGGTACTCTGAGATCATGTCTATAAGTCTCTCCATTGAACAAACTTTGCGCAAGGGTCTATGGAGGCCCTGGTGATAGGCAGAAATCCAAGTACATCCTTCCCACAATAATCTTACACTCTTCTGGGAGCATTCAATACTTACACAGATAAATAAATTCAAAGTTTGTGGAAAATAATTTTACAAAGAAGAGATGCTAATAGCTATGAAGTTCAAGAAAGTAATTTTCTAGGATATGGCAATTGAGCTCAACTTTTACAGAAGTAAAGGATTTTATCAATGCATTCCAGAAATGTAGTAATTGCTAATGCACATAAGCAGGAAATGCAATATCACATCTAGCTAGCAGGTCAAATTAAGTGGACAAAAGAGTGAACAAAAGGGAACAATGTGACAAAAGAAATCTAGGAAGGAACAAGATTGTAGGAAGGCTTAAAAGTTAGTTTGAGATGTTTGTATTTTATCCTAGACCCCATAAGGAACCCTTGTTAATCCAACTGGGAAGACTTAGGAGTTGAGGGGTGGCAGTCACATTGAACACTGGTCTTTTGGGCTCTTTCCAACATTTTCTCCTACAAATCCAGCTCCAATAAAATTTTGTGGACTGGACTTTAGAATTTGATTTTCTGTTTTTAATTCTACCCTAGCCGATTTAGCATATTTAGAAACATGATAGACAATAGGGCAGTTAGGTGGCCTCAGCCCAGCACCAGCCTTGTAACAAGGAGGACTTGAGTTCAAATCTGGGATCAGACACTTACTAACTCTTTGACCCTGGTCAAGTCAATTAACCCTGCTTGCCTCAGTTTTCCATCTATAAAATGAGCAAGAGAAGGAAGTGGCAAAACACTCCACAACCTTTGCCAAGAAAACCCCAAGTTTGGTCACTGAAAGACAAACATGGATGAAACAAATCAACAGCAAAAAAAACAAACAAAAACAACAACAATGGAAGGGTGACCCTAATATATTGTGTTGATAAGTGATCACTTTAGTTATTTGGGAAACTATGAAATGCCAGAATGATAAGAGGAACATTATTAGCAGGGGGTGATCAGGAGAGACACCACACATCAAGGTAACTTAGTCATAAAATAACTTCTCTGCTTGAATTAGTTTGTGCCAGAAACAATATAGAACTGCATCTTGCTGGGAGAAATTAAAATATATGGAAGAAAGATAGAATAAATCAATTCAAAGTTGAACATATATTGGTCCAATTTTTTTTCAAGAAGCTCTAATATAATCCAGACAAAACAACAATAAGAATTCTACAATGTGCCAAGAGTTTGACTGCCAAAATTTTTTTCATGTAAATACTATGCTTATTTCTCAGAGACAAGTAAGCAGTCCTCTCCCTTAATCCCCAAAGCTCCTTGTTTCCAAGACAGTAAACTAAACTCCTGTCAAGAAACAAATCTTGGTGTATACAAGGTGCTTATCGAACTTTGTAACATTATGCAAAGCTATTCACTCATTCGTTCAAAAACATATATTAAGCACTCACTATGCCTAAGACAAGGAATTGTGAGGGAAATGAAGAAGGATGAACTATAGTGTCATTAGGAAGCTCACTGTCTTATGAGAGAGAAAGATATCAATATAAATAACTGTACTTTGGTATTTCACTGCATCTGTGATGTATTCTATGTGGGTTCTTACCTCAGCCATGTAGGGTAATATCTAGCCATGCTTGATCCCATCTAGTCTGACCTGTGTACTCCTAAAATATCATTGATAGAAATTGTATCCAACATGTTGAGGGCATTCCTTTCCTTCTTTTAGCAGTGGCTGAATAACAAAAGGGAAGAAAAGAAGATAACATGGAGGACAATTATGGAGGGGATCAAATTAAGAGCTATTATTAGCAGTTTGAAAAACTAAAAGGAAATTCTTTGATTTTTTTAAAATTTATTTTTTGCACCGAATCTTTTTTTATTTTTGTTCAAAATATAAATACTTTAAAATTTCAATGGAAAAGCATATAAGCAAAATTTCTGTTCCAGATCATATCCCCACTCCCTTTCATCCTTTTTTATTTATTTTCTTAAACACAATGATAAAAGTTTACTGCTGAAATTGGCTCTTTGGTATTTTTGTTGCATCACCTGTCCACTGACTTCTTTTTCAACTCCAATTTGCATAGCCTATCAGGGTCCTCCTACTTCATTTTGTTCTTCAAGTCCAAACTTGCCTGTTGTTCCAATTATCTTTGCATTTCCATCTTTAGATTTCTAACGCCCTACGTAACATCTTTTTTTTTTGGGGGGGGGTGTATTTCTAGATGTTATAGGTATTCATAGAACTGATCAAACTGACCTTGTTAGCATCAGTGTTTGGAACATAAATTTGAATTACAATAATATTGAATGGTTTCCCTTGGATTTAAAGAAATATTGCTATGTAACTTATGACGACATTATGATCCAGTGATGATTTTCTTATCTGTTTAGGAGGGTTACTCCATTTCTACTAAGGGATTCTTGCCCACAGCAGTAAATGTAGTCATAACCTCAATTGAATGCACCATTCTCATACATCCAAGTTCACTGATACCCAAGATTTGGATGTATAATCTTTCCATCTTTTTTTTTTGTCCAAATGCAATTTACCTTGGTTCATAGATCTTATAATCCAGGTTATTGTGCTAGCATGGGACTCTCCTTTTTTTCATCACAAGACACATCCACACCTGAGTTTCTTTCAGGCTTTGGTACAGTCACTTCATTAGTACTAGAGTTACTCATAATTTTCTTCCACTATTCTCCAGAAGTGTATTGGAAACCTTTCTACTTGAGGGGTTTATCTTCCAATATCTCTTTTGTAGTTTGTGTACTGTTCATGAAGTTTTCTTGGCAAAGATATTGGAGTGGTTAACCATTTCCTTCTCCAGTGTGCCCCATTTTACAGATGAGGAATTGAGTCAAATAGGGGTTAGGTGACATGCCTAGGATCATACAACTAGTAAGTGTCTGAAGCTGGATTTGAACTCACGTCTTCTGGGCTCCAGGCCTAATGCTTTATCCACTGCACAACCTAGCTGTTTTTCTTAAGGGTTCTATTATTGGGCAACCCTAAGGTATAGGAACTGTAGATATTTCTAATATTATTGATTATAATTATCTATCCTATGTGCTTCTTCCTAATATCAATCAACCAGTGGACATCAATTGGCTTTTACAAAGGAATATTTACCAAAGAAATATAGGAAGGATGTAATTTATAAAATATTCTCTCAAACCCTGGGGCATACTCTCACCTCTGCAAAATAATCAGTCCCTGGTAAGTAGATTTAAACTTAAAATACTTTAAACTTTAAAAAAAAAGTGATAAGGGAGGGAACCAAGAACTATCACCTGAAACCTGGTCTCCCTTCTTGGAATTCCCATCAAGTTTGCTATGGAACATGATATCCCAATGGATGCATCACCCCCTTGCTCAACTGGAATGATGCCTTCCAGGACACAATATTTTAACTGGTAAGTCAGTTCATTGCTAGTCTTGGTCAAGTGGGTTGCTCAGATGGTATTAGCTGTCCACTTCCTGGACTCAGAAGCAGCAACTGCTGCCACTTCCAGTAGTCTTTGCTGTTATAGTTAAAATAGCATGGGATATCTTTCCAGATATCCATTCACTTATGATCAGGAAAGAACAAACACAAACAAGATAAAAGAAATAGAGGCAATGGTTACTTACAGATACATGAAGGCTAGTTGGGGAGAGAAAGTAGATGTGCCCTTCCTGCCACTAGTTTTTCACAGTAGTCAATATACTCCAAAATCTGCAGGGAAGAAACCAAGAAATCACCTGCTTGAATCTTCTGTACCTAGACTAGGTTTGGCCCTTCCTCTACTGAGCTCTCAGTCTTTCCATCTCCTAAGCCAATCCAATTACTTGTAATTTTCTCACCTTACAGAACCATGAGTCATTAAGAGATTATGTTGGCCATCTGTGGACAACAGTTCAATTTATGATAAACTGTTTCATTCCATCATACCTTATTAGTTGAATTCTCCAGAATATTTTGAGTTTTATAGCATGGGATTTGTTGACATGAAAATATTGAGCTCCCCTTCTATAATTCTAGCCACTAGGTCATGTCTTTCCTGGTATTTGGTAAGTGGTTCTTTTTCAGTCTCCAGTGATGTATTGCACAGTTTCTACTCTTTCCCTTTCATAATCTAGATTGGTAATTAATACCATGTCCCTTAAGACAGAACTTTCTGTAATTTCTGTTGGAAGTGACTTGGTCCTGATCTGCCAACATAAACCTTTACATTTTTCCAGACAAAGCTTCATGAATCAGTCTTTCATTCAGTGTTTTTTGTGGACATTTTGTTAGCTGAATTCATTGACTTGTCATCCATGGAAGGTGTTTTGAGTTCATTCTTAGCATTTTATAGACTTCTTACAGAGGTAAACAATTTTTAATATATTTAAAATTCAATATTGTGTACTGGGTATCAATCGCGATTATTGTTAAGTGAGTTGAGATCTGATTGTTCTAAAAGAATTTGTGGAATTTTAAGAAATAATAATAACATACACTATGTTTTTATAATGTATAAGAATAATAATTAATGAAATTAATAATAAAATGATTTAACATTTTTATCTCATTTGCTCCTCACAATAATTCTGGAAGTTAGGTGCTATAAATATTTACATTTTACAAAAGAAGAAACCAAGGCAGTTAGAAGTTAAGTAATTTGCTCAGTTTCACAAAACTAGTAAGTGTCTAGAGTCAGATTTTTATCTCAAGTATTTCTGACTCTAGCGCCAGCGTTCTATCCACTGCACCACATACCACTACCTATGTCTGTTTTGTCATTTGCTCTGACTACCTATCAGTACTCTTCCTCTTTTTAGGTGTGAAAATAATAATCTTTAGACAGCATCCTTGAGGTTATAAGCCTTAAGTTGTTCTTTTTTTTAATATTGCATTTTTCAGCTACTTGCTTTTTTTTTGCTTTTTTTTTATAAGTGGGGGAGGGCAGTTGGGATTAAGTGACTTGCCCAAGGTCACAGCTAGTTTTTATGTTAAGTGTCCAAGGCCAAATTTAGAACTCAGGTCCTCCTGACTCCAGGGCTGGTGCTCTATTCACTGTGCCACCTAGCCACCCCTTTTGTCTACTTTCAAAAAGACTATTTTACAATTCTGAAATTGTGCATTTACTGTTATTGCATGTGTTAATTGATTCATTTGTTGTTGTTGTTGTTAACTGCTTTAAATATGGTCTTCCCACCCACTTTTAATTTTATGATGACAATAAATCTGCTATAGTCTTTTCCTTTATATCAGTTTGCTCTTTGTGTCAACAACTTTTCCACTGTACCAGAGACCGTGTCTTGGAAGAACATCTATAATGAGGCCTCATTCACCTCCCAGCATGTTATTTTAGGAAATCTTCATGCATGCTTTACTTCATTCCCTTCTCTCCTAATGTCTTCTCCCCAACCTCTTAACCAATCACATTCCCCACCTAGTTTATATATCCTTTCCTTCTGTCTCACACCTCCACCTCTCTTTCTGGTTTTGGAACCATGAACCCTGATCAAATCAACTCTGCCATTTTTCCTACCTAGGCTGTCTTCTTCCCATTTGTCCAACTCACTATCTCTTACACTTTTTAAACCAAATCATTATTTATTGGTTGACACTCTACCATGTGTACTGTTTCTTCATTTTACTGTAAACTCAAAATATTTAAAATAAAACTTACTGTCTTCCCTCCCCAAGCTTACCACTCTTCCAAGGATCCCTATTAACTATAGAAGGTGCATGCTCCTAATCATCCTGGCTCAAGACTTTGTGTCATTCATCCTCAGCTACTTTCTCCAATTCTCTTCACATATCCAATTGGTTACCCTCTCGTCTCTACTATGTTATACATTCCATTCTCTACACTCACTCTGCCACCTTGGTGCCATTCCTTATTACCTGATGCCTAGACTATTGCAGTAGTCTTCTGGCTACTATTTCTACCTCAGGACTCTCCCTACTCCAATACATTCCTGCCAGTGATTTTTCTAAAAGAAAGAAGACTATGTTATCATCCTCCTTTATAAATTCCAATGCCTCCCTATTGCCTACAGGCTCAAATATGAAATCATCTCTTTAGCATTTCCTTTCCTACTTTTCCAGCCTTGTTACACCTTTCTCCCTTCTATACTTTTATTCTCATGTTTTTTCTCCTCTAAGGTCCAACATTTTGCTCTTTCTATCACTGGGCTCCTCGTCTTCCTCTTGAACAATCCTCCATTTCTCCATTCTAGGCCTTGTTCCTGACTGTGTCCCCTGCCTGGAATTTTCTGTCTGCTCATCTCAGCTTCCTGGCATCCCTGGAATCCCTGTCTTCCTTTCAAACCCATGTCAAACCTTATATTTTGCAATATTTTCCCTGTCTTTCCCCCTCTATGAATGTATTATCACATAATTTTATCATCATTATTTACCATTCTTTTTTCTTGTCTTTTTACAATTTGCCTCAGGAAGTTAGGAAGCAGCAATTAAAATTATCATATATAAGAACAAATGTTTTACCTCTTGACAACTGATCTATGCCACCATATGTTTTTTTGTTTTGTTTTGTTTTTTTTGTCTCCAACAATGAGATTAAGGGTAGGGGTGGTAAGTTCCCACCTAACATTGGTGTCATTGGAGATAAATAAATGACTCACCTGTATAATGGTTAGTTGAAATTGAGGTAGCCTCTCAAGTCAAGTGCAATTGGGAAAACAAACCTTCCCATATCCTAGCTTGCCACCTACCCAGGGTACATCTGGATGTTTCATCATAGATCACTTTCAACTTTTTCATTTCTATAAGGATCTTTTGTATCCTTTTCAGTTACTTCCATGGCATCTGGGGTAAAGTACATTCCTTTTATTTTTTTTTCTTCACCCAGTGGTTAGATGATCACTAGTAAGATTGCAGTTTAAAACTTTGTGTGTTAAGCTGGGCACAGGCTGGGTACTGAACTGGGGACCATTACTTTATGTTCTTTTAAGGAGCACAACAGCCAAAAGGTTTGTTTGTGTTTGCAGTGTCAAACAGCAGTTTTAAATTTCCAATTTATATCCCTTTGGGTTAGGAGGGTAATGATGTCAGAAATCAATGTTATGCCAAAAAAAGACTGTGCAGAAGTTTGTGTTCAGAAAGACATTTGGAAAGCTGTGCCAAGAAGGGGAACATGTATGATGTGGAAGGCCAGGTTATAATAAAAAACACACCTCATGAAGAATGCTCTGTGGCTTTGACTAATGTCCAGAGAATCAGGTCAGAACTCTTACAGTCACACCTTTTGCCAAAGCCTATATTTGGCCCAAGGCCACAGGCATCGACCTTATTTGGGGACCTTGTATGAATCCCAAAGTTTTCAGTCCAGTCTCTTCACCACCAGAGGTACTTGAAACCTGGCGGGGGGAGGGGGAGGAGGAACAAGGAAATTTAAATGTTTTATCTGATTTTGTAGTTAGTGTTTCCTCCCCCTTCCTTCTTAGGAAATATTTTTCTTTTTTGTGCCGAGAGCTTAGGAGAAAAGGGAAAAAAAGCAAAACAAAAACTCAGACTTTCATTAGACCTTCATTTAATCATTCTGTTTTCCATGGGGTGTTCCAGGACCCTCCTCATTGTGATTTTTATATCCATCTTGAAGGTAACAAACAGGACTTAACAGAATGCTTAACTCTTGGGAACTGGCAAGGGTAGGTGGTTGCTATAATCTCCAAAACAGATTCACATGGCTTTGCAATCTAGGAAATTATGAGTGTGTAACTAAGAAATTAATTAAAATCCTTTGTGGCAGCTAGGTGGAGCAATGAATAGAGCACTGGCCCTGGAGTCAGGAGGACCTAATTCAAAACCAGCCTTAGACACTTAACACAAAAACTAGCCACGTGACCCTGGGCAAGTCACTTAACCCCAATTGCCCTACCTTCCCCCTCCAAAAAAAAAAAATCACCTGGGGAAAACAAGCAACCACGAATGGATTCCAAAAGGTAAGGATAACTTTTTTTTCACCCTGTTGGAGAATCAGAAATCAAAGATGACTAATGGAATTTGGATCCCAACCTAATTGACTGTGATCATACAATGTCTCCTAAGAGTTCTGAAATTCTATGATTCTCTCAATCTGTAAGAGCAGCCTCTCCATGCCAGAGAGATATGTGTCCATGATAATGTCCTATGCCATTGTCCAACATAAGGACATAAAGTCAAAAGCTGAGTTCTGCATTACTTAAAATTCCCCAGCCTCTTCTAATGCCCAAGGGTTTTAAGCATGAGATTAGCCATTTTTTTTTACAAGTAACCAAGTGAGTATTACTTAATTGCCTACTATTTAGGAATTGGGCATTTGGGGCGGGGGTGGGGGGGTGGAAGTCCTTGTTAAAAAATCAAATTCTCATGCAGGCACCCAATAAGTAAACAGATACATACAAATAGAATGCAAAGAAGGAAAACACACAAGTAACTAGTGACTTTTATAATATGTCATTGTTATGTAAGTATAATAATACTTTCTCAAAATCAATTCAACTTAAAAGACATTTATTTAGCACCTGTTGTGTGTCAGGCATTATTTCTGTTGCTAGAGATATAAAAACAAAGTGAAATGGCCTTTGCCAAAAAGACTTTCTATGGAAAGAGTTTTATAATCTAATAGAAGTTGGGAAGAAGTCTTGATTTCATGGGGTTGTGTAATGAATTCTGGAGTTGTACTTAGGGGAGTTGGATGCACAACTTGGCTATACTTCTCTATAACTGGGTGACTTGGCCCATGAACCCAAATGACCTTGTACTATAGTATCATATAATAAAATGTAAGCACTTTGAGGGGAGGAACAGTTTTTTTTTGGTTCCTATATCACCAGTGTCCTGCACTGTACCTGACCTATTATAAGTATTTAATAATAAGTATTTAATAAATAAGTAATAATCGTAGTTGATTGGTTGACTCTAGTACATTTTAGATTCTTTCAAACTCTATATTTATGGTTTTGTGATCCAGAGGCATGTACACAAATACATATGATGAATTGCCCTCTTTCTCAGATTCGTTGTTACTGTAAGAGTGTGACATGATGAAAGTCTGTAGGGTAGCCTACTCTATCTTCTGAAGGAGGAGAAGGAAAAGAAAGAGGAGCAAAAAGAGGAAGAGGAGGAGGGGAAAGAAAAGAGTCTGTACAGATCTTAGCACATATCAGACTTTTAATAAAGGCTTATTGATTGAGATTAATGGATTGAAGTTTCTTGTTGAATTATAAAACGGTATTGTGATTCTTTCTTTTCACTGTTTCCCATCGTTATTATTTCATTTTGGTCTCTATCATTACCAATCTGAACTGTCTATCTCTGTTCATATAAAGATGCATCCCCCACCTGTCACACAATCATACTGTATATTTCCTTACAAAACTATACAAATAGTATTTTATTCAAAGTTAGACAGTGCTTTGTAATGCGTAGAGAATCAGACTTAGGAAAACCTGGGTCCAATTTCTGCATTTGACACAAACTATCTGGTACCCCAAGGTTGCTAGGTGATTCAGTGGACAGAGTGCTGGCCTGGAGTCAGGAGGACCTGGGTTCAAATCTAGCCTCAGACACTTACTAGCTGTGTGACCCTAGTTTAGTTCCTTAACCCTTTGCCTCAGTTTCTTCATTTGTTAAATGAAGTGGAGAAGGAAATGGCAAACACTTCGGTATCTTTGCCAAAAAATCCCAAATAGGGTCATGAAGACTCCTGAAATGACTGAATGACAACAGCTGGTGCCCCTGGTCAAATCATTTAACCTCTAGCTTTCTTAAGCAACGCTCTAAATATTGTTAAGTTGTAGAGCAGTAGTTGATCTGCAGTGGTAAAGGGAATTTACACAATGAAAGTTTCCTCTTAAAATGAAATCCCAAATGTAGGGGGGAAATGGTTCAGTGGGATATTTAGCTTAAGAAAGAGAAAATTAGATTGCGGGGGAGAGTGAATTATGTTAGCTGTCTTCATTTTGTGAAAGGCTGTCATGTGGAGGAAGAGTTCGATTAGTTTAGTCTATGTTCAAAGGGCAGAACTAGGAACAATGAGTAAAATTTGTTTAAAAAAAGAACAATTTAGACTTTGGAAAACAACCACAAACCAAACAAACAAATAAACACGCTTTTGTAAAATTAGAGTTGTCACAAAGTAGAATGGACTGTCTTGAGAGATGGTAGGTTTCCCTTAGGGGTCTTAGAACAGAGCCTGACTGACCTCAAATTATCATCTATTTTAAAAACATTTTTTCTTCATATACACACAGATTTTTGTTGTTGTTCAATCATTTCAGGAATGTCTGACTCTTTGTGACCCCATCTAGGGGTCTTGGCAAAGATATTGGAGTAGTTTTCCATTTCCTTTTCCAGCTCATTTTACAGATGAGGAAACTGAGGAAAACAGTGTTGAGTGACTTTCCCAGGGTCACACAGCTAATAAAAACATCCAAGGCCTAATTTGAACTCAGGAAGATGTCTTCCTGCCCCAGGCCTAGTGTTCTATCCACTGTATTACCTAGCAGTCCCATATATGTAGGTACATACATAGATACATACATACATACATACAAACATATTGTCTCTCACCTCAAAATGAAAGTTCTTTGATGGTAGTGGCTACTTAAATTTTGTCTTTGTAATCTCAGCACCTTGCACTGGGCATCTAATAGATTGAATAAACAATTCTAAGTGCCTACTATGTTCCAGGAACTATCCTAAGGGCTGATGTTACAATTAATAAAGAAGAAAAACAGTCCTTGCCCTCCAAGAACTTACAATCTAATGAGGGGAGACAACACATAAAAGGAGGCAGGAAACTGAGGGGAAGTGTTTAACAAATGCTGATTCATGGACTACTTGATTGACAAGTTAATTTGTGACTTGTCACTACTAGCAACAGTACCCTCTTTAAGGGTTCTTAGATTCTGTTATTCAAAATAGTGACTCATGAGATATGGGTTCACAGACCCATTATCTATCCTCCTCCTATATTTCTGGTCTTTTTATAACAATCCTCACCACATATTATTCAATCCAGTGATTCTGGCCTCCTGACTGTTCATGAACAAGACATTCTATCTCTTAGCTCCAGGCATTTTCTCTGGGTGTTCCTCATTCTTGAAATGTTCTCCCTCTTCAAATTTGCCTTCTGACTTCCCTTGCTTTAAGAGCCAACTAAAATCCCATCTTTTTACAGGAGGTTGTTCCAAATCATCTTAATCCCAGGGCCTTTCCTCTGATTTTTTCACCCCTCCTCCCCACCACACACACCACACCCCCACATGCACACATACAGGCACACAGAGAGAGACAGAGACAGAGACAGAGACAGACAGAGAATATGCAATTATATATATATATATATGTATATATATATATATATACATATATATATATAGAGAGAGAGAGAGAGAGTGTTATCTAGATAGATACAGTACTTATATATCTATATAAATATTTACACATGTGTATATAGACACACATAAATATGCATGTGCATATAGTTATTTGTATACACACATGTATATCTTTGTATATATTTGTTTGCATGTTGTCTCCCCCATTAAATTTAAGCCCTTTGAGGACAGGAACTATCTTTGTCTCCTTTTATATCCCCAACACTTAGCACAGTTCCTGGCATGTAGTAGGTACTTAATTAATGTTTACTGATTGTTTGATTAATCTACAGCCAAAAAGACCAAGGGAATATATACACACTCTGGTGCTCAATAATGAAATAGGAAGAAGCAAAAAACATTTTATGAATATGGGTATTATTATAATGTAATACACATCAAAAGAAAGAGATAAAGAAAAAGGAAGAGAGGAAGGAAGGAAGGAAGAAGGAAAGAAGGAAAGAAGGAAAGAAGGAAAGAAAGAAAGAAAGAAAGAAAGAAAGAAAGAAAGAAAGAAAGAAAGAAAGAAAGAAAGAAAGAAAGAAAGAAAGGAAAGGAAGTCTATATTTTCATTCTACAGGTACATCTATACTAAAGAGAGAAAGCTGGAGTGAGAAAGGCACAGGTTTCTCTCCCAACACTCATTGGTTTTTTTGTTTGTTTGTTTTTGTTTTTGCTTTTTGGAGGGCAATTGGGGTTAAGTAACTTGCCCAAGGTCACACAGCTAGGTTTTGTTTGTGTGTGCGTTAAGTGTCTGAGGTCCTTCTGACTCCAGGGCCAACGCTCTACTCACTGCGCCACCTAGCCACCCCTAATTCATTGGGTTTTTAATCATTGGAAACGTTTCTGCTATTGATCTTTATGGTTCAAAAAAAAAAAAACCAAATAAAGAAACAAACAAACAAAACTACTTGTGCTTTCTATCCCATGGGTAAGTTTTCATCCAAGAAGATATTGTAACTAAGCTTGGCTCATCTTCTAGGGTAGGCTTTGTTCAAGGATCCATGATAGGACTTTGTAAATGATTTCCAATTTCTCTTCCCTGCTTGCCTTACTATAATTTGGGTCCTGTAAAATGATTTTACATAAAACAGTAGCTGATCCCCTTGACTCCCCTTGCCTTCCCTCCCTTTGCCTTCTCTTCTCTTCCCTTCCCTATAGGAGTGTTTATTTAAGTCTGAAACCACATTACTTTAAGAAGCAATAATGTTGGAATGGATTCTTTGTTTAGAGCATGTGGAGGCGAATGTGGCCTCTAAAATTATACTTTTTAAGTAGATGCAATTTTTATGTAATAAATTGCAGGCTGCTTCCCTTTCATTTATGTTTGGACAACACATGGCAAAAAAAAAAAATTACAGATGATGGGTTTGAAATTTTAATACTTTAACAAAATAGTTTTAGGTTACTATGCCCAAACCACACCCTTCCCCCCTCTAAGTGGGGCATAATAATGAAGTTCAAGTGGTGATGGCTGTCCAAAACAGCACAATTTAAAATGATTGTTTTCTGTTCTTGGAGGCTGCTCAGTTTCCTTCAGTCTCCCTCCCACTGTTGCATTCTTTTGGAAAATCCCCCATTTCCCCCCTAGCACCCACCAATTTAAGTCATCATTACCTCCATACTGACAGTTACTGCCTGGTTCTTCCATTGTCCTTTACTTAATAATTTTCCATTATTATTTTGTTTTTACAATATCTTCCACGGCAAACATGAAACTGTCACAGCTTGGTGCAAAAGTAGTTTCATGAGCTTTGTCCTGTATCTGGGATAATGAAATGTGATATTCAACAAATTGAAAACAGAAAGTATAAAGGTAAGAGGACAAATGAATAAAAACACACAAATCAGATATTCCAGGTATTTATAGATCAGGATCTTTAAGAATTGTGGGAGTGGTGTTAGGGATGAGAGATTAGTTATGTGACTTTTTTTTTTTAGAGATACCTCATTTATTAAATAATGAATGTGATAGTCTGTGACCCTCAATATTATAAATACTTTCAGGCTGTTGTATGTCAATCAAGAAATATCAATTGAGCATTAAAGATTCAAAAGGCATCTTATCAGAAAGTTTATAAAGAAGCAGTATAGTAGGTGGGAAATAGAACTAGGATTAGGATTAAGAAAATCAGATTTTCTCTTCTGACACTTCTGACAGGCAACTTGATTATTCTCCCTGATTATTCTCACTTATAAAATGGATATCGCAATACTGTTACTACCTGTCTCACAAATTTTACTGTGTTTCAAATGAGATAATTTATGAGCAACATTTTGAAAACTTTAAATACTATACAAATGTGAATTTTTATGGAATATCAGACTAGTGTGGGCTTTGTTTGTAGTTAATCTACCCTGTAATGATAAAATAAAAGTTTGGATCAGTTTGCAAACCTATTCTCATCACCAATCATCCATCTATGAGATCTTGTCAACTAAGGAAAGATATTTCCCATATGAGAATATGCATAGACATCTGGGTTTATAATATGTTCCTCCTCTGTGCCACCTACAAGACAGTTACCCTGAAAACCACTGACTGTGAACAAGACATATAAAACCCATACTTAAAGGAGGTAAGGTACATATCACTTGAGAGTAGAAAGTCAAACTAGACAAAGAAAGTGACCATAATGGTCCTCCACCACTGGAGTCTAGGTCCAGAGATCCTCAACTGGAAGAAACAAGTGGATTTTGGAGATAGTTATGCATAAGCAATGATGTCTGGGGCTTTGGATTATCTTTAGTGTCTGCCATTCTGGGAATGAGCAGGTACCATTTGTCTATGGCATCCCACTAGTGAAGGGTCCCAAATAGAAGATATGCTATTTGGTGAGAGTATAGGGAAAGATTTGTGTGATAGAGCAAGAGGCTGTGGGCAGTGTCCCAATGATAGACATTAACCTATTGAACCCTATGCTTTTCCATTTTGCAGTAGCACCCAGAAAAACTGACAATACCAAGCATGGCCCCTCCCTTCAAGGAGATTTAGTTGAGGCTATACATGAAAATATGTTAGAATTTTAGAACTTTAAACTGCTATATAAATGCAAAGTAATAGTACATATTCTTGGGATCATGCTCCCATCTGTAGCAGCAAGCACCCCAATATCCCCAGGGTGACTGCCAACACAGGTTCTTAGATCTGCTTTTCAAAAGGAAAGCAACTCAAAATGGGTTAACAAGCTTACTTTAATCAAACAAACATATATTATTTAGTTCAGGGGGAAAAGGTAAGCACCCCAAACTTCAGAGTATACAGACAGATCAAACAGGCTTCCAAACTGTCCAACCATTATCAATCTCAAAATCACAGTTACCAGAGAGGGAAGCATCAACATCTGGATTTTCAAAGCCGGGGGGTCTCAACAGCTTCCCAGAGTCTCATCTGGTCAAATCACACAACACTTCTCAAAGTGAGCCCCAAAGCAAAGCCTTAAATCCGGGTTTATATAGTCTTCTCCTGGCTCAGAGAATGTAACCACCCTCTTGACCCACTGCCCAATCACACAGCATCAAGGTGTGGTCATTCCTGAAAACCAAGCCTCCTACCACAGGCTCCATGTGACCACATTCAGCCTATTAGGGGGCAGAGTATATTTTCAAATCAAGGAAGGTTCTCAGAGTCACTTAAGTCAATCAAAGTCTCTTAAGCCAATCAAAGGGCCTAGGGGCAGGGAAGATCTTCAAATCTGCATTTCCATTGCACCATCCCTACATCCAAAGGCAGGGTGGAGCATCAGAGCTTGATTGGCTAATTGCTCCAAAATTCTAGAAGTAGCAGCCTCTTGGGGTGGTTGAGGAGTTTACTACTGTAACTCATGACCCCACACAGTTGTACTCCCCCAAGTGAGTATAGGGAGATGTAAGTTAATTTTATAAACTTAATTAGTTTTTTAGGAATATGTATTTCTAACATTATATAGTAAGAGCATATGATTCTAACTTCATAGCACCTCTACATCTTCTTCTCTTCTCTGACACTCTCACCACCCTCGAGTAGACCCTCATTATTTCATGCCTGGACTTTGGCAATGGCTTGTTCTTTGGTCTCTTGCTCCAAGTCACTCAGGTCTTCCTCCACTGCAGTCCATCCTCCACTGAAGTGTCAAGGTAGCTTTCTAAAAGCACAGGTCTAACCAGGTTGGCTTTCATTAAGCAACCTCTAGTTACTGCAGATAATAATAAATTACTTCCCTGGGTTCTAGTGAGGACCAAATAATATATGAATAAAGCATTTACAGAGAAGATGCTTAATAAATTCTTATTTCCTCACTCCCTTCCTCTCTCCCTCCCTCCTTCCTTCCTTCCTTCCTTCCTTCCTTCCTTCCTTCCTTCCTTCCTTCCTTCCTTCCTTCCTTTTCTACCTTCTTTCAACACTCAGATCTAATTCCAAGTTTCTATCTACAGCTTCTATCTAAGCTACAGGAGGCTTTTCTGGTTCTTTACCCCCACCTCACCCCCAGTGCTACTCATGACTTCTCTCTGAGAGTTACTTTCCATTTTCTCTGCATATATTTTTTGTAGATTATACTTTTTATATTTGCTTCCCCATTTGATTATTAGTTTCTTGAGGGCAAGGACAGTGTTTTTATGATTTTTTCACACAATGGCTGATATAGAAATGTTTAATAAATAATTTTTGATTTACTATTACAGGGAGAGTAGGGTGCTCCAGAAATGGCCCCAAATCTTACAAAATTAGATTGAGAGAGGAAGGAGGCATATGTAATGGAGCTAGGGAAACGTTGCCATAATATAGCATTTTAGGACTTAGGACAACCAGAAGGTAGCATGAGTTAGATGAGACAAAAGCCCCCAGGAGCTTTAGTGAATAGGGGGTATAGTGAATCCAGTTTTAGTGTTGGCTAAAGGACATAAATTGAAATCCTTTTTAGTCACCTATCAGCTGTGTGATGTTGGGCAAATCACTTAACTTCTTTCTGTCTCAGTTTCCTCATCTGTAGTTTGAGATAATAAGTGTGCTTGCCTTGCTGAGTTTTGTGAGTTTTAAATAGATTAATATATGTATTTCACAAACTTCAAATTACTATATTAAAGTGAAGTATTTTTAATTATAGTCCCCAAAGGAAATAAGAGTGAAGAAAGAAAATTTTGACATGCAAAATTTGAGAACTGGAAGGGAACTCAGAGGTCACTTAGTCTAACCTGTTATTGAATAGCAATCCTCCTCACAGCATACTGGACAGATCCAGTTTCCACATAGCCTTTTTCAGTCTTTCCCTTAGCCATTTTTCCAACCCTCATTCATACTGCTTCCTTTCATGAACTCTACATTCTAATCAAACTGGTTTGCTCACAGTCCTCTGAACTTGGCATTCTCTCTTTCCACTCTGTGCCTTTTTAAAAGTGCTCTTTCCAGGATTGGAATGTAGTCCTTCCCCATTCCCAACCTCTCAGATTCAAGCCTCAGTTTATATGAGATGTTTTATGGGAAGATTTTCCTGACATCTGTCACAATTAACAAACCCAGGAGTTAATCTCTTCCTGCTCATATTACACTTATAATTTAAACTGTCCATCTCTAAAGTATAATGTATACCCTTTTTATTTTTTATGTTTTTGATTTGAATTTCTGTCTTCAGTGCTGCCCAGCAAATTGCATATAGTAAGCACTTAATATTTAATAAGATTCAATTGAATGAGAAGTCATTGCATCTCAAAGCAGCTCATTCCACATTGGAATAGCTCCTGTTGTTTGGGATGTTTTTTGTTGTTGCTATTGTTGGAGGTGGTGGTTTGGGGTTTTGTTTTTCTTTTACTTATTTCAAGTCTAAATTTCCCCCCTTTGCATTTTCTGCCCATTGTTCCTGTGTCTTTCCTGAGGAGCCAAGTAGAAGGAAAAGCCTTATTCATGTCACAACTCTTCCAATACTTGCACAGATCTACTAAACCCTCTTTGTGTTTTCTCTTCTTCAGGCTAGACCCCATTCCTTCAACTCATCTCAACCAAGATCTCAACACTTTCATCAATTTCACCGCATTTCTCTGAATGACATCTCTCTTACATCTAACCACAATTTCTTTCTCTGCAACTTGAACCTAATATTGCTTATTCTACCCTCCAGGACCAAGCAGAGCAAGTCTAATGCCTTTTCCACAGGAAAACCACATAAATAGTTGAAAATCAATATTATATACTCTAAGTCTCTTCTCTTTTCCAAGATAAAGATCCCTATTTCCTTCAGCCTATTCTCTGATGGCACGGTATCTAGCCCTTTACAATCCTGATTAGATTCTCCTTCAAATACTTACTTTATCTTGTGGCAGAATTGTTTGTACATTTATCCATGTTACCTGTATTCACTACATGATTGTCTGCAATCTTATATAATACAAACAACAACATCAACTAATATTTGTAAGGCACTCTGAGGTTTACAAAGTACCTTATAAAAAATATCTCATTTGATCCTCATCTACCATAGGTGCTATTAGTGTTCCCATTTTATAGATGATGAAACTGAAGCAGACACATTTAATAATTTGTCCAGGATTATGCAACTAGTGTGCATCTTAATCTGAATTTGAACTTAGGTCTTTCTAACTACAGATCCTATACTCCATCCATACCCCCTACCTGTCTCTAGCTAACTGTATCTCATTGATAACTATAAATATTTCTAGAGATATGAAGAGGATGCTTAGTGTTAAATTTACCTACAGACAATCAAGTGTGGGGAATAGAATACCTGTCCATTAAAATGTCACCTTATTTCAGATCCCAGGTAAATGTAGAATATCAAGAATCTTGAAAATCAGTAATGAATCAAACAATTATCCTCACTTAAATCAAACGCAAAGCAGATTGTTTCTGTAACATTAACTACAGAGTTGACATTTCTTTTACTATTAACTATATCAGTCTCTTGCAACTTTTTTTTAATTCCTGTACTCCAATCTCATTTTTAAAGTTATATTATCTTTTCAGCCTGCTTCTCTGTCCTTTAGACTCTTTACTTTAGAGACAATAAAATATGTTTCATTCCTCTTTGAACACTCCAGACATCTAAATTTATGTTTATTATGGTTCATTTAAATCATTAATGCAAACTCTAGCAGACAAGAACCTCAATTTGGATTATCAGCAATTACCTGAAATACTGTTATTGGGGGAGGGAGAGGAAGAGATCTTTGAAGATCAAAAAGCCCTAGCTCAGACTTTGAGATTTGTCACTTTAAACCCCACATTAACAATTAATTAAGAGCTCAAAATGTCAGATTTTATGCCACCTTCTTGACTTTTCATATATGATGAATAGGAGATGTTCATCCAAGAGCCCCAAAATATTTAAAACATTGCCTGATTCTACTTGCTGAAGAAATGACCAGGGAGATAGATGGCTTACTAGGATACCAGAGATGCAAGGGAGTAGTGCTTTAGTTTAGGAAACTTTGCCAAGGATTAACCAAGCCCTTACCTTCTCTCTCTTTCCTTTTACTCTCTGTCTATGTCTCTGTCTCTCTATACATGTACATATAAATATATATACATATATGTAAGTATATATGTGTCTATATATGTGCATACATACATATATGTACATATATGTAAGTATATATGTGTCTATATATGTGTATACATACATATATAGACATATATAATTTTCCCCTTCCATATGGAGTCATGACTATAAAGTAAATCAAATAAAGTCTGACTTTCACTTATGCTTTATAAGATTAGGTTCTCTGTTTCATAATCACACCTCATCAAAGTACAGATTAATTGAAAAAAAGATGTTTTCTTTATGCTGTTTTATTTGTCACAGAAGCATAGACCCTTGGAGATCAGAAATCGAAGCCAATGCCAATGAGGCAACTCATTTATGAGGGTGCCTCCAAATTGTCGTGGAGCTTGTTTGAAAATTTCCAGTGCAGAAAAACTTCCCAAGGCAATCTATATCACTTTTTGTTTTCTTTAATATTTAGAATGTGTTTTTCTCATATTAGGTTGAAATTATTCTCTCTACAAATACTTTATACCCATTGTAACTAGGTCTGCTTCCTTAAGATAATCAACCAAAGAATCAAAAATTAAGAGCTTACAATGATCCAGACTCTATGCTTAGTGCTGGCATAAGCAGAAAAAGTCTAATCCTTCCACATGAAAGGCTTTATTAAGATAGGAAACAGAGATTATGTACTGAAGATAGAAGTTATATCTGCCTCCCTCAGGTTTCCCCATCTCTAGGATAAACATTTCTAGTTTCTTCCACCAGGCTTTATGTGGTATAGTCATTAGACATCTCATCATATCACCATTGTTATCCTGTTTGCCCTTCTCTGGACACATTCCCACCAGTTTGTGAGTCTTTTTTAATGTGTGGCACCCAGAAATAGACATAATTAGTTAAGGAATAATCATCATTCTTTACCCGCTATGGGATCCAAACTCTTCCTAATCATTATGAATAGAATGAAGATCATCTGCAGAAACTGTTAGTGGGTGTTTTCAAGGTTAGCCTAGCCAAACAATTCGTAACCAAGTGTTCGCTCTATAGACAGTGAACCTTTCCATACTTTGATAAGTTGCTCCTTGGACATAATGTAAGCTGTTTCAGTACTGTATCCCAAATTCCTTTCAACGTGGCAGAAAATGACAAAATTTGAGTTCTATTATTACAGCCAGGACACTGAGGTATTTCAGTGGATAGAGCTCAGAAACTAATGTCAGAAAGACCTGACTTCAACTCCAGTGTCACACACAAACTCTCTGATCTGAACCAGTCTCTGTTTGCTTCAGCTTTCTCAAGAGTCAAGTAATTTCTTTCCTTTTTTCCTTCCTTCCTTCCATCCTTCCTTCCTTTTTTTCTTCCTCCCTCCTCTTTCCATCCCTCTCTCCCTTCTTCTTTCCCTTCCCTCCTTCCTTCCCCCTTATCACCATAAAAAGCATCCTAGTAGGCTACCAGACATGGTGCTGATAAAACTAAGCCTAGGATCATAGGATTTAGATATGGTCTAACAGGTCCCACCATGCCATAAATAGTGATAAGACATACTTCCTTTCCTCTTTCCACAAATGTTACTAACAGGTTAAACTGTTATTCATCATCTAAAGAGCTTAAGGTTTTCATTGCCTCCTATGTTATTGGGTCAGAGTTGATGGTATTTGACAACTCAGCCAGCCAGTGGCAAGGTGTCAGGGATTTCTGAACTACATTAGAAATATACTTCTTTCCCTTCAACCTTTTAACTTCACAGAGGAAAAAAAGCATTAGATAGTATTTCTCAGGATGCATAGTGTGTTATACTGTACCAAAAGCCCCGTGGCAACAACATACATCCCCAAATCCTCAGATAACAGTATATTTTTTCTCTTACTATAATGAAGTTAGTGGGAAACTAAAATCACAGGATTTCAGAGAGAAACCATTCCTTTCTTTCCTCTATTTTCTGGGTGTTTCCTTTATTTGCCCACAAGTTCTGCCTTCCCAGTATACATATAGACACACCTTGAGGACAAGATATTTCATCTTTGATTTTATTCGTAGCACCTAACTATGATTTGATATATATGTATATTTGAGATGTATGACTTCAGTCATTCAAATTTGTTCTCAGAACAATATTGATGTTACTGTATACAATGTTCTACAGGTTTTACTCATTTCATTCTTCATTATTTCATGTATCTTTCTATTTTTTCTCTAAAATCAACCAGTTCATCATTTCTTATAGCACAGTAGTATTCCATCACATTCATATACCACAACTTGTTTAGCTATTCCCCAATTCATGGGTATCCCCTCAATTTCTAGTTCTTTTCTACAACAGAGCTGCTGTAAATATTTTAGAACATATAAGTTATTTTGCTTTTTCCCTAATCACCTTGGGAAACAGACAATATTCTATTGAATATTTCTGCATCAAAGGGTATACACAGTTTGTTTTTTATTTTATTTTTTACTTTGAGAGCATAATTCCTGCTTGCTCTCCAAAATAGTTGCATCAGTTTGAAGTTCCAACAACAGTGAATTAGTGTTTCACGTTTTCCACATCCCCTTCAATATTTGTCACTTTCCCCTTCTATGATTTAGGCCAGTGTGATAGGTATAAGATGATACCCCAAAGTTGTTTTAATTTGCATTTCTCTAGTCAATAATGATTTAAAGCATTTTCTATATGACTATGTGTAGTTTTGATTTTGTCATTAAAATCTACCTGTTCATGACTTTAGATCATTTATCAATTGGTGAATGACATATTCTTACAAATTTGATGAAGTTTGTTATATATTTGAGACATGAGACCTTTCTCCCAGAAATTGTCCATAAAGATTTTCTCCTATTTTTTAAATTTTCCTTCTTATCTTGGTTATGTTGGTTTTACTTGAACAAAAAAAAATTAATGTAACCAAACTTTTCCATTTTATACCACACAATGTGAGAGCATTTTGTTCATAAATTCTTCTCCTATCCATAAGTCTGAAAGGTAATCCATGTTCTTCTAATTTTCTTATGATATCTTCCATATTATCTAGGCTATGTATCCATTCAGACCTTATCTTGCTTAATGGTGTAATATATACTACATTTATACAATATCTGCCTGACAACTTTCCAGTTTTCCCAATATTTTTACTAAATAATGAATTCTTGTCCCCAAAGGTTAAGTCTTTAATTTGTCAAACACATTATTATAATCAATTGCTACTATATGTCTGCTCTGTTACACTGATCTAGCTTTCTTTTTTTTAGACAGTGCCAACTAGTATTAATGATTTCTATTTATATATTTAAGATCTGTTATTGCTAAACCTCCCTCCCTTACTTTTTTCATTAATTACTTTAATATTATGACCCTTTTTCCCAAATGAATTTTGTTATTATTTTTCCAGATAAGGAAAATATTTGGGGGGATTTAATTGGGATAACATGAAATAGATTAGGTAAAGTTGTCATCTTTATCATATTGACTTTGTATACCCATGAACAATTAATATTTTGCCAATGACTTAAATCTATCTTTATCTGTATGAAAAGTGTTTCATAATTATGTTTATGTAGTTTCTGGGTTTGTTATTTGATAGGTATTTCAAACTATCGACAACCCTCTTGCAGGGTTTTGTTGCTGGTACATAGGAATGCAGAGGATCTATTTGGGTTTATGTTATATTCTGCTACTTTGCTAAAATCATTGTTTCCACTAATGCTTTTAGTGAATCTCTAGGATTTTCCAATTATATCATTAAATTATGTAGAAAACCGAGATAGTTTCATTACTTCATTGGCCATTATAATTTTTTCAATGTCTTTTTTTCATATTGCTAATGCTAACATTTCTAATACCATAGTGAATAATTTTGGTGACAATGAGCATCCTTGTGTAACTCCTGGTCCTACTGGAAAGGCTTAGAACTAATATCCATTACAAGAAATGCTTGCTGGTGGTTTTAGACAGATACTTCTCATCATTTTAAGGAAAAATATCTTTATGACCATGCTTTGACATGTTTTAATAGGAATGAGTATTGTATTTTCTCAAAAGTTTTTTTCTGCATCTACTGATATAGATTTTTATACATATACATACATATATTTGCACATACACATACATATATATGTATATATGAATTATTTGGATTAATAAGTAAAGAAAGAATCCTACCAAATTCCTTTTACTTAAAGTCATTACTTTACCTATTAATCCAAATAATTAATTTTTTTTTTTTATTATTCCTGCCTTTTTTTTTTTACTTCATCTGAAGCTCATTAGATTCTGCTCCAGTCCTTTATTTTAACTCTGTTTGTCTTTTTGTTTCAAGTGTGTCTCTCATAAACAATATATTGTTGGATTCTGGTTTCTAATTTATCCTGTTATTTGCTTCTATTTTATGAATGAGCTCATCCCATTCATATTTATAATTATGATTGCTATGTATTTACCTCCAAACTATTTTTTTCTGTTTCACCTTCCCTCTCTTTTCTTTTTTTTTTTTAAACAAAAACTTTATTAACTTCTGTTTTACATCATTCATTTCCGCCAGATTTTGAGTTACAATCATTTTCCCCCCATTATTCCCCTACCCAACCTCCCAGAATAGCAGTCCCACAAGATATCGCTTCCTCCAATCTGCTCTCTCCCATACCTTCTCCCATACCCCCATCGAATTTTCCATTAGAGGAAGATAAATCTTTGTGTCCCAATGCCTGCACATCTTATCTCCCAATTATAGGCAAAAGAGTATTAATAATAGTATTTATATATATATTTGAAATATTTAATGTTACGACCTCGAATTTCAGATCCATTTCCTTCCTCCGTTGTCACCCATTCCTTCTTGGGAGATAAGTAATTCAGTATATGTTGTACATGTCTAGCTATGCAAGACATTATCATAGTAGATATATTGTACAAGGATGCTTATAATTCCCTCCCACTCATCCCACCCCCCACCTGGTCCATTCCCTACATAATCCTGTCCCTCTTCTATAGTGGGTACTTCCAACCTCCCCTCCCCCCAAGGATGCCCTCCCATCCATCATCCCTCCTCTCATCCCCCTTCCCCTATCCTGCTGCAGGTTGAGATATCCCATTTAGTATGTATGTCATTTTCTACCTGAACCAAATTCAATGTGAATGTGGTTTTGCCTTTTTAGCCTTCCTTATTCTCCTCCTCCTTTGCACCCACTTCCCCTACATGAGATAGTTTACCCTACCATGTCTCTCCCCATCTCCTCTTGCTACTTTCCTCTCTCACCTCATAATTTCATCCCTTGAGTACTCTCCCTTCCCAACAAAATCAACCTATGCCCTCTATCCATATATAACTGTAACCATATACACACACCTTCACATATGTATTCATATGACCACACCCCCTTCATCCATTATTTTCATAGTGAGAAAGATATCATCAGTCACAGATATTGCTTTTCCATATAGGGATGTAAATAGTTCAACTTTGATAAGTTCCTTTTGATTTCTTTTCCCTGATTACCTTCTCAGGCATCTCTTGCTTCTTGTGTCTGGATGTCAAATTTTCTATTCAATTCTGGTTTTTTCCTCAAGAATGCTTGAAAGTCCTCATTCCACTGAATGACCATATTTTCCCCTGAAACAAAATACTCAGTTTTGCTGGGTAGGTGACCCTTGGGTTCATTCCCAGTTCTTTTGCCCTCTGGAATATCATATTCCATGCCTTCGATCCCTCAGTGTAGAAGCTGCCAGGTCCTGGGCTATTCTGATTGTGTTTCCACAATATTGAAATTGTTTCTTCCTGGCGCTTGTAGTATTTTCTCCTTGATCTGGGGATTCTGGAACCTGGCTATAATATTTCTGGGAGTTTTCTTTTTGGGATCTTTTTCAGGAGGTGATTGGTGGATTCTTTCAACCTCTATTTTGCCCTCTGGATCTAAAACATCAGGGCAGTTTTCCTTGAGAATTTCTTGAAGGGTGATTTCTAGGTTCTTTCTTTGATCATGGCTTTCAGGTAGTCCAATAATTTTAAATTGTCTCTCCTGGATCTATTTTCCAGGTCAGTGGTTTTTCCCATGAGATATTTAACATTGCCTTCTAATCTTTCGTTTGTTTGGATCTGCTTAACAGCATCTTGATTTCTCATAAAGTCACTAGCTTCCATTTGCTCCAGTCTAACTCTGAAGGAATGAATCTCCTCAGTGAACTTTTGAGATTCTTTTTCCATCTGGCAAATTCAACTTTTTAAGGCATTCTTCTCCTCATTGCCCTTTTGGGCCTCCTTTGCCATTTGAGCTAGTCTGTTTTTTAAGGTGTTGTTTTCCTCAGTCAGGCTGTTGACCCTCATTTCATACTTTTCCTGCATCCTTCTCATTTTTCTTTCCAATTTTTCCTCCACTTCTCTTATTTGATTTTTAAAGTCCTTCTTAAGGTCCTCTATGGCCTGCCACCTGCTCATGTTTTCCCCTGGGGCTTTTAGAGCAGGATTTCTGACCTCACAGTCCTTTTCCCGCTCTATACCCCCAAAATAGGAATCTAGGGTTGCATGTTTCTGTTTCCTTTGCCTTGGCATGTTGCCACTTGATTACCTGACTTTTGGGCTTGTTGCCACACTATGGCTTTAAGGCCAGATAGAGGAATTTTCGTCCCGAACGTGTGGGGGGCAACTTCCGTTTCTGGCAACCTGTAAACCCACCCACAACTTCCACCCTAGATCACAATCCAGATCCAGGGAGGTTAAAGCAAGAGCGATTACCCCCCAAGACTGATCGCTGGATCTCCCCACGATTTGTAGGCTGGAAGCCGGAAATGCCTCTGAAAACTACAAAATGGCGTGTCTCCTCAGCGGCTTCTGGCCCCCAGGGGAGGGAGCTGACGCATTCCCCAAATACAGGTCCCAAAGTCCATAGGACACTAACCTCTTACTTTGTCCTAGGCAAGTCTATGTTGATAATTCTGGCGTCTCCACAGTTCCTGGTGTTCTGGGGTTCCTCCAGCCGGCTGCTGGCCCTGCCGCCCTGGGGCTAAAACCTCGGCTCACGTGGACCTGGGCTCGGCTCGGCTCCTGCGCTCTGTGCGCTGCCGGCTCCCAGACCACTGCGCTGGTCCTTCCTGCAGGGTGCTAGGCTGTCCTCAGCGGGAGGTTAGCTTCTCTGTGTCGTTCTGTGGGTGCTGGGGCTCCAGAAGTTTTTCAGAGTCCTTTTTTACATAGTTTGTGGAGAATCTGGGGGCAGAGAGGCTTGGAGGAGCTGTTTCTACTCCGCCATCTTGGCTCCGCCCCCCCAAATAATTAATTTAACATTGTAATTAGTTAATCTTTAAATGTTTGGTAGAAATAACTTGTAAATGCATGTGGTCTTGATGGGTTTTCTTTTAGATTTTTGAAAAAAAATTTTTTCAAAGATTTCCATTTAATCTCTACCTTATGGGATTTAGTAAGAAATTGTTTTTAAAAATTGCATAATCATAAGTGAACTGTACTGAATTAGAACAGAGACTGGGAGAAGACCTAATAAGTAGAAACTTGCTTTAAAAACACATGCTTAAGATGCACATGTTTAAGATTGTATACAAAATTATTCGTTTGTATGGAAGAATACCTCCACCAAACTGTATCTCCTGCCTCATCTTAAATTGATGTTGCCCTGAGTTGTCATAGATTATTCCAGATAATCATGAATCAGTGTGATTGGTCCTGAGGTATTTTTTTATTTTATTTCCTTAATAGTATATTCCCAATTACATGTTAAGAGAGGTTTTTTTTTTTGCATTCATTTTTGTAAAATTTTGAGTTCCAAATTTTTTTCCCTTCCTCCCTTCCCTGCCCCACCCCTAAAACAGCAAGCAATCTGATGTAGATTATATAAGTGGAATCATGTTAAATATGTTTTGGCATTAGTCATGTTGTGAAAGAAGAATCAGACTCAAAGGGGTAAACCACAAGAAAATAAATGAAGAAAGTGAATTTATCAATATTATCCCCATTTATTTATTTATTCTCCATTTATCAATTGTGGATTGACATGTATTCTTTTTTTTTTTTGCTTTTTGGAGAGCAGTTGGGGGTAAGTGACTTGCCCGAGGTCACATAGCTAGGTTTTTGTTTGTGTGTGTTAAGTGTCTGAGGCTGGATCCGAACTCAGGTCTTTCTGACTCCAGGGCCAGCGCTCTACTCACTGCACCACCTAGTCGCCCCCAACATGTATTCTTATAAATCTGAATCAGTACTGTATATATTTAAGGAACTAGGCCTCTATCAAAAACACTGACTGTAAAAATTGTTTCCCAGATTTCTGCTTTTCTTATTATTTTTATCACATTTTTTGTGGAAAATCTTTTAATTTAAAGTAATCAAAATTATCCATTCTGTATTCCATAAAGTTCTCTATCCCTTGTTTAGTTATAAATTCTTCCCTTCTCTATATATCTGTCTGGCAAACTATTTCTTGCATTCATGATCTATTTATGGTATCATTCCTTATATTTAAATTATATACCCAGATTGACCTTATGTGATATGGTATGCGATATCGGTTTATGACTAGTTTTTACCATACTATTTTCCAGTTTTTCCAGAAGTTTTTGTCAAATAGTGATTTCTTATCCAAGAAGCTGGGATCTTTGTGTTTATCACAGAATAGATTATTATAGCCATGGGCAACTGTGTGTTACACACCAAATCTATTCCACTGATCCACCACTCTATTAGACAGCACCAAATAGTTTTTATGATTGCTATTTTATAATATAATTTTAGTTTTGGTACAGCTAGCTTACCTTCCTTTGCATTTTTTCATTAATTCTCTTGACATGCTTGACCTTTCATTGATCCAGATTAATTTTCTTATTATTGTTTTCTAGCTCTACAAAATAAGTTTTTATAGTTTAATTGGTATGGCATTGAAGAAGCAAATTGATTCAGGTAGAATTGTCATTTTATTGTATTAGCTGGGATTATATATAAGAAATTGATATTTTTCTAATTATTTATATCTGACTTTATTTGTGTGAATTTTTTTTTGTAATTTTGTTGTTATAATTCCTGTGTTTGTCTTGGCAGGTAGACTCTAAAAAATATTTCTACTTCTATCTCTCATTGCTGAGCTTTGTTAGTAATATATAGAAATGCTGATGATTGTGTGGGTTTATTTTATATCCTGCTTATATCCTGTATATAACTTTGTTAAAGTTGTTTTTTTTTTTGTTGATTCTTTAGGGTTTTTTAAATATACCATCATATCATCTACAAAGAATGATAGTTTTGATTCATTGTTGCATGTTCTAATTCCTTCAATTTCTCTTCTTCTCTTATTGCTAAAGCTTCATTTGAACAATATTGAATAACAGTAATGATAATGGGCATCCTTGTTTCAGCACTGATCTTATTGGGAATGTTTCTAGCTTATCTTCATAACATATAATGCCTGCTGAGGTGCTTTTAGACAGATAGTACTTATAATTTTAAGGAAGACTCCATCTATTCCTATGCTCTCTGGTGTTTTTAATAGGAATTGATGCTATATTTTGTTAAAAGCTTTTTCTGTATCTATTGAGATAATTATATGATTTATATTAGTTTTGTTATTGATGTGTTCAGTTTTACTGATCATTTTTCTAATATTAAACCAGACTTGAATTCCTGGTATAAAACCCACCTGGGCATAATGTGGTAGTTTCATGATAAATTGTTGTAATATCTTGTCTAATATTTTATTCAAAAATTTTACATCAATCTTCATTAGAGAAATTGATCTATAATTTTCTTTCTCTGTTTTGGCTCTGCCCAGCACCATATTTGTGTCATAAAAGGGATTTGGTAGGACTCCTTCGTCTATTTTTCCAAATAGCTTATACTGTATTGGAATTAAATGTTTGGTAGAATTCACTTCTAAATCCATCTGGACCTGGAGATATTTTTCTTTGGGAGCTCGTTGGTGGCTTATTCAACTTCTCTTTTCTGAAATGGGGTTAAATAGTTTATTTCCTTTTCTGTAAATCTGGTCATTTGCATTTTTGTAAATATTTGTAAATATGCATTTCACTTAGATTGGCAGGGTTTTTTTGCATGCAGTTGAGAAATAGAGATCCTAATTATTACTAGACTTTACTCTTCATTGGTGGGGAATTCTCCCTTTTCATTTTTGATACTGGTAATTTGGTTTTCTTCTTTATTTTTTTAAATCAAATTAACCAAAGGTTTAACTATTTTCCCCATAAAATCAATTCTTAGTTTTATTTACTAGTTCAATAGTTTTCTTAATTTCAACTTTATTCATCTCTCCTTTAATTTTTCAGAATTTCTAATTTGGGATTTAATTTGGGATTTTTAATTTTTTTCTGGCTTTTTTAGTTGCATGCCCAATTCATTGATCTCCTCTTTCTCTATTTTATTCATGGAAACTTTAAGATATATAAAATTTCCCCTAAGAACTGTTTTGACTGCATGCCATAAGTTTTGGTTCCTTGTCTCATTATTGTCATTTCCTTTGTTGAATTTATTGATTGTTTCTATGATTTGTTGTTTGACCCCCCACTCATTCTTTAGGTAAAGATTTATTAGTTTCCAGTTAGTTTTTAGTCTACTTACCATGGTGCTTTATTTCACAAAATTTTATTGCATCATGATCTGAAAAGGAGGAATTTAATGTTTCTGCCTTTCTTCATTGCATTGTGAAGTTTTCCTCCCTCGTACATGGTTAGTTTTTGTGTGAATGTCATGTATCACTGAAGAAAAAGGCATATTCCTTTCTATCCCTATTCAATTTTCTCCAGAGGTCTATCAGGTCTACCTTTTCTAAAATTATATTTATCTCCCTAACTTTTTTGTTTATTTTGTGCTTAGTTATCTAGTTCTTAGAGGGGGAGGTTGATGTCTCTCATTAGTATGATTTTGCTGTCTATTTCTTTCTGTAACTCACTTAACTTCTCCACTAAGACTTAAGATGGTATAACATTTGGTGTATATTTGTTTAGTATTGATATTAATTCATTGTCCATGATACCTTAAGCAAGATGTAGTTTCCTTCCTTATCTCTTTTAATTAGATCATTTTTTTTCTTTTGTATTTTGTTCTTGCCCTGATAGTTCTGAAATTTGGCTGCAATATTCCTTGAAGTTCTCATTTTCGGATGTCTTTCAGTAGGTAATTGCTTGATTCTTTCAATGACTACTTTACTCTGGTCCTAGGATATCAAGGCAATTTTCCATGATAATTTCTTGAGAGATGCTGTCCAGGCTAATTGTTATTCATGGCTTCCATCTAGTTTAATAATTCTTAAATTCTCTCTCCTGAGTCTATTTTCTAGGTCTGTTGCTTTTCCTTTGAGATATTTTATATTTTCTTCATATTTTTATCCTTTTGATTTTAACTGATTCTCTTTCATCACATTAGTGTTGTAGAATCATTAGCTTCCATTTGCCCAATTCTAAAGTTTAAGGACTTATTTTCTTCAGTTAACTTTTGTATCTCCTTTTCCATATGTTCAATTCTACTTTTGAAGGAGTTGTTTTCTTCAGTCAGTTTTGGTACTTCCTTTTCCAAGCTGTTGACTCATAATTTTGCACAAATCTCATTTATTTTCCCAATTTTTCTTCTACCTTTCTTAATTGAATTTTGAGATCCTTTCTGAGCTCTTGAAAGAGAAATTTTTAGGCATTTTAATGTTCTCACCTGAGTTTGTGTTTTGGTTTTCCTTGTTGCCAGAGTAGCTTTATGTGGTAAGGATTCTTTTTGTTTCTTGCTCATTTTTCAGGCTATTTTAATTTTAAATTTGAGCTCTGCTACTACAGCACAGGGAGCACTATCCCAAACTTCTGCTAGGGGCCATGGGGCTGGTGCTAGCAGCTTGCTAATTGTACTGGGGGTGGCATAGTCTAATCGTGCCTCTTCTGCCAGGGCTCTGGCCTTCACAGTTTCTCTTCTGTGCTGGGGCTGAAGGCCTCACTGCTGGCCTGGTGAGCTAGGACTAAGAGGCCTAAGTTGCTGATACGTTTTGCAGATAAGAGCCCCTGCTGGATTGCCCAGACACCATCTGTGCTGGCCTGCACTCCCCTTTTGCCCAAGTGAAACAGACCTTTCCAGAAATCCTTCTAAATTATCTCAAGATAAAAAATGGCTTCACTCTGTCTTTCTGGGGGTTCTGTCACTCTGGAATGTATTTAGATGCTTGAGTTACCATCATTTCTGAGTAAAACTGGGAAGAACTCAGGCAGCTTCCTTGCTACTCTTTACCCCCTATGCTTTTTTTCTTAGGAAGCTTATTTATGGCCTGTTCATTTCTTTTCTAAAATAATTTTATTTAGGTATTATATTTCCTCTCCTGTTAATCTAAGGATTTTATATTTTTAATAAATATTATTACATTTCACTTAAATTGTTGAATTTATTGACATGTAGTTGGGCAAAATAATTCCTTATAATTGCTTTGATTTCATCTTCATTAGTGATATGTTCACCTTTTCTTTCATTTTTATTACTAGTGATTTAGTTTTCTTCTCTCTTTTCTAAATAATATAAACCAATAGTTTATCTATTTTATTGCTTTTTCCCATAAAGCCTATTTTTATTAATTGAATAATTTTTCTTACACTCAATTTATTAATCTCATCTTTAACTTTTAAGATTTCCAATTTGGTGTTTAATTGAAAATTTTTAATTTGTTCTTTTTTTATATTTTAATTTCATACCCAATTCATTGGTCTGCTCTTTACCATGAGCATTGTTTTGAGGATAAAATGAGGTAACATTTTAAACTACTATGCAAATTGTAAGGGGTTATATAAATATTTTAAAGGGCTTTGCAAACATCAAAGTGTTATATAAATGCTATTTTTATTATTACTTCTGATATGACTTTGGGAAATTCTGTGACTTTTCCAGCCCTTCATTTTCCCATATGAAAATAAGGATCTTGGGTTCCATGGCCTTCAAGTTCCATCCCCTGTCTAGATTTATCATTCTTAAGTACTACAAGAACTGATGAATAGAAGTCAATTCACCAAAATCTCAAATCAGACTGCCACTTAACATTTCTCTTACTCTCTCATAGAAAGAATGAGTATACCATACACTGTCCAGATTATTGCAATTGACTCTTCCATGGTCCTTTTACCTCCTTTCAACTTCAATTAATCTTTCAAATTACGTAGATAGATAGATATTTACAAAAATTTCACCTTCTATATATCATCCCTTCACTCAAAAAAAAAAAAATCTTTCATGGCTTTTAGAATAAATTGCATATTTACCTGTGCAGGGCTTGCCATTATCTGGATTGACCTTATTCACTTTCTTTGCCTCAGGCTGCTCATTCCTTTCTATGATCCTTCTTATCATTTGTTTTCCCAGATAGTTGTAAAATTGCATCATACTGTTAATTCCTTTTTTGATTACATGTCACTACTCTTCCCCTTTTATGTTAAATTTGCCATCTTGTGACCTGGCAGATTAAGTCTCCCAACACTTTTGGACACTGTAATTAGAGCCCTACTCATTAGCCTTGCTAAGATAACTGCTTCTTTCCTTTCTCACCAAATCATCTGGATAAACATCCATTTTTTTTTCTGATCACCCAGATACGGTTGAAGTAAATGGCATTCAACTGGCATGTGTGCAGACAGCTTATACTGTGTATGCCACTACTGTCTAATAAAATAAAAATGCCTAAATCCTACCTAACTACAAAGTAACCCATGTAGAAAAGTGTGGTAACTGATACCAAGACTGCTGTCCCCATACCTAGGATCAAAGGATCAAATGTCAAATGCCAAATAGTACAACTGCCTCATTTAACAGATGAAGTAACTGAGAATTGGGGAAGATCAGTGACTTGCCCAAGGTTTACCTATTCATCATTACCATACTTAAAAGGGTAGAGCTCTAGCCCCAATTATCTCAGCTACTTAGAGCTAACATTTAGACCACACTTTCATGTTTGCTAAACCCTTTACACACATTATTTCATTTAATCTTCCTGGCAACTCTGCTAAGTCTGAGCTTTCCTTATCCCACTTTTACAGATGAGGAAAGTGAGTCTGAGAGTAATGTAGTAGCTTTCCCCAAGAACAGACTGCTACTAAATATCTGATGCATGTATTATTGAAACTCATATTTTCTTGCCTCCAGGTCAAGCAATTTAACCAATATGTCAGATTACATCATGTAGTTGAAATCTCCGCAGGACTTCACTCTATTTTATCAAACCATCTAACATAGATAGACATAGACATAGATACAGATAAATAGATATGTTTATATCGAGAGTTTGTATATGTACACATATCTAGATATGTTTATACACATATGTATGTGTGCACATATATGCATACATGTGCATGTGTGTATATACAGAGAGAGAATGTTAGAGTTTAATTCTATCACCCATTAGGAATTCAATAAAGTATATGATATGGAGTAGGTTTAATTTCATTTCCTATCAAATTGCTAACCATTTTTTCCCTACAACATTTTTGAGTTATTCATTCTCTATTTTATTTGTTTCAAATTTTTCTAGAAGCGTATCAATCACCAATTACTTTAATGTGTTTACTTGAATGTCTAGTTTGCCTTTTCTATTCCATCCATCTCTTTATCACACAATCATAGATTTATACCTGGAATGACTTTCAGAAGTCATTTATTCCATCATCTTTATTTTGCAAAGAAACTAAAGCCCAAAGAGATTGTGATATGCCTAAGTATGAGGCATAATTTGAAATCTGGTCCTCTGATTCTAGAAACAATTAAATTCAATTTCAAATCAATAAACATGTATTAGTCACCTACTGTATGTCACATATGGTGCTAGATGATGGGAATAAAAAAGAGTAAAAGATAGTGCCTGCCTTCAAGAAGATTACAATCTAATAGAGAAGAAACATTCAAGGAAATGTATAGAAAGCAAAAATCAGAAATCCTTCCACTGCACCAAACCAACTCTACAAGTTGAACTGAAGGGAAACGTTAATCTTTCGGAAAAAAAGAGGAGGAACACAGATTTAGAATTAAAGAGGACTTTGGAGTTGGCCATTTTATCTGACTCTGAGGAAGAGATGAAATTGGGAAAGCAGAATTCATTTGACCAAGACCACATTGGTATAAAATGACAAAACTGGATTCCTGTTCTTTCCTAAGGAGCAGGGGACTTATTTATATGGCCATGAGTAATCAAGTTAAGCAAGAGAGAGTGAAGGTATACAAATCTGGGGCCATTGGAAAATATGAGATGAACACTTCAATGAGCAAATAATAGACACACATACTACATATGAGATCTATGAGGACCATAATCTCTCCAGTTTTCAGTTTCCTTTTCTATAATAGCAATGTTTCTGTACTATATGGCCACTAAATTCCCTTCCAATTCTAGATTTTTGATCTCATCATCATATTTGGTGCTCACAAAGAACAACAAATGCTAAAGCAGAAAAGAAGAGTATGGTTCATTCCTTGAGGACCAAAGGCCACACAGTGGCAGCAGCTTCAGCCTCCTCCTTGGAGTCCATAGGTCCCTGCTGCCCACCCACGGCTCCTTTCCTGAATGGCAGCACAAAGACACAATAAGTGAACCAGCTTCCTTGGATGTGATAACTCCAATAAGACCCGCTCAGGGTCACACAGCTAGCAAGAATCTGAGGCAGAATTTGAATTCAAGGTCTTCCTGACTCCAGGTTGCACTTAGTTTCCCCCAAGAAGGAAGGACTTTTCCAAAAAGGAAAGAAGATGGAAGTGACTTTTTTTAAAGTGCCTATGTTGTGATATTTTCATTTAGATGAAAAGTGGGGAGAAAAGACCCTTTCTCTATTCCTCCCATTTAAATTTTCTCAATGGGTTATGTCCCAGAATGTGATAAAAAAAATAAAACTTCATTCTTATATTATACATGTTTATATTACCCATAGTCTATAGCACTCTTCTTGGCACTTAAATATTTGCAGATTGGGCTTGAAGCTATTAGTATTATAAAAAAGAAACAGTTAGGGGCAGCTAGGTGGCGCAGTGAGTAGAGCACCAGCCCTGGAGTCAGAAGGACCTGAGTTCGGATCCGGCTTCAGACACTTAACCCACACAAACAAAAACCTAGCCATGTGACCTTGGGCAAGTTACTTAACCCCAATTGCCCTAAAGGGGCGGCTAGGTGGCGCAGTGAGTAAGAGCGCCGGCCTCGGAGTTGGGATGACCTGAGATTGGATCCGGCCTCAGAAAATGAGCACCCACACATAAATAATGACTAGCCGTGTAACCTTGAGCAAGTTACTTAACCCCAATTGCTTAAAAAAAAAAAGAAACAGTTTTGGAAAATATTAGGGCAGAAACTGGGCATAGACCAACATCTGATATCATATACCAAAATAAAATCCAAAAGGTGCAGAATTTAGACATAAAGGCTAATTCTATAAAGAAACTGGTGGAGGTGTGCTAGGTGGCACAGTGAATAGAGCACCAGTTCTGGAGTCAGAATGACCTGAGTGCAAATCTGGCCTCAGCCACATAACACTTACTAGCCATGTGACCTTGGGCAAGTCACTTAACCCCAATTGTCCTCAAAAAAAAAGGAAGAAAGAAATTAGGGGAGCAAGAAACAATTTATCTGTTAGATTTATGGAGAACAGAGGAATTTATGACCAAACAAGAGAGAACATTAAGAAATGAAAAATGGATAATTTTTATCATATTAAATCAAAGAGTTTTTGCACAAAGACAAATGCAACCAAGATAAGAAGGGAAGCAGAAACTAGGAATTTTTACAATTAATGTTTCCCATAAAGGCTTCATTTCCAGAATATATATATATTTAGAGAGAGAGACCTGAGTCAAATTTACAAGAATACAAGTCATTCCCCAATTGATAAATGGTTAAAGGATAGGAACAGGCAGTTTTCAGAGGAAAAAAAATAAAGCTATCTATAGTCCTATGGGAAAAAAATGCTACAAATCCCTATTGATTTGAGAAATATAAATCAAAAACAACTCTGTGGTACCCCATTGCACCTATCAGATTGGTAAATGGGACAAAACAAGAAAAAGATAAATGTTCAAGAAAATGTAGGAAAATTGGGACATTCATTCATTGTTGGTATGGTGGAGATGTGAGCTGATCCAACCATTCTGGAGAGCAATTTGGAACTATATTCAAAAGGCTATAAAAATGTGCATACCCTTTGATGCAGCAATACCACTCCTAGAGCTGTATCCAAAGAGATCATAAAAATGGGAAAAGGACAAAAATACTGTAAAAAAAATATGTACAAAAATATTTATAGGGGCTCTGTTGGCAGTGGCCAAGAACTGGAAATTGAGGGGATGCCCATCAATAGCAGAATGGCTGAACAAGTTGTGGTATGTGAATGTAGTGCAATACTATTGCATTATAAGAAATAATGAACAGGTGGACTTCAGAAAAACTTGGAAAATACTTATATGAACTGATGCTGAGTGAAGTAAGCAAAACCAGGAGAACATTGTACACAAAACAGCCACAGTGTGTGATGACTGATTTTAATAAACTTAGCTCTTCTCAGATACAAAGGCTTAAAACAGTTCTAAAGGACTCAATGATACAATCCACATCCAGAGAAAGAACTATGGAGTCTGAATGCAGATCGAAGGAGACTATATTCTTTTTATTTTGTTTTGTTTTTCTTCCACCCATTTTTTTCTAATTCTTCTATACAACATGACTAATCTGAAAATATGTTTAATAGGAATGTATATGTAGAGCCTATATCAGACTGCATGCTGTCTTCAGGAGGGGGAAGGGAAGGGAGAGGGTCAAAACTTAAAAATTATAGAAGTGAATTTGAAAACTGAAAATAAATAAATTAACTTTAAAAGAAAGAAAAAAGAAAAATATGAAGAGATTTAAAAGTCCTGGGCAGAGGTAATGATTTTGCTGAAGAATTAGAGAAGGAAATCCTGCCTCTTCTCCCACTATTCTTTAGCAAGCCAAACTCATTCCCTTGCAGGTTGGTCTAAACAATGGAAATTCATTATTGGTATTTTACCGCATAGCCCAGAGCTCAAGTCTAGTTTACAGATCGATAGAACAAATTTCTCATTGAATAAATCCTGGCAAGGGTTCAAAAAATGAATTATTTTTCTAAATCAGCCTTTTAAATTAGTTTAAATTATTTTTAATTGTTTTGTGAGAATTACTATCATATGAACAAGGGGGAGGGGATTATTGGTGTAATGAATTATTCATAGTAGGGACTTTTGTTGTAATGAGATCTTTCAGACACTATCATTATAGGCCATTGTTAGAAACTTAACAATTTTTATTACTTTTTTGTTGCAATGATGTTCTTTGTAATGAAATTTCACTACATCAATTAGCTTTTATGAAATTATCCAATTCACCAAATCACCCAGGTAAAAATATTTGTGTCATCTTGGACATGTTGCTCTTCTGTTGTTCATATCTATTCACAAAACCCTGTTAAGTTTTCTTTCTTTCTTTTTAAATTGGCAACAAAATATCTATAGAGGAAGTCTTTGTGATAGCAAAAAAGTAGGGGAAGGGAGGATGGGTACCCACCCATCAGTTCAGGAATGTCCAAACAAATTGGTGTGTATGAATTTAATAGAATACTATGGTACAGAAATTAATGAAGAACATAGAAAACAAACAAACATGGGTGTTTTTAATGAAATGATGCAGAGTGAGAAAATCAGAACTAAAAATACAATATAATCAATGGCCAAAGTAAATGGTATCCACACAAAAAGTAATTGAAATTGAATGAATAGAAATAAACCACGTATCTTGTTCAAGAAATATAGTTTTCCCCTTCCTTCCTGAATTGAAGTAGATGGACATTGTCAGACATGGTTGCAAAATTGTTTGGCTTTAATTAAATAGTTTTTGTTATTGTAGGGAAGAATTTTATTTGGCGGGGTCATTTAAGGAAAATAGTTACAGTATAAAAAATAAAGGGCAACTCTAAAATTATTTTTATAGAAATATAGGGTTAACATATAAAATTTAAAAGGGTACCTGTCAGCTAGCGAATAATTGACCATATTTTAAAGTATCATCATAATGAAATATTATGGCAACAAAAGAAAATGGATGAAGTTAAGGGATTCACTGCAATATAAGAAAATCTTCCCAGCTCTAAATCTATGATCCTATGATTCTAAGTAATGTAGAGTAAAGTAAGCATAACTAAGAGAACAAAATGAACACTGACTAAAATGGCAAATGAGAACAACACTACAAAGCAGTTGAACTTTGATGAATTAGAATAAACAATCCTACTCTGCAGAACTGACAGTGAAATATACTTCCTACCTTTTAACAAAGAAAAAAGAAGGTGGGTGAACCATTTTTGTATGTTTATGTATAGGGCTGGGGCTATGGATGAAACTCTCCATCTTCATATCAAAGTGAAGATGCATACACTTTGATAAATGTGTGCGTACACATTCACACATATGTATTTATATTTCATTTAATATTTCCCAATTGCATGTAAAAATTTTAACTTCATTTTTTTTCAAATTTTGAGTTCAAAATTCTCTCCCTCCTACCTTTCCCTTCCCTCTCTGAGAAGGCAAGCCAATTATGCATGTGAAATCATGCAAAATTATATCCATATTAGCTATGTTGCAAAAGAAAACACAGACTAAAAAAGGCAAGAAAAGAAATTTAAAAGTATACTTCAGTCTTCATTCAGAGTTCTCTCTCTAGAGGTGGATAGCATTTTTTCATCCTAGGTCATTTGGAATTTTCTTGTTCAGAATAACTAAGTCTTTCATATCTGATCATTCTTACAATATTGCTGTTAGTGTATACATTGTTCTCTTGTTCTATGTGCTTTATTTTGTTTCATTTTATGTGTCTTATTTTTTTCTGAAATCATCCTGCTTGTGTCTTATAGAATGACAGTATTCTATACACACATATATACATATATATGTGTGTGTGTATGTGTATATTGCATATACGTTTGTGTACAGGTATACCTGTGTATACATATAGGTATATATTTATATATACACACATGTATGTGTGTATAGATGCATATATGAATATATACATCTACACATATGTTTTGTGGGATAGATTGATTAATTGATATTATATATACACACAAATGGGTCCTTTTACTTTTCTTTAATATCTTTGGGATACAGATTCAGTAGCTGTATTGATAAGTCAAAGAGTATGCAGTTTTATAACCCTTTGGTCATAATTCAGATGTGCATCTTTTCAACACGTTAATATGAGACGTAAGCTACAGGAAAAAATAAGTTGCGATAGGTTAAAGGATAAAAGGATGGGTAAAAACTATGAAAAGTAAACTCTTCTGATGGAGTGGAATGACTTCAAAGTACCAGATGTTTGAAACTTGTTTCAAAAATCCATTTAAGTCATCATGGTGCAGGGAAGACTACTGTAGAGTGAGATAATTGTGTGAATCGTGTAAAAAGCAGTGCCATCTTTGAGATAGACCTTAACACATTCATGTCTTTTCAGCCTGCTTAACTCCTGTCTCAAAACTCCCATAAGTTATAGACAGGGCTTCTACCCAAGACATGAGAAGTCTTCCTCTGGAACTTTTTACATTGTGGCGTCAGAATGTGTCAATACATACAAATTGCAAGCTACAATTGCATGGCATTTACTATCAATATTAAACTGAGAGAAATGCTAAAGGTATGAGTCTTTGTTGTTCAATCATCATAGGCTTGACCTTTCACAGATTAGCTGACATTGGGGTCTCTGGTCTTCCATGAAGGAGTTCAAATCCCCTGATGCACATTTGCAAGGAGAATCCAAATTGCAATTACCTGGGACTATGATGTAACATAAGGTCCTTTCTCATTTATTGTGTTTTCTAGCATCATAAATGATGTTTATAGCCATTACCCTCTGGTACATGCCACCTGTGACATACTCCCCTTATTCTTCAATTCCCAAGATTCTTGCTGTACAAAATAAGCTTAAACCATACAACAGAGATGGGAAATGGTACTCCCCAAAGCTTTTTTCCCCATTTACAATTGATAGCTATCAAACATTTTAAATACCCAACAGACCTCTTCTCTTTGCATCCTTTAGCTTTTGCAGACTAGAAAACTGCTTCTACGTTTTCAACCCTGGAGACTAGAATGCCTGAAATCTTGCATATGACAGCAGTTCCTCGCTGTGACGTTCACATCTAACTAGCTGTTTCTTCCTTTCCCTCATTTTAATTGGAAACTTGCAGCCATAGTAACAACACAATAACTTTTTTTGTGTTTTCTTTCCTCCCAGTTGGCATTTTGGCTTGGAAATAACATTTTTTCCATTTCTTTAAAAAAAATTTCTCCATCCTTTAATTTGCTTTTGCAATTACTTAATGAATTTTCTCTGAATTTGTGTAGAACAGCTGTCTCTATAAAAATAAGCCTAGCTTTACCCTCCCAATGAGAGCCCAGAGGCTGTCATGAAGACACCTTCAGCATCCTGCAATACCTCTGCTTAGGGGAAGGATATACAGGAAAGCCTGCCAACAGGCTGAATGTCTCAAGAGTACTGGACAGCATGGAGCCAATCATTGGTCAGCTTATTCTTTGGTGTGTGGCCAGATGTAACTAAAAAACTGGGGAGATACTGAAGGTTATTATCAGACTTTGGACACTACTCTTATTGTTATAGTGAAATCAAAACTAGAATTAGCTAGTAAATGTTATCTATTATTGACATTTTTCTACTTTCTGATTTTTTTCCCTCAAATTTGCCCAATGTTATCATATTTACATAAAAATATTATTATTAGTAGTTGCTCATGAAACTTCAGTGGTTTCCTATTGCCTCTTGGATCAAATACAAATTCCTGCTTGCCATTTAAAGTCATTCAACAGTCTAGCTCCAAATGATCTCTCTATGTGAGGGACTGTTAACTTTTTTGTGTGTGTATGCAGCATGGGCGCCATTAACAATCCAGTGAACTCTGTAACCCACTTAGATTTTTAAAAAATGAATAAACTAAAATACTGAAGATTATAAAGGAAGCCAACTATATTAAAATGTAGTTATTAAAACTTTTAAAAATAAAAATATATAGACCCTATGTTAAGAATCCCTGCTTTACTCTGACTTCATATTACTCCCCTTTCCAGCACTCTTAGCCTAGATTCTGTTGCCTGTACAAGATGTTTCATTTCCTCACTTTGTGACTTTATGCAGACTGTCTCCCATGTGTGGAATGGTCTTCTTTCTTACCTCCTTTTTTAGAATTCCCAGCTTCTCTCTAAATTCGATTTAAGTGATGTTTTCCATATGAGCTTTTTCTTATACCACCCAGTTGTTAATGCTCCCTCATCCTCCTATATTACTTTATATTTAATGTGTGTGTATGTGTGTGTGTGTGTGTGTCTGTGTGTGTGTGTGTGTGTGTGGAGAGAGAGAGAGAGAGAGAGAGAGAGAGAGAGAGAGAGAAAGAGAGAGTCTATGATATGTTTTGTTTTTTTACTCTGTGTGTCTGTCTCTGTTTTGTCTCTAGTTAGAAAGATCTAGCTATAGATAAATCTAGATATATCATGTCTATATAGATATTTATATCTCTACCTAGATATATCTATAGATTTCTATATAGAGGTGTGTGTGTGTGTGTGTGTGTGTGTGTAGATACAGAGAGAGACAAAGAAAGACAGACAGACAGAGGAAGAGAGAGAAAGAATAGAGATTAATTTCTTTAGTCTCACTACTTGAAAACCAGATCTGTTATACATTATACTTTCCCATGATTTTCTGGTACCTTGAAAGGGTTGGGGAAGTCTCTGTCTTGTCATAGGTCTGAGGCCTCACAGATTATGTTTTGCACTTTTGAGGTCCCATCACTGACACCCTAGTTCCATTTGAACATATAACATCCACTTAGCTTTTGCAAAGGAATATTTATTTTAATATCTATAATACCTCAGATCGTGAGACCTTTATACTACCTCATTCTCTGAGAACATAGGGAAATTAGTCATAGTTTAACTCATTTCCAACATAGAATTATTACTATCAACTTCAAGTCTCATTGGGTTAGCTTCAGAGAATATTGCTTCTTAAGATTTCTTTGTTGGGTTGGCTGCAACATCCACTCTGAAACCCTGAGATCTGAGATTTGCATGTCTGTGAGTCAGGACATCTGTACATTACACTTAGAATTCCTTAGAAAAAGACACATGTACCAAAACTCCCCATGCCCCAGTCATTTCTTGGGACCACATAACCTAAGGTATGTGGGAGGAGTAGGGGTAGAAGGCCAATGTGTAATGTGGTCCTTAAGGCTTTCTTTCTTGTGTGCAGTTTCAGCCACAATGAGTGAAGGAATCCTTCATCCTTAGGCTTTAATTACTTAAAGAGAGAGATTGTTCTGAGTCAGGTAGGTTAAAAGATTCAGATAGCTCTGGCTACACAGATAATAGAAAAAGCTTGCTCCCAGCTAGATGTGTGTGTACATTGTATTATGTGTATTATGTGTTGTTCAACACATAATACATATGTACACACACGTGCACTTACATGCACACCAATTTTCTTTTCTCTCAGGAGCAGGTCTTAAGCATCCCCCATGTGGTGATTCCATTTTAGGTGATCTAGAAATATACCAAACTCAGTTAAACTTGAATTAAGTAATCTGTACAAATAATGTTCACCTGCACTTCCAGTGCCAATAGAATAAATGCTCCTTAAGAGCATAATATTGTTTTGTCTTTGTCTTTGTTCCCCTAGCACCTATTATAATTATTGGAACTTAGTAGAGCTTAATAATAGGATAGGACAGGATAAAACAGAATGGGATGGGATGGGATCATATAGAATAGAACAGAATACGGCAAAAGAGGATAAACAAGAATAGAATAGAATAAGCAAAAATAAAAAAGATGAATGAGGAAAATGAGAAACAGCTAAAGATAAGACTATTTGTGATTCCCCAGGAATGTTAAGGTTCAATTCTTGTGCTTAATTGGATCTTTTATCCACCCCCACCACTTTCACAAAACTTACCCTCATTCACCATTTCCTTCTCCTACCCAGGAAGTCATGCATACATACATACATACATATGTGTTTGTGTGTGTGTATATGTAAATATGTGTATGTATATATATACACATAGATATAAAACTACTATTACTATACATACATATATGCATACATATGTATATATAACTATATATGTTAACTCTATGCACACACATAGACACACAGACACAGATACATATGTAACACACACACATATATAAAGTTCATTTACTGCTGGGGTATGAATTCTAATGGAACCATTCCAGAGTATTTGAGCAGCAAGTACAAATAAATTGACATAAACATGTGTTCCTCCTTCCACTCCATTACACTGCACATTCCATATGGAAAAGAAAAAGAGACATCTAGGTATAAGTACACTTGAGATACACTTGCCTTTTGAGAAGGAAGTCTAAAATGTATAGTTGAAGGTGATTCATCATGGCCAAAAGAATGCAGTTCAATTAGCACAAATCACAGCAGTCAGACAAAAGAAAGGTTACTTTTCAGGCCACTGGAGTGATTTAGAGAGGCAAGATTCTAATTATCCATGTGTTGGCTTCAGAAGATAGGGTTTACCTGAAATTAATAGGATTAAGGCATTCCTTTGAGAAATCCTAGAGAGACTGAGTTAATAATATTGTTGCTTATCCCCTCAAAATTTGCTTTGGGGGACATTTGAAGGCAATTGAAACAGGCTTTTCCACTTTTGTGGGAAAAAAAAAATGTTGTTTCTCCTGAGAGAGAATGACTGGTAGAAGGATTAGTGGGTGGGAACCACCAGACTTCAAAGTAGGGGTACCAGGAGACAGCTGCAGGAGCTACAAAATTTTATTGGGGCTTCACCTCATAAAATTGGGAGGGGAGAAGAAGAGAAAAGGTTAAAAAAAGGAAACTAGTTCAGGAGGAATGAACTGGAAGGAAACACAGTAAAGTGTGGGTGGTTATAGGAATAAGAACTTAAGTAAGGTCAGTTCTACATGCAGATCAAGCCCTAGGCAAGAAAGAGTTTGACTGGACAAAGAAACTAGAAACAATGCACTGTGAGCTGTGTCAAATACTCAGACAGCAACCCAAACATAATTACAACAAGGCAATGCATGAACATCATTTTGTGAGTACCGGGTTAAATTGAAAAAGCGTTGTGGAAAAAAAAAAACAATTTTTTTAAAAAATGAAAGCTTCATAGACAGTACTCTTTTTTGTTCTTTGTATATTTGTTCATGTCTGTTGACAATTCTTAAGTTTGTAATAGATTTTTAAAAAGAAAGTGATGTATGCTATACATATTTTTTTCAGATTGTTCATAAAGAGAGAACTTATGACAAGAATCTCCTTCCTCCCAAACCCACAGAAATTCATCTGACCTCAACAGCTGTAGCAATCTTGAAAGATCAACATTTCTTTAATTTTCTGAAAATGGTAAGAATTTTATTGGAACTTTTGGCCAGAAACCATGTAAAATTGTCTAATGCTGCCCAGAAGTGACCACCTGAGGAATCAACAATTGATGTGAGAAAGAATTGTTTATTTGAGTAAGTGTAGCCACGATTCAGGAATGGTGGGGCCTGACAGACACATTCTGAACTTCCACAGCTGGGAGTGAGGACTAGGGAGTGGGAGTAGGATAGTAATCTTTCAAAAGGTTTCATTTCTAAGTGTAAAAAAAAAAAACATCAAAAGAAAGTAACTACATTTAAGAGATCTGGGTGGGTTTCCTCCTCTCTTCCTCTGACCAGATGCATCTGCTCCTCAACCTATTTCAATCTGTAGGGCACAACTTGGCTAAAGCATGACCTAAAAGTCATTGCAGTCCAGGCAATAGCTCTGTCTTGGCTAGGAGCCATCTATTTGATCTCATTTTCCATGTTGTCCTTACATTAAAGTTTATGGGGACTCTCTTGGTTGCTTCTTCTGGCAGGAAATGGACATATCTACCTCTTTTAGGTAAGGCTCAAACATATCAAATAGTTTACCTAATGTTAGTAACTACTTGACCTTTGGCTTTTCATTTTGACTTTTTCATTTGTACCTTCCTATTTCCTGACTTCCAACATTGTTTTGATCATTGTTTTTCTTTGACTTCTCTTTGTTCTATGATATATAATTCTGGATGAATTTTTTTTTAGATCCTGGATTCTCTTTCCCTCTTTGCAATTTCATTGAATTGCTTTGCAGAATGGTTCTAAGTCTTATCTCTCATAGTTAATTTTTTTCTACTCATGTTGTTGGTTAGTTATTTAAGTGGTATATGATCCTTTGAAATTCTTTGGAGTTTAGGGGGCGGAGCCAAGATGCCTGAGTAGAAACAGCTCATCCAAGCCACTCTTCCCCCAGATTCCCCCCAAACTATGTAAAAGGGGACTCTGAACAACTTCTGGAGCCCCAGCACCCACAGAACAACACAGAGAAGCTAACCTCCCGCTGAGGACAGCCCAGCAGCCCTGCAGGAAGGACCAGCACAGCAGTCTGGGAGCCGGCAGCGCGCAACACGCAGAGCGCAGGAAGCGGAGCCGAGCAGAGCCCAGGTCCCCTTGAGCCGAGGTTTTAGCTCCAGGGCGGCAGGGCCAGCAGCCGGCTGGAGGAACCCCAGAACACCAGCAGCCATGGTGACTCCAGAATTATCAACATAGACATGCCTAGGACAAAGTAAGAAGTTAGTGTCCTATGGACTTTGGGACCTGTATTGGGGGAATTCGTCAGCTCCCTCCCCTGGGGGCTAGAAGCCACTGAGGAGACATGCCATTTTGTAGTTTTCAGAGGCAACTCCAGCTCCTGGCCTGCAATTAATTGTAGAGAGATCCAGTGATCAGTCTTGGGGAGGGGGGGGTAATCGCTCTTGCTTTAACCTCCCTCGATCTGGATTGTGATCTAGGGTGGAAGTTGTGGGTTGGTTTACAGCTTGCCAGAAATGGAAGTTGCCCCCCACCCGTTTGGGACGAAAATTCCTCTATCTGGCCTTAAAGCCATAGTGTGGCAACAAGCCCAAAAGTCAGGTAATCAAGTGGCAACATGCCAAGGCAAAGGAAACAGAAGAATGCAACCCTAGACTCCTATTTTGGGGGCATAGAGCAGGAAAAGGACTGTGAGGTCAGAAGTCCTGCTCCAAAAGCCCCAGGGGAAAACATGAGCGGGTTGCAGGCCATAGAGGACTTAAGAAGGACTTTAAAAATCAAATAAGAGAAGTGGAGGAAAAATTGGAAAGAGAAATGAGAAGGATGCAGGAAAAGTATGAAATGAGGGTCAACAGCCTGACTGAGGAAAACAACACCTTAAAAAATAGACTAACTCAAATGGCAAAGGAGGCCCAAAAGGGCAATGAGGAGAAGAATGCCTTAAAAAGTCGAATTTGCCAGATGGAAAAAGAATCTCAAAAGTTCACTGAGGAGATTCATTCCTTCAGAGTTAGACTGGAGCAAATGGAAGCTAATGACTTTATGAGAAATCAAGATGCTGTTAAGCAGATCCAAACAAATGAAAGATTAGAAGGCAATGTGAAATATCTCATGGGAAAAACCACTGACCTGAAAATAGATCCAGGAGAGACAATTTAAAAATTATTGGACTACCTGAAAGCCATGATCAAAGAAAGAACCTAGAAATCACCCTTCAAGAAATTCTCAAGTAAAACTGCCCTGATGTTTTAGATCCAGAGGGCAAAATAGAGGTTGAAAGAATCCACCGATCACCTCCTGAAAAAGATCCCCAAAAGAAAACTCCCAGGAATATTATAGCCAGGTTCCAGAATCCCCAGATCAAGGAGAAAATACTACAAGCAGCCAGGAAGAAACAATTTCAATATTGTGGAAACACAATCAGAATAGCCCAGGACCTGGCAGCTTCTACACTGAGGGATCGAAGGGAATGGAATATGATATTCCAGAGGGCAAAAGAACTGAGAATGAACCCAAGGGTCACATACCCAGCAAAACTGAGTATTTTGTTTCAGGGGAAAATATGGTCATTCAGTGGAATAGAGGACTTTCAAGCATTCCTGAGGAAAAAACCAGAATTGAATAGAAAATTTGACATCCAGACACAAGAAGAAAGAGATGCCTGAGAAGGTAATCAGGGAAAAGAAATCAAAAGGAACTTATCAAAGTTGAACTATTTACATTCCTATATGGAAAAGCAATAACTGTGACTGATGATATCTTTCTCACTATGAAAATAATGGAAAAAGGGTGTGTGGTCATATGAATACATATGTGAATGTGTGTGTATATGGTTACAGTTATATATGGATAGAGGGCATAGGTTGAATTTGTTGGGAAGGGAGAATACTCAAGGGATGAAATTATGAGGTGAGAGAGGAAAGTGGCAAGAGGAGATGGGGAGAGACAGGGTAGGGTAAACTATCTCATGTAGAAGAAGCAAGGGGAAGTGGTTGCAAGGGAGGGGGAGAATAGGAAGGGGAAAAAAAAGGCAAATCCACATTCTCATTGAATTTGGTTCAGGGAGAGAATGACATACATACTAAATGGGATATCTCAACCTGCAGCAGAATAGGGGGGAAGGGGATGAGAGGAGGGATGATTGATGGGAGGGCATCCTTGGGGGGAGGGGAGGTTGGAAGTACCCACTATAGAAGAGGGACAGGATCATGTAGGGAATGGACCAGGTGGGGGGTGGGATGAGTGGGAGGGAATTATAAGCAGCCTTGTACAATATATCTACTATGATAATGTTTTGCATAGCTAGACATGTACAACATATACTGAATTACTTATCTCCCAAGAGGGAATGGGTGACAAGGGAGGAAGGAAATGGATCTGAAATTCGAGGTCTTAACATTAAATGTTTCAAATATATATAAATACTATTATTAATACTCTTTTGCTTATAATTGGGAGATAAGATGTGCAGGCATTGGGACACAAAGATTCACCTTCCTCTAATGGAAAAGTCGAAGGGGGTATGGGAGAAGGTATGGGAGAGAGCAGATTGGAGGAAGCGATATCTTGTGGGACTGTTATTCTGGGAGGTTGGGTAGGGGAATAACAGGGGGAAATGATTGTAACTCAAAATCTGGTGGAAATGAATGATGTAAAACAGAAGTTAATAAAGCATTTGTTTAAAAAAAAAAGAAATTCTTTGGAGTTTTTGTAGCAAAGATAATGGAGGGGGTAGCCATTTCCTTCTTGAGATAATTTTCCAGATAAGCATACTGATATAAATTGGGTTATGTGACTTGCCCAGGATTACACAGCTAGTAAGTATCTAAGGCCACATTTAAACTCAGGAAGAGGAGTCTTCCTTACTCCATGTCCAGCACTCTAGCCATTGAGTCACTGAGCACTATACACAGCATAGCTTTCTACTCACAGCATTGCTTTAGTATCCTAGTTCCTCACCTTGCCACTGAAATGCACTGTTATCCATGGTTCTAAAGATGGCAGAAGGATTTTTTTAAATTAATTTATTAGTTTAGTTTCAGTTAACAAGATTCAATTCCATAGTTCCTTGACTTTCAAATTTCCTTTACTTCCCTCCCCCCTCTCCCCACGACAGCATATAGTCCAGTATAGGATCTACAAATACATTCATATTAGACATTATTCCAATTACAAAAGAGTATTGTACTAGGCGGGATGAAAGATGGTAAAGAAGAAATAAAACCAAACAATGAAAAGAAGAAGATCATTTAGTTTGCTTCCATCATGATTCAGGCTCAGTTCTTTCTAGTTATATCTCTGGATGTCAAATTTCTCTCTTTCTTGAGTCTTTCGGGATTGACATATCACTGCATTGCTGAAAAAAGAGTCCAGTCTGTCATAGTTGGTGATCACACATATGATATGTCTGTGATTGTATACAAATTTCTTCTGATTCTACTCTTCTCGCTCAGCATTGGTTTGTATAAGTCTCTCCAGGTAATTATGAAATCCGTCACCTCCTCGTTTCTTATAGCACAATAATATTCCATTACATTAATATACCACAACTTGTTTAGCCATTCCCCAATGGATGGGCACCCCTTTAGTTTCCAATTCTTTGCAACCACAAAAAGGGCTGCTATAAATATTTTTGTACATATGGGTCTTCCTCCCACTTCTATGATCTCTTTGGGATATAACCCTAGAAGTGGTATTGTTGGGTCAAAGGGTATGAAATGATTTAGAGTCCTTTGGGCATAATTCCAGATTGCTCTCCAGAATGGTTGGATAAGTTTACAACTCCACCAGCAATGTATTAGTGTTCCAATTTGTCCACATCCTCTCCAGCATTTGTCACTTTCTTGTTTTGTCATCTTACCCAATCTGACTGGAGAGATGTGGTATCTCAGAGTTGTTTTGATTTGCATTTCTCTAATTAATAGTGTTTTAGAGCATTTCTTCATATGCTTATAGATATCTTTAATTTCTTTCTCTGAAAACTGCCTGTTCATATCCTTTGACCATTTATCAATTGGGGAATGACTTGTATTCTTATAGATTTGACTCAATTCTCTATAAATTTTAGAAATGAGTCCTTTATGAGAGACACAAGTTGTAAAAATTCTTTCCCAATTTCCCACCTCCCTCTTGATCTTGGTTGCATTGGCTTTGTTTGTACAGAAGCTTTTCAATTTAATGTAATCAAAATTATCCATTTTGCATTTTATAATGCTCTCTAATTCTTGTTTGGTCCTAAAGTCTTCCCCTCTCCACAAATCTGTCAGGTAAATTATTCCTTGCTTTCCCAGATTGCTTACAGTATCATCCTTTATATCTAGATCATGCACCCATTTAGACTTGATTTTGGTATATGGTGTTAGATAATGTTCTAATGGCAGAAGGATTTTAATGAAAAAGCAAATAGAATTCATTGAAACAGGAACAAAATGAATCAGCTAACTTAAAAATTATAGGATTCCTGTCAGTGTGCACTAATAATTTAGATGTCATTCTCCATCGCTGTTATTTTATGAAGAGTTGATGGTTCCAGAATTATCTAAATATTTGTCTTAGTTTGTTATTTCATTTTCTGTGTACACTCATCCTAATATACTGAATTTTGCCATCTAACATTCTATCAACTTTCACATCCCATTAGTAAGAATTTTTGTCTTTGTACAGTACTATACAATGATGATTGATGTTCATGTTGATGACTCAAGTACCTATAAAATAATAAAGAACTTCCTGATTGAACATAGAAAGATTACATTATATTCAACAGAAATTATAGTTCAGTTCATTCTTTGAAAATTAGAAATTTATTTACATTATCTATGAATGACAAAATCTCATAGTTGAAAGATACCCTAGAGAGCATTTAGTCCAAATCACAAAAATTCAATTTAATTCAACAAGAATTTATTCAGAATCTACCATATATCACATACCATTAGGAATAGGATATGTTTTGAAGTATTCTTGTTAAGTCTTTGGTCTCCAAGAGGGTCACTGACATCATTATGTTGATTATTTACTAGCCATAATTGATGGATTGCTCATTAATTATCCAGAAAAAAATGAAATATTCTTGATAAGGTGTCATTATACTTTGTTGGATCATGTTTAATGATGGGAAACTAAATAAATCTAAAAGCAGCCCAGTCAGGTTTTGGAGAATTCTATTTGGGGAGATGTAATATAATAATAACAATATTGATAACACAAAAAGGAGATTGGGCTAGCATTGAAATTGATTGATTTGGGGGGTAGAAGAATTGTGCTTGTTTACCTTAATTTCCCTATGTAATATGAGAAGCTTAGAACAGGAACTCCCCTAGGATCCTTTATAATTCTGAATGTCTATAGTGTATATTTGTCTAGGTTAGGTACAAAGAATTACATCAAATATATCATTTGATTCTCTTAAAAGTCCTTTGCACAGGTGGGAAAACAAAGGCCCTGAGTTATGAATTAGTTTGCCTAATATCATATGATTAGTATCTAAGCAAATATTCAAACCTAGATTTTCTGCTTCAACTTCATCAATACATTTGATGAACCAGAATGACCCATTGCCCCCCCCCCAAAAAAAAAAAAGAATGACCCATTGCCCAACTATGTCAGGCAATAGACTGTTTACTAAAGAAAACTCAATTTGGAATTAGAAGTCCTAGGCTCAAGGCCAAAATCTGATACATATTACTTGTATAACCTTGGGTAAGTGACCAAAACTCCTTCAAAGCTGATAACATTTATGCACAGTCTATCCTAACATACTATTGTGAAGATCAATTATCATATTTAGAATTAATTTTGGAACTATGAATTACTTTACAAATTTAATATTATTTTTATTGTTATTCCTAAATCCCCCATTAAAGCACTGTACATTTTCCCTAAATCAATGCACTTACTCTTTTCCTTCCATTGAACTCTGGGTCTAGATATATGTGATATTATATCACTGCAAATTAAGGAACAACACAATGTCTGAAGATTCAAACTTGAGGATAATCCAAAGAGCAAGGGAGGGGAACAGAGTGACCTTGAGCAGATTGAATCGTATCACAAATTGGTCATTAGAAGCATAGATCACCCACTCTCTAATATTTATTATTTCTTTGACATTTGCAAAGTCATTTAACATCCCTAAAATTCAGTTTCTTACTCACAAAAAAAGATGAGGTTATACTAATTGGTGCCCAAGAATCCTTCCAGCTCTATATTTTTCATCTTGTTATTCTATAAAAAGATGTACCATGAGATATGTATCACCAGAATTATAAGTGTCTGCCTGAAATTTATCATTTTTGTTATATTACCTTAGTCTACCCATAAGCGAATGATATTTATTTCAAACATTTAGGTTTTTATTTGTATGAATAATGATTTGTAATTGTGTCCATACAGTTCCTGGTTTTGTTTTGGCAGGTAGACTCCAAAATATTTAAGATTGTCCATCTACAGTTATATTAAATGGGATTTCTCTTTCTATCTCTTGATGTTGAGTTTTGTTAGTAAAATATAGAAACGCTGATGATTTGTGCAACTTTATTTTGTATCCTGCAACTCTGCTAAAGTTGTTCATTGTTTCAAGTATTTTTTAGTAGATTCTCTAAGTATACTATCATATCGTCTGCAAAAAGTGATAATTCTGTTTCATCATTGCCTATTGTTATGTCTTCAGTTTTGTTCTCTTAATGTTAAAGTTCACATTTCTTCTAAAATATAGAATAGCAGTGGTGATAATGGACAACCTGGTTTCACCACTGATCTTATTGGGAATGCTTCTAGCTTATCCCCATTATATGTAATGTTTTTTCATGGTTTTATATGGATACTGCTTATCATTTTAAAGAAAACTTCACTTATCCCTATACACTCTATTGTTTCTAATAGGAATGGAAGCTATGTTCTGTCAAATGCTTTTTCTACATCTAGTAAGAGAATCATATTATTTCTGTTGGTTTTGTAATTGATACTGTCAATTTTGCTGATAGTTTTCCTAATATAGAACCAGCCCTGCATTCCTGGTAGAAATTCTGCCTAGTTGGAGCTGCTAAGTGGAGCAGTGAATACAACACCAGCCCTGGAGTCAGGAAGACCTGAGTTAAAATCTGGCTTTAGAACCTTGACACACTAGCCGTGTGACTTTGGGCAAGTCATTTAACCCCAATTGCCCTCCAAAAAAACCCAAAATACAAAAATTCCGCCTAGTCATAGTGCATTATCCTGGTAAGAAATTGCTGTAATCTCTCTGCTGATATTTTATTTTAAATTTTTGCATTAATATTAATTGAGGAAATTGGTCTATAATTTTCTTTCTCTCTTTTGGCTCTTCTTTATTTAGGTATTAGTACCAAATTTATATCATATAAAGGATTTGGTAGGACTACTTCTTAATCTATTTTTTCCAAATTTTTTTTATTATTTTATTGTAATTAATCATTCTTTAAATGTTTGGAGAAATCAATTGTAAATCCTTCAGGTCCTGGAGATTTTTTTTTAGGGAGTTCATTGATGACTTGTTCGATTTATTTTTTCTAAAATAGGATAAAATATTTTGTTTCCTCTTCTGTTAATCTGGGAAATTCATTTATTTATTTATTTTAATATTCATGCATTTCACTTAGATTGTCAGACTTATTAGAATACAGTTAGAGAAAATAATTTCTAATTATTGTTTTAATTTTCTCTTCATTGGTGGTGAATTCATCCTTTACATTTTTTTACACTGGTGATTTGTTTTTTTTTTCTTTCTTTGTTTAATCAAATTAATCAAAGGCTTATATAATTTATTGTTTTTTCATAAAAAACAGCTTAAGATTATTCATTAGTTTAAAAGTTTTCTCTCCTTTCATTCTTCAGAATTTCTAAGTTGGTATTTAATTTAATTATTCCTTTTTCTAGATTTTTTTGTTTACATGCCCAATTTATTGATCTCCTCTTTCTCTATTATTATTTTTATAATTATAATTCTCGATTATTATTATTCACGTAAGCATTTAGAGATGTAAAATTTCCCCTAAGAAGTGCTTTGGCTGCATCCCACACATTTTGGTATGTTGTCTCATTGCTGTCATTCTTTTGCATGAAGTTATTAATTATTTCTATGATTTATTGCTTGACTCACTTGTTCTTTAGAATTAAATAATTTTATTTAGTCTTTTTAGTCTTGAGTCTATCTTTCCATGGATCTTTATTGCATGCAACTTTAATGCATCATTATCTGAAAAGGGCACATTTAATATTTCTTCCTTTCTGCATTGGATTGTAAGGTTTTTATGCCTTTTTGTGTAGGTGTCATGTATCACTGAGAAAAAGGTATATTCCTTTCCATCGCCATTCAATTTTCTCCAGAGATCTATCATGTCTAACTTTTGTGAGATTCTATTCACATTCTAAACTTCTTTTTTGTTTATTTGGTGGTTAGTTATCTACTTCTTAGAAAGGGAATTTGAGGTTTCCCGCTGGTATACTTTTGCCATCTATTTCTTCCTGTAGCTCTCTTAACATCTCCTATAAGACTTTAGATGCTATACCACTCAGTGCATATATGTTTAGTATTGATATTACTTCTTTATCTATGGTACCTTTTAGTGAAATGTAGTTTCCTTCCTTATCCCTTTTAATTAGGCCTATTTTCCTTTCATTTTGTCTGAGATCAGGATTGCTACCTCTGTTTTTTTTTTTAACTTGAACTGAAGTATAAGATATTATGTTCCAGCCCTTTACCTTGCTTTTGTGTATATCTGTTTCAAATGTGTTTCTTGTTAACAACATATTGTAGGATTGTGGTTTTTTTAATCTGTTCTGCTGTCTGCTTCCATTTTATAGGATAGTTCATCCTATTCATATTCACCATTATGATTACTAAATGATCTTTCTCTCCATTCTATTCTGCCCATCCCATTTAAACTTTTCTCATCTTCACCTTTTTACTCCTCACCACAGTTTTGCTACTGCCCACCACCTCCTTCAATCAGTCCTCTTTATTAGAAAAGCCAAAAAAATTCAAAAATGCATTATGTAGTCTAAAAAAAAGGAGAAATAAAATTAAATTGCTAATTTTTAAATGAGACAAGGTATATTCAGAAAATAGAGTAGAAACAAAATTATATTGGAATTTATAGGAACCCTGCATCCAAGAAAATGCTATGGGGTACTGTATTCAGTGCCATAAAACTGTCCCCTGTAATTTCCTTCTGACTACTTGTCTAATCCCTTCCCCATCTATGTGAAGAGAGCTCCTGCAGTTTCTGATCTGGTGATACATTTGCTCCCAAGATGAGGCCTGCACTGCCTACACTCCTGGGACACACTACCACAGTGGAGAGATTATATCTTTCCCTTGGTTGGAAAATGGTTTCACCCTGACCTTGACCTCTTATTGGTTCTGCTGCACTAGGAATCTATATATTTCAAAGTTGTTTAGAGGAAAATTGTGGAGAGTTCAATTGAGTTCCCATTATTCCAACATCTTGAGTCTGTTAGATGCTATTATTATCTACATTTTACAATTAAGGAAACTGGGGCAGACAAATGAAGTGACTTGTCCAAGTTCACATAGCCACTAAATGCCTGAGACTAGATTTAACCTCAAGTCATCCTGGTTCCATGCCTAGTTCTCTATCCATGGTGCAATTATATTATTTGATTGTCTAGGAAAAAAAGTTTCTGCTAGGTGTTATGAATAATATCAATTGATAAATCAGCAAGAATTTAAGTGCATATTATGTGCCAAGCACTGTGTTAGGCACCGAGAATACAATGATGAAAATTTTATCATTCCTGTCCTCAATTTAATTCCTTTCAGTTATGGGGAAATAAATATAAACATATCAATAAATACAAAATATACATACACTAGAGGGAGGATGCTAGTGTCAGTGTCTACTAATATCTCTGCCATAGGCATTGCCACCTACCTTGCCATAGATGCAGTATGCCCCGCATATCATCAATCCTATTATGGCATTCATGATTCACATTATGCTTAGTATCAATGTGAAGAAGATCCTCACAACATTTCTCAATCATTTTGAAAGTTTCTAATCCTGTTTTCAAGCAGCTCTTTTCATTACTTCTGCTCTAGGCCTTACATTAAATTTAAATTAGAAAATCATTGTGCAATTCATTGTCTGATATAACAATTTTGTTAGAAAAGAAACAAAAACAAAACCAGGCAATTCTTTACTGAATTGCCTATTTCTATCCCATAAGACCCCACTGAAGACCCAAAGCAGGATAGTCTAGTCAGTTTCCCCCACAGTGGCACTGCTAACTGGGGGAGAAAGGGGTGGGGAGAGTTGGGTAAAGTACTTTCTGCAGTTTTCCAGATACTATTAATTTCTTAAAGAAGGTACACTCCATTTTATGCTGGAGAAATTGGAAGCCTGACACCAAAATCCTATGGGGATTGAAACTACCATCCATAAACCTACACAGTGTGTTTGATTCTGCACCCATGGAGCAGTTGTAATAGGAGTTCTTTAGACCCGGCAGGGGCTGAATCAAGGTTCCTTAGCTACAGGCAATATGCATGCATCCTAAGTGAAAGGCTGTGTGTATCCCCTGCAATGAGAAGATTCACCCCCGAAGAAGTAAAATCTTCTCTTTCTAAACCACTTGCGTTGATTTACCAATACTTCCCTATTTTATTTATTAAGTTTGTCACTGCACTGTGCTCTGTATACGCTCCTGCTTGCTCATGCATGCTTTATGAATATAGAAATTAGCATCTCATTAACTTGATAATTAGGGCAATGATAAACAGCTGTTTGCTTGCCATGTAGGGCAAGATTTCTACCGGAGTTGCTTATCTTTCATACACAATATCAGTGCAATTGTTTGTCATGGTATCAATTATGGAAAAACAACAACGGGAGATAAAGTATATTTTTTAAACATTTGCTTTCAATGTAATTAAGATCTCAACACATTCTCTCCCTTTGTTCCAAAAGGGGGAGGGGTAGGAGAGTTCAGCATTAGGCAGTTTTGGTTAATACCATCATACTCAACAATTGAAGGGTTGGTAGGAATACCACTGTCATTATGTGCAGAAATGATATTGCAGGGCACAATCCCCCATAGCTCAGTGATTCCTCCTTGCATGTTGAAAACATCTCTTTTTCCTTTATCCTGAGAAACATGGCACATATTGATCGCTATGATTTTTTTCTTGTGTTTCCCCCACCTCCTTAAAGATTAACCTACACCATGTCCTTATCTTACTTATAATAGGCTCCTGAGATGAAAAACATCAACTCTAAGATGATCAGAGTTTTATGAAACCTTTCAAAATGCTTTCATTATAACACAATCTCCATTCAGTTATTTTTAAAAATGTATTTCCCTTGATCCCATGTGGATTTCAAGGGAGATGTAATTAAAAAAGCAACAACACCCAAAGAAAATCCTGTCTCTCTAACTAATATAAAGGGAAAATGGTGCTGTGCTCACAGCAAAGTCATGGGAGATAATTTGGAAGTTTAGTTAGCTTCCTGGAGAGAAAAATAACAACCGACAAACTAATGGGTAATCAATGGCCAATTGCTTCAGATAGGAGATGCCCCACAGAATCCACTGGAAATTAATGTGCTAATATAGGAGGCATTTGAAAATGTGTTCAGGCTCATCAAGTCAGCCCACCTTCCCTCACTAATAAGTCACGTATGGGAATAGTATTTTTGCTCACCAAGGTCTTGAGATGAAGTGCTATCTTTTTTTTCCCTTGAGTTCTTCTATGAACTGAAATATTGGGAAAGCTCATAATGTGATTTCTGGTCCTGTCTGTACAGAACTATAACTTTATGTGAAAGTAAATCTGGAAATATCACCTTTCAGACAATGCCAGATGCTTCAAATTGTCTGATAGAAATCTGGATTTCAGGTTTGTAATGGTATTTCAGGTTACACTCAACACTCAATCAGGATATTCACTTCTTGGTGGGCAACTTAAGAATTCCAAGGCTAACCTGGCACTTGACTTTGGGGATTTTTCAATTATAGCCAGGGTTGTGAGTTTCAGTTCTGCCCTCTACTCCCATCTAAACTTCAGAAAAGTTCTTTATTTCCTCTTTTCATTAATCTCTCTGAGAAATGAAGTTCCATTGGGTTTTTGTCCTTCATTCTCAAAGAGGACCAAAATGACATCACTGTGCTAGAATCAAGTTAGACAGTGTCTGACTGTGGCTGAGCAGACCAATACAAGCTCAGAATGTTCTACCACAAGTAGTTCATGTGAACATTTGGGGTGAATTCTCTAAAATTGTGCACCTTGCATTTCTTTTGAGCTTCTTCAGTTCTGCTGTGCTCATAGAAAACAGTTCCTTCTCTGATGTGTATATGCCACGATGAGCGGTCCTGTTCCAGTGTCTCCCATGTCACACAATCAATTCCAAAGTTCTTAAGGGAGACCTTGATAGTGTCCTTGTATCACTTCTTCTGTCTACCATGTGAATGTTTGTCCTGTGTAAATTCTCAATAAAAGTCTTTTTGTCAAGAGTACATTTTACATTTAAACAATGTTATCAGTCCATCAGAGTTGCACTCTCTGAAGTAGAGTTGGAATGCTTGGCAGTTTAGTTGGAGAAAGGACATCAGTATCTGACATCTTAGCTTGCCAGATGATCTTTAGAATCTTCCTAAGACAATTCAAATGGAAGAGATTCAGTTTCCTGGCATGGCACTGGTAAACTGTCTAGGTTTCAAAGGCATACAACAATGAGGTCAGTACAACAGCTCTAGAGACCTTCAGTTTGGTAGTCAGTCCAAAACCTCTTCTTTCCTCCACTTTCCTTCAGAGACTCCCAAACATTGAATTAGTTCTGGCAATGAATATATCAACCTCATCATCAATGTGTATATTCTTGGCAAGTACACTACCAAGGTAAGTGAACTTATCTTTAGTATTCAAAACTTCTCCATTTGCTGTAACTGCTGGTTCCATGTATGGATGGTGTAGTGGTGGCTGATAGAGCACACTGTGTTTTCTTGGTGTTGATTTTTAGGCCAAAATTAGCACAAGCAGCAGAGAATTGATCCATATTTTGTTGCATCTCAGCTTCAGTAGCTACAATGAGTGCACAATTATTTGCAAACAGAAAATAATGGACCAATACTCCTTCTACTTTAGTCTTGGTGTGTAGCCTTTTCAAGTTAAGGAATTTACCATCAGTATAGTTAGCTGACCTTGATTCCATGTTCATTCGCATTGAAAACACTTGATAACATTGTTGAAAACATCATGCTACTATCTCTGTCTCTCTCCATATATGTATGTGTATGCATATATATGTACATATATTACATACATATAATATGTAATTCCAAAATCATATTGAAACTTTACATTTTTTTACATATATTGAGGCTTGGACTTTTTATCTTGCCAAAGTTGGAAGTATAGTGCCCTGTATTAACAAGCACCCTAGCTCACCCAGGATGGCCTGCTAGCATAGGTTTTTTGATCTGCTTTGCCAAAGGAAAGACAACTTTTAAAGGAGTCAATAACTTTGCGTTAATTACAGATAAGCAGAAAATACAAGAGAAATCAGCACCAAGATTCAACAGTCAGGGCCCCTACTGTCTGAAAAAAGTAATAAAACCACTTACATATACTACCAGATCAGGAGAGCACAAACTTCTGAGTAGTCAAGGGGTCTTAACAAATGACTACTCAGACTCCCATCCAGGGAATCAAAAGATCTTTCTCATGAACGAGACCCCAAAGTAAAATGTCAACCTCCTAGTATATATATATATAGTTTTCAACTAATAGACTAATAGACAGAGCCAGAATGTATCACAACTCATATAGATCAGTGTGTAATTAGCTCAGTATCAAAAGGTATGAAAACCTTCATGCAAGCAAGCCTCCCCACAAGCAAGATTCTCCCTAAGCAAGCTTCTCCTTAGGCAAGTTCCTCCCCCAAGGGGCTTTATGTGACTCAGGATATATCACAGCTGTGATTTAAATACCTGTGTACCTTTAGACCTGGGAACACAGCTCCTGTTCCAAGGGAAAAGGGGACATATTTGGTCATATAGGCCTATAAATATATAGGGAATATTTTGCTATTCCATGGTCATACATGATCATTATCCCAACACTGATTGTCACAGAAGCTTTAAGCTCTCTAGGCTGCGTCCTACCCTATGAATTTCCTTACAATGTGCCCCCAAACTTAATCAACTTCGAAGGTCACTCTATCCCTAGACATCACACATTGGAAGTGCCTAAACACCCCAAGTCCCTTTAATGACATGAAATTGAAGCTCTTTCCTATCCTGCTTTCATTTTGTTTGTTTTTAGATTTTCTATTGGTCATTATTGTCCTTCCAAAAGTAAATACTGAATATAGCACTTTAGAACTCATAAATCTATATTTCTCCCCTTGATGTGGGAGCTCTAGATTTTGGTTATAATATTCCTTGGAGTTGTCATTGTAAAACTTCTTTCATGCGGTGACTGGTGGATTATTTTAATTTCTTGCCCCTGGTTCTAATAAATCTAGACAGTTTTCTTTCAGGGCTTCTTGGAATATGAAATCTAAGTTCTCTTTTGGTTTGTATCTTTCAGGTAGTTCAATTAATTTTCAATTGTTTCTCATTGATTGAATTTTACAGGTCAGGCAATTCTTTCCTATAATATATTTTACTCCCCCTCCCATTTTTTCAGTCTTTTGACTTTGCTATATTTTTTATATGTCTTTTGAATTCATTGGCTTCTATTTGGCTAATTCTAATATACAACGAGTATGTTCTTCAGTAAGGTTTTGTACCTTTTTTTTCAAGATATTCTTTTTTTAATTTTCTTCCTTATTGTCATTTTCCCCCATTTTTTCTCTTTAACTTACCATTGGTTTTCAAAATAATTTTAACCTCTTTTTAAAACTCTTGCTTTAACTCTTCAAGGAATTTTTGTTGGATAAGTATCTAAAGTGCATTTTTGTTTGAGATTTTACTTTTAGATGTTTTGAAGTCCATGTCTTCTTTTAGGTTTGTGTTTCAAGTTTCTCTACCACTAAAATAGATCTCTGCAATGAGATTTCTGTTGGGTTGCTCATTCCTCCAGCCTACTCTGAAGGTTATGCTAGTGCTGGGTTCTGTTCATTCCAGTGGATAGAGTGGATGATTGACCTGAGTTTTCTACCCTCTTCTGCTGTTTTCACAGCTCCGGCTGGGGACTACAAATATTTAGTATCCTCAAAAGTGATATGATTCAGGGCAAGGTCTTCTCATTGCCTTCCTGGTCTAAGATCTGCAAGTTATTGATGCATATTTGGTTCTTATGGCTTATCCCTAGTTGAGAGTTTCAGTAGACTACTGGTGGACCCAGTTACTATAACCCATTAGGACACTTTGAATGTTCAGAGTTATTAACTTGCTAGTTTTGGTCTGGGACTGGTGCCCTTGTTATCCTACTGTAGGTTTCCATGTTGGGCTAGAGACAAGAATTCAACTTTTGCTCTCTTTGGATCATACCTACATAGCTACAGTTTGTTTCTGAAAATTGTGCCTCGCTCAATAAATAGCTAGGGCCCAAGCATTGAACCACTCCTCTCTGCCCTGGACATGCAACTGGAAACTCAGTAATGGGCAATATATCTGTTAAATCACACCTATGCCAGTTCAAAGATCTCCTGGTATCTCTTTCTGCCCCAGTGCTTCCTGACCTGGTCCTCTTTCAGTGCCTGGACTCTGGAATACTCCTAACTCCCCCTTCTGTATTCTTAACATTATCCTGTCCCCAGTGACCGAAGATTTTTCCAGCTGTCTCCATAAGCTACCTTGAGCTAGAAAAACAATAATTCATTGTGACCTTGTCTTGGTTTTTCTAATTAGAATTAGATCTGGTGCGATTTGTGGATCTTGGTAGAGGAGCTCTGATGAGCAGCTAGACTATAGTTCTTCCTTTCACTCTACCATCTTGACTTTATCCTCTAAAATATTTAGATGTAGTCTATCCAGAGAAGTATATAATAGGACTATCATCTCCCTAACCCTGAACAGTTCCCTCTTTTTAATCCAGCATAAAATGACATTAAGATAACTGCAGCAAACATTCCAACATGGAAACTCGGTCAAGATAAAGCCTGCCAGGTGGTACAGACACATGTATTAAATATCCAGGGGAAAAACTTGTCACTGAAATCTTTGACACTGTGAAATTGTTCAATATTGGAAACCAATATGGTTTTTATCAGGAAAAAATAATATGAAAGAAGCATTAACATCTGTTATGTTGCTGCACCATAAGTACCATGGAAACTTTCCATCTGACTTGCAACTAACATCTTCCATTTGTGTTGGCTTTCCCTATAGAATGTGAGCTCATTGAGAGCAAGGAGTATCTTACTTTTCTAGTCACATCCTCAGCACTCAGCCCAATGCTCTCAATGCTGCACATACTTAATAAATGCTTTATTCATTGATTTTATGATTTTCTAGAATGCCATGACAGTTTCTTAATGTCTTCCAAAACCATATTTTCCTTTCAAACAACTTTCTAGCCACAATTTTCTCTTTTTTTGCATTTGCACCAAAGCCTAAAATAGTAGCTTTACCATTTTTCTTGATCAAATTTATCTTATTCTAATGATTCCAAAGTTCTGCTTTGTCAAAAGCTTTTTGAGTCCTAATTTTATCATCTAATGATTTAGTCATCCCTTTTAGCTTTGTGTAATCTGAAATTTTGAAATATATAATCTCTCTGCCAAGTTCTTGACACAATCATTAAACAGCACAGGGCCAAGCAGACACAAAGACACCAAAATACAGACAGTAAGTCCTGGTGTCCTCCAATGGACATCTCATTGTGAATTGACATAGCTAAATTAGTGGCAACTCTTTACATCTGGACAATCAATCTGAGTCATCTTTTCCTTACATAATAAACAAAAACAAGATCCTTTGGGGGAAAAAAATTCTAGCCCATGTCTTGCCATTCTTTTCCCACAGGACTTTCATTAATTATAAACTTTCTTTGTGTTTTCTCCTTCTTGAACCAGTTATCCTACTAAGTAAGGGCACAGAAAACAACTCCTCTTGATTTTCTTTTCTAATTCTCTCCCTGAACCATGATGCTGTTCCCCTGGTCATGCCAACATCTCTGACTGTACCCTAGTATGTCAGAGAGAAAGAGGCCTAGCTAGTATAACCAATTTACTAGACAATTTACTATAATTATATAATCTCAAAATTCATTGAGTTCTTCTATTTCCCTGTCCTCTAGCATAAATAGGGTGCTTTCTATAAGACAGCTACTATTATTCTATTATGCCTTCCACAATATGTGTATAATAAATTTTAATGGAATGAATAATTATTTGCTTGCTCAATACCACTAAGTGATACAACAGATGTGTATAGCAAATTTTAGTGTTTGTGGATCACAGACTTGAAAGACTTCAGAGGTCAAATAATCCTAAAATAAACCAACCTGTACCTGATCAAAAATGCCTTTTTCAACATATTCAAGAATTGTTTAAGGAGTCTTTGACTGAAGTTCTACTTTGGCATAATTCACTATGTGAAAGTTTTCTTTGCCTTTGACACTTAGTCTTCCTTCTGGTAATTTTTACCCATTGCTTCTACTTTTACCCTTGATGACCAGTGGAACCAATGTAGTAATTTTCCTCTCATAACAAATGTTCAAGCACTTGAAATCATCTATTACACTTCCTTCTTATATTTTGTCCTCTTCCAAAATAATATCCCATTCAATGTGAAGTTGAAAAGGTTAAACAACTGAAAAAGAATGGTTTTTTGCCTAATCATTCCTACTTGTAATTATATTTTTCCTATTCTTTAACTTGATCAACCTCATCCCCCAGCAACTGAAAAGGGGAAAACAGGAGGGACAGTTTGGAGAAGAATAATATTATAGGTATTATATTCTATAATATTATAGGTACAAGTTCACATTTGTACCCATAAAATATTCCAAAGAAATATAGTCATATTCTTCCAGTGACTTCAAGTACTAAAATAAGGCCATTTCACTTGTCATTGATAAACTGGGCCTACAGGGAGCTCCTGATCACATAATCTGTTCTTCCTGAGATGATCTTGGGACCACAGGAATATAGGTCTTTATTGCATAAACAAAACCAAGGTGACAAAGAGTAGAATGAAAGCAGAAAGTTGGGAAACAATTTTTACATCCAGTGCCTCTGATAAAGACCTCATTTCTAAAATATATAGAGAACAGAGTCAAATTTATAAGTATACAAAGCATTCTTCAATTGATAAATGATCAAAGAATATGAAAAGGGAGCTTTTAGATGAAATCAGTGGTATATGTAGTCATATGAAAAAAATGCTCTAAATCACTATTGATTAGAGAAATGCAAATTAAAACAACTCTGAGAAATGCAAATTAAAACCTCACACCTATCAGTTTGGCTAATATGACAGAAAAGGAAAATGGCAGGTGTTGGAGGGAGTGTGGGGAAATTGGGACACTAATGTACTGTTAATGGAGTTGTGAACTGATTCAATGATTTTGGAGGGCAATTTGGACCTTTGCCCAAAGGGCAATCAAACTGTGCATACCATTTGATCCAGCAATACCACTACTAGGTCTGTATCCAAAAGAGATCATAAAAGAGACATTTTTGTACAAAAATATTTATAGCAGTTCATTTTGTAATGGCAAAAAAATTTGGAAATTGAGGGGATGCCCATGAAATGGGGAATGGATGGACAAGTTGTAATACATAAATGTAATGGAATACTATTGTCCTATGAGAAATAAAAAGCAAGTGGATCTCAGAAAAAAAAAACACTTGGAAAGACTTATATAAAATGACAGGAAGTGAAGTGAGCAAGACCAAGAAAATATTATACAATTAATAGTAATATTGTAAGGATTATCAACTATGAATGATTGCTATTTCTAGCAATACAATTATCCAAGACAATTCCAAAGGACTCATGATGAAAAATAAAGTCCACATCAAGAGGAAAGAAAACAATTTTGTAGTTTGAATAGAAATCAAAACATGATTTTTCACTTTTTTCCTCATTTTTTCCTTTTTATCTATTTCTTTTTTCACAAGATGACTAATATGCAAATATTTTACATGGGTACAACATATATAACTCATATCAAATTGCTTACTATCTTGGGGGATTGGTGAGGGCAGGAATGTAAAAAAAAAGGGAAATCAATTTTCAAAGAGTTAAAATTTCTCTTTACATGTTATGGGGAAAAAATAAAATGCTATTAATAATAAAAATAAAATATAGTGATGGGGGGTTGGGAGAGAGAATATAGGTCTATAACTATAGGGACTTTAGGACCCAGCTAGTCCAACTACCTTTTTTCCCAGATGGGAAAACACCTATTTGAAAAGTAGCATAACATATTGCATAAAGTGCTATTAGGAATTCAGAAGACCTGGAGTTGAATCCCATCTCAAACACTGGCAATGTGACTTGGGCTGTTCACCGAACTTCTCTGGCCTCAGAACCTCATCTGTAAAATGAAAAAGTTGAAATAAATGGATCCCAAGCTCCCTTCCAATGCTAAACCTATGATCCGACAAAACTGAAGATCAGAGAAGTTGTATCTTGGCTAAAGTCAAACTGTTAGCAATCCTGAGAGCTTGGCTAATGATCATAATGGGAAAGCAGTTGATTCTCTCATATAACAGATATGTGAAACTGAAATTTGTAATAGCAGTGGCTGGAAGTTTACCAGCATAGAGACAGTCCCCACACCCTTGACCCTTACCCTATTATCACTTCCCCTTCTTCCCAGAGCCAGGGTAAAGTAAAAAACAAATAAAGCTCCTTGTCTCCATGTATCTTCCGAGAGGGAAAACCTCCTGGAAGCTGTGAAGACTGAAACTGAATATTCTAAAATATAACATATGGATATTGTCTTCTTTTGTTTGGCTTAACTCCAAAGACTCTCAGTCACTCTGTGGGCTCAATTATAATTTATACTTAGATGAGACATACATACCGACAAGTGTATGCTATGTGATATTATAATAATTATACATCATACTATTATGCTGTGTTATGTATATACAAGCATACATATGTGTATATATGCATAACTACATATGTGTATTGGCTATGAGAATCAGTTAATGAGTGATAATTTAGAGCATAATTTGCACTGTGCTTTGCCATGGCTCAACAATGGTTTATTTCATATGCATCACTTTCCATGGCAGTGAAATTACTTATGTGAGTTTTGCCAAAAAGTCATCAATAGGTAATAACCACGTATGGTATCTTTCTCTGAAGCAAAGAATTTTGAAATGAAACAAATTTCTAATTCTCTCGCTGCATTTAAAATTACTATTTTTTTCATTTCTCTGAAAGATGATGCTAAGAAGATCTTTAGTTGTTCCTTTAGTAAGAGAATCCCACTTTTGGGGCAGGTAGGTGGTGAAATGAATAGAGCACCGGCCCAGGAGTCAGGAGGACCTGAGTTCAAATCTAGCCTCAGAGACTTAACACAAAAAAACTAGCCCTGAGACCTTGGGCAAGTCACAACCCCAATTGCCCTCCAAAAAGCAAAAAAAAATAATAATAATAATCCCACTTAAAAAATTTTTTTAAAGACTTGAACATAATCTGGACTGGTGGCTGCTTACATCCAAAAACTAAGACATATTCACTTGATTAAATATGTCAAATCAATTTCCACACCCTTACCTCGGGCTACTGTTTCAGTAAAACATTGTTTACTGAATATCATGTATCATGTAATGATGTATCATGTTTACTGAATATCATGTATCATATCGTATCATACCAAGGATACTCCAAATGGAGCCAGAAGATCTGGATTCAAGTCTTGCCTTTTCCACTTACTACTAGATAACTTTCAGTAAGCCAGTGAAAATTGCTGTACCTCAATTTCCTTAGCTGTAAAAAGGGGATAATAGTGCACCTATAGGCAAACCTCACTGAAACAGCAGTACACTTTTAAGGAGAGATAGGAGGTGGCATGTTAGTGAGCAAATGCACTGAAATTACCACCTCCCTTCAGATTCTGATGCAGACCTAGAGCCTGATCCTAAGACCCTTGGAATGTCAGTGAACCCACGCTCTTCCAATACCCACCATCACCACCACTGGGCCTATCTCTCCCTATAAGGATGTGAATTACTTGAGAGCAAGGGATATCATGATTTTCTTTGTCTATCCTAAAATGCTTTGCACATAGCAAGTACTTCAATAAATGTGTTGTTTTTTTTTAATTTATGCATACATGCCATCTTTGCCAAATCATTGTTGTTAGGATCTGGTAAAATAATGCAAAGTGTGAATGCAAAGTACTATAAATATAAATTAAAGATAGATATTAGTTGTTAAATTTTAACTGTAGCAAGAAAGAGAATCCTGATATTGAGATTCCAGAGCTAACTGGTCGACATTTTTATGTTTGATCTGCACTATTAACATTTTATACAGTGCTTTCTCATCTAGACAAATAACAAAATGACAAAGTCCTGATTTCTAAAACTGTCAATTTCTGAGATGTAAATGCTTAAATGGAAAATTTAATAATTGGCTCTGAGGTACAAGCTGGCTTCAACACATCCATGGCTTTATGATCATTTAAGTTGAATGAAAAAAAAATACATTTCCTTATATTGAAATTACCTTCTCTTCCTCAAACCCTACTTCTGTCAAAGTCTGAATCACCATGTTTCCAGTTACCTAGTTTCACAGTATCAGAAATCCTCAAATCTTTACTTTCCTTCAATCCTATAATCAAACCATTTTTCAAATTGTATTGATTTGGAATCTACTTCTCTTCACTCATACACAATCACTATTCTTTATGTTCTCATCACTTCCTCCCTAGACTATTTTAATAGTCATGAATTGGTCTCTCTGACCCCAGTCTCTCTTTCCCTCTCTATTTCATTCTTTGTACAACTGCTAAATTGTTTTGCAAGTCTCCCACATCACTCCTTAGCTCAAGAAATTTCACTTAATCTCTAGTACCTCTAGGAGAAAATATAAACTCTATTTCCCTTCCTCCCAACTAAATACTATAACTCCCTGGTCCTGGATTACCTCCAGAATTTTGCCTCACTTTTCCATTTTTCTTTGTTAGTGAAGGCCTTTATTAAGTGGAATTAAGTAAGGATTTCAATGTCAAGTGAAAAAGGTTACTAGCCAACAAAAGGCTTTTCAGTCACAATTGCTATTACCTGATACCTACACACTCATTGGAGATGAACCACTATCAGTCTTTCCTTACCAACCTGGAAGCAGCATTTAACTGGCCAAGTCTATCAATTCCATGAAAATGTTTGTCAACTTAGCGGGAAAAACTATCTCCATCAAACTAACTTTTGCATTGACATTTAGACTAAACCTGAGCCTTACCTCATGTGGATACTCTATATATCAATGACTTTGTGGGCATAATTGCCTAGGTGATGCTATATGGATATAGCCCTAAAACATCCATTTTTATCAGTTTAAGAAGAAGAAAAAGAAAAAACCTATTCCTGAGCATTCACTGAATCTGTCCCATTTGGGTTTTTACAATGACAAAAGGCATATTTTGCCTCATTTGCCTGTGAAAGTGTGCCTTTTTGATAGCATGGAAAAACTATATTATTTGAAGTGCAACTTGACAGGTATTTCATTTTTTATGAACCCTGGAAAAGTAACTTTCTTCTATTTTTGCAAATAGTAAGGTCCCTTCCCCCCATCCCTCCCCTCTTTTCCCCGCCAGCCATCTCAATTGAGCACAAAGTAAAATACGTGTCTGATCCCCATTTCCCATTCTGAAGGGATGGGGAATACTTCAAATAAGATAATGCAGTAGAATATTTTCTCATCCATTAAAGATTTTTTTTAACAATATCATTAAGTTGATCTGCATTTAAATATCCCAGGACTTGACAGTGTATGCTTGCTCTGTAAGGTGACAGATGAGAACCACTGAGTTGTGGGTATCAGAGTTCTGCATTCTCTTTTTGTTCAAGGAATCATTGCTACTGATAGCTCCAGCTTTTCACATCATCTGTAGAAATGGGGGAGGGGGTGTTGTTGTGTTTTATCTGAAGAAACAAGATACTGTTTCAGAGTGTTCACATTTTTATCAACTTCTCTTGAAAAACATATAATTACACATTGGATGCATCCAAATCCTGAGAGCTGAGAATAGGAGCTTGAATTACAGAGAGCTTTACAATGTGAGGAGTAGGATAGAAGATATGTATTTGCATCCATTCCTTTTTTTCCTGAAATGATAGTTTTATTTTCTGAAGCAGAAACTGTAATGATAGTATATCTGTGTGGGAGAGTATTCTCTGAGAAATCTAGGTGAATTTTCCTATTCAGAATAAAAATGGTTTTAGGACTAAAGCTATTCCCTAATTCTTTCTCACCCTTGCTTAATGTTTAGGGAAGACTTTCAAAAGAAAAAAATGTATTACTGTTGATCATTTACCGCCCCCCCATGCCAAAACTCAAGCTAAATTTAATTATTGTTAGTCTGGGGCAAATATTTTATGCAATTTTACAATAAAAAAAACATTTTGGGGGGCTTTCTCTGTGGTTGTTATATTCACATCTATCAGGCATAAGCAAGTTATTTCACTTTTTGCTCTGCCCTGATTCATTCAAGGTATAGATATGTATAAACAAGGCATGTTTATCTAAACTTTCTCAATTATTTGATCTCAAGAGTCTTCTCCCCACTTTTATTAGAATGTCTGAATTTTCTGTTGTGGAATACAGTAAAAGATGACTTAATGAAGTTCATCCTTTTTAAGACTTTCAGCAGAATGTAAGCTCCATGAGAACAAAGATTTTTTTTAATCTCATTTCCATCATTTATCTCAGTGACTGAAGAGTAACAGTTATTAAGTGTATTGAATTGGATACTAGATTTTTAAAGATCAAAGATAACTTATAATCCGTTGAGATCAACACATTCATTTTATGTATAAGAAAAATGAAGCTCAAGAAAGTCCAGGGACCTTCCCAGGGCCACACAGTTATTAATGACATAGAATTTAAATGTAGGTCATCCTGATTCCAAGTACAATGCCCATTCCTTCCACAAAGTAACTTTCAGATCCAATTGGATTCTGGAGGGTATTTCTTGCTCATCAAAATGCATTTGGGTTGAATGAGATACTTTGGTGAAGTGGAAAATACTGAAAGTCAGGAATCTTGGAATGAAGTCTACATTTATCAACGGCCTATTGCTTGTATTTGAGAAAAGTAAATAACTATTCAACAAATACTTACTATTCCTGGGTTTTAGACATCATGCTAGATTCTGGGGCCAAAAAAAAAGATATCCATTCCTCTTATCAAGTAACTTACATTCTAGTAAGGGATATAACGTGTGTATATATGAGCATATATAAAATACATGAAATAAATAAAAGAGTTATTTGAGGAGGGGAGCATTAGAAGTTATGAAAATTAGCGAACAGATTGTAAAGGATGTGACACTTAATTTGTTTGAAAGGAAATTTATGATACTAAAACACAGAGGAGAGGAAAATAAGCATTTCAGGTATAGGGTCAGCCTTTTACATAGAGAGAGATAAGCGACTCCTCATCATATGTGAGGAGGAGGTCAAAGATTTATCAAGTATCTACTGTGTCTTAAGAATGGCGCTAAATATTTTATAAATATTATCTTATTTGATCCTCACAATAACCCTGGGAGTTTGGTACTCTTATTATCCCCATGTTACAGTTGAGGAAAACAACTAGCCCAGCATCCCAGAGGCAGTAAGGGTCTCAATATGTATCTCACTTCAAGTCTTCCTGACTCTAGGATCAGAGTTCTATCCATTATGCCACTTAGGATGGGAACAAGGTGAGTGGTAGGGCTTCACTGTTAGAGTGTGAAGTGAAGGAATGTATAATAAACCTGTGAGGAATTTCTCCAGAGGGTTTTAAATGCCAAGCATAGTTCATATTTGATGCTAAATATCAGAAAGGTTCTTTGAGTTCATTGAGCAGGAGACTCATGAGGTCAGACATACACATTAAGAAAGTCATTTGGGTAGCTATGTAGGGAGGATGGATGAGAGAAGGGAGAGACTTGAGGTAGGATGACCATTTTGAAGGCCATTGAAATGGTCCAAGGTCTGGCACTTTATTTCTTCATCTATAAAAGGAGAGTGAAGGAGAATTAATGATCTCTGGGGTTCCTAACGCTTCTATGACTTGTATAATTAGCTTATTAATTAAGGCCTTTGATAGGATTTAGCTTTTGATCATTTATTTTAAAATAATGCTAATAGACATCTCACTTTTAGAAAGAAGAATAGTCGAGAGAAATAAATATTTAGGTCGACAACCAAAGCATAATTTAGTACTAAGGTTAGATTTTTAAAAAGCCAGTACAAGTCATGGGGCTGAGCTCTCCTAATTCATGCAATGCTCTTGATTGTCAGCCTTACCCCCTTGATCTTCCCTGGCTCTTTTCAAGTTCATTTCCTAGCCAGGTTAGGTCAGAATTTTATTGCTTTTTGTCTGAGGCTATTGTAAGACCAAAAGAGAGAGGAGTAGTTCCAATATGATCTTTAAAATAACTTACTAAGATCAAAACAGAACAAAGAATGTGTTTCTGAGCATGAAAGTATCTCTTCCTGTTAATTTCATGAAAGGAGTCATCAGATCTATCAGACCAGTGCCAATTTGACTATGATGTCTAAAATAAATTTCACTCTGATTTTTTTGAACCAATCAATGCAAATAGCTTCCAAAATTCAGTTGTCTTTAGTCACTGAAAATGCTTGTATAAAATGTTTGAGAGGTCTGCCATCAAATATGATTTCCCAAACAAGCCCCTTAAGTGGTTGTTTCTTCACATATGTGTTTACATGTAAGAAGATTATAGGATCATAGATTTAGAACTTGAAGGGACTTCCCAGGCCATCTGCTCCAACCCCCTCATTTTGGTGTAAGCATTTTTCTAATACAGAGATCATCAGAAGACCTTCTGGAAGAAAACAGTATAGGAAAATGGTGCATGAAGCACTGCATTAATTGCTAGAAGAGATTCAAAGATTAGCCAAGTCAATTCTTGTACATAAGAAAAGTTCAGTCTATTGAGGGTGATGATAGGATATTTGATAATTAGATTACACAACCTTCAATGATAAATATATTTTTAAAAATTATAAAACAAAATGCTAGATTAAATCCAAGGGAGAGGGATGAGAATCCCAGTAGTTGAGGTTAAAGAAGCCTTTTGCAGTGAGATGGTAGGATTTGAAGGATGGATAGGAGTTCCACAGATGAAGATACAGAAGGAAGGCGTTCTAATTACAAGAAAAGAATGAATACAAGAATGAGAGTACAATGCATGTCTGGAGATCAGGGGGCTACTTAAGTTTGGTTGGTGTGTTGAGTGCCTAGAAAGAAGCAATATGAGACAGTTGCATGGCCCTGAATTTCCAGCATTAATGTTACTTTCTATGAGTTAAGTCATTTCCATTGTTATATATGCAAACAATGACAGAAAGTGAATGGGATAGAGGTGAAGTAAATTTTGATATAAGGCAGAAGTTTTTAGGCTGGGATTATGAATTTATTTGTAATATATGAATAACAAGATCAATATATTTGTTTCCTTTGTAATTTATTTATATATATTTATATATATGTATATATTTATATATAATTTATTAATATATGTATATATTTATATATAATTTATTTATATATATGCAGTTGTTTTTTTTATTATTTAAATACTTTGAGAAAGGACCCACTGGCTTCACTATACTGTAAAAGGATCTATGATACTAAAAAAGTTTAAGAATCTCTAATCTAGGAGAAGGGGTCAAAAACAACTCCCATTCTGGGGACTCCTGTCCTGCTTTGTTTTACATTGATCAGGGCCCATTATATCTAAAGCCTGGCCATCTTCATCCTGTTTAGTTCTCTACATACTACCATGCATACACCCTTCCCTTTTCACATCTTGCTTTGGAAAAAGTTATTAATTACATTATCATTCTTTCTGGAAAGTATAATTGACTGACTTACAGCTCCATGTATAATTCCTGTGGATTCTCAGGATAAAACAAAAACAACTACAACAAAAAACCCTTACCTTCTGGCTACCCTTGCATTCTCTCAGGAATAGAACATAAGCTTGAAGGTAGAAGCTGTCTACCTTTTGCATTTTTAACCTCATCCCTTGGTATATGCCTGGCACATAGTAAATGACTTTTTATACATACATCAATAAATCATTCACAGGGAAGAAAAGGGAAGAGAATAAGTATTTTTATAGTGCCTACTATGTGCCAAACACTTTACAGATGATATCTCATTTGAGTCACACAAGAGCCCTCTGAAGTAGGTACCATTGTTTTCTTCAATTTATGATTGTGGAAACTGGGGTAAATAGAGGTTATGTCATCTGCAGAGTATAGAAAGGCTAGGAAGTATTTGAAGCCAGGTCTGAAATCAAATTTTCCTCACTCCAGGACCAGCACTTTCTTTACTGTGCCACCTAGATGCCTCTTTGGATGACACCATCCATTCCTGGATGAGAAATTTGAGTGTTTAATGGAGGAGGAGAGGGAGAGAATGGGGAGTTCTCTAAGGAGGTAACCCTCAATTTTATATGTTACAATTATGAGAGAGAGGGAGGGAGGGAAGGAGAGAGAGAGAGAGAGAGAGAGAGAGAGAGAGAGAGAGAGAGAGACTTTAAAAAAAACAAGGAGAGAGGAGCTTGTTAAACCCCTGCATTATTAAGCCTGGTTGGAAATTTTCTTAATTTCTAAGTGTTTTGGCTACTAAGGAAATGCTCAGTTTTGGTTATCATTAATGGAATATTTAAATTATACTAATATTATTACAGAAAAAGATAATATTACATCTGAAACTAATCATTTGGATGATCTCAATACTTAAGTTACATTCTGGAGTTACCTTTGAGAGTCATTATAAGTCTATTTGATCTATATCAAAGTATTATAGGGAAACACAGTGTTACTTGCCCAGGGCCACACACACCCTTTTAGAGAGAGGCAATATATTTTTTCTTGATGGTATATTGGTAGTAGTAGCAGGAGCCTTGAGAAATCACAATTTAAGTCATTTTACATATTTTATTTTCCAAAATCTCTGTGGTCCTATGATTTTATCCATATGCATTCTCCCTCCAGGACAGCTTGGTAGTACATTGAATAGGGTATAGGATCTGGAGTCAGGAAGACTTGAGGTCCATTTTAGCCTCAGGCACTTATTTGTGTGACCCTGAGCAAGTCATTTAACCATGTTTACCACAGTTTTGTTTTCTATAAAGTGAATTTGGAAGGAAATGGCAAGCCACTTTAGTATCTTTGCCAAGAAAACCCCAAATGGGGTCATGAAGACTCAGATAGGAAAGAAATGATTCATCAACAACAACAACAACATTCTTCCTTCATTGATACAGGTCATAAAACTTTGATGCCTATGACACTGCCATCAAACTGCAAAAGTTAACCTCCCTAGCTCTTGAGAGATTAAATGACTTCTAAATGATCATACAACTATGGGAAAGGTAGGACTCAAACCCAAGTCTTATTAAGTTCAGGGTTACTGTGCTATGGTGCCTCTGGCATAATGGAAGAGGTAGGGGAGGTATCTGGGTATTCAATTCCAAAAGCTAAAGTAGTTCTTTCCATCAAGGAGTTACATTCTACTGTAAGAGATGATTTAATCTAATTTGATGCCACCATTTTATCTGCCTGATTGTGAAACATCCTCCTCTTCAATTCTTGAAATGAAACCTTCAACTCATTAACAATCATAGCTTAATAGCTGAATGTTTAAAGTAAGGAGCCACTTCACAAAGCAAGTTTCCACAGTTGAAAAGTGTTCACGCTAAAAACAAAATGCTGAATTAAAAAAACTAATCAAAAGGGAAAGAAATTCCCAAGTCCATGCAGAAATGCAGTATAAGAAGGTATCAAATCACCAAGAAAAGATTTCCCTATAACCCATTCTTGTCACATCTAAAAATACCCAAGAACCTCCAAAATAGCAGGTTCATTTTACCAAACTTCCTCTACCCCGATTAAATGTGTACAGAACCACACTTCCTTCAGATGCTTCCAAATGGAGCCGTCCTTGGACTTTGTCTCTATCTAACAATACTTTTGAATCTAGACCAAAAAGCTGGCTTTTCATTTTGACTTAACTATGGGTTGTAAAATTTAATTACCTTTTGTTTAGAAAGTGCTAAAGAACCTGAACTTGCAATCAGTGCTGGAAGTAGGCACACCAAGGGGTTGTTGATTTCCCTTGTGAATTTGAGTATCATTTATGGAAATGTAATTACAGTGGAATCCTCTTATAACGATCAATTTGGGCCACCCCCATTTGATCATTACTTCCAAATGATCACTACACACAGATCCATAAAACAGTGAGTTGCTCAAACCAGACATATATGGCAGTAAAATATCCATCTTGCAAAAATGGAATTATTTCTACTAACTACTTGAGAACCATACCAGGTCAGTTCACTAATTGACTCTAATTAGTCTTTTAAAAGAAAACAACACTATTTGACTATAGTGTAATGGTCTATGTCAAAAGAATAGAATTCAAGCCAGGTCAACTCCAATTATGTAGCATCACCTGTGTGCCCAGTATTGTGTGAAGTAATTTGAAAAATACAAAAGAAAAACGCGGCTCTTTTCCATGAGTTGTTCCCACTCCAGTTGGAGAGAGAAAATGGTCATTTGCAAAACTCTATTCAACAAAAGCAGTATCAACCGAATTCTGATTTCAGTGGCTTGTTTCACAGATTCATAGAATCTGAGTAACTGATGACCTTGGAGACCACACAGTCCAATATTCACCTAAACAAGGCTGCTCTTTCCAATGTACCCCCAAAATTATCACCCAGTTTCTACTTGAAGCCCCCCAATGAAGAGAAACCTGCTACCGTCAGTTGTAATCCATTAAACTTTTGCATAATTCCAATTATTAGCTAATGTCTCTATATTATACAAGCCTACATTTGTTTCTTTGTATCTTCCGCCTGCTCATTTTTCTCTTTAGGGCAGAGCAGAATAACTGTAATCTCTCTTTTACATGGAAGCACTTCAAATTCTGGAAGAGAGCCACAATGCCTCCCCATCCCACAAAGTAACTTCTTTTTTTGTTTTGTTTTTCTTATTTTGGAGTGGGGAAGGTAGGGCAATTCAGGATAAGTGACTTGCCCAAGGTCATACAGCTAGTTTTGTGTTAAGTGTCTGAGGCCGGATTTGAACTCAGGTCCTCCTGACTCCAGGGCCGATGCTCTATTCACTGTGCCACCTAGCCACCCCCAGAAAGTATCCTCTTTAGGAAAAAAGTACACTCAAAGTGAAATTTTAAGAGGAAACATAGCTTTACAGTACCAACTTCTGGAAGTAAAATATCATCACTTCTTACCTCTCTAGTTTAACACTGGCACATATGGTGATAGCTAGGAGAATAACAGCCTGATAAGCTTTACAACTTGTACTCATAAGTGAGCACCATTTAGGAAAGTTCATATCCATTTTGTATCATTGTCTGATTCCTTCTGGTTAGTTAAAAGGCAGAACCATCAGCCAATTCAGTCAGAATAACAGAACATGAGCTAGAAGGGACTTTTGATGCCACCATGTTCAACTTTTATCCAACCTACATATTCCCTTACAGCATCTATGATAAGATGTCTTCCATCCTTCCCCTGAAGAACTCTAGAGATGATGAGCCTGCTACCTCTGGAGGCTATAATTCCTATTTGGGAAAGCTTTCATTGTTAGGAAGCTTTTCTCTCTTTACGTATTTAATTCTGACTCTTCTTCCATTCATTGTCCCTACTTCTAGCCTCTGGGGCCAGACAAAATGAATCAAATCATTCTTCCACATGACATCCCTTCAAATACTCAAAGACAGCAATTATCTTCACTTTTCCAGGCATAAACTTCTCCAGCTTCTTTTTTTTGTACTCACAAAGCTAACCCTGTTGTTCAGGCCCTCATCATCTCTCACCCAGACTGCTCTAGTCATCTCTTAATTGGTCTCTCTGCTTCCAGCATCTCCACAATCTATTCCATCCTCCACTCAACTTTCAAAATAATATGTCCAAGACGGAGGACTGACCATGTCACTCCTTTAAACGAAAGCCTTCAATGATTCCCATTTCCTCCAGGATAAATTCAAACATCTTAGCCTTGTATTTAAATCACAAGGCAGTTTGACTCCTACTTTTCCATTATTGTGTCTTTTGAGTTCCTTTCATGGATTGGATTCTCTAGCCAAGTGGGTTTTCTAGGAAATCCCTAAACCTGAAGATTCACCTCCCTCTTGCATACATTTGTGTAAGACATGCCTTAAAATCTAACTTTTAACATGAGAAAACCCCTTTTTAATGTAGATTGGTCCCTACATCAAAACCATTGCCTGTGGGCTTCATAAAGTTTAGTGCCCTGCCTGTAGTCACACAGCTAGTATGATTGGACTTGAACCCAGGTCTGACTCTGAGATTGGCTCAATATCTACTATCTTAGGCAGCCTTTCACTTTGCACATGATAAGTACTCATGGTCTTAATAAAATCATTATTGAGTTGAACTGAATTTAACTAGTCTTTGTGTGAAATCAATTTGAAATACTCCAGTACTGTAGACTCTCTGCTCTGGATATACTGCAACTTGTTAATATCCTTCCTAAAATGGTGGCATTTATAGAAATGAATGGTGCATTTAAGAAGAGAAAAGGAGAAGACCAATGACCAAATCAACAATGGATTAATGAAACTAAGACAGCCAAGGTGGATGAGCAGTCCTGAATAAGGCTCAGTAAACCATCATACTAGAAGTGCTAGCCCTCCCTGAACACTCCATATACCCTTTCCTCTAGGTATCACTTTGGTTTGTGCCACAATTTTTGGAATTGTGTCTAATTGTTTCCATTACATGAAATAATAATAATAATGATGATGATTATCATCATCATTAGTAGTAGTAGTAGTATTAGTATTGCTTTTTGGAGGTCACTTTGGATCACTTGCCCAAGGTCACATGGCTAGTTTTGTGTTAAGTGGCTGAGGCCAGATTTGAACTCAGGTCCTCCTGACTCCAGGGCCATTGCTCTATTCATTGAGCCACTTAGCCACCCCTCTTTAATGAAAGTATTGATTGTTTCTATTATTTGTTCTTTGATTCACTCATTAAATTATTTAATTATTTAAATTATTTAATTATTAAATTATTAATTATTTAATTTCCATTATTAAATTATTTAAATTATTTAATTAAATTAAATTATTTAATTTCCATTGTGATCCTTTATTGAATGTGTTTTTATTGCATTATTCTATAAAAAGGGTTCTTTTTAAATCGGTTTTCCTTTTCTACATTTGTTTGTGAGGGTTTTGTGCCCTAATACATGTTTAAGGTATTGTAAACTACTGAGAAAACATATACTCCTTTCTATTCCCATTAGATTTACTCCAGAAATCTCTATTATATAGAATTTTTCCTAACTTTTTTCTTCACCTTAACTTTCTTCACATTTATTTTATGGTTAGATTAATCTAGTTCTGAAAGGTAAAGTTGAGGCCTAATATAGCTTTACTGTCTAACAAAATGTTGTTAGCATAGTTTTACTTTATATTTCCTCCTTTAATTCATTTATATTTTCCTTTAAGAGTCTTGATGCTCTGTCATTTGGTGCAAATATGTTTAGTATTGATATTGCTTCCTTGTCTATGGTACCTTTTATAGTTTCCCTGCTTATCTCTTTTAATCAGTTCTAATTTTTTTCATTTATTTCTTTTAAAATCATGATCATGATCCCAGTGTTTTTTTTAACCTTAGCTGAAGCACAATAGATTTTATTACAGCCTTTATTTTGGTTCTGTGTGTATCTCTTTCAAATGTGTATCTGTTTAAAAGAAACAACACATTCTTGGATTCTGGTTTCTAAAACATTCTGCTTTCTGCTTATATTTTATTCATATTGTTATTTAAAACTGTATATTTCTCCCTGGGGCAGTTTGGTGGCACAATGGATAGAATCCTGGGACTGGAGTCAAAAAGTGTGAGTTCAGAGAAAGACTCAGACTTGCTAGCTATGTGACCCTAGGTAAATCACTTATCCTTTCTTGCCTTGGTTTCCTCACCTGTAAAATGAGCTAGAGAAGGAAATGGAAAACATTCCAGTATCTTTACCAAGAACACTCCAAATTATATCATAAAGTGTCAGACACAACTGCAACATTTAAACAACAAAAATTTACTTCTATTCTATTTTTCTTTGTTTAATCTTCTCTCCCCTTTTAGCCCATTATCCCTCAAAAGTCTCTTTGAACCAGTTCCAAAGAGAATGAGGTTCTAATGTTGCCTGTTATACCTACCACTTTTCCCTTCTCTGTAAAAATTCTTCTTTGTACACATTTTTTGTATGAGATAATTTCCTTCATCATTCTTCTCCCTTCCCCCTTTTCCGAGTGCATATCTTTTTCTCATTCTTTCTTATATTTTTGAGATCACTCCAGAATAAGTAACTCATATTTATGCACTTTCTCTATGTAGATTCACTCCTTCTAACTGGCCAAATAATGCTAAAATTCTTATGAGTTATACATGTCATTTTCCCATATTAATGTGTAAACAATTTAACCTTAAGAACTTTATGGTTTCTTTTTCATATTTAACTTTTTTGTGCTTCTTTTGGGTGCTGTGTTTGAATGTCAAATTTTCTATTGAACTCTGGTATTTTCATCAGAAATACTTGAAAGTCTTCTATTTCATTACATATCCATTTTTCCCCTGAAGGGTCACACTCAGTTTTGCTAGGTAGGTTATTCTTCGTTGTAATCCTAGCTCTTTTGTCTTCCAGAATATCGTATTCGAAGCCCTCTACTCTTTTAACATGGAAGCTGCTGAATTTTGTGTGATCCTAACTATGGCTTATTGCTATCTCAGTCTTCTATCTGGCTGATTACAATATTCTCTCCTTCACCCAGGAGCTCAAGAATTGTACTATAATATTCATTGGAATTTTTATTTTTACATCTCTTTTTTGAAATGATCAGTGGATTATCTTAATTTCTATTTAACTTCTTGCTCTAAGATATTGGGCCAATTCTTTACAACTTCTTGAAATATGATGCTCAGGTTCTTTCTTTTGATTGTGACTTTCAGGTAATCCAATAATTTTTAAATTATCTTCTTCAATCTATTTTCTAGGTCAGTTGACTTTATAATATTTCACATTTTTTAAAATTTTTCATTATTCTGACTTTGTTTACCATTTCTTGATGTCTCTTGGAGATATTTGCTTCCATTTGCCTGTCTATTTTTTTTTGTCTTTTTGGAGAGTGGAAGGCAGGGTAATTGGGGTTAAATGACTTGCCCAAGGTCACACAGCTAGAAAGTGTTAAGTGTCTGAGGCCGAATTTGAACTCATGTCCTCCTGTCTCCAGAGCCGGTGTTCTATCCATGCCACCTACCTGCCCCACTAAGTTTATTTTTTAAGAAATTATTTCCAGGGCAGCTGGTGGTGCAGTGAATAGAGCACTGGGCCTGGTGTCAGGAGAACCTGAGTTCACATCTAGCCTCAGACACTTCACACAAAAAAAACTAGCCATCTGACCTCTGGCAAGTCACTTAACCACAACTGCCCTGCAAAAAAAAAATGAAAGAAAAGAAAAAAAATATTTTCTTTACTGAGCTTTTGTACCTTTGTTTTTTATAAGTTATTTTAATCAGAGAAGTTTTCTCTCTCTTTTTGCACTTGGCAGCAGCCTCTAAGACCCAGCCCTAATGTAACTGCTATGTGTTAAAATAGGGAACATGGTCTTTTGACCTGGATAACACTCGTTGTCGCTTTATTTAGCTATCTGCTTGACGTTCTGGGCTGGGGCGGGGAGGAAAACACCAAAGGTAGGGGTTGGATGTGTCTATTGAAATAATATTTGTAAAGTGCTTAGCACAAAGCCTGGCACGGAGTAGGCAGTTAGTAAATTCTCATCCTTTTGTCTTCTCTTTGAATACTCTATACAATTACCTAGAATTATTCCAACCTTCTCTGTAACCTGGACTGTACCCCTGATAACTTCAGGCAGCTCTAGCTTAACTGAAACTCAGGATAGGTATCTTCAAAAATCTGTTGGTCTCCAGATCACATTGTTTATGAGTTAACCCCAGAACTAGGTTTAGTTAGGTTAAGTATACTTGCCTATTATTAAAACACACACACATACACACACACACACACACACACACACACACACACACACACACACACACACACAACCCCTCCTTTTCTTCAGCTGATAAAAGGTTCATGTAAATGACCTTGATGTTGACTGAACTATCCTGAGGATAATTATACCTGTGTTAGGAGCTTCTGTTCCCAGACTCCTTTGGGGTCACCATGGAAAGAACCATAACAACACATAATTCTTTAGCTTTAAACTTCCTCTATTTCACTGTACACTGTACAGGGGGAAATGGAGCAGAAAAAAATAAATCCTTTGGACTAACATAATATAACCCAGTGGGGACACTTACCTCCAGTAGACAAAGGGTGGGAAATCTGTGATCTCCAGGCCACATTTGGCCTTCTAGGTCCTTGGGCGTGACCTTTTGACAGAGTCCAACTTTTACAAAACAAATACTTTTGTTAAGGGTATTATTTGTTCTGTGGAGTTTGGATTCAGTCAAAGGACCTAGTTGGCCACATATGACCTTGTGGCCACAGGTTCACCACACCTAGCAAGATTTGACATACATACTGCTTACCTGCATTACCCAACTGGGTCCCACTGTAACCCATTCTTGGAAAACCAGTAAAAAATTAGAACATTTATGTGCTAAGCACAAATAAGACAATGGAACTGACAATAATGCCCACAAGAGCTCTAGTTCAAGTAAAGCTCAGTGACATTCAGGGTTTCTCTTTGCCTGTGGAACTTTCCCTATGTGTGAAGTACCCTTCACAGGAAATAATTACATCTGAAGAGTGGTAATCAGCCATGATGTAAAGACCTGGGAAGATGACTTGCAGACAAACGGGGGACCCCACAGGAGGAGGTGGGAGAGGTGAGTTTTCAACTGAGAAAGAAACTTGTTAAAATTCATAGAGATGGACACCGAGGATTTTTGAAAAATAGTAAGTGAATAAGAGACTTCCTGTGTATTTCAGAGTTAGAAGATAGAACAGTGAAAAGAAATAGGTGTATCATCTTGGCAAGCCTATGCATTGTAAGGAAGAACCCAGAGAATACACATTAAAACTAACATTTCAAAAACCACAATTTTCAATCATTTTTCTTCCCTTTGAAACTATAACATAGGAAGAGTATGCAAGAAAGATGGGGTTTGTTACATAAGTGTGTGTGTGTGAGCACACTTACACACATGTGCCTGTGTCTGTATCTGTTTCTGTATACATCGAGATGGGGAGGAAGTGAGAGGAGGCAGAATCCACCAAGCAAACACAATTTCTCACAGTGTGAAAAGCAACCCCAGTCAAACAGACACATTTCATTTCTGTCTGTGACATTTTCCATATGCACACTTTAAAATTAGAGGGTTTGCCAACTTTAAATCTTACAATATTTCCCAACTTATACTTTGATTCTTTCGCAATTCTGGCTCCTGTTGAAAGTGTTCATTGTGGAAATTAATTATTACTGCCTATCATGCTATTTCTCACTTAAAACACCTTTTTGTATGGTAGGAAAAGGAAATATAACTGAAAAGTTGACACACTGTGCTAAAATTAAAATAATAATAATAATAAATAACAGTATTTATATGGTGTTTTAAGGTTGTCAAGTCTTGCCTTATTTGATCCTAGCAACAACCCTATGACATAATTGATATTATTATCCCCGTTATTTAGACACTATACAAATTTTATATGTACACAATTATATACAATGCACTATATATCATATGATGTGCATTTGTATATATTTACACATGTATGTATATATGTACATATATTGGTATATAAATGTTAGAAATTAAGATTGAGAAAGGATAGGTGGCTTGCTCTGTGTTACACTGCTAGGAAGCATACAAAGTGGCACATGAAGTCAAGTCCCTAGGTGGGATATGAACCCAGGACATTATACTAGGTAGTTAGCTTCTGTAGGCATTTTCTATCATTCTTCTGTTATTTCAGTGTTCTGTGGTATAAATCAAATCAATATAATGAATATCATGTTAGTTCAGACCAACCCAGGTGACTTTCAAGTCCCCTTCAGTTTTAAATCTGTTATCCTATGATGCCATTCCAAAATGCAATGATCTGCATTGGGAGCTGGTGGCTTCCTTATCCCTACATCATCAAGTGAAGGAAGGACAACAAGTGGTTGGGATTATAGAGGTAAATCTATGATTGGAGAAGTTCAAGTGGATCTCTGAGGTTCCTTCTGCCTCTGAAATTCTGTGATTCTCTGTCATTTGTAAAGCTGTTAAAACCATTTTCAAACCTAATTTTACAGCAAATTTGCTTCATTTGGAATAAGTGCCAAGCAACAAAAATTTACATTCAAATAATTCTTTACTGTTTTCAAAATCTTTTAAATACAACAATCTGTTGAGATAGTGTGAGGGTTATTATAGTACTTCAACACACGTATGATCTCATTGAATTGCATATCCACTTCATTCCAACAGATAACAATACATTAATGCCTGCCAGTCCACTCTTGCCCATGTCCTCCCAAAACTCCTTCACAAAGAATTCACCCAATGTGCTAGGAGCAATCCTCGACTATTCTTGACAGTGAGTGGGTAACAATGGAGCCAATGGGTTGTTCATCCCTCTCACCTTTGGCTAATTGTTTGACCCATTGTTTCTCTAATCTTTTCTAAAATTATTTCAAACTCTTCTTTATTATTTAACATCCATCTCTTTTTTTGTAAGCTGAGTTTTACAGGATCGGTCAACTTGGATTGCATCATGAGTTCCATTGCTCTTCAGATAACATTATCCCATACCCTGCTACATCTTCCAGTACATGCAGAAAAATCTTGTGATATTTGAATGACCTTTCTTTATATTTGAAGGTCTTCTTGATGATATCTTGCTAAACTTGATGTTTCTGAATTAAACTGTTAAATTTAGCCACGATGAACCTCAGAGTTTGTGCGATTGTTTCCTTCCTTCCTTCCTTCCTTCCTTCCTTCCTTCCTTCCTTCCTTCCTTCCTTCCTTCCTTCCTTTCTTGTTTTTTTTCTGGGAGTGATCTGTGGATTCTTTCATTTCAAATTTCATTTTCTATGTTCAGACATTCTGTGATATCTCTTCCATGATTTCCCTTTATGGTATTAAGGTTTTTGTTTGTTTGTTTGTTTGTTTATCCTGTTGTGCTCTTCTGGGAAACCTGTTATCCTAACTGATGTATTATACTGTGTTCATTTCTCACTTTGTGGCATCAGTTTATATCCCACTGTAAGCATTTCCTGACTATATGACATAGGACAAGCCACTTATCCTTTCTCAGTCTTAATTTTAATAATGTACACATGTATATTATGCTATTGTCTAATACAATATACATATCATAAATGTTATTTATGTATGTATATAATTTGTGCAATATCAATAGAAAGAGGATAATTATAGTAAATACCTCATAGAGTTGCTTGTTGGAATCAAATAAGTACTTGACAACCTTAAAGCACTATATAAATTTGGATAAATATAGTTTCATCATCATCATCATGATCATTATAATCTTAGCATAGCATACCAACTTTTCAGTTCCATTTCTTTGTCCCACTATACAAAGAAGGTGTTTTTAAGTGAGAAATGACACAATGATAGGCAGCAGTAATAGATTGTCTCAACATATACTATCTGAGGTTAGAATGTTTTGCTTGCATACTGTGTGTATTTTCTTTTAATATTATTGGGGTTTTTTGTTCTTTTTCTTCTAAATTGTCCTTTACTTCTGTGCATTTGCATTCTCAGTCTGTAGTTCTCTCTTTTGTTTCACTGGTGAGGCTTGGCATTGCAGATTATTGTTTTTGTACTCTATTGTTGTTGTGCAAAACAAATTCTGATCATATATCTCTCATTTATCTTTTGAGTCCTGAGTGGAACAGCATGCTGTGTTTTCATGTTCTCAGATTCCATAAGTCCTCCCTCTTATCAGGTGTTAGATAATTGTTTTCTTCTTTTTTGCAGTATTTCTTCATACATGCTTGAACTCATTTTAAACATCTAGAAGCCATATTTCTTTCTATTGTTACTGTTTGTTCTATTGATTTATCTGTTTGTGGTCAAGATCTTTGAGTGTCTTCTTTCTGAAATCTTTAGCAATCTTATTCTTTCCTTCCTCCCCCCATTTTCTCTGTCACTCACTTTCTGACTTCCTCCCTTCTGATTGTGATTTCCTTGGGGGCTGAAGCTTAAAGTGTCTTTTCCCACTCTGGGCAAGTCACAGTTCACTTATTTAGATCTCTGTCTCAGCTGCAACTGAAATTTGGGTGGTCAAAACTGGCCCCAGCTGGATGTTGTGCTCTTTCCTCAGGGTTAGAGGAGTGCTTCACAGCAATACCAACCCTCACACATAAGATATTCTCCTGCTATCCTGGCCTGCTTACTCTTTTTCTTAGTTCTTTGGCTCAACAGCAGCAGTTCAGATTGTTTGTAGCACTGGTACAACAGGATTTGGTCCTTGGAAGATTTTTGTTCCTAAGAGGTTATCACCTCCTAGCTATCTTTAATAGCAAGCTCAAAATTCCATAGCTTGGAGCCTGGATCTCCATGGCATTAGAAACTGTGAGGGAGAACTAAAGTAAGGGGTTGTGTTTTACTGTAAACCTTTATCTTGTCTTACAGTTTGCTAGTACAGCCTTGCTTCCAACATTGGAGGAGGGGTGCTAAGTGAGCTCAAGACCAGTAATCATTAGTTCATGAAATTGATTTTTGTAACATTCTTTTGGGTTCTAGGTTTCTTAGATCATGCAGATAACTGAAATTGCTTTTTCTCTTGCACTTAATTTCTTTTTTGAGAGGTTTGAAAGGTCATGAGAATGAGAGAAAATGTCTAATTCTCCATCGTGCTGTACTTTTTTAATCCTACATTTAAGAAATTATTTTAAGACAGTTATGTGGCATACTAGATAGATCACTGGACTGAGTCAGTAAAACCTGAGTTCAAATCCTGCCTAGGACACTTTCAAGCTGTGATATCTTGGATGAGTCAAGTAACCTCTTTCAGCCTCAATTTCCTCCTACGTAAAATGGGGATGATAATATTAGCACTTATCTCACATGGTTGCTATGAGGATCAAATGAGATAGTTAATTTTTTTTCATTTTTTCTTAATTTTGTTTTTATTTTTCCAATTACATGCAAAGATACTTTTCAACATTCGGTTTTATAAAATTTTGAGTTCCCAATTTTTCTCCCTCCCTCCTTTCCCCCTTGTCCAAGAGAGTAAGTGATTTAATACAGGTTATACATGTGCAATCATGTTATACACATTTTAGTATTAGTCATGTTGCAAAAGAAGAATCAGAACAGAAGGAAAAACCACGAGAAAGGAAAAAAAGTGAAACTATTATGCTTCACTATGCATTCAGACTCCATAGTTATTTTTTTTCTCTAGATGTAGTTAGCATTTTCCATCATGAGTCTTTTGCTATTGTCTTGTATGATTGTATAGCTGAGAAGAATAATCATGAGATAGTTTATTTAAAGGCCTTTGTAAAACTTGACTGAGAAAAAAAGTAGAGTATGGTGGGAGTTCCTTAGAAGCAAGGACTGCCTTTTACCTCCTTTGTATCCCCAACATTTACTATAGTGCCTGGCATATAGCAGGTGCTTAATAAATGTTTATTGACAGATTAACATTGATTGAGGTGGCATCCTATGTCATAAGCTCTAAGTCCTTGTCATTTGGAATGTCCCTGGACTTTGTGATTGGGCCTCCTTGAAATTACTATCAAGTCAAGAATGACACTGGAAATATCCTGCATGTTCTCCTGACGCTGGCTTTTCTTTGGCTGTTCTTGCCTAGAAAGTCTTGCTTCTCACTTCTGCCTTCTAGTTTCCCTGGCCTCCTTTAAGACTCGGCTTAAATCCCATCTTTTCCAAGAAATCGTGTTTGTGTGTGTGTGTGTGTATGTATGTATATATCTATGTATATATGTGTGTATGCATATATATAAAATTATTCTAAATATACTTCTATTTATCAGTTGTTTCTCTGGATGTAGATTTCTTTTCATATGCCCCTTATTGGGCATTTGGGGAATTTGTAAAAATCAAAACAACTTATTCTTTCAAAGTCATTCTAAAAACAATATTGCTGTTAGTGTATACAATGTTCTCTTGGTTCTGCTCATTTCATTCTTTATTATTTCATGCAAGTCTTTGCATAATTTTTCTAAAGTCATTGAGCTCATCATTTCTCATAAGCACAATAATATTACATCACTATTATATACCACAACCTGTTTATCTATTCCCCAATTGATGAGCATTCCTACAACGTCTAGTTCATTTTCTACATTTTGTAAAGACACAGATTTGCACATCATTTAGGAGCTGAGCTTCTTGAGAACAAAGGGCATTTTTTTTGTTCTTTCTTTGTATCTTTGTTCTTTGTATCCTCCCCTCTTGGCACCATGCCTCACACACAGTAACCATTTAATATATACTTATTGACTGGCTCACTGATTGACTTAGGGGCTGACCGAGCTGTTCAAGGAAACTCAACGATAATAATGTAACTTCTGGTTGATTTTCATAGTGGGACCATGGAAGACTGAAGGCACTGCAAATAGAGTAACAAGGCAAGAGCCTGTTATCCTTCACCAGTGTTGAACTAGCTTTATTATCTCTCTAATAGCTTGTCTTTTAGTAGTCTCGATTGCTTTGTCTTCCTAGGCATTCTGTAGCTTTGGAAAAGAAAAGCAGGTCATACTTCAACAGAATCATCAATGATAATTTTCTAATAATGATGATAGAAGTGATAATATCTGAAATTTCACTCACCCACTTGTTCATTTATGGACTAGATCAGTATATACTTGATGCATACTGTGTGCTCACGGCACATGACTGTTGTAGGTCACACCTCTCTTGGAGAAAGCAGCCTTATCTTTGACTGAGCTATCTCATTTTGCCAATCAGTAGCTTTCTTCTATTTAAGATGAATATAGAATATTAACAAAATATATTGAAAATACATTATAAAAAAAGAAAATGCAGACACTGACAAATTAAAAAATAAAGATTTACTCAATTAAAAATGAGGAGGAAGGGAGACAGAAGCAAACAGCACTTTTCAAGTAAAAGCCAAAGGATTATGGGGAGGGGGGAGAAAACAAGCCTGGTTGCTCAGCTGGGTTTCTGCTTAGAAATGATTGCAGCAGCAGACAGGTTATACTGAAATGCCTCTGGCAGTAGGGATGACACTAACATTAGCAACATTTGGAAAAGAAAACAAATTGGCATCATCAAACAAGGTGAGGCGTTCTTTTAAAATTTATTTCTGTATTATTTCTTCTTCCACATGTATGGCATACATATATGGCACCAATTGCTGCCAGGCCTGAGAAACCATGCATACAAATAGATAGAGATGCAGGAAATGAATGCAAAAGACCATAGCCCATACACTGGCAAAAATATTAGTGTTGTTGAGTACATCTTGTTTTATAGAGACCCATTTATCTACTGATCAAAGGACTAGAATTTATTTTAAAATGAACATAATAGGAAAGAGAAGGAAGTGAGAGAAAAGAAAGAATAAAATACAAGAACCTGCTATTTAATCTCTGTAGTTTGGGATTCATTTTGATATGTCAGGGGTTGGGGAGCCTACAACCTCAAGGTCACATGTGACCCTCTAGGTTCTCAAGTTTGGCTCTTTGAGTGAACCCAAAATTCACAGAAAAAATCCTCTTAATAAAAGGATTTATTGGACTCAGACAAAAGGCTTCACCCAAGGACCTAGAAGGCTACATGTGACCTCAAGGCCACAGGCTCCCCATCCCTGATACAAGTTTTCAGAGACAATTTTCTCTTAAAGCCACCCACTTTATTAAGGATATTCATAGCTTAGAAATGTTATTGTTGGAGGATTTTCAGACACAAATTATTCTCAGGCTGACAGCAGGAAGCATGACCTCAGAATGTGAACAGAGGCAGGCTCATAGTTTTGAAGATGGAAGAGAACTTAGAGATCATTTAGTCTGTTCCCATCATTTTACAGATGTGGAAACTGAGGCCACCATGGATAAAGTCGTTTGCCCAAAGTTATATACGTAGAAAGCGATAGAAATTGGATTTATACCTAGACAGAAATTGGCAACGTTGGGATTTATAAACTGGTTCTATGACTCTCGTCCTCATTTCACTACTCTGAATCTTCCTGTGCTTAAAACAATACATCTGACCAGAGTTAGGAAACAGTAGCATATCACTAAAGTTAGGAAAGTAGGATGAAGAGATGTCCATGACATTAACACATCAATAAAATTCAAGAATGATTACAAATAGTACCCAAAGTGATCTTCTAAAGTAAATGCTGCTGACTTCTGAGTTCATTTTTCCAGATCAGAATTGAATTCCTTTGAGAAGAGTGAGACTTTTGCTATAATATAACCTTGCCCTTCTGTTTTAGTAGTATTTACATAGTACTTACAGCCCTTCTCTTAGAGTACACAGAAATGGTTATGTAAAGTGACTCTGCTGCTACTCTTAAGGCATATTCAAGAGGGCAAATAGCTCTATGTGACCACTATTTTCTCATCATTAATCTAAAATTCTTTAGAAAAGAAGTCATGCCACCCACAAAACCATCAAAAATGAACATTACAACACTACAAAGAAAAAGTGTGGCCCCAAAGGAGTGTAATCTCAGTCTTTAACAGAGATTAGAGAGTTTGGGATGTTCAAGAAGGACCAGTAACTCTGATTCGAGGACTTTCCAAGAGCTTTTCAGGGCTCTTCATCCTCCTTCGGTGTCCAACTTCACCCAACTCTTGCCTGCGGTTCCAAAAAGCTATAGCATACACAATGGCCACACCCTGGTAAAATGTCTTGACAAACAGGTTAAATCATCACGAAAGTATCAATCTGAGGGGAGGCAGAGATAACAAAATGGTGATAGTGAACAGAAAGGGCATTCGTGACATGGAGGACAATCTGAAAAAAAGCATGGAAGTGGGACATGGGATGCTGTCTAGCAAGCACATCAATCAGAACATTTTATCCATAATGTTCAAGGCATTAGAAACAGTGATGTGAAACCAGGCTAAGAGAGCCTGGAACTGGATTGTGAAGACTTGTCAATGCCAAAAAGAGAGACTTGTATCTTATCTTGGAAGTGATAATGATAATTTTTGAGCAGTGTAGTGACATGGTCTCATATACACTTCAGGCATTTCAATTTGGCAGGTAACTTGTGTGAATTTAGGCAATATCTATGATTATCTGATCTCCCAGCTTTTTGGGTATTCTGTAGACATGTTAAACTCAACATGTCCAAAAAATGAACTAATTTTCTTTCCTCCAATGCTTCCTCTCTTCCTAGCCTTGCTATTACTGTCAAGAGTACTACTATCCTCTCAATTACCCAGACTTACAGGCTGTAGGTCATCTTCAATTCCTCACTATCAATTTCCATATACAATCAGTTGTCAAGTCTTGACATTTCTTCCTTCATAACTCTCATATATTTCCCCTCTGACACTGCCATCAACTTGGTGCTAGTATTCTTTAACTTATACTTGAACTTATTGCCAGAGCCTGCTAATTAATCTCCTTACCTCAAGTCTTTCCCATTCCAATACTTTCTCTACTAGACTGTCAAATTCACCTTCCCAAAGCACAAATCTGATGTATCATACACCCTGCCTCAATAAACTCCAATGGCTCCCTGTTACCAATGAGATTTAGTATAAAATCCTCTCTGTAGTTTTAAAGCCATTGATAATTTGTCCTTTCTCTATTTTTCTAATCTTATTCCTTGTTTCTCTCTGTAATTCAGTGATACTGGCCTTGTTGCTATTTCTCCCATTCAGCATTTTCTCTTCCAGTGCTAGGTATTTTCCTTGACTAGGCTGTCCCCCATGCCTGGAAATTTATGCTACCTCATCTCCATCTTCTGGCTTTCATGGATTCTTCAAATCCCAACTAAAATCCCAACATCTATAATAAATGACCCTTCTTATTGCTAGTGCCTTCATTCTATTGATTATCTCCAATTTATTGTGTGTATATATATATGTATGTGCATATATATGTGTGTATATATATATACATATATATATATGTATTGCTTGTATATACTATAGCTGAATGCATGTCATCTCTCCCATTATCCTGAGATCTTGAGAACAGGGGGAGTACAATGGACATAATGTCAGGCCTGAAGTCAGGAAGACCTGAGTTCAAATCTGACCTCAGACACTTATTAGCTGTTGGATCCTAGGCAAGTCACTTAACCCTTTTGCCTCATTTTCCTCATCTGTAAAATGAGGAAGAGAATGGAATGACAAACTACTCCAGTATCTTTACCAAGGAAATCCCAAATGGAGTCACAATGAATCAAACATGACAGAAGAGCAACACCCACATTTTTGTCTTCCTTTGTATCCCTGGTACTTAGCACAGTGCCTTTGACCAGAGGTGGTGCTAAATAAATTTTATTGACTAATTGATTGGTAGTTTCACTGAGATGTTAAGCACCTTGCCCAGGATCACAACCAGTTTGTGTCAGAAGTGGCACGATTCAAATCTTGCTAAATGTATGTATCCCCAAATCTTATCAAAGTCGTACATATAGTAGGTGTGTAATAAATGCTAATTGCTTATACACATCGCTCTCTGAGTCCAACTAATTTTGACAGTGGGTATTTTATAGTTCAGCTACAGTAATCAGTCAACCAATATTGATTTGTGACATATCTGTTCAGTATCTAATAAAGTGGGAAATGCTGTGGGGTAAAAAATACACGGAACTTACAATCCATATGAAGATCGAGGACATAAACATGTGAAACCACGAGAAAATAGTATACCACTCTAGATAATAAGCATGAAGTATGGTGATACAGATTTGACATGCCTATAAGAGTTCATAGAAGAGTTCAGAGGCTACTAGGTAGTATAGTAGATAGAGCTCTGGAATAAGAAAGACCAAAGCACAAATCTGGCCTCAGATACTTAACTAGTTTTGTGACCCTGGGAAAGTCACTTAATTTCTCTTTACCTCAGTTTCCTCAGCATCACCTATCTCTCAGTATTGTTGGAGAATCAATTAAAACTATATTTGTAACACACTATATAAATGCTAGCTGTTATTATTCTTTAGACTGAAGAAATAGGTGGTTGATGGAGCAGTTGGGAAAGCTTCATTGAGTATACGAGGCTGCCCCTACATATTGTCAAGGTCTGACTGTGATGACTTCTTCATAATCCATTAGTTCTTCATTGAACAAATGAAGATTGGCAATAATAGTCTTCATGAAGGAGTGCTTGCACACCAAAAGACTCATTTTAAAACAACAAATAACAGTGGAGTTTAAGAACAAAAACAAAAAAAATAGACATTTTGCATTGGTTACCAACTTTTTAAGGAGGAATACGATCTTATTTGGAAGGAACCTCAGGGGTCACCAAATCCAACCTGTACCTAAACAGGACTCACCTCTAGAACAACAAGATAAAAAATGGTGATCTGCACACTTTCCTTGAAAGCATACAGTGAGGAGAGCATTCACTTCTTCCTGAAGCAGCCCATCCTATTTTGGGATCATCAAGCCTCAATATATATCTTTATCACTTCCAGAAACTTTTCCTAGTTCTCCCTTCTGGGACTAAGTAGAACAACTTCAATTCCTCTTCCAGATGGCTTCCCTTTAAGTACCTGAAAGTGGCTATCATGTACATCTCTACCCAAAATTTTCCTTTTCCAATCCCCATCAGTCCTTATATGGTATGATGTTGAGTCCCCTGACCACTAGGATTGCCCTCCTTTGGACATTCCAATAAAAAGTAAGAGCCTCAAGGGAAGGGACTTATTAAATTTTGGTTTGGTGTCCTTTACAAACCTACTGTTGTCTGGATCACAAGAGGCACTTGATACATGCTTTGATGAAATGCATTGAAATGCATGCTCCATTTTGCCCAAATGTGGCTTCCAAAACTGAATGCAATCCTCCAGAGGGTTTAGTAAAGCAAGGCTCTCCCCACTCTCCCCTCCCTCATCTTGAATAACATTTCTCTCTAGCACACAACAGGCATTTATTCTTAATAAACACATGTTGGACAAAACTTAATGAATTTTATTGAATTTAATTCTAAAGTTGAATGGTGAGGAAAGGAGAGAACGAGGTTGCCATGTCGTGCTGATGGCTCGTATTGCACTTTTAGGCCACTAAAACTCTCAGATCATTTTCACACATATAGTTAGCCACTTTTCAAATTTGAATAGTTCCCGGTGGAACAAATTCCCTCCATGTCTCTGTTGTACCTTCTGTCCTTTAGCCCATAGGCTAACACTATTCCCCCCTTCCTTAAGTTATCTGATAGCACTTTTCTTGGATCTCTCCTTTGCCCTTATTACATCCTCTCTTGAGTCATACTTACATGAATGGATATCATCCTCATTATTAGACTGTAAGGGTAGAGATGATTATTTCCCATCTTTGTATCACCAGTGCCTAGTAAAATGCCCTTGACCTCCTTGGTACTTAGTGTTTTGTCAAATTGAAAAATCATTGGTTCAACAAACAAGATTACTCCAATGTAGCCAGAAGATTGGTATGTATGTTTCCCTATCCAATATTAACCTGCTGTTGGCGCCTATTTAATAATGACGATGGTGATGCTATAACTGACATCTTTATAGCTCTTCGATATTGCAAAGTGTTTTACACATTTTTTCATTTTGTCCTTAAAACAGACCACTGAAGTAAGCAATACAGCTGTTATTGTTCCCATTTTATAAGTTGAGGCAACTGGTTTGGAAACCTTAAATAACTCTTGCCTACCAAGGGTCACATGACTGCTGAAGTCCTGATTCTAACAACATCATTCTTGTCCGTGCTAATATTCTCCCTCTCACCAATGGAATACTATTGTGTATAAAATTAGTATTCCCTATTTATCCAGGCCACATAATAAAGAATTAACCAGGAACCTGAAAATGAAATATAAGCATTCTCATGAAAAGTTATTTTCCCCAAATATGTATGTTTAAATCTGTACATATTTGCGTCTAAATATCTATTTAGAGATAACTTCTTCATAGAGAGTTTGCTTAAAAATAGAAATGTTCTTTCATTTGTTTATAGGCTTCAAGGTATCATGGTAAAGTTGGAATAAATGTTTTATCCCAGGAGAAAAAGGGACTAGGTTCAAGTGCCACTTCCCATGCTTAAAATTTGTACATCATCGGGCAAGTTACTTTACCTCATTTTGTTCATTAAGAGAATACTACTCTCAGAAGAAAAGAACAACTTGGAAAGAAACCTGGATCTTATATAATCATGTGCTTTAGTGGTAAGAACAGTCGATTTTCTGTCAAGACATTTGGATTTTAATCTCACCTCAAGTACAATTGTGTAACTACGGATAATTTGCTTAATATCTCTGAGCCTTGCTTTCTTCGTTTATTAAATGAAGATTATAGTATTTCTATAATCCTAGATAACATGAGAAAGTGTTCTATAAACCTTAGATAATGTACAAGTAGGAATTATTATTACTATTAAAATGATTTCAAATATAAACTCCTCAAGGAGATCCTCAAGAAATCTTTTTTTTTTTGTCTTTGTACTCTCATTGTCTAGTGCGGTAACTTGGACATAATCAATATCTAAACAATGTTTGAAATAGCTTTAAATAAGGAGTGCTTTATGCTATTTTCAATGAAATGGACTCTCAGTGGCTATCTTAACCTTCCTTCATTCCTTATATCAATACCCACTGGATGAAAAACCAATGGTATGTGTACCATTTCCCATTCCATCTATTTGTTAGCCTTGTCCCTGCCTTTTTGATTCATTGAATTGATGCACTTTGTCTAACTAAATGATACTCCAGTGACTTAGCAGAATGAATGCATCTTTTGAAGGTACCAGAGAACAGCTTCGGCACTGAAAGAATTTGACTCACTACATTATAGTAATATATGTGGTACCATAATGCCCAAAATGTGACATTTCTGTCTGATCCTAAAGAAGAATAGAACTTCTGTGGAATATCTTTTTTTTTCCTTGAAAGAAACTCAGAGAACAAAGAACTGAGAAACAAAATAGGAAAAGCAGGGAAGATATAATTATTTTAGATATGTTCTGAAAATAAGCTAACTAGTCAAGACAGCATTTCTTTTAATAGATGATATAAAATTTTGCATGAGAAATTTTCTGCAGACTTTTTTGTCAGTTTCCAAGAGATTTATTATGATTTGTAATGCTGAAGGGAGCATGTTGACATGTCTGAGAGCTAAAACAAATGTGAAGAATGAATATGAAAAAAGCTGGCTGGGAAGAAAGCATTTCAAAGCACTGTGTGGTGTTTAACATGGTGCATCCAGAATTGACACTGATGGGTTTAGGGAAAGGATATAACATGGTGCTTGTATGGGCCTTCCAAAGAGGAATTAAGAAGGATGTATCATTCACTATTAGAAAGAAGTACAACTGATATCTAAGCATCTGTGTTTCTGTTGTCAACACACACACACACACACACACACAGACACCCCATGCACACCCATATACATATTGCAGATGCGCCTTTATTTGTATAGTATATGTATTTTTTAAATGATACATTTAAAAACCATTGCTTTGTTGAGGAATCCCTTTTAACACCTTTGGGGAAAACTAGCTATACAAAACTAACCAGCATAGTGATGACATCTGACTTCCTATTTTGTGCCTATCATCTGTCACCTATCTACCATGGGGAGAAAGGAATTGTTCATCATTTTTTCGAATAGTCATTATAATTAATCTGTTTTGTTGTTATTTTTGTTTACACTGCTGTTGTTACTATTTTCCTGGGTCCTTTTAATTCACTTTAAATCAGTTTGTCTTCCTTTTTCTGAATGGCTCATATTTATTGTGTCTTATAACACAATAATATTTTTCTAATTCACATGCCACAATTTGTTCAGTCAATCTTCAGTTAATGGATACCCATTTTGTGTTTCCCCTGCATTTTTTTCTACTGCAAAAAAAATAAGTAGAGTATTGAAAAGCTTTGTGCAAATCAGCAATCTGTAAATGTACTCATATTTTCTCATTGTAAACTCAGGTGTTATTGTCTTTTATTTAATTGATCTTCAATTACCAATTATTGAACACATTAATTTTATGTTTCTTTGCTCAAATCCCATGTTAATATCCACATCAGCTACCATCTTTAATCCCCATGCCTTCAACTATGGATAGAAGAATAGATGGTGTATTTACCTATCACTGGATGACTTGAAAATCTAACGTATAGGTCTTATATAGACAAAATTTGAATTAAAAAACATCTTATCAAGCTAGAAGATGGGGTTACATCTAATAAGATAGCATAAGTGGGTATAAACGTAAATTCCTACATGTAGGTCTGAAAATTCAATTACATAATGTATGGGTGTAGAGGTATATGTCTAGGCAGTAGTTAAGTACAGCATATAGAGTTCCTGATTTGGAATCAGGAAGACTGGAATTCAAATCCTGCCTCAGATACCTGAGTGTTCCTGGGCAACTCAATGGTTACCTGTGTGATTTTTTCACCTGTAAAATGATTATATAGCACGGATCTCTTAGGGATATTCTGAAGATAAAATAATATTTATAAATCACTTTGCAAAATTTAAATATGCATTTGAGCTGTCATCATTATCATTCATTCATTCATTCACTTAGGTGAAAAGTTACTGAAGGTTTTATCTAATAAAGATATACCATGAAATGATGGAAAGAGCATTGAATTTAGAATACATTTACCTAGAGTCAAATACTGATACTACCTTTACTCTCTGTCTGAATTTAAGTCATGTAACCTCCCTAGAATTCAGTTTCCTCATCTGCAAAATGAGGAGGTTCAGCTGCATGATTGTATAGATCCCTTTGAGATCTAAATCCTATTGAAGAAAATCCTAATCATGAGTTATATTAACATAAAAGGGTACTTAGTAATTCCTCTTAGAAATATGAATTATCCTGATCATTTCACATACCACCTTCATTAGCCCCCCCTCCCCATAAATATCTCTACTTCTGACTTGTTTATAGAGCACTCATTTTTCCAAATACTTGTAGGACACCACCTTCTAGATGTTTCACCGACCACTTCAAATTGTTATGTCTAAAAGCAAGCTGAGTTTCTTGGTTTCCATTCCCCCACCCCAAATCCATCTAATTTTCTTTTTCACTTGATTGTTTCTGACTGTGATATAATCTTATCCAGTCTTCCATATTCACCAGTTTGGAGTAATCTCTTCTCCTTTCCCTTCTAATATCCCATTATTAATCCCTGCTGGTTATACCTCTACAATGTCTCACATCTATCCAGTTTCACCACTAACACCATCACATCCCTTGGAGTCTATATGTTGTTTAGAAAGGAATTTGGAAATCAGGTTGCTGCAATGGGAAGAGTCATAAAGGGTCATGAAGTTTGGAGAGAACAGATTCATGATCCCTCTTCTGTAATTTATTAGTTATGTGAACATGGCCAGGCATACCACTTAACCTCTTTGAGACTTCCTCATCTTTAAAACAAAGACAGCTGCCTCTATCTCACAAGCTTATGATAAGTAAGAAAATAAAAGTAAAATATTATATCAGTGTCAGCTATGGTCATTATAGTAGAGACATAGTATAGTACAAATATAGTACACACATCAAAGTGATTCCCATTTTTAGTAGTAAAGTTTTTGTCCAGTCTTTAAATATCAGTCCATGTGCAACTCCAGAAAGATTTTCCTCATCCTCATGAGGTGGCAAGGACTATTCCTCTCAGATCTCATAGAGTCATTGATTTGCTGCTAAAAGGGATTTGGAAAATACCTATACCAAATCCATCATTTTGCAAATGAGCAAACTGAGACTAGAGAAGAGAATTTAATTCACTAAGGTTTAAATAAATGGTAAGCAACAGTCAGAATTTCTTTCCACTGCACCACACTGACAATTCAAATGACATTTTGTTTTGCAATTCTTGAAAATTTATTATATATTATAATTTATTATGTAATTATATAATGTATAGTCATCTCTTTTTCTGCCCTACCCATTCTCTCATGACATTAAATTCCGTGAGGACAGAGACTATACCTTAATTGACATATATTTCTTCCCCGGTGCCTAACACAATTCTTTGAACCTAATGGTGCTTAAAATTGTGGATAGGATTTTCAACATGTGATTTCATTATTATAGGGAACCCTTGGATTCTGAAATTCTCTAGAATGCTGGCTGGCACCTTTTCTGTAACTTATAGCCTTAGAAAGTTGCCTAGAGCATTTCAAATGAAATGACTTGCCTAAAGTGACCTAGTCCATAAGGACCCAGGGGACCCTTACAACTCCAAGGCTAGCTCTTCCTCCACAACCTTATGTTGTATCTCCCAGGGATTAAAAGGTTTGCTAAATGGAATCTGTTCAACTGACCAAAAAAGAACACACATTATCCCAATGTACTCTGCTCTTGACTGATCACATGGGCAATATTATAAACTGTTTTTTATGTCACATTTCAGCAAGGACTCTGAAAATATGGAGCGTATTCTAAATGAGTAATCAGACTGGTGAAGGTCTTGAAGACTTCTCATTTAAAGATCAGTAAGATTAATTAAGGATATTTAGCATAGAGAAGAGAAAACCTAGTGGACACATTATATTCCTCATCAAGTATTTCCAGGGCTATCAAATGGAAGAGATTTGTTGTTCTGCTCAGATCCAGAGGACAGAATCAAGAACAATGGATAGAAGTGACAGAGAGGCATATTTGGACTATATAAGCATAATGCCCTGCTTTGGGCTAACTTGGTCAACTCCCATAGCCACTAGCAAGATGACCCCCAAGAGCAGTGGCTTTTATTATTTTCGAGGTCCTAGGGATAAATCAGCAGTTGCCTATGATCCTAAACACTAGCTTAAAAGCCCTCACTGGCATGCTTCTCCTTAAAAAAAGCAGTCAGTAGACTTATTAGTTCTTTAGGAAAGGCATTTATTCAAATAGTATAGCAAGAACCATGATTATAAAGTGTTTTTAGAACATCAGGGACTACTTCACTAATATATCCCAAAATTAGGAGAAAAGAAAAGGTATGAACTTAGAGTATAATAGTAGCCAGGTATATGTATAAAGATATGGTCTAGAAAACTCCTAACTCTGGGACTTCAGAGCCTTAATTTCTTTTTTTTTTCCTCATGGGTCCTTACAACATTCTCTAGAGGGCATGGGATTGATGATAGGCTAGTTTTTCTGTTGTACATCTGGGATGATTTTTGCAAGAAACAATGGGTTACCTGGATCTTCTCCTATGGTTCAGTAGACAGGTCAGTCTATTGCTGGGCTGGGTCAAATAGGTCACTCCTTGGGTACATTGCCTCCCCAGCAAGCCTTTTGTTGTTGTATTGGGTAGGGTAGCCTCAAGGCAATGGCTGCTGGATAAAACCAAGCTGGCCACTGCTGCTGCTGCTGCTACTGTTGCTGGAAGAGGAAGAGGAGGAAGAGAAGGAGGAGGAGGAAGAGGAGGAGGAGGAGAAGGAGGAGGAGGAAGAGGAGGAGGAGGAGGAGGAGGAGGAGGAGGAGGAGGAGGAAGAAGAGGAGGAGGAGGAGGAAGAAGAGGAGGAGGAGAGCAATTGACAGATGGGACTCCGAAGACTGTTCTGCTGCTGGGCAGCTACTGTCAGAATGAGCCAAGCAGGTGACTTGGGTATTGGTTTTTTTTCAGGGCACAGTTTCTGAAGTTGTCACCTCCTAACAGGAGATGGGACAAATTCTGTCTGGCTCAGAAACCACCTCCCAGTCAACCACTCCATATTGCCTTAGTTTCAATTCAGTCAGTTTCACCTCCCATACTACTTTGGGCCTCTTATGTAAATGGATGGCTTGATACCAAGATATGAATTCAGTCTATACTCTGGATGTAGGTTCACTGTCTTGTTGTCTTCTTTATGTACAGTTGAGGTATTCAAACCTCCCATTTAGGATTAGATATATGTTTTGAATCTGTATTTCCCCTATATTTCAATATGCTTTTGAGTCCCTGTAGACCTTTATCTTTTATGGAGGTCTTCCTGGAACAAATGCAGCAACAAAAACTTCCTAATGATTACTGCTATCCAGATGTGAAATGAGCTGCCTCAGGAGTTCCCCATCTCTGGAGCTCTTCAAAGGGGAAGCTAACCAAACACTTCTGGAGAATCACGTAGAGGAGATTAGACATTGTCCTTGATGATTTTGGAGGTGCCTTCCAACTCTGAGTTTTTGTGATTCATTTTTTCCTATGAAATAGTTAACATGCTAAAAATGAAGAGTTAGACACACTGGGAGGCCCCTATTTAAAGGAACCTTATATATGATCCTTTTGTTATGCAAACAATCCCTCCCTCCTCCAATTTATCTGTTCCCTGGCTTGGTGTGTTATAAATTGGGTATTTTTAAAGTGAAATCCAACTGTGCAGTTGAAAAATGCACAGTAATTAGGCTTATTGTGCATCCATGTATTTTTCTTCCCTGTTCTCTATGCAAACTAGCATTTGGTTTTTAACCATAGCCTAAGAAAGTCTTCTTTCTGGGTGTCATTTCCTATAGAACCAAGTTAGCATCTGGCCATTTGGACAATGACTTTGGTAGTGTGATGCTCTGGTAAATCTGAAGTCTGCTCTCAATACTGACAATCTTTCCAGTGGTATAAAATGCAGCCCAACTCTACCTTCTCACTGAATCTCCCCTGGCAGTTAGCCAAAATTCTAAAGGATTACCTCTAAATCTTTTAATATTTGTGCATTTATTTGTTTTCACTCAAGTGTATCATTTGATCTGTCCATCCTTTATTCCTCATCTTATTGCATGAAAAGGCTACCTTGTTTTCTGATTATGCATCTCTGGGGTCATATATTCAATGTTTGTAAATCATCATTGGTATTTTACTATAGCCTACTTCTTCTTGCCCTATATCTTCCCAAAGGAATCTGTATCTTTCATTTGTTCACAGGTTTAATGCTTTCAATGATTGTTGTTTCATGATTTACAAGCCATACATCATCACCAGAAAATTATGGGTTTTGACAAAATATATTTTTCTTTGTTGACCATCATACAATCTTGGAAAATACAGTGAAATTCACCAAGTACAGGCTAGCTTACTGTCTTTCTCCTATTCACTCCTAGGCCTGGAACATTGTCTTTCTGCCATGTCTATCTCTACTGATGAATTACTCAAAAGGTTGTCTTTCTAATTTTATATCATAGGTTAGACAATGGCCTAGACATCTAGTTTTTCTCATGTGGATTTTTAGACCAATTTTTAGAGTGGTTGAGGTGTTTGTTTTTTGGTTTTGGTTTTTGAAGACTGGAGTCATCTGGGGCTGGTTGCAACCAACAAATATCACCTGCAAATAGTAGCAATATCAGGCGTTGGCTAGGTGGTACAGTGAATAGAGCACCAGCCCTTTAGTCAGAAGGACCTGAGTTCAAATCTGGCCTCAGACACTTAACACTTAGTAGCTGTGTGACCTTGGCCAAGTCACTTAACCCCAATTGCCCAGCCACCCCCCCTCCAAAAAGCAAAAAACAAACAAAAAATAGTAGCAATATCATGACCTCTCCAATTAGGAGGTTTGCCCTCATCTATTAGAGTCCTTCTGTGAAAAAAAAAAACTCTAGGAGTGGCAGAGGTTATACAGAACTGGGAAGGATTACTGAGTCAGTGGACAACAGAATAAGGGTACTAAACATCTTAACAGTTTGAACTTTGGGACAAATCTAAAAGGATATTTCCATTTAGGTGCAAAAACATTTTTACAAGTAAAACATGAGGGAGATAGAGATACAGGAAAACCAGTGAGACATTTTTCAATTTCCGAACAATGTCCTCTTAACTTATAACATTAATCATAGCAAGGATATCACTATTGAGATGGTCTATTTCTCTTAGCAGTTGTGTGTAGAAATAGTAATGGAGGAAATTTCTGAATGAAGAAATAGCAATGGAGGAAAAACTTTGGTTCTTATTCATTAATTGTTTATTAATACAAGAGAGATATAGTCATTTCTCTCATCATGGCCAAGGTTTCACAATCTAAGGGCAAGCCTGTCAGATATTCTCTCTTTTTTTCCTTTTAAAACCCCAATGATCAGGGCCACCTTTACCTTTCCAGTCTTCTAATACTTTACCCTCACTCCAAGTATGTTATAATCCAGCAACACTCGCCTCCTTGCAATTCTTTATTCTCAATTCTCCATCTTGCAACTCGGTATTTTTTCAATGTATCCCCGATTGCTGGAATGGTATGTACCCTCACCTTCTACATTTCCTTTCTCACTTCAGGATTCAGCTCAAAACCTGCCTTGTGCTACAGAGTTCCTCTGCCCATTCCACTCCACACTATTACCTTCTGAGTTTATCGCCCATTACCACTGTATATATTTTGTAAGTACATAGTTGCTTGCCTGTTGTGTCTCTTATCAAAATATAAGATGCTAGAAGACAAGAATTGTGTTTTTGCCTCTCTTTTTATCCTCTGTCCTTAGCACAGTTTCTAGCACATTTTAAGCACTTAATAAATGCGTGTTGAGTGTCTCACTGACACCCAACATCACACTTGGATAGGATGATCTTCAAACAGAAGATATTATTAGGGTCATCCATTCAAAGAAATCTCAAAATCTGACAATTGGTTATAAACTGAAAGACCATAGAGTCTCCTCCAAAGCTGAGCAGAAATTCTCTCTATGAATTGGTTTATGAGTGTTCATTCAAGCCTTACTTGATTACCTCTAGTTAAAGGGAACTCTTGCCCTCCTAAGCAACCCATTCCACTTTTAGATAAGCCTAGTGATTAAAATAGATTTGTTTGTTTGATGGAGTATGTTTGCTTTTGTTTGCTTTGTTTTTCTCCCCCTAAATCAAGCTGTTCCTCCTTAGAAGACACAACAAAATTTGTACTCTTTTGACATAATCTGTAACCCTATGGTCACCTCAATACCACAATGAGGAATTAGAGTAAGATCTGTACGGAGCAGGTCAAACACATTTATTTTCACCTTGTTTTATCACAAAATTGTTACAATGGGGACAATCTTAACTTCACCTCAGATGTCCCCTCATCGGTCTCCTTGTCTCCTTCCCATTCCAAATGTTCGTTTTTTGACTTTCTGATTGTGATTCATTTTAGTTTCATGGTGCTCTTCAGGTATCTTATTGAAGTCTGGCACCTAGAACATCTAGAATAAAACTAGGTGATTGCCTTTGTTGATTGGTTTTCTCAATTTGATTCACATTTTTTGAAAATTCCATGAGATCACCTTGAAGATACTTTTATTCTCAGTTAAATGCATTTTTTTTTCAAACTTCCCCCTACTATTTGGCAGCTGCTACCATTCAATTTTATCATGCAATATACCTCACATTTATTCGCTCCTTCTCAAGATATGTTGATTTCAAAGCAAATCAAAAAATGTGTCTGAAAAGCCCCCCCCCATATGATTATATTAATTTTCTCCAAAGAGAAACTAGTTCTAAGATCCACTGAAAGGATGAATACTTACTCTATTTGGAGATTTTTCTAGGGAAGAATATTTCATGACCTCATTCTATAACCATTCTGGGGTTAAACATTCTTGTCAGGAAATTTTTTCTCATGTCTCAACTAAATCTAGCTTAATGATCCTTTTAGGCCAAGGCAAGTGCCCCATGTTCATGTAATAGCAGACCTAAGGCTTTCTCTTTGCTCTGGAGTGCCCTGAAGTGTTTCAGAAGATTGGATGGATATGTCAGAAAGAAAGCAGTTTTTATGTTATCAGGTCTGCATTTCCATCAGGTGCCTGTTTGTATGGACAAACACACAGCCATGCCCATCTTTAAATAATGAGCTCAGTGTCAGCCTGGGAATTACCTACCAATGAGACTTACTTTCTGGATGAGGAAAAACAGCTGAGGAGATCATTACTGAATGTTAGAAAAGACCCAGGTGAGTACATGCACAGCATCAGTGAGGATAAATCATGCCTCTCTAATCTAGTTGGAATTTTTGGAAAGAGTTAACAAAGGAGTAGAGTGTCAGAAACTAGTGGACATTAAATATTTAGACATTCAAAAGGCTTTTGATCAGAGCCCTAACCAGAGGATATTTAGGGCCCATTTTACCCATATTTAGTACCCAGGAGGTGAGAGGTAAAAGCTGGCCTTGTCAAACCTTGAAGTTTAAAAATTGGTTAACAGAGAGGCAATGAAAGGTACGAATAAATGACATTCTTAGCATAGAAGGAGGTTAATAGTAAGGGGCCCTGGGGGATAGCATTGGAACCTGATTCCTTGTATATGTTAACACAGATCAATCTGGAAAGCAGTCTGAATAATGAGGTTACAAAATGTGCTGGTAGCAGAGAATTATTTAGGTGATTCAGGAGTGGGAACTCCAGGAGGACCCAACCAAAAAAACGGGCAATTGAGTAACACGATATCAGATAAAATTCAATGAAGACAAGAGGAAAGTATGCTCTATTATAAGGAATAATTTAAGCTACAGATACATACTGATAGAATTGGAATTAAGTACAACCTCTCAGGAAAAAAGGTCTAGCAGTCATTGTGGGCATCTTAATAAAGAGATCTGTTCTAAGCAGAAATACAGGGGAAAGGGCTACAAAAGTATGTACAGAATGAATAAATGCACACAAGAAGAAATTTTAAAAGGCTATAATATTCCTTATGGAAAGAAGAAAATCAAAATAAGAGATGTTAAAGCAGAGGATAATAATGAAAGGTTAAAACACAAAGGCCACTTAGATTCTCCTATTTACTCTTTCCCATAATGCTAGGACAAGATGACATTCAAGAAAATTAGATATAAAAGAATTTAAATGACAAAAAGTTTAAGAAAAAATCACACAATTTGGTGGATAACATTAGGGAGCTTTCTGCCTACAATGTTATTGAAAGAAATCTTAAGTACTGAGGAAAGTACCAGATGGATAACCATAAACACAGAGATGGAAATACTGAGTTTATTCCCCAAATCCCAAAGTTCTAGAATCCTGGAATCTCAGAGGTAGAAAGGACCAAAGAAATCATTTGAATCTCAACATGAAGCCTTTCTACAAGTGATGATACAGGAAATGCATGAAGGCCCATAGTAAAAGGCACATAAATTTATATCCTTAGGCAGACCAATATACAATTTTTTTTATTTCCAATCATCAGAATACTTGGATTTCAGCCTGAAACTGGGCAAAGATTCTCATGTTTTCTCTGTGGGGAAAAAATGGAGTTATAGTCACTAGATACTGGTATTGTTAACTATATTTAGTATTGATTGAATAGTCTGACCCAAAAAATATCCAATAACAAGTGTTTGTAAAATTAGAGGCAGTTCTTCAGGGTGATAGCTCACAACTACAACCTTGGCTGGATGGATCTCAACATTTTAATCATTATTTGACTAAAAGAATAGATCATCTACTTTTAAATTCATATCATTATACAAACCAAGGAGGGACAGAGAGCCTACTTACACAGTTTTCAACAGGCCATAACTTAGGGCTGCAATATTAAATGACATGCACAAACAGCTAACAAGATTGTGGAAGCAAAATATGAACTGTTATTCCTGATTTCAAGTTCAGAACTCTACTTGTGACATTCACTAGTTACCCAATGAGTAGAGGGAAAGGTAATTTACAAAAATTTCCCCCACATTTCTACCTTGGATATAAAAGAAATTTACTTGTTGGGTAGTTTTTTCAAAACTACCATATGATAGAAACTACTCTCAACCAAGGTTATCAAAGATCTCTTAACTTCTCTATCGACTAGCCTTTCCTCAGTCCTCATTCTACCTAATCACTGTACAGCTTTTAAGACTGTAGATCATCCATTCCTTCTGGATGCCAACTTATCTATTGGTTTCTACGGCACTATTTCTGTGATATGTACTATAATTTCTCTATCTGTTTGTCTAACCACTCTTGGTTTTACTAGATGTTTCACTGTACCACCAAATATAGCATTTTACAAACCTCTGTCCTGTGCCCTCTTATCTTTCTACAATCTTCCAGTGATCTCAACAGCTCCCAAGTGTATAATAATTATGTCTCTGCAGATTATCCAAAAATGTATTCATGTAGCCCTCATCATCTTAAAATTTAGTCTTCTATTTATCTGTGCTGGACACATTCAACAATTGGTCATTTCAAAATCAGTGGGATTCATTATATTTTCTCCTAAGTCTACCTCTTTTCCAAGATTCCCTATTTTGAGTGAGGGTGCCACCATCCATCCAGTTACTATGGTTTGTACCCTCCAAAGCATCCTGGATTTGTCCTTCCACCCTATTTCCCATATCTAATCAATCACCAAGTCTTATTGATTTTATCTCCATAACATTATTTCCATATGCCTCTTTCTTTCCACTCACAAAATTATTACATTAATTCTGGTCCTCCTCATATCTTATATGAGCTATTGTATTAGTCACTGAATTAGTCTCTTTATTTCTACTTTCTCCCCTTTCCAATCTGTCTGCCACACAAATGCCGAATTAATGGTCCTAAGACTGGGAACTCACCCTACTATGCTCTTATTCAAGTATATTCGGTGGCCCCCAATTGTATCTGGGATAAAATATAAACTTAATCCTCATAAATAATGTACTCCACAATCTGTCTCCCATCTACCTTCCCAGACTTACTGCACATTATTTTCATTTGTATACTCCATGCTCCAAACTGACTGACGATCTGTTCCCAGAAATTGACATTTTATCTCCTATCTCCTTTGTACAGGTTATTCTCACTTCTTCCTCAGCCAGAAGTCTCAGAATTCTTAGTTCCTTTAAGGTTGAGTTTAGGTACCACCTCCTACAAATTTATTACTTTAAAAACAACCTTGCAATGAAATTGAGAGCAATATCTCCAGCCACCATTTGAAAAATCCCATATAGATCAATAATGGTGACAAAGCAAATGAGAATGATGAATACAGCACCAGGACTCAAAATAAATTCTTTGAATCTTTAAATGTTCATTAAAGGAGAATCTACAATTCTGTGTCCTCATCTGATATCTGAAAGATGTAACTATTTAATCCAATTCAAACAGACTTTAACACTTAACCAGTGCTCTACACTGTATTATTCCTGTGAATCCAAAAGCAAAAATCTAAGTATCTTCTGTTATTGAGAAGCTTAAATGTTACAGAAACTATGTAACATGTGAAAATATGACAAAACCCATTATAATCAAAAAGAAAAGATGAAATGAATGAAATAAATAAACATGACTGAAACTTTTGCCTCCCTGTATTCAAATAGCCTTATTCAATGGTTCACATATACCCATGAAGGGAAACTCGCCTTGTAAACTCCATTGTACTATAAACTGTAGGTTCAAGTGTATATGAAAACATATAGGACTTATACCTGAAGATGGAGATTCATAGAGAGCTTCCTCCTACTAGATGTATATCTATAGACAATCCACTTCATAGCTATCAGCCTCAGTTTGACCCCCTGTAAAATTAGGAAAGTAATATTCATATTCCCTACCCCCATAGGTTTATTGTGAGAAAGATCATTTGCAGGTGAATAGGAAGACCAGGATTTAAATACAATCTCTGGCACTATTTGAGTACCTTTAGGCAAGTCATTTGCCCTCTTTAGATCTCAGTTTCTTCATCTGCAAAATTAAGGGGTTGGACCATATAGTCTCTAAAGTCCCTTCCCACTCTAGATCTGTGGCATTTTTACCAAATGCTCTTTGCAAAATGCAAAACACCAAAAAAAAATGCGTTATGATTGTAACTGCCCAATGAAGGATCGTGAGGCCTATGGATTAGAGATATACCCCATTTTTTTTTCCTATTCTCACCCTTCCTTCCTTTCTTCCTCCTTTGACTTATGATAGTGCAAATGGATTTCTGGCTGACTAGAGTTACCTTCCTCCTTCAGAGAGGAATATTTCTTGCCAAGAGGAAATGGGGGCTACACAACAAATAGAAATTTGGTCATCTTCTATTCTCCCTTTAACCCATTCCTGGTAAACCCCCTTCCTGAGTTCCATGACCAAGGATAAAGCACAGAACAAAAGACCTTCAGTCTTTGCAACCAAAGTGTAAGATGATCCCTTCATAAAACTTTAAATAACCTTTTTTCTTTCATAATCCATAGAGTATTCTTTCCATTCTATAATAGAAGATGTGCTTAAGAAGGACTCTCCATTTTTGTCTTTCTATTCACAATGATTAGACTAGAGCTTGGTATGTAGGTAATTAACAAGTGCCTATTTTCAGGACCATAGGGGTCCTAGATAGAGCTGGATGGGACCATAAAGGTCCTCTAATCTAAAGTGCTTTGGATATGAGACCCAGAAATCTCTTGGTTTTAGCCCATGATCTATAAATGATTAGTTGTACAACTTTGGGCAAGTTAACTTCTTTGAAAGAAAATGTAATCAGACTTGCCCTACCTATTTTCAAAGGGAGAAAAGGGCTTTATAAAGCAGTATAAATGTGAGCTATTACTGTTATTGCCTATCCTGGAATCAAGATTGAATTTCTGTGAATGAATGTTAAGAAATTCCTAAGAACTCTTTTGAAGTTCAAATTTCACCTAAAATTGTGAAGACTAAGCGAGATAATATATTTAAAGAACTTTAAAAACTTTAAATTCCTATATAAATATCAGTTGATCAATAGATATTTATTATGTGTGTATTGATGCTTGATCTGAGTATTGAAGGAAATGAGAGATTTCAGAAGGCAAAGGTGAGTAAGGAGTACATTCTAGACATGGGAAAAAGTCTCTACCAAAGCATGAGAGATGGGAAATGGCATGTTGTATGTGAGGAAGAGGAAGGACAGTTTGGCTGGACCATAGGTTTAAAAGAAAGATTAATTTCTAATATATCTTGAAAGTTAGGTGGGAGTCAGGTTGTAATGTTATGAATTCTCTATATGCCAAGAACTAAGAATATAAAAACAACAAGCAAGACAGTCCCTACCCTCAAGTAATTTATGTTCTACTAGGAGAAGACAGATGTATAGACGTGCAAGAATTAACGGCAGGGAATATGACATAGTGTATATGTAAGGCAATTTGGCTTGAAGATGGTCATGAAATGGTGTAGTGGGTCTGAGACAGAGTAAGTTAAGTTGAAAGCTCACCAATTAGAAATAAAGATCCAAGGAATTGTAGTCTATGCTCCAAAGGGACCTAGGCAGAGGTTGAAGTATATGCAATATGGCTTGAAAATTACTGTGAAATGGTAGAAATGGGATTGGTATGGTAAGGTGAAATGTCATCAATCTGTCCAAGATTTAAATCCAAATTATGCCTTAAAGAAAAAAATGCTAGAGAAAGATCTGAAGAAAATAAACACTGATATGGTTCTATCTGACTACCTATTATAACCTATTTTAAATAGGTAGTGTCAAGTCTGGCAAAAGGCATATTTAATGGGTCTGGTTTTTCTGCATGACCGTTTCTTTTGGTATTCACCCTGGGAATCCTTAACTATCCAGCAAGACCTGTCTCTTTCAAAACCCCTAGAAACTGAATCTAGGCTAGACTGTAGCAGTGAGCATCTTTGTTTCCCTTGAAGAATGTGCCATTTTGTTTAAAAAAATTGCAAAACCAAATGTTCCTGCTTGTCTCTAGTCTACCTGGTGAAATCTGTTTAAATAATGCCTTCAAGTTTGTGAGGTATGGCTGCCCACTTCCCTGTGCCTGCCACCTCCCTCTCTTCAGCATCCAGCCTGTCATTTCTCTGACTTGTTGTGCTCCATCAAGTGTTTCCTTTCTCATTTGATATTCCAGGACTCTCTCCCCACTTTATATCAAACTAACTGGTCTATGACTTCCTTGATGTCTCCAGGCATTTTTTAAATAACTTTGTTATGTCAGCCACTTCTAAATCCCCAGGGGAGTCTTCGAAAACAAATGAACTTGGGGAAGTGTCTGCTAATTCCTTCCTTTTGTCCCTAGTTCCCTGGATGCCTTTGAATATTTGTCTGGAGCTGATCTTTAAGAGCCTTCAACCATTTCAATCATTTGAGTAGGTTCCACATTGTAATTCTTTATCTTCTTCCTTTTTAAAAGCTGTCATGTGAATGTAACTCATCACTTTCTTTTTTTCAGATAACTTTGCATTGTTGTTTGTTGAGTCTTCACTGAGTTGGGGCTATCACTTTTTATACACACTTTCCCACCCCAAAGTCATGGAATAAAAATAGATTTACAAATACCAATTAAAACAAACACCCACAAACATTTCTCATGGGATGAAACTTTCTTTTCCAACTTCCATTCCCTAGCTCCACTTAAAAAAAAATAATTAGGTAGCTAGATTTTAAATGTCGTCCTTCATGCTGTCAGGCTATATTGATTTAACTAGGGTTCATGTTGCTAAGTGTTGTTTTTTTTTAAACCATTTCCACAATAGAGAGACATATAATATCTTAGCTTCTGCCCTTTGATTCTATATGTTTTGAATAATCTGTCAAACAAAAGTAATTTTACCTTGGGGTGCATAACAATTTGATAAGTGAGCTAGGCAAACTACCTAATTGCTCAGTGAACGCTGTTTTTTGAAACAATTCCATTTATATCCTGAGATAATTCATACAAGGTCTTTCCAGATTCATGTTGCAACACACACATTATATAAATATATAAAGATGTATGTGTGTATATATATACACATATCACATGCATACATTTATACATATATATACACACACACACATACATATTGTCCATGAACAAGAGATAGGTGAGATGAACTAGATGACCTTCTCTCCTTATAGTATTTATGAACTTAGAGAAAAACTTATGAACTTAGAGGAAAAGACCCTGAAGAGGATTATGGCAGTTATGTGACAGCCTCTACCCTAGTGGTTGAAAAAAGTAAAGAAACGGGGTGGCTAAGTGACACAGTGAATAGAGCACCAGCCCTGGAATCAGAAACACCTGAGTTCAAATCAGGCCTCAGACACTTAACATAAAAACTAGCTGTGTGACCTTGGGCAAGTCACTTAACCCCAACTGCCCTCCAAGAAGCAAAAGAAAAAAGTGTGTAATGCATATGTTTTTCTGAGTGCCAGTTGTAAAACTTTTATGAAAATTCTCTTGGCATGATGAATATATTTGCTTTCTTTGCTTGGATATACTTTATTACAAAGGAGAGTTGTAAATGGGGGGAGAGGATCAAAGAGAAAAATAAAAGGGTTTTTTGTTGTTTTTTTAATCATCAATAAGACTTTTTTGTTTTCTATTTTTATTTTTTACCTAGGGAAAAATCAGAAGGCATCAGAACTATCAAATGGTAAATAACATGACAAAAATTAATTTGATGGCATTTTAATAGAAAAAATGGCCTGGTTACTGATGTGGAATTTTCTGAAACAGGTTTGTTTGTTTGATTGTTTTTTGTTTTATTTTGTTTTGTTTTTTATCACACACGTACATACACACGTCTTTTTGGAAAGGGGAAGGCAGGGTTATTGGGGTTAAGTGACTTGCCCAAAGCCACACCCCAAGATCACGTGGCTAGTAAGTGTTAAATGTCTGAGGCCAGATTTGAACTCAAGTTCCCCTAATTCCATGGCCAGTGTTCTATTCACTGCGCCACCTAGACACCACAACGTCACTATATTTTAAGAGGAATGATCCAAATGAACATAAAATTATTAGAACAAATGAAACAGATTAAGGTACAGAATGGAATTACAAAGCTCCCTGACTTATTCAAAGAAGCTGCTGACACTGAAAAATGAGAAATGGACAAAGGAAAATATATTGACATAAACTATCACAATTTGCCATTTAATTTTAAAGTTTAACTGACACAAAGCGCTTGCCAGGATGAGCTAGCCAAAAAAGTTCAGACAATGTCTTAGTGAAGTAAACAGTTGATCTTTTTGGCAAGTAGAAATAAATAATAGTGAAAGGCAACATTGGAACTCATTTTACAACCTCTTAAGAAAAATAGTTAAAAAAAAGTAGGCAGTATTCCCTTACAAAACAGATGACAGCAATTATTGAGGGGGAAATGAGTCTGCAAAAAAACTTACTTTGAGACCAATTAAGCCAAAGCATCTGATGAATATTTCTACATGGCAAGTGACAGATGAAAAATGTAGCAGATCTACTAGCATTTCTATAATAAACAATTGTCATCATTGATGACAGACAATCAGATTTGAACCCTAGCCTTTGGGTACCTAATACGCCACCAAGATTTAATTAAACTCAAGATACTCAGGAATAGCATTGCTCCCCAACCCACAGGTCCTGTTTCCAGCCTTGCCCCTAGAGCTGGTATCTGATGCAACAACTATAAAGAAGGCCTTTACATTACTCCTACAACTACCAACCAAGTGTCGCTGATGGAGTGAGCAAGGCAGTCTAACTTAAATAATGGGACACACAGAGACAAAGTTAGGAGGTGCCAAGAGATAGCTGGTTTAAATCAACATTACCCCCTTGAGTTCTACCTTCCTTCATACAAAAAGTAGAACCTACTAGTAATATTTACATCTAGGTACTTGAAGTCATTGTGCAGGTTATGGAGATTGAAAGCTGGCAACTGGCACCATAGTTAACAAAGCCTCTACTTTCATCAACAAAGTCCTTACTGTCAAAGGGTGAGATGGATATGGTTTTAGCAATGGAAATGTCAATAAAGAAAATGCATTTCCATCTGCCTTGTGGCAGTCCTTTAAAGGCCTTTGGACTTTTACATCTTACTCGCAACTAAAACCTCAGGTGCATATTTCCTCTCTGTGTCAGAATATGGTATTTTTGGAAGTAAGGATAGCCTTGCTATTCTATTTGTATCCCCAGCTCACATAGTAAGTACTTCATAAATGATTTTTTCATTCAGTCATTCTCCCTTCAGAAAGAAGTGTAACTGGTAATAAAGATGAAAATAGGACAGCAAGGACTGACCAAGTACACATAGATGAAATCAGTGCAAGAAATAACACAATTTTGGGAATATTGAGCAATACATTTTCCACATCTCTGAAAGACTGATTTGAAATGTTTGGGGAAAAGACCCAAGGGATCTCTACAAATCAGATCACCTCCTTAGTTTACCATCTCGATTAAATCATTATTTGGGTGGTAAAACTATGCCAAAGGTTTCTGTGATAAAAATAAGAAAAAAACAGATAATCTTTTGCAAAAAGGTTTCTACAGTAGACCATGTCTACGAAGTAGCAAAAGTGTTTTAAAGAGTCAGAAAATTAGAAGATCTTACTGTTTACTGTTTTTTGATCATTAAAAGCCATTCAGTTTAGTAGAATGAAATGGCCTTACATGCTAACTTCTACCAAAGTATATCCCATGATTATATTATGCATATCCAAGATTTTTTAATGATGCAGCCATTGCAGTTTAAACCCAGGGATGCCAAAACTGCTCCAGTTTAATCCCAGGGATGTCAAAAACTGTTGCAGTGGGGGCTCTACCCACCCAAAATTGTTGGGGTTTCATGATATGTTGTGGTAGAACCGTCTCAAAGAATTCAGTCAGATCACTTCTTATGCAAGTATAGGCATTTATTAAGATTGACACCTTTCATGAAGCAGACTAAATTCCAAGAGGAACCAGCACCTTCAGAGAGAACAAGATGGATTTTTATAGGGTAAAGATGCTGATTATATAATCAAAATTTACATAGAATATAGGTACATGCTTAACATTTAAAAAGGAAGGATGAGTTTGTTAATGGATTAGGTAGTGGAAGAGAGGTTCCATCCATGGTTTCCATGGTTAAACATTCTGGTCATGCTGCCCTCCAGTTGGCTAGCTATTGTGGTCTTGTCTGATCAAGACAGATAGTTAGACATTGTGGACCTGTCTTGGGCTAGATAGATGATATGATTGTGGTTGAGTATAAGAATGTACCTGTTTTTATGGGAATGGCTCTGAGGGCAGTGACCAGGTAGAGGCAGTAACTGGGTTCCCATCACATGGACACATGTGCTGTTTCTGTGGGAAGTTAAGAGTTCAGGGACACATCTGTTGTTCCAGTGAGCAATGAGGCATATATGAAGAAGTTAGGATATTGGTGGGGGGTGGGGTTAGGTACAGTGGAGCCTATAATGAATTTAGAATATTGGGGCTGGGGGCAGCTTTATTAGGATTCCATCACAGCCTTTAGAGATATTTAGTTTTGTGTCAGTAAATAAGTGTGGCATAGTAAATGGTCAAAGGGAACACCATTTTCCTGACAGTGGGCTATAGTCTTCCCCTTTTATTGAGTCACAACACAAGGTCATATGAAGGCATTGGTTGTAATGGCCCATGAAGCCTTTTTTATAGCTTTTTTTTCAAAACTTTTAAATTTATTGAATATATTCTTTTCCTATCATATTCCCCTAAAAAACCTGATGAAGTCAATAATGAAGAATTCAATGAGTAAAAACTCCTATCAACCTTCTCTCTGACAGTAATTACTGAGAATCTTCAAAGTAGTTTTCAAACAGGTCTTATTCATCACCTTAACTTGGCAAGAAATGAAGCTATCATCTCGGTTTAAACTCTTATCACCTCTCATCTAGACTATTGTAATTGCCTCCTAATTTGTCTCCCTGCCTCAACACTCCGCTTGCCTCCCCCCGCCCAAATCCATCCACCACACTGTCATTTTCTTAGTGATTGGGTCTGACTGTATCATTCCTTTAGGCCATAAACTCTGGTGGCTCCCTATTATGTCTAGGAGAAAAAATAAAGCCCTCTGTTTTCATATAAAGTCCCTCATAATCTGCTTCCTCATGATTACATATTACTCCGAGTAATGACCTCCAAGAAACTGTCCTGACTATTCCTTATTCATGCCATTTCTCTTCCCATCCCTGCACCTTTGTACTCACTGTTTCCCATTAATGCATGAACAATTACCTGAACTTTGTATGATACCCAGATTCCTTCAAGAAAATCTCAAGCATCCATTTTTAGAGAAGAGTGTCTTGCTTTTCCTTAGAGTCATGGACCCATCTGGCAGTCTGGAGAGGCCAGTGGACCAAAGCCTTCTCAGAAAAATAGTTTCAGAGGGGTCCTGGGGCCAGCCAAGACGGCCACCCCCATGAGCTTGTGGGCTCTCTGTGGAGCCTGGGGCCACAGTGCGGAGAACTCTCCATGCTCTGCCCAGATTGCCACAGGTGAGATGCAGCCGTAACCCATGTCAGTAAGTAATGAGGCCTCTGCGCATAATGAACCCTTTGCCGGGGTGAGGTAGGAGCAGCAGCCCCAGGCCTGCAAACTGAGTTTGTGGCTTGGTTTGGGGGGAAGGGAGAGGCAAACAGGAAGTGGGTGTTTCTCACTGGCTTCACCCTCAGGTAGTCAGTGATGCAGATGAAGGTGACCCAGTCCTGCAGGGATGGGGCTCGGAACTGTTCCCTGGAGTGGTACTGCGGTTGTAGCGGATTGAGGAGGCCAGTAGGGAAGACACACTGGCTGGCTGCCTTGCTCTCTGCCAGTGGCCCAGGGAAGGAGGGCTAAACCCAGAGAGGTACCTGGCCCCTTTTTTCAGGATATCTGCAGCTGAAAGCCTCCCTTTCCTGGTTTCCCCACTGCTCCTAGAAGAATCCATCTGCCCCTTCCCTGACACTTGGGCTGGAAGCTATGTGGTCTCAGGAGCGAAAGGTTACCCCAAGGGGCCTTTTGAAGTTTCTTTCCTTTCTTCCTTTGGCTAGATTGGAGGCAATGGCCTGTTCCCTAGCACCTGGGGAGGCATTTCCTTCAGCCACCAACTGCCCCCCCACTCCCCCACCCCAAGACCTGAATGATGGTGGAGCAAATGTGTCCAGCTTCCTTGTTGAACATACAGTCTTCCAGGGGTTGGTCCACTTTGACTACTTTCTCCAAATCTACAGCACCAGGTTCTAGGGATGATGGTAAGATAGGTAGTCCGAAGACAGAGGTACTCTTCCTATCTATACCCTTACCCTCCTTTAGTACCTCTACCCAAGAGCCCTGGCACAGGACAGCTGCTAAGAGCTTCCGTGCATAGAGTGCTGGGTTGAACTTTGAATCCTGCCTTAGAAACTAGTTGGGTAACCCTGGCAAATTATTTAACCTCTCTGTGCCTCAGTTTTCTTTTCCATACAATAGGTATTATAATACCCCCTACCTCCAGGGGTTGTTGTGAAAATCAAATGGGATAGCCCGTAAGCATTTTGCAAACTTTAAACTGCTATGAATGTCAGTTCTTGTAGACATGCTAGCTGTACACTGCCTCTTCAGTATATGAGGCACTGGACATTTCTTCATTGAAGGTATGAAGAGGGGACCTCAGGAGAGCTGGTGACATTATAGCAAAAGCCAAGAGTAAGATTGTAAATGCTTCAAGAGCAAAGACTCCCCTCTCTTTTATCTGCCAGGGTTATGCCTCATTTAATGAGCCAATAAAAAGCTCAGATTCCTTTGGGGAAAAAAATAAAGACATAAAATAAAATACCTAGTATTACAAAGGCAACCAATTATATTGAAATAAAGAAAACTTTTCCTTCCAATTGCAATTCACAGACACAGCCTCCACACTGAAATTTCAGTAGGACATTTCTGGATATGAGGTTAAGAACTTCTGTTCTGGGTGAAGTCTTTTTAAATCCTCCAACAGCTCCAGATGTTCTCTTATGATCAATAAATCAATCAACAAGCATTTAGAGACACTTGCCATGTGTCAATCATTGTGTTAAATGTTGAGGATACAAAAAGGTAAAAGGGGGCAAAAAAGAAATGAACAACAATAAACAGTCTGTGCTCTCAAAATGTTCACAGTCTAATGGTGGACATAAAAAGAAAGCAACCAGAAAGATTTATATAGGATATATTGGAGATAATCTTAGAGAGAAGTTACTAGCACTAAAGGGGATAAGGGAAGGCTTGAAGGAAGCAAAGGAAACTGAAGGGCAGATTAAAAGAGGGAGAGCATTCCAAAGATGCAGATAGTCGATGTAAAGACAGATGGGTGATCAAGTGTCTTGTTGGAAGAATTACCATTAGGTCAGTGCGTTTGATCACAAAATGCATGGACAGAAGTAGTTGTTATTCATCCTTAGTTTTCTTTTTTATATTTATATTTACCTTGTTACATATTTCTTGATTATATTTTAATCTGATTAGTGACTGCCAATGTGGCTTATGTGCTACATGTGACTCATGCATTTGGTTACCTGTGATCTATTTCAGCCACTTCAATTTATATATGAAAGAAAACCCCGATATATAGAATGTTTCAGAGTTAGAATGTAGTAAAATGATCATCCATAGTTTTCAAAGAAGGCCAATGACATCACTAGGGTGATGCATAAATTGGATTTAAGGGGGGGGGGGTAAATTGCACAAAGTTTTCAGTTTCCTTTTCTCTTCCTGAGTAAAGTCTAGTGGCAAAACAAAAATCAGGATGACTGGTGATGGCCTGGGATGCAGAGGATGAACTTGATGTCTTTGATGTCTAACTGTAATGGTTTACTATTTCCTTCTCCAGAGCATTTTACAGATGAGAAACTGAGGCAAATATGATTAAGTGACTTGCCCAGGGTCACACAGCTAGTAATTGCCTGAGGCCACATTTGAGCTCAGGGAGAGGAGTGATTCTTCCTGAATCTAGGACCAGCTCTCAAGTCTCTGTGACACCCAGCTACCCCCAAAAGATACAGTGTTACAGAAACATATTTTCATAGAAATATATATTTAAAGCTTGAAGGGATCATAGGGAATAGCCGATAAATAGCAATTGTTTTTGTTTTGGCCAGAAGTCCTGAGGGTCTTCCCCTCCCAGATTTTTTTTTTAAAGAGACCATTCTTTGCCTCATTTTTTAATTAAGCCTTAATCACTGAATGGGTGCTGCCTCAGTCAAACTAAAGCCTATCAAAGACCTGAGCTTGAAAAGGTCAAAGTCCCCCACAGTGTCCTGGGACATCTCCGGGTGTCCTGGGACATCTCCGGGTGTCCTGATCCATATCTGGCCACTGGACCCAGATGGCTCTGGAGGAGAAAGTGAAGCTGGTGAGTTTGCATAGTCCTCCCTCACTTTAAACCCAATTCACTTGAGAGTTATGGCCTCATCTCCCTTAATCCTTACTCTTCTATACCACTTTAAAGCCTATACCACTGTTAATCAGCATCTTCTCCTTGATAGTCTCTTCTCTCTAGGTTTCTAGAACCCTGCTCTTTCCTGATTCTCCTTTTACCTATCAGACTGATGCATCTCATTCTCCTTTATTGCATCCTTATCAAGGACACATCATCAAATTATAGGTGTCTGTAATAGCAAACGCCTAAGTACACCCAGAATGACCTACTAATACAGGTTCTTTGATCTGCCTTTAAAGGAAAGACTGCTCAAAAGGGGGTTAATAATCCTATGTTTAATTATCTTCACAAAAAGGGGAAAGGTCTCCTGAATTTGGAGAAACAGAGAAAATACAAGGAGAGAAATAAGCACAAAGACCAACAGACAGGGCTCCAGCTATCTGAACATAGCAATATTGGCATACACTTTCCATACATCATTGGACCAAGGAAGCACAGACAACATCTAAGTAGTGGTTGGGGGGGTTAGGGAGGGTCTGAACATATGGCTACTCAGAGTCTCAAGTAAGAAATCAAATGATCCTTCTCATGAACAAATCCCTAAAGCAAAATACCAACTCAGACTATGTATACACTTCTCAGATCCAGAAGGCTTTACAACCCTCATGACTTGGTGCCTAATCAATTTGGTACCAAAAGGTGTGGAAACCTTCCTACAAACAGGCTTCCCCCTAAGCAAGCCCCCCCCTTAGGCAACCCCAAATGGGCTCCACAAGAGGTCAATTAAAGGGAAGATGTTATTTCATTAACATTACAGTGTCCTACAGGGTTCTGTCCTTAACATTTTTCTCCCTCTTTTTTTCTACCTTTGTACTACTTCACTTGCCAATCTCACCACCCATGGATATAATCACCATGTCTATATTGATTATTTTCATATCTGCCTATCTAGCCCCAACCTCTCTGATGACCTCTTATCTTAGATTGCCAACTGCATTTCAGATATTTCAAGATGGTTATGCAGCACACATCTTAAACTCAACATATCCAGAACTGAACTTATTACCTTTCCTTCTAAACCATCCCCAGCTTCTAACTTGCCTATTGTATTCAAGGGCAACACCATTTTCTCAGTTTCTCAGGGTCCCAACAAATGTGTTCTGCTCAATTCCTCACTATCTCTCACTGCCCCGTGTCCAATCTATTGTCAAGCTCTATCAATTTCACCTTTGTCACATGTCTTGAGGATAACCCCCTCTCTCTTCAGACACTGCCACCACCCTGGTATAAACCCTTATCCATTCACATTTGGACTATACCAATAGACTGCTACTAGGTCTGCCTGCACCAAGCCTCTCCCCATTCTAACCTATCCTCCATTCAGCTACCAAAATTATTTTCCTAATGTACAATTTCATTAATGCCACCCCCTACTCAGTAAGCTCCACTGGCTTCCTATTATCTCCAGGGTCAAATACAAAATGCTCTGCTTGCCATAAAAAATCTTTCATAACCCCATCTCCTTCCCCTGCCACATACAATCTTGCATCTAGTGACCCTGGCCTCCTGGCTGCTCCACCAAAAAAGGTTCCATCTCTCATCTCTAAGCATTTTCTTTGGGTGTCCCCTATGCCTAGAATGCTCTTCCCCTTCATATCTGCCTACTGACTGCCCTGGCTTTTTTAAGTCCCGTCTAAAATCCTATCTTGTATAAAAGATTTTTCTTAATCTCTTAATTCTAGTTCATTTTTGTTTGTTTTTTGTTTAGTTTTTATCCTCAGTGCTTAGTACAGTATCTGACACATAGTAGGTTCTAAATAAATATTTACAGACTGTTACTTGAAGTATAGTTTTTTTTTTGCCCACTTTTAGTGTTATCACTCTAGAAACAACCACCTGATATATTACACTAAAATCTTTTCTTGATGACCTTTTCATTCCCTGTTATAGATCATAAAAAATTGCTTCCATTGACATTGATGAAAGCAATTCCCCTCTCCTGATGAGCAGATATTACAATAAAATGCTCTCATACACAGCTCTTTGGGCTACTATAAGGTCCTCTATTATCATTCTTCCCCATTCCAAGTTCATTTGATTCTAGTGACACCTGTAAAAATTTAAGATGCCTTAAAGCAAAAAAAAGAAAGTGCAGAGGGCCCCTCTCAGACCTTCAGAAAAAAAAATTATCTTCCTCGATTTCTTTTCTGGACTCCTGAATATTAAAGTTACTAATTAATGGATAGTTTTGACATTAGGCATCTTAAGGGAATTGTGATTACTTTTCATTCATTAGTATAATAGTATAATAGTAATGAAATTTGAAGTTCCTTTTGTATTGCTAAGCTGAGAGGTACTTAGCACTTAGTAATTAATCAAGCCTTTGTTAAAGAACCAAAAGGAATGAACCTCTGTTGCAGACATAACAGGAAGGAGTTGGCTGAGACAGGAAGGAGCTAATGCTTTGTGTATGTAAGGAGAAGTGATTTTTATTCTGGGAACCAGCTGGAGCTTCTGCTGAGGAGCTGCTGAGTCTGAGGGCCAGCTGGAGTTTCTGGGATCTGCCAAAGATGTTCAAGGGCCAGCTGGAGTTTTGCAAACCAAGGAAGAATGACCATGATGCTGGTACTTTGCATGAACCTTTCTGTGGCTTTGTTAAGCCTTAACTTCACAGTAACAGAGACTGAGGAGGATTTAAGGTGGATTGGACACTGTGAGCTTCAGTATGGAACAGGAAGTGCTAAGAGAGCTGGGCAAGGACCTGGGAGCTGTCTGCCTTTGAACCCAGGTGACAGTTTGGTGAATCCAGATAGGAGCTGGGACCATGGAAGGGATCCAGGAAATCTGAGAGACCACTCCAAGTCAAACTGAAAGGAGACGTTACTTGGATACTGTGAACTGACTGAGAAATTGTAATTTCCTAGTGTCCTAGGGGTGGAAGGCCTGTATATATTCTGATGATTGAATAGTGAATGATGACTGAATAAGGGACTGAATGAATTAATTAAGGTGCCCCATGAGTGGAGAACTTTGACTATTGTACTTTGTGTCCCTTAAGGAGGCAAACCTCATTAAGGATGTTTGAAAGATTGATTGACTAAATGAATGTACCTTGGTCAAAACTTTGTGACCACTGTGTATGTGGCCATTTTAGTGATAAGCTGTTGTGAATGCTGTTTTTTGATTTTCTGTGATAAGTTGTAATAATATGAATACTGTACCTTGATTTTCTGTGAATGTTTTGCGCTGATTTGTTATTGAATAAATAGAGTGTTCACTATACTATGTAATCAGAATCTTGAAAAGCTGTTCACAGCAGCCATCCTCTGGAAAGCTGCTTGTACTTGGCTTTACAGTAAGTAAAAAAAAAGTCTCATCAGTAACCCTCTCATTGTAGCATATTTCACGATGATAAATTTTCCATGAAAGATCCCTCTGTGATATCTTATTAACAACACAGATAATGAACCCAATTTGGGAAAATTCTTTTAAAGAATGTTTTTCTCTCCTGAAAGAAGGGTTTGACCAGAGTTCTGAGACCGATCCTGTGAGTGCCTTACTGAACTTTAGCATAATAAGGAAAACAGAGAAGTGTCAGGAAGGTTGGGGAGCTTGCAGATGTCATGGGATCAGGATGTATATGCTAGATATGTGAATTCGAGAATGGGGGGAGTAAGTGTTTAGGGTGTGGGTGGCAGGGAATGCGGGAGATATATGTATAGAAAGGGGGAACCCTATCCCCTACACTATAGAATTCCTATACATTTCTTAAATTAGATGCAGCTAATTGTGTGTACATTGCTACTCAGATATTTCAGGGAAACCATATTTGGCTTATCTATTTAGTCAAACCATGTTATTCTTGATGCACAGATAGAACTACTATTGGACAGAAAACTGTAGATTTGGGGAGGCAAAGAGCAGTCGTGGCTCCCATGAGGTTTGATTCTAGAATCACCTCCCCTTGCACTTCCATGGTGGCAAGTAGATATGCTGTGCAAGCATGTGTCTAGGGTCTTGCTTTTCTGCATTAGACCTATAGCAAGGTAGGATCCAACATGGAGAGAGGAGAGAGAATTATCCTGGGAGTCAGATGACCTGGGTTACAATCTCAGTTCTGATTCTTACTACCTCAATAAGTATACAGAAGTCATGGTAGTTATGTGTGACTCAGGTGTATCTTATATAAAATGAGAAAGTTTTATTGAAGTCCCTTCCAGAACTGGACCTGTGGTCCTAAATAAGCCATCTCCCAGTTTCCGAGTTAGTTCTCTCCCATGATTTGAATATATTACTTCCTTACCACTGCTTCATAGAAATACTGGCATCTTTTACAACTTTGTTCAAGTCTTAGATGAAGCCTTCCCTGATTTCCCCATCTTATAGTACCCCTCCTCCAAATTTGACATTGTATTGATTTTTATATATTCTTATTAATGTAAATAGAATGTAAAGTCTTTGAAGGCAAGTGCTATTTCATTTCTGTCTTTGTATCTCTAGACTCTAACTTGGTACAGAGCAGGTTTTGAATAAATATTTATGTTTATTGATTGATGAAGTCAATAAAACTTCCTTCCAGGTCAAACTTTCTCACAGTTTTGGTCCTTCTTGTCCGCTTTTCTAATCTGATATGTTTAAGGTGGATCATCAGGTATTCTAATAGGTAATTCTCTAATTATTAGATATTTGGAACATTTTTTGCTTATGACTATTGATAGCTTAGATTTCTTCTTTTGAGAAATGAATGTTCATATCCTTTTCCCATTTATCAACTGAGCAGTGGTCCTTATTATTATAAATTTAAATCAGTTCCTTAAATATCTTAGAAATGAACCTTTTGTCAGAGAAACTTGTTGGAAATATTTTCCCCAGTTCATTCTTTCCCTTGTACTCTTACCTGCATTAGTCAGAGTACCTTGTTTTTGTTAATGCAAAAACCTTTAATGTTATGTAATCAGAAGTGTTCTTTGGATCTGTGACTTCCTCTATTCTTAATTGGTTATGAACTCTTCACCTATCCATAGGTCTTAAAAGTATTTTGTTCCTATTTCTAAAACTTGTGGATAATGTGACATTAAATTAAAAGGGAGTATTCCCAACAAATGAAGAAAAATAAAGAAAATTATTAGAGAATATTTTTCCTAACTATATGCGGATAAAATTGACAACTTATCAATATCTACAAAAATACCAAATGTCCAGGTTAAAAGAACAAAAAAATAGAGAATTTGAATAATCCTTTAAAAGAATGATCTAGCCATAAATGAACTTTCAAAGGAGAAAAAAACAGAACCAGATTTATTTACAATTAAATTATATTGAATATTCAAAGAACAATTCATTTTAATCCTATATAAAATGTTTGGAAAAGAAGAGGTCATATGAAATATGGTTTTGATATATAAACTGAGTAAAGCAAAAAAACTACAGACTAATATTTTAATGGACATTGATGTAAATTTTTAATAATATTTACAAAGATGATATAACTTGTCAAAATATAAACTATGACCATGTCAAATTTATACAGGCAATGCAAGATTGGTTCAATATTAGAAAAAATCATAAACATAGTGGATAATATTAATGAGAAGTAAAGTAAATTAATGTAGAAAAATCTTTTCATAATATATAACACTTGTTTCTTTTAATAAAAAAGTGAAATCATAGGGAAAATGCACTTTTCCTTAATATGTTGTCCTATCTACATAAAACTAAGACCCTGCATTGTATGTAATGATGACAAAGTAAAGGTCATCAGTAAAATCAGGAGGTAAAGCATGAATGTTCAAAACTATTTTTACACAGTTCTAGAAATACTAGTTATATTAATAATATGAAAAAAATAAATTGCGATACACATAGGCAAAGGAAAAGCAAAATGCTTTTGCCAATAATATGATAGCTTACTTAAAGAACCATAGATAATCAAGTGATATTAATAGAGACAATTAACTTCTACAAATTGTCATGCTATAAAACAATTCCTTTTCCTTTCTGACATCTTTTCCCCCTCTCCTAATGCACTGGGCTCATTCAAGCAGTTAGAGGGCCTTGCCTTCAACTCATTCTTAGGTTTGATGTGTATCCAGTCATAGTTTTTAGGTAAAAATTTATAATGGCTTACACTTTTAAATCCCAAAGAAAACTACTAAGTAATATTTTTGACATACAAAGGAAAAACTCTCTAATGGTATAGTTTCAGACATCGTCAGGCTTGTAGGAGAGAGATTTGGTGTGACTCAGAAGGGAACAGAGATGAACCACTGAGTCATCTTAGAAACCTTCTAATTATACCATATAGATGATTATATATTTTCCAACTGCCTTAGTTGTTATAGTAGCACTGCTCCTGAGATTTTTAGTAATGAAAATTGCACTCTCCCATATAACACATATCTTCTTTACATGAACATGCCCTATATGACGAGTAGAACTAATTTGCATGGAAGGAACACAAAAAACATGCACTAAATACACCGGGGTGTTTGAGTCAGTCAACAAGTATTTATTAAGCATCTATGTGCCAGATATTATGTCAGGAGGAGTGTAAAAGTGCAAAGAATAAAGCAATTCTTACCAAGAGCTTCCATTATAATGGACGAGGCAGAAATTACATATGAAACATATGCAGCATCAATATTAAGTTATATATGTATATGTATGCACTAGCAACTAGTGACAGGTGGCAGAGTTTATAGATCACTAGACCTAGAATCAGGAAAACTTGGAGTTCAAAATTGGTCCCAGACATTTTATTTACTATTTGTGTGGCTTTCAGCAAGTCATTTAACCTTGGTTTGCCTCAGTTTCCTCAAATGTAACCCAGATATTATAATAGCACCTACCTCCAATTGTTATTGTGAGGATAAAATGAGATTTTTGAAGTTATTTGCAAATCTTAGATCACTATGTAAATGTTTATTATTACTGTTGTTATTAGTAGTAGGAACTATTGGGCATGTGTGTGTCAGGAAAAGCTTCCTAAGAAAACGATGCTTACGAGGCACCTAAAACAGAGGAGGGGAATTCTTTGAATGAAGGTAAAGAGAATCTCCCTTTGTATTAAAATGCTTTCCTCCTTATTAAGATTGTGTCTGGATCATGAGTTTATCATCCCAAGACAGGAATTCTCTGTGGCTTTAAAAGTAAATTAAAGCCATGCACTGTCATCTTCAACAAGGGCCTCTGTTTTTCAAATTTGCAGACTTCCATTCAAAAAGACAATACTTCACAGAGAATCAACTGCTTTTCTGTTGTTCCATTTAAAAATTTTCAGCCATTCTCAGTTTTCCTTCAAAACAGTTTCCCCTCTAACATAATATGGCCATCTTGACTCCAAGGTGGCTCTCCCAGCCTTTGGAACAACTCAATGCTGATTCCCCATTGCCTGCCTTCCATTTAAATTAAGCTAAACTGGAAACCTTGTGTGGAAGTTGGAGAGAAGACTCAATTCAGATTATCCCCAGGAAAACTTCAGGCTTCCCTTCGTGTTTTATTTTTACAGACACTTATTCTAATTAAATGCATGCCATTTTTCATATACTAAAAGTGTTCATTAATGATTCAATGTCAACTTGAAAGAAGGTCTCCAGTAGAGTGCCCCAGGGATCTGTGCCCCTTAATATTTTTAATCAGTGACTTAAAAGCACAGATAGTATACTTATCCAATTTTCTGGCACAAAGCTAGTGGAGATTAACTAATATACTAGATGAATGAGATGAGAGACATAAAGACCGTGATAGGCTGACTGAACTGAATAAGGTGAAATTTAGCAGGGACAGGTATGGAGTCTGGGGTCTGATAATCATTTTTTCGTGAACATATTGGTCAAATTATAACTAGAATATAGTACATCTGACTTTAATGTCAAAAGGAGTCCATTGTGTAGTATGGTAGCCATAAATGCTAATGCAAGCGTAGGCTGGTTCTGGGTTCCTAAAGCTGTAGTTCTAGAGTGTCTGAAGTTGCATTTGAACTCCCACCTTCCTGACTCCAGGTTCAGCTCCCTGCACTTCTTGCAGCCTGGGATAAAGCATTTTACAAAGGACATTGATAGCAAACTGGAGACTTTCCTTACTAAGGAAACCAGGTTTCTAAAAGGTTTTGTGATCATGCTCTATTCAAATCTGCTGAAGGAACTGGCAGAATTTTGCCTAGAAAAGTGAAAACTGAGGACACAAAATATAATTGTCTTTTGAGTTTACTGAAGGACTGTTCCATGGAAAAAGCATTAGATGTCTCTACTGAGATCTCAAGAGTAGAAACGGGAGCAATGGGTGAGAATTGTGAAGAGGTGAATTGAAGGTGGATGTCAAGGAAAAAGCAATTATAACTTTGTAACAGCAATAGCTAGGTGGCAGTGCTGGAAAGATCTGAGTTCAAATTTTGCCTCATATACTAAGTGACTCTAGGCAAATCGAGTAACATATACACACACACACACACACACACACACACACATATATATATATATATATATATATATATAAATTTTTTCATCTGCAAAACAGATAATAATATCCCCCCTCTCCCAGGGTTGCTGTGAAGATCAAATGAGATAATATATGTTGGGCGCTTTGCAAATGTTAAAGCACCATATAATTGTTAGCTATTGTTAGTTATTAACAAATATGGAATGGGTTTTCTCAGCTGAGATCAGGTTCTATTTAATTGGAGGTCTCCAAGCAACCACTGGAAAAACACTTGTTTGGTTCTGTTTTAAAGATGATCTTTGTTCAATTATGGATTAGGCTAGAAGACCTCTCAGGGCCCTTCCACTGGAAAGATTTTTCTTTTAAGTTGGCTGTTAAAACTGCAGATACTTTTGAATGGCTGCCTTTCACGACCAAGGCCCATGTCAAGCCTGGGTATTGTGTACTGTAAACTCACTTAGCCAATATTAGTCCCACTCATCATATATGGTTCATTTCTTCAGACTTAATCCAGATTAGCCTGAAAATTTATTGGCTGCTGCACAAAAGTCTGAAAGAGAAGCTTCGTAGTACCTCCAACAACTGACTCTCTAGCTTTGTGAGCCTCCCAGCATTGTACTAATCTACAGAGTAATTGAAAACCCTCTTAAGCAAAATTCTAGCCATGTTACATACCTTTCTTATCTTCATAAACATTTCCTGATCTGCTTTCTTTCCCCATCCCTGAAGGTCAATAACTATTTTGTCTGATCTTTTTTTTCTTCTTTAACCATAGGTTTCTATTTTGTTTCCTTTGTTTTGTTTGTTTTTTGACTTAGATCCAAATGCGGACTATTTCAGCAGACAGAAAACGTTGATTTGGTTTTAGATATTGGGTTACCTTTCTTCTTCCTCTCACCCTCCTCTAACTCCATTTCTCCAGTTAAGTATTGTACAGACTTCTTAGATCCCTTCTATAGACATGTTGGACATAGGGGAGTGACTGAAAATCCTGTTCTAAGATAATACTTTTAGAGCTGGAAGGACCCTTGTTGGCTGTCAAGTTCAACTTCACCATGTTTCATAAGTGCCTTGCCAAAGGACATATATGATAAGTGTCAGAGCTTATTTCAAACACAGGTTTTCTAATTTCAAAGTGTAGTACCATACTTTAGCTTTGAAAAAAAAATACATGACACCATTCTGAGATGTTACTAATTCTTTAATTCAAATAATTAAAATGATATTCCCATCATTGTCCTATTACTATATATGTATTATTTTTCACTATAGTCTGATACCTGTTCAGAAACATAGTAGTACTACGACTGGAGTGTTGTAGTCAGAAAGACCTGGGTTCAAGTCCTCTGCTACATACTCATGTTCTTTATGCTGAGAAAGTCATTTAACTCATCAATGTCCTGGATAAGCCCTCTAAGATTATAGACTGAAAACAGTTACTGATTTGTTGTTTCCTCATCAGGAATTTCCAGCATCACCAAAATCAGACTCCCTTCCTTCCCCTCCCCCAAAAACGATGTCTTCCATCAGTGCCCCAGCTAAAAGTGATTCCTCCTTCCTCTAGAATCCTTTAACATTTTTATAAGCTCTGGAGAGCAAGTTCTATGTCTTAGATAACTAACATAACATGTATGCTGTCTAGAATGCCCATCGGATTGTTAACTTGTTAAGGGCTGGAACGTTCTTTTGCCTCTTTTTATATCCCCAGTACTTAGCACTGTTTCTGATACATAATAGGCACTTAATTGTTTATAGATTAGTGCTCAGCAAATATAGATTGATTATTGATCATAAAATCTAGAGTAAGAAGAAAATTAGGAATTATCAAATTCAGACTCATCATTTGACAGTTTAGGAAATTGAGGCACCAAAATGAGTATGGATTTTGCCCAAAGTCACACAATTACAAAGTAGTATAGTCAGATTCCAAACCTAGTGCCTCTGATTCCTCATCAAGTAGTCTTTTTGCTATGTCACACTGCTTGGCCAAAGAGTACTGAAGATTTCACCTAGCTCATCTGTTTGTCAAATCCCTATAGACACTGTCCTTACTTGATAACTTCCTGTTTCTTACCTTGGACCTCAAATTGATTTCCATACTTTACAATTCAATCTGATGTTGACTTGGTATTTTTGTTATACTAGATATCCTATATGTATCATCTACCTACAGCTCCTAGAGATCAGAAGATTTTGTTCAGATGATTTCCCAAAACTCAGTTAAATAGTAAATGACTGAGCTAGAATTAGAACCTAAGACCTCTATTTTCAAACCTTGAATTCTTTCCATGGTACCATACCATACCATACAAAGGAAATACATGTTATCTTTCTCAGACATCATTACTTTTTTTAATAGAATAAGTAAGTAAATATTGCCACCATTATCCTATCTCTACATTTTTTCATTTCCATCGTAGGATATGGTCTACTGAGAAATAGTGTGGCACAGTGAATATAGACACAACAAACAGTGATTGTTCTTCCTGGTACATGTAATGGTAATGGAATTTAAAGATCCCCTTGTATTGGCTTGGTTTTGGGGATGTGTTAAAACCCAGAGCTTGTGAATGAATCCCACTTATGGGATGGACTTGTTGACATGAAGAGAGGGAGCTTAACTTGGAAGACCTGGTGCCATAGATTTAGAAAGAGCCCCAAGGAAAGAGAGGCCCAAGCAGAGAGGGGTCAGAAGAAATTCTTGGGATGAGCATTGTGAAGGCAGGGCAGCTGCTGGACTGAAGACTGAATTGAGAATTGAGAAGAACTGAGAAGAGGAATGAGAATTGAAAACTGAGACAGAATTTCTTGGAGCAAGCCACATGGAGGCTGGATGAAGTGATTTTGATTTTTTGAACAGGGCTTATGCTGCTGAAGCCTTCTGAGGGCTAGCTGGAGCTGCTGAGGAGCTGCTGAGTCTGAGGGCCAGCCAAGCTGCTGAGAATTCCAAGGACCAGCCAGAGCTGCAGAAGACTGAGGAAGACTGTGGTGTTGGTATTGTGTCTTTTTGTGGCTTTGTTAAGCCTTGACTTCCCAGGAATAGAGACTGTGAAGGATCTAAGGTGGACTGGACACTGTGAGCTTCAGTGTAGAACAGGAACTGCACAGAGAGCTGGACAAGAAGCTGGGAGCTGTCTGCCTTTGAACCCAGGTGACACTTTGGTGAATTCAGTAGGAGATAGGACCATGAAAGGGAAACCATGAAACCTGAAAGCCTTCCCCAAGTCAAGATGAAGAGACCTCTCTGTGAATACTGAGTAGTGACTGACCCTGATGTGAGGTTTGGCTTTGGGACTCATTTTGGGAAGAGTTGTGTGATTTGGTCAGATGAGACTCTGGGCAGCCATTGATTGGCCTTTACCCCCCCTTCCCTCCCCACCATTTTGAAAATGCAGATGTTGGTGCTTCCCTCTCTGGTAACTAGCTAGGTATGGATGTAATGTTCAGACAGCTGGAAGCCCTGTCTGCTGAATTGTATTATTTTCTATTGAGTAGTAAATGATGGAATTATAATTTATTTGTGATTGTACTTTGTGATTAAATTAAGGACTCTGTGATTGACTAAATGAATGTACTACCCAGGGGTAGAATACTGTGACTTTTGTATTTTGTGCCCCTTAAGGAGGCCTCCTTAAGGATGATTGAATGATTGAGTTACTAAGTGATTGTACTTTGTTGAAAATTATTGTGACCACTTTAGTGAAAACTATGTGGCCATTTTAGTGATAAGTAATTGTGAATGCTGTATTTTGTTTTTCTGTGATAAGTTGTAACTGTGATGCTGTACCTTGGTTTTCTGTGAATGTTTTGTTCTGATTTGTTATTGAATAGAGTGTTCACGGTAGTATGTAATCAGAACCTTGAAAGCTGTTCACAGCAGCATTCTTCTGGAAAGCTGCTGGTACATGGCTTTATGTTATGGCATAGTCAGCAGGACTACAAAGTATAGTGCCTCTATTTGTTCCAGGATCCATGGCCATTTAGATTGAAATTGTAAGGCCAAGGATCCTGGAGGGGTAGAATGTAATGGTAATGTAATTTGATCCCTTTGTATTGGCAAAGCTCACAGGTACTTAGCACCTAGTTTCAATTAATTCGATCGAGCCTCTGTTAAGAAACAAAAGGTATGACCCCCTGTTGCTGAAGTAATGTGAAGGTGCTGATGTAACAGGAAGGGGCAGAACAGGTGGGAGCTAATAGGTATATAAGGAGAAGCCCTAGCTAGAATTTCAGATCTTTTTGGAGTCAGGTCCTGGAGGCTGAGGAAGAGAGGCTCAGGCTGGAGAGAATGATTTTTATTTTGAGAACCTGGATGAAATGATTTTGACTCTGGGAACCAGCTGAAACTTCTGCTGAAGACTTCTGAGGGCCAGCCAGAGCTGCCAGAGGAAGCTTGACTGTGGTGTCAGTACTTTGTTTGTGACGTTGTTAAGCCTTGACTTCCCAGGAACAGAGACTGTGAAGGATTTAATGTGGACTGGACACTGTGAGCTTCAGTGTGGAACAGGAACTGCATGGAGAGCTGAACAAGGAACTGGGAGCTGTCTGCCTATGAACTCAGATGACAGTTTGGTGAATCCAGGTAGGAGCTGGGACCATGGAAGGGGAGCCAAGGAAGCTGAAAGCCTACCCCAAGTCAAGCTGAAAAAAAGACTTTACTTGGGAACTGTGTACTGACTGAGAAGATTATGATTTACTTGTGACTGAGGGAGTGGATGACTTATGTATTTCTCAGTACCCCTTAAGAGGGTACTGAGTAGAGACTGACGACTGAGTAGTGGTTGATGACTGAATAGTGATTGATTTGTAACTTAGTGTGCCCTATATGTGGAGAACTTTGACTTTTGTATTTTGTGACCTTCCTTAAGTAATTGGTTGACTAAGTGGTTGTACTTGGTTGAAAACTCTTGTGACCACTTTAGTGAAAACTATGTGGCCATTTTAGTGATAAGTAATTGTGAATGCTTTATTTTGTTTTCTGTGATAAGTTGTAACGTTGTGAATGCTGCAACTTGATTTTCTGTGAATGTTTTGCTTTGATTTGTTATTGAATAAATAGAGTGTTCACTGTACTATGTAATCAGAACCTTGAAAGCTGTTTACAGCAGCATTTGTCTGGAAAACTGCTTGTGTGTGTGGCTTTACAGTACAAAATAGGCAATCTCTCACCGCTGTGTCTGCACAGAATGCCTTGCCAGCCACCCATATTTACTATGCTCTCCCTAATCATCGTGGCCTCTGGGAGCCATTTCAAGGCTCAACTCAAGAATCATTTCCTTTAAGAGGCTTTTCCAAATTTCCTCAACTATTATTAATTCTTCATCTCTGTGTATTTTGTATATATTTTTTATAGTTAATAATCTCTGCATCTGCTGCATCCCCACATCTCTCCCTGAATAAGGTATAAATCCCTTGAGTGTAGGGACTATCTGACTAACTTCTTTTGTATTACCTACAACTAACACAGTATCTGGCTAGTTGCAGTTGCTTAATAAATGCTTACTGGTTGACTGGTTGATTAATGGGTTGATTGTAGGGGATTTTAATGATAGCATTTACTTATCAAATCCTAATAATTTGATGTAGTTTTGAGTTAACATTTTCTTCTATATTTTAAATTCACAAAGGATGCCCAATTGTCATGGTCTCAGGGAGTTCTCAGAAAGAACAGGCAAGTGAAAACATGCATTAAAAATGCAGCATTTTAGATTTATGTCAAAAGGGTCAGTCATGAGAAAATGTCATTAACCTTTAAGTGCTAAGGAATTAAGCATACCTCCCTGTTAAAGAGGCATCAGAAGAAAAGCTAAGTAATTCTTTAGGGCATCCAACGTGGATCTTTTCCTGGGTTTTGACCTCTGAATAATTATCTTTAAAAATGCACTTATATGAGTCCACATTCAGTGGCTCCTCAAAGAATATATTTGGGATGTATTTTTCTTTTGAGTCTGTTGATATTTTCATTGCTATCCTATAAGGAGAACCTGAGCTTACAGTTATTTGGGGAAATGAAGGCAGGGCTCCCATTGGCCCCAATAAAGTTTGTAATTTGATTTTATAGTGTGAATGAGAATGGACTGTCTGAAATATCACCTATGAGCAATGAGTCATTGTGGTACAGGAAATAGAGTACAGGGCTTGCAGTCAAGAAAATCTGTATTCAAATCATACCTTTGAATCTCTAAAATTAGGAATTCCCTGAACTGATGAATATATATATTCTTTACTTATTTAGGGGCCAATCAAGTCAGTACTTGGACCTTCTCTGATTCCATTTCAACATATTGTTTTCCCTTACCTTTCTACATTTTAGAAACACTATCTTCAAGGGCCAGCCCAGATTTCACCTGTTACAAGAGACTTTTTTTCTGATTTCTTTGAATTGGTAGTACTTCTTTTCTTCCAACTAAAAATAATATTATTATTACATATAGATATATAAATATATGTGTGTATATATTTATATATAGGTATACATTTTGTATTTGCTTATTTGTATCTGTGTTGCATACCTGTATTGCTTTTATGTCTGGAATCTAGCAAAGGGCCTAGCACACAGTAGATGCTTAATAAACATATTATTCAATAAATTTTATTTATTCAAATAATTTCTTCAAATAAATTTGAATGCATTTATTTCAATTAAATAATTCAAATGAATTAATAATGGGCTCTTTCCTAACCTCTCTCTTCTAGAGGTAACAAAGTAGAGATCTAAGAAAACTCATCAAACAAATCACACTGAATGAAAATAATATAGGAGTATGTTAGTTTTATGGGTATTGAATTTGAAAATGGTTTTTTGGACTGTATAATCCCAATAGAATTGAATTCCACTGAATTTTTCCATGATGGTTATCTTTGTGCATGATATATGTCCACTATTAGGATGTAAGCTTCTGAAAGTTAAAGGGCTATTTCTTTTTTTAAAAAAAAATTAATTTTTGAAACCCCCACAGTGACTTGTTCATGGTGGTAGCTCAATAATGACTTGTATGAATAAATGAATTCTCCACTTAATTTCATGTGTGATATGGTTTTTGTTATCCCCTTCTTAACAATCAAATCTTTTGTAATCTTTAGGCTTATGAGCTTCCTACTGGTATGAAACTGAGTGTGGCTGCTTTGTTATATATCAGAAAGCAAAAAGGCATGGAAAAACTACCCAAGATTTTAGCTTAGGCAGATGCTGATTAGTTCTTGCTATGTATCTTGCTAGGTGTAAGTAGATTGTGGATTACAAATTCAGAGTAGGATTTCTGCCTTCCCTATTTGTGTATATAACCTTTGACTTTCATCTTCCATTATGTTATCATTCTATTAGGAAGAATATAACTCTTTTCTTGGGCTGTTGTGATTCCTAAAGGGAAGTCTAAGAATTCTACGAAGCAAAATCAGTCAACAACTATGATGATGATAATTGTGGTGCTGATGCTGGTGAAGCTGGTGATGACAATGATGATAGTTAAGAATAACTTAAAGATTTATAAAGGTATTTACAAATATTAGTTAATTCTCATAATGATTTTGTAAGTGCTATTATTGTACCCCTTTTTCAGGTAAGGAAACTTTGATTGATAGAAATTAAATGATGTTTCTGTGGTCACAAAACTAGCAAATTTACAAGTCAGGGTTCAGACTTAGGTCTTCCTGGCTCCCAGGTGCACCACTGTATGTAATATGCTATAATTGCCCTAAAACTCTACTTGGCATTCCTATGACATCTTTGTACAAAACAATCCTCCTTGGTTATTATTTCCCATATGTATTTCCTTCCCCCAATTTGAATGTAAGTTCCTCAAGGTCAAGGACCATCTTGCTTTTGTAATTGTATCCTAGACACTTAGAATTTTTTCCATTCACCTATTGACTTGCATACTCTTTCCCTTGGTTCTCATTCATGCCTTCTCATCCTCTATGAATAATATTCATGTCATCATACAAGTATTTCTTACAGTTTCTATTCAATTCTCTGAAGTACTCCCTCTGTCCTTTAACAATCTGTAGCTACCAATGTGGCATTTGGTCTACCTGTCTCCCTCATGCTTGTTACATGACTTGTTTTCCTCCTCTTTGTCCATTCATACATGCCCTTGATAATATTTTATGTCACTGCTTGTATATAAATCAGCACTGGTAATAACACTACACCTGATTATTATAAGTCTCACATCTTTTGCAAATTTGATAAACGTGTCAGATATACCTTAATTCAAGTCATTAATGAAAATATTTAACACAGGGCCAAAGATTGAATTCTGGAGAATGCTACCACAGGTTTCTTTCTAAGGTGATATTGAGATATTAATGATTAGACTTTGGATCTAGTTATTCATTCAGTTTCAAATAACTAACTCTAGTACCTAGAATATATTCCTTCATCTTGTCCACACATTCATGTTGTCCCATTCACCATGTTTCTCAGTTCTGGAACCATGTGCAAATTAATTTTGCCTTTGGAAGTCAGGTTTGCTTATCTACTCCTCTATGATTCCACTCACCATCCCTGTGATAACATTCCTGATTTGCCTAAAATACTTCTCCTAGAATACTGTCCTTATATATTTTAAGCATCGTGAGGGTAGATACTATTGCATTTTGTATTTGCATTTTCAGCACTTAATATAGTACTCAGCTCTTAGTACATGCTTATTAATGGTTTATTTTTTTCCAATGGGAAATATTGCTTTATTTTTCATTCATCTGAGACTATGTAAAGTGCTTTGATGAAACATATGTGTGTTGTTACTATTTTTTGTTTGTTTGTTTTCCTGAAAACCTAGAGTAAGAAACATAAAGAGAAAACTAGGTTGATCTGAAATGACAATATCAGCTTTCAGTAATCATAATTTACTTAAGACTCACAAAGAACCCACTTAATAACTTGTTCTAGATATTTATTTTTCTAAGAATAACATCTCATCCTTAGCAGCTAGGTGGCACAGTGGATAGAGTAAGGGGCCTGGAGTCAGTATGGCCTGAGTTCAAATCCAGCCTCAGATACTTGTGACCTTGAGGAAAGAAGAAGGGAACAAACATTTATGAAATGGCTGCTATGCACTAGGCACTGGATTGAGTGCTTTAAAATGTATGCACTGTATTCTTATAACTACCTTGTGAGGTAGGTGCTCTTGTTATCCCCATTCTACAGCTGAGGAAACTAAGGTAGAACTTAAGTGACTTGTCCAAGGTCACACAGCTAAGAAATGCTTAGAGCTAGATTTGATCTCAATTATTCCTGACTCCAAATCTAGTACTCAGTCTGCTGTATGACTTTTACCTCTAGACAACTCTATAAAATTCTTAAGTTGCTAAGAGGGTGCCAACCTGCATTGTTAACAAGTGTTTCCTCTCCCTGGCATTCTCTATATCAAGAAAATCACAGGTCCAGTCCCTGTGGCTATTATTTCAAAATTCACCAACAGTGGCATCCCAACTGACAATACATTATATACATTCAGTATACTAGGGTACAGTCTGCTTGAGGCTAGTGACTTCAGTTCATTGGGGGAAGTCAGATATTCTCCAATCATCCCTTTCTTCATTTATTTTGATGATAATTAAGGAACAGTTTCAGATTAGAGAAGTGGGAATGGACATGAGACAATTGACAGAAATGTGTCCTCTCTTCTATGGGACTTTTAACTGGTCCTTTCATTGGCTGCTCTGAATATGAGACTTTGGAAAAGCATGTAAATCTTCCTCAGTGCCAGGTGACACGAGGAACATTCTGCATTGCTCTAATTCTGAGTTCTTTTTTAATTAAGATCAGAATAAGAGAATGGGCATCTGAGGGTATTAGGAACGTGCTATTGAACATTTCACCTCCAGGTCAGTGGTAAGTGAAATACATTTACATATTTTTAAGTGGATTTATTGCTCTCACAGGGAGCCCTGTTCATAATCCTTGACACCAAAAACTCTTTATCCTCAGATCACCCAGAGGCAGTAAAACATTGATCTGGAAGCAGCAAGTTGAAGAAAGAATAGGTGGTTCTATCCCTCTCTCACTCAGATGTTTGGCCTCCCTTTCTAAGGCTTTCCTAAATGGTTTCAATTAGTACTAATTATGGTAGGTTTCTTTTTAAAGTGGATGCCTTTCTGATAGCAAATTGGATGGAGATCAAATTATAATGACTTTTGATCACTACTATGTTGGTCATATTTCCTATTAGATAACAGAAACCCTTGAATATATAACAAGAACAGGAAAACTACAGTGCCCACTTTGTGACCTAGAAGGGCAAGTGTATGAGTGATGGGAATTTCATTTCAAATTTCATCAACAGGAATGAGAGGGATAAGACTTGATCTTTTGGTCCCATCAGGCAAGACTTGGAAAAGTAGGTATATGGTGCAATGAGATAGACTGAGGCTTGTGGGGGGAACCTTAGCAATTGGAACTGTCCAAAAGCTGAATGGACTGCTTAGAAGAGAGTTGGTGAGCTCTACTGGACAGGAGTTTTCAGATCACTAATGGGAATTATCAGAGTAGACAAATATTAGGCTTTATCAGAAAATGTGGACTTAAGCTTCAGCTCCAAGGCTTACCTACCTAGATGACTGTGAATAAGTCTCTTTTCTTAATCTTATTTTCCTCCTTAAAAAGAAATCTTTCTTAGGACAGGGTGCAGTGCAAAGAGTTTTAGGTTTGGAGTCATAGATTATGGTTTCTAATCTTGACTCTGCCGTTTCTCATTGGTGTTACCTTGGGCGAATACTTAGCTCTACAAACTTCTACTCTATTTCCTTTTTGTTAAATTTATTTTTTCAGTTATAAAACATTCATTTTTTATTTCTCCCACTCCCCCCTCCAAAAAAAGAAAAAAAAAACTGTATAACAAATATATATAGTCAAACAAATTCCCCCTATTGGCCATGTCTAAAAATGTGTCTCATTCTGCATTTTATGATTTTTCACTTATAGGAAGAGTAGTTTAAATTGAATTGTTTCCATTATTGCTTTGAGCTCTAAATCTATGACCCTATGTTCTACCCAGTTGTCAGTGCCCTCTGTCTTCTAATTTCTCTTGTACTGTAATCATGTGTGCACTTGCTGTACTTCACTACAGTAGGCTATAACATCCTTGAGGGAAGAGAGAGTTTTTCATTTGTCTTTGTATCCCCAGTATCCACACAGCTGTTGTTTCTGTTTTGGCCAGAAACCCTGAGGATCTTCTCGTCCCAGACTGGTTTTTTTGACTAGATAAAAAGGGAAATCTTTGCTTCAGTTCTTACCTAGCCTTAATCACTGAATGGACATTGCCTCAGTCAAACTGAAACCTGGAAAAGACCTTAGCTTAAAAAAGCCAAGGTCTCCCACTGCATCCTGGGCTATCTTCAGTCATTCTGATCTGTTTCTCTTCACTGGAACCATATGGATCCAGAGGATAAAGTGAGGCTGGTGACTTCGCACAGCCTTCCCTCATTTAAATCCAATTCACTTACAAGTCATAATATCACCTTCCTAATGTCATTGTTTTCTTTGAGAATGGAGAACAAAGACTCAGTGCCTAGCATAGAGCCTTGCCCATGGGACACTTGATAAATGTTTTGTTTCTTTTTTCCTTGAATTAGGGATGATAATACTTATGCTAATCTATCTCACAGAGTTGCAATAAAAATTTTTTGAAACCATAAGGTGCTATATAAATAGAAATTATGATTAGCATTGGAAAAGAGCAGGACTGCTAATACTAGTTGGTTTCTCAAAGTGGGTGAAATGAAAATAATTGAGTTAACTCTTTTATTTGAAGGGAGGAAATGTGAGGGGGTCTCATTTTATCATCTTTAGAAAAGACAATAGGGGCGGCTAGGTGGCGCAGTGAGTAAGAGCGCCAGCCTCGGAGTTGGGATGACTCAAGATCGAATCTGGCCTCAGAAAATGAGCACACACACACAAATAATGACTAGCCGTGTAACCTTGAGCAAGTTACTTAACCCCAATTGCTCTTAAAAAAAAAAAAGACAATAATGAATTTGAACCTGTTTCAATCTTTTACCCGCAAGACAATCAGTTTATGATAAGGACCAAGACTTGTACTTCTGAACAAAAGGCAGAAGAAAAAAAATCCTTCCTTAACTTCTTTTAGTCAACTTAATAGCAAATAAAGAAATAGAGAAAGACAACACAAACTAAAATTCACCTCCAAATAAGGAAAATGTTCTTATAAAAATAAATCAACAATTTGACCTTTTCTAAAGTTCAAAGACCTATCCAGAAAAGTGAGAAGTTCTTCCTCCTTACAAGTCTTCAGAGGCTAGAAGTCCACTTGTCAAGTATGTTAAAAAGGGGTCTCCTTTCAGAGTGAGACTGCTATGTTGAACAATTATAAGAGTCCTGAACTTGGAGTCAGGAAGACTTATATTCAAATACTGCCTTAAATGTTATTAGCTGGTGGCCCTGGGGAAATCACTTAACCTCTGTCTGCCTCAGTTTCTTCATTTGTAAAATAGATTTTTAACATGAGGAAAAAATGAGATATTATATTTCAAGTACTCTGTAAATCTTAAGTTGCTATATAAATGTTAACTATTATTATAGGTGGTGCAGTGGATAGAGCAGTGGATCTGGACTTAGAAAGACTCATCTTTGTCCATTAAAATCTAGCTTGAGACTGAATAAGTTATAATCCCATTTGCCTCAGTTTTCTCATCTGTAAGATGAGCTGGAGAAGGAAATGGCAAACCACTCCAAGTATCTTTGCCAGGAAAAGCCCAAAGAGTCATGAAGAGTCAGATAAAACTGAAATGACTGAAAAAAACAAATAATTATCAAAATTATTATTTTGAGGCTAGACAGAATGGCCATAATGGTGGCTTTCAAGTCAAAATAAGAGATTCTGTCATTTTTATTTCATGGAGAAAGCTCAACAGACTTCATTAATTATATATCATTTGCAAGGCACTCTGCTAAGTGAAAGGCAAGTCAATGTATCAAGTAGTAAGACTTTGTTGACAAGCAGTTTATTTGGAAGTAAAAGGAAGAATGTTTTCCATGTCATGTTCCAAGTCTGTGGTAAATCTTTCTCATCTGTGAGGTATAAAGTATTGTGACCTAAGAACATTACCTCATTTTTCCTATGAAATAAAATGGCAGGTGTTCTTCCTTATAATTGACTCTGATTCCAGGAATAGTAATATCTTTCTCTGTTTTTGTCTGTCTCTTTCCCTGCATGCATGCATGCATGTGTGTGTTGGGCAAGAGGGAAATTTGGGGGTGTTGGTTATTGTAGCATGTGAGGTGAATGGGGCTATTCGGGTAACTAGGTGGTAGAAAGAGCTGGAGTATAAACAGGGTAGATTAGAAAAGGAGGAATACCATAAGGTTTAATAATGAATGTGACTAGAGCCTAGTGACTTGATGTAAACAAGACTTGATTTAGAGTCAGAGAAACTGAGTTTCAATCTCAGCCCTTCCGTTTATTCACTGTGTGATCTCGAGCAAATTTCTTCACCTTGCTGGCCCCAAGTCTCCTCTCTAACTTCTTTCCCATTCCACATCCTGTAAGCCTAGGTTTGTAATTCTTATCATACTCATAGAAAAAATCTAGAAATAATTAGGCTCAGGCAATTTGTCCAAAATCTTACAGTATATCAACATGAAAACTAGAAGCAGAAACTAGATTCTTATACCTACTTAAATAACAAGTCTAATGATGGCAATAATAATAGTAATATCATATTTTATAATATTTTAAGGTCTATAAGTTGTAATCTCTAACATGTATTGGGAGAGAGAGTGAGTTCACATGGCAATTACCCATACAAATGAAATCACAGACATCGTCTCTATCCCTATTCCTTGATATCCCTCAGTATAATACTTTATCTACGTGCTACAGAGGCAGCTTGTGGAATAAAACATAGAATCTATTCCTTTCTCTGACACTTATTGTTTGAGCAAATTTTTCACCTCGCAAAGCCCCCATTCCCTAATTGGCTAAAGGGGGTAGTAATGCCTGTAGTGTACCATATTTTAAAGTGCTATTGTGAGCAACAAAGGTGGTAATATATATTTAAATACTTTAAAATTTTAAAGCGCTATGTATATGTCACCTAGTATTGCAAAGAAAAATTTTGTTCAGTCATGTCTGACTCTTTGTGATCCCATTTTGTGCTTTCTAGGTAAAGATATTGGAATGATTTGCCATTTCCTTCTCCAGCCCATTTTTAGATGAAGAAACTGAGGCAAACATTATTAAGTGACTTGGCCAGGGTCACATAGCTAGTAAATATCTGAGGCCAGATTTGAACTCAGGTCTTCCTGACTCCAGACCTGGCACCATCCCCTGTGCTGCCTAGTTACTTTAATATGTGTCTCTTTATGTAAATATGTTTATTTACATATATATGAATATATCATTTATGTATGGCACAGATATTGGATGACCCACGTACATCATTTGTGTCCACTTAATGTCAAGAGAACTAGAGGAAAGCCTGCAGCCTTCTGGGTCAATCTCATTTGGACATTTTATCGGAGCACATGGATAAGAGCCACATAATCTGGAAAGGCAAAGAAAGGTCACAAATTGCATCATTAAAGGGAGTAGCCATCTTGATGATATAAATCGTTTAGTATATTGAGCTATAATATTATATATATAATCATCTCATTGGAGCCTCACCAAAAAAACCTTGCCAAATAAGTACTAATGGCTCCATTCTGCTTACAGGGAAACAGAGGAGCAGGGAAGGTAAGCAACTCAGGCAAGTAAATGGCAATGTCAAGATTTGCAAGAAGGTCTTGAGTGCTTTTTCTACTATATCATGGATTTTAATTTCATTAAATCACTTACTTTAAAGGGAGAAACACCAAGAAGTTTGGGTTTAGATGTTGATACATTTCTTAAAATCGGTCTTTTTCTATGTATTTTTATAATTTTTTTAATTGGGGCTTACAGTATACAGGAGTACTTTGCATGGGAACAACCCCCCCCCAAAAAAAAAAAAACCTTTCAGAGAAGGGTTAAGCCCATGCCTTACACAAAGGATTTGCAGTCTCAGGCACGTCACCATTCTAGGACATTACTAAGGGACAGATTTTAATAGTTGAGAATGTAAAATGTACCGACAAAAGCAGACCAGTCCATGTTTCCATACACAATAAGGACGTGGTTTGCATACGGCTATCTACACGTCTCATTGCTTGTTTAGTTGTCTGTATGTCATGTGTATGGTCTTCCTCTAATTCTCAGTCCCGAGTAGATAGGGACCATGTCTATTAATGCACTTTGTACGGCACCAAGCACTAATAGACACTTAACAAAATTATTCTTGATGGTGAGATGGCAATGTGGAGGGCAATGGTTAGCAATTCACCATCTCCTGAAAGAGCAGACTCAAAACACCCCCAGGCTTAAAATTCTGGCCTTGAGCCAGGGCTCTGAATGAGGGCATTTTTATTTTTTGAAGCTCACCTAAGCCAGGACTGACCAGACTAGATTTCAAATATACTCTCAGAATATTACCCTCCCACATTTCTCATTAAGAGGGTGAGCCAATGAACCATCCATTTCTGGGAAAGGGAGCCATTTTATCCCTTGTAATGTTGCTGGCTTTTGCATTCCTACCCTGATGATGATGGAAGCAGTGGGACTGTTCTCTGTTGGTAGTATTCTGTTGGACAAACAGTCTGATGGAGACATGGTGCCAAATTGAAAGCGTATTCTTGCTGAAAATGTGTCTGTATCTGCACTTTGGGTTCCAGGGACTTAAGACTACCCTTATGTGCCAACTCCCCCCACCTTGGTGAAAATCCAGATTGAAGTCTTCCTTCTACCCCTTTTGATAGCAGTATTGGTTTTCCAATTCTCCATTCTTCTACTCTTTCTCCACATTCTCATCAGTGACCAGTTCTTTCTTGGCTTGTCTTCTCTTTTCTGTTGTGTACACAAATGTTGCATATTAAGATCAAGGGAGTGGACACCTGGTTTGTTTCTCTGAGCTCTATCACTCATTCTCATAATGTTTTTGCTTTGGGCGTTGCAGCTGGCAATCCCCCTGCTTTATTTTCCTCACTGCTGAACAGGTCCATGAGGGAGAAAAATGAATGCCTAAGCACTCCAATCCTGTTTCCTATCTACCTAGCATCCTCCTGTGACCAAAGGGGAAACACATGTTTCTCAGACTCCATTTTTGCTGATCAAAATTTTGTTCAATTTCACAGCAGGACTTAACTATTTGTCCAAGCTGGGGTAAATTCCATAACATGGCCAGAGAAGGAAATAGCCAACCTCAATAGGTTCAGATGCGAAACCTAGAAATGTTCTCCAGCTCTGGTATTCAGATCAAATTTTAAAAGGAAAGAATTAGATGAGCTGACACCTTTTTTTCCATCAAGATAGTAAAAATTTTAGTTGGCTTTTAAAAGAATTGATTTAGAAGAAGCCAATGTAATAGACTAGCTTACAGATGCGTTTTGAGGCACAGATGCTTTTCATATCAGGTATACCAGGACTACAAGGACTAAGCTGAAAAAGGAAACTATCTATAGAAGCAGAGCCCAATATCAGATACATTTTCTTCCTATCCAGATGCATAATAATGTTTGACTTGCATTGGTATATGTTCTCCTTTCTTTAACTAACATGATCTTTTATTTCTTTGATCCCTGCACAAATCCACTACAATTCCAAGTAAAAGTTAAATTCCCTTTATCCAGTTAACCCTGGAACTAGGTAAAGACCCTTTTTTTGCATAGGTCGCTTTCATTAAAAGCACTATAAAAATAAATGGATTGTAACAGGTAAAGAAAATACAAACCATGAGTGGGGGAAAGGGATTTCTTTTACAGCTGTGCCACAGGGAGCCTTTTATTTCCTTTCTTTCCTTTTTTTCCCTTAAATTTCAGTTGGTAGGTGTAGACAGTTGCAGCCTCACAACTACATGACAATGCACGGGTTGGGCGGAGAATGGGGAGGTAATTACCTTTCCTCACCAGGAGAGGCTCCAGAGAGCCAGATAGGGAGTAGCATCTAATCAAACGGCACCTCAGTTTCATGGGAAGGAGAGAAACTGCCTCCCCTCCTCCAACTCTATCCTCATGAATTTGAACTGAGGCTATAAGAAGTAGATTCTTACAATCTTTGTGGCCCTACCGGCTTCATGGCTATAGGATCTCTCATTGAGAGTACACATATAAGCATTGAGAGTGTTCATTTTATAGTTATTTTTATCTTGCAATAAACAGGATACATTTGTCAGTCACCATAGAAAGTAAGTGGGTTATTTCTTAGGATGTCAGTGCTCTTCTGTCACAGGTGATGAACAAGAGAAAAAATGAGTTCAGGCCACTGAAATTCTGATTTATTCAACAATTAAATCAAAGAAGCACCATTTCTTTTTCCCTTAATTGACAAGTAGTTATTAAGCACCTGCTACATGCCACACACCATGCTAGACTCTGGGGGAAATATAATAAATGAAACAATCCCTATGCACGAGAAGTTTGTATATTTAAAAAAAAGTTTTTTTGACCTAGGAAGATTTGTAAAAGCAGATACAGAGTGGGGCGGGGGGGAATCAAAACAATTTATAGAATAACAACATTATTGTAAATCAGGCAACTTTGTAAAATTTTGAATCTTTGAATAATCAACCATAAATTCCATGATGAAACATGCTACCCAGCTGTTGACAGACAGGTAATGAACTCAGAGTACAGTGTGAGATTTTTTTTTTGACCTGGCCATTAGTTTGCTTAATTATACATATTTGTATATGTATATGTATATATATGTATGTATATATATACATAATATGTACATATACATATTTGTTCCTTCTTAGTGCCTCAGTGGAGGCAGAGGAGATGAGGAAGGGGGAGGATTTTAATTGACTGAAAAATAAAACTTATTTTAAAATAAATATTTTATATATTTTGCTTTTATAGCCAAACTTTTCATTTTTACTACTCTTTTCTCTACTATAATATCATTATAATAAAAATATTAGAATATTTTTCTAATAAAAAAGAAAAAAACAGTAAAAATTGTACCATAATTTGGAAAACTCTGACATCATGTGAAATATTCCATACCATTGGACATCCCACTTCTGCAAAGTAGAGGGGAAAGAAATCAAGAAATAATATTGTAATGGCAACACTTTTTGCTTTCTTCCCCCTAACCCTCCCCGCCCCCGCAAAAAAAAAAACCAACAACCTTCTTTTCAACAGAAAATTATACTCACAATCAAATGCCTTTTTTAAACCTTTGGAAGTGTATAATCCTAACTTCAGACAGATGGATGGTTAGTGAAAGATGGGTAAACTGGAATGTCTCTGCAAGTAGGGATAAAATATTAAGCTTCCATAATGTCAACAAGCCCCCAAAATCAAATGCTAGAAAATAAAGCCCAGCTATACTGTCTCCTAGGATGAAATGCTCTAAACACTATTTTTCAAGGCTTCTCAGGGCTGTTGCTCTGTAGCTCTTTAAGAAAAAACAAGTCTTCCCATAACCCTGGAAGATTTAGCTCTAAGTATACTGAGAATCAATTCAGTATGTCTTTCTCAGCCCACAATTACAAATGAAGGGAAGACAAAAAGTAAGAGCAACATCTCTCAGCACAACCTCAGGGATTCTATTCAACTACTGGAAACACACCTCTAGGTTCCTTTCAAATGCAGCCTTAAAATAATGAAGCCTGACGAAAACTTGGCTTAGAGAGTTTTCAGAAACTATTCATCTCTAAATCAATCTAAAATGCCCAGAATTATAAAGTTACATGAAAATGTTTCTGAAAATATAACTAAACCATGTAGTTGGATGGGATCAGAAGAAAAATGTCCCCTCTGATTTGTTGATATATCACCCAAGTTTGGGGACATAAAGCCTTCAGCAGATTTGGGCACTTCTTTTTAAAGGACATTTTAGTGAAGCTAGAGCTGTTTGTTTTTTGCTTGAGGAGAGATTTATTTTTCCATTTAAGTATTTGGAGATTCCTCTTTCCCTTGAAGTATGACTGCTAGGAAAGACGAAACTAGAGAAACCTTGGAAAAAGTGAGAGATTTTGACTCGGAGGACTTGGATTCAGATTCCACCTATAACACTGATTCTCTATCTGTATGACCTAGAAAAATCACTGAACTTGTCTGAACTTCCTTTTCCTTATCTGTAAAATAAGAGAGTTTCACAAGATGGCCTCTAAGTTCCCTTCTAGCCCTAAACAGATGATCTCAGAGCTATGGAAGTCATTGGGTCCTTTAATGTACGAGATCTTTTTTATGATGGGAAGTGTTTCCATGCAGTCATTCCAGTGTGCTTCAAGTTTTAACCAGAAGTAACTCCAATCAGAGGTATAACTAATTTTTGCAACTAGGAGAGGAATACAAGTCTATGACTGGAACAAAGAAGAAGAAGACCTGGGGACATCACTCTTCAGAGGGAAAATAGAAAATTTTGGACACCTTTTCTACTGAGGAGGCCAAGAGAACAGTATGACTGGGCCAGGGATGAATTCACATGGGAATGGGGCCATACCATCTGCAAATTTCCTATGTAAACCAATTATTCCTACTAATTGGGTCCTAAGCTCAGTTGTTTCAAGTATTGTAAGTACCCTGCAGCAAAGTTCTGATCCAGCCACTTTAGTTACAGCTACCATTAAGGGTGAGAAGACAGTAGAGGGAGGAGGGGAGAGAGAAAAAACAAACAACTATGATAGAGATCCAGTAGATCAACTTGAAAGTCAACCTGTCTCTTGCTCTCCCTTTTCTACTGCTCCTTTGAAAAGTTCACCATTATAAATGATCTTGAACATCAGTCCAAATACCAAATACTTTCCAGATTTGCTTAAACTTTTTCATTTGTCATGGACTCCTTTGGCACATGGTGAAAGCTGTGGGTTTCTCAGATTTTAAACTATGATAGATAGATAGATAGATAGATCGATAGATAGATAGATGGATAGATGAATGGATAGATAGATATGTATATATGTGTATATGTATATATGTATACATGTGTATATATGTATATGTATGTATATATGTGTGTGTGTATATATATATATATATATACAGAGAGAGAGATTTGCACAGACCCCTAATTAAGAACCCCTCCTCAATCAAGAAGACTCGGTGCCCATCTTTACTGCTATTTGTTGTAAAGGTGTGAATGATTTATTGAAGACATTACAGTTCTTATATAAAACCTCCTCTTTGGTGTTTTCCCTGAACACATGGATGTCTAATTCAATAAATACTGAGATGAGTGCCACTTGAAGGGAGACAAAGGCTCTTCTTCACTTATAAAATTATTAACTTTCCATGAGGTATCAAGTCGACATGGACTGGTCAAGTATGGATGCCCATTACCTGTGAAATTCCATGCATCAATGTGAGCCTTTTTAAGTCCCTTTAATTCTCTGCACGTGGTAGAGTGACTATTCCTTTATTCCTGTGCATCTTTGTTTTGTGTCTCTGTTTACAACACTTGCTTATGAAGAAACCTCCGCCTGCAAAGGAACTGCCATGTGATTTATTTGCCTCTGACTGTTCTCCAGGGTTGTAAATCATATTTGGGTGCTCATTTACTTTTGCATGCTTTCTTGAGCCACCGGCACCAAAGCTGACGAATGGGAATCAAATGAAGTGTGCTAAGTGTAGCCGCTGTAGGCTTTCAGCCCGCCACATTCTGTGGGGTGATTTATCTTCTCCATATACCACACCACATATGTGCCTTTACTTATTTTATTTAGGGTTGTCATGAATGATATCAATTGGCCATCGACGATGAACCCTAAGCAGTAGTAAATTAATGGAATAAACTGCATCTACAGAACTCATCTGTCCCCTATTTGATTAGAGGCATTTTGGGTGCACCAAGCCATTTACTAGAGATGAACCTCATTTATTAAATGGGCAGCTTCACGGGCTCATGGCTAGCTATAGTAAATTGTTATGCATAGTATTTGCAGAGATTTTAATGAAACACTTAAAACAAACCCTTTTATATTTCAATCATAATAAGTATTTTATGCTTTTGAAATGGGCATTTCCAATGATCCTGTTATTTTGGTCCCCAATTACCTCATCTCAAATATTCATCCATTATGGAATCCTATGATTAAAGAAACTTTGATCTGGAAGAGAACCTAGAAGGTCTTCAAGTCCAATGTCTTTATACTGCACTTTAGGAAACTGAGACGCAGTTTTAAGAGCTGGCATCTTTTTTCTTCTTAGTCTCTGTTAATTTCACCTCACCCCCCCCCAAAAAAAGGAGAAAGGAAGAGGTACAGATTCTTTAGCCTTTCATAGAAAAAACAATTGTAGTATATTCATTTCAGTCATGTCTGACTTTTCTTGATCGCATTTGGGGCTTTCTTGGCAAAGATACTGGAGTGATTTGCCATTTCCTTCTTCACTATATAGATGAATGAATTAAGCAAGACAGGGTTAAATGACTCACCCATGGTCACACAGCTAATAACTGCCTCAGGCCATATTTGAACTCAGGTCTTCTAGCCTCCAGGCCATGCACTCTATCCATTGCATCACCTAATTGGCCTAGAGCAACTTTATTTGTCTGTTTTTAAATTATAAGATTGGCATATGGCATATTTTCATTGTTTTACCATTGGAAGTTTTTACATTATTGATTTGCTATGGTTAAAAATTATTGTTTTATAAATTTATTAAATATTTTATATTAATTTATCTTTATTTTGTTATATATATGATTATATGACTAATATGCACTTGTATACAGGATATCTAATAATAAAATTTTATTTGCTTTTGTTCTTTGTATTTTTTAACATTCATGTGACCTATTTGTTCACTTTTCCCACCAATTGGTGCCTTTTTGTACTGCTTATTTGCTTTTGTTGTGATAAACTATGTGTCTGTTGATTTATGAGACATAGTTGATTTATAGCTCTTGCATGGTTATCTTGCATGTTCAATGGTTTAAATTGTAATTTTTTTACTGAAAACAAAACCTTTTCTGTTCTTATTGTTAATAGCTGATACATTTCTCTGTGAACAATATAGTCAATGAAGTTGGAGAGTAGGGAGCACAGTATAGTAGCATGTGGTTAGCCTAGGAGTGAGGAAGATATAGGGTTAAGTCCTAACTTTGACACATATTCATTCTGTTACCATGGAAAAGTCTGTTAGTCAGCCAACTAGCATATATTAAGTATCTAATACATGCCAGCCAATGTTCTGGTTATACAAAAAAAGCAAAAGATAATTCTTCATCTAACAGAATCTACAATCAAACGGGAAAGCAACATGCAAATGACTATGTAGAAACATGTTATTTACCAGATAAATTGAAGATAATCAATAGGTGGAAGATCTTAGCATCAATGGGGACCAAATAAGATAACACACATCAAGTACTTTCCAATTATCAAGGTTATATTAGTTCTAGCTGTTGTTGTTGTTGTTGTTGTTCATTATTCAGTCATGTCTGATTCTTCATAATCCCAGAGACTATAGCTCATCAGGCCCTTCTATCCTCCATGATCTCTTGAAGTCTTTCCAAGTTCATGTTTGCTGTTTCCATGATATTATCTCTCCATCTCACGCTCTGCCATCTCCTTTTCCTTTTGTTTTCAATCTTTCCTAACACCAAGGTCTTTTCTCATTTGTCTCTCCCTTGAGCTGATGGGCTTGTTTTGTCAGAGGGGCTTGTGTAGCTCAATGAAATGATGAGCTATGCTGTACAGGGTTACCCAAGTTGGACAGGTTATAGTGAAAAATTCTGGCAAAAACTAATTTACTGCAGAAGGAAATGACAAACAGCCCCCTTCTGGATCACTGCCTTGTTTTAGCTAATAGTATTAGATATTATAAATACAATAATGCTTTTTTTTTGGTTCCTAACTACCTCAAAATGTCCATCCATTTATAGGACGCTATGATTAAAAAACTATGATATGGAATTGAATCTTAAAGGTCATCTAGTCCAGTGAATTTATATTACAGCTTGGGAAACTGAGAGCTAGTTTGGGAAGAGTGGACATTGTCAGGTAATCACATCAGGAGAGTTTCATTTAGAAGATAATTAGGAGAGTTTCATTTAGAAGATAATTGACTTGTGAAAGAAGCCACATATGCCATGGAGTAAAAGTCAGAGAACATCTCAGGAATGGGATCAACCAGGATCAAGGCACAAATGGAGCATTGTGAGTGAGGAAAAGCGAAAAAAGCCAGTTTGGCTACATCATTAATAATGGCAAAGAAAATCATGACCAAAAAGACTGGAAAGACAGATAGGAACAAAAGTTGTGAAGAACTACTAGGCATTGCACTCTTAGATTCTCCAGATGTTGCTGGGATACTATTAAATTGTAGAAAATTTGCCGGTCCATTTTGATGAGAGGAATTTGCATGCTAGGAATTTCTCCCACACTGATGAAATCACCAAGTTGTACGATGGGGGGTGAAGGGGGGAAGGCAAAAAGAACCCAATTAACTCTTTTCTGACCTTGTTTTCTCAAGGAGCTAAGAGGATCCTGAGAAGTGTAGAGTAAGAAACACTGTTATCAGCCTGACAGATTATGACTACTTTGAAAATTTAATAACAAACCATAAGAAAACAGGATTTTAAGTGCCCATTTTCTTGGGGGTAGATATGGGGTTGGGAAAAAAAAGGTAAGATTTAAAATAGCATTGTTTTCTAAAGATAGACACATTCAGAAAGGTAACATTGCTGTTTCTTTATAGTGTCATTAATAATACATGTCAAATTTAAATCCTGTTTTTAAAAATGCAGGCAAATAGTAACTCTGTAGATGACTGGAGTGTCCTTGCCAATAAGAAAAAGCAGAATATATAGAGAGTAACTGAGAAGAAACAAGCTGTGAAACATCATGGAAGCCATGAAAAGGAGAGATGGAGGGGAGGGAGTGGGAAATGTACAATGTTTGTTTGCATATGGAAGAGACCATGTAATTGGGAGGGAATGCACAGTGGACATGTCACCCTAATGTCAAGGGCATCTGGCAACATAAAGAGTAAGAAAAGCCAAGATGGATGAGTTAGGAACATTCCTGAGAAGGACCTGAAGAAGATTTAAATATAAGACAAATTAGAAACATTTGGAGGAGCACTTCTTTTTTCAGAGGATTAATGAATATTGGTGGTAGTGATCTAACCCAGTCTCCACATCTGTGTTTGGAAAGGCCATGTGTCCTCCTCATGAGCTTGATGGGATGAGTGTTCCATTGCCGTCTATATCAGATCAGATACCTGTGAAACACATGGCATGGAACTGAAAAAGGTCTGTCTTAATCTAAAGAACTTGGTACCTGATAATGCCTCCAACTCCACAGGCTTTCAGAAATGTCCTACTAGCAATAAATCTTCCCAGAAAAAATGTTTTATAAGAAGACTGAACATTTTCAGATTTGATTACCCATTGAAAGTCATTTTTTTCCAGTCTTGGGGAGTATCTCATTTGTCTTTTTATACCTAGTGACTAATACAGGGCATACAGCCAGTGCTTAACAAATGCTTGTTGAACTTCAAAAGACTTAAGCACTCATATCAACACAATGACCAACAATGATTCCAGAAAATTGGTGATGAGGAATGACATACACCTCCTGATGGGAACTTTAAAGTCTCTTTACAGTAACACACACATTTTTGGAATTTGTTTTGCTTGACTATGATTATGCTATTTTTTCCCTTGAAAAAAGGTAGGGAGATGAAAAACAAAAATATTTGTAATTCAAAACTAATTACAACAAATATTTGTTGATTGAACAATTAATTTAAGAGGAAAAAAATATTTCAGCACTTTCATGGATCAAGCAAATGTTAGGTGTAGGTCTGTCCTTCTTGTGACCTGACTTTTGGTAAAATCTTTCTACAAGACCTTCAAAAAGATGTACTAAAATTCTGCTGATTCTTTTAATTTTTCATAGATACAAATGGAAAAGAGTCTCTGTGATTCCTTGATTTGTCACAATGATCAAAAAAATATACTCTACATATACTATAGATATCTCTAACTAAAAATGTCCCAACAGAATTCATGATTATTGTCCCAAGCCTTCTGTTCGTCTAAATTTTCCTTTTTTTTTCACTTTTTTTTGGAGGGGGAAGGCAGGGCAATTAGGGTTAAATGAATTGCCCAAGGTCACATGGCTAGTAAGTATTAGGTGTCTGAAGCCAGATTTGAACTCATGTCCTCCTGAATCTAGGGCCAGTGCTCTATTCACTGCACCACCTAGCTGCCCTGCTTTCCTATTATTTTAAGAATACCACTATCCTTGGGGAAGTTAGATGGCACAGTGGATAGAGTGCTAGGCTTAGAGTTAGGACGACAATCTTCCTGAGTTGAAATCTGGCCTCAGACACTTACCAACTATGTGACCCTGGGCAAGTCACGTAACCCTATTTGCTTTAGTTCCTCATCTATAAAATTAGCTGGAGAAGAAAAACGACAAACCACTTCAGTATCTTTGCCAAGAAAATCCCATTCCTTACACAATACTCCACCTCCGACATCTGTGATTTTGTATGGGTTGTCTTTCATGCCTGTGATGTTCTCTCTGCTCCTCTCTACCTCTATGCTTCTGTGGTTTCCTTCAAGACTTATTTGAAATCTGACCTTCAGGACATTCTTCCTGGTCTCCAAGCAAGTAGAGCTCTCCCCTTGGAAGTCTTTGTATCCCAAGCAGCATCTTTTCCAAGAAAATGCCAAAGGATCACAAAGAGCCAGACAACAACAGTGAAGTTTTTGAAGCACCTTATGCACATCTCTTTTGTTCCTCAAAGCAATCCTATAAGTTATAACAAATCTGATACTTATTTTTTAGGTGAGAACTGAAGGATCAGAGGGGCTTAGGGAATTGTCCATGGTCACCTAGCTTGCATCATAGGGGCAACTTGAGACCAGGTTTTTCTGATTCCTGTTCAGCATGCTATCCATTAGTAATACGCTACTTTCTCCAAAGTGTGCATTGGCAAGATTGTCCATTGGTTGGGTCACCAAGGAAACCTACAAAAGCTAGGAAGTTTCTCACTTTGAAAAGGTCACAAAAGATCTTGAAAGGTTTGAAAAAGTCTGAAAAACCACCCTTGACCTAAGGTGGTTCTACTAGGGGATTTCCCTTACTGTTCCAAACAATCCCTTCCTTCTCACTTAATAAATATTATGTCTAACTAGTGGGGGCTTCAGTTGATAAAAGTATAGAAATTCATAAGTCAAAAGTACTTCTACATACTAAAGCCCCAGCTAATGAGAGTTCTTCCCTTCTGCTAGATTATTATAGAGTTGGCATAAATATAACAGAGAAAACTGCAATCTATTGTAGCCCCTAACAATATGATTTCTGTTCATCTCCACTACCAGCCACTTAGGGAATACAAAAGGCTCAAAGTCACTATATGGATTAATCATTCATCCTTGCATTGTGTATAGCTCTGTTCCTGCATCTATGGGTCTGTTCCTGTAACATTCTTCAGCAGCCTTTTCACTTTGCAAAATACCTTTTCCTCTATGTCCCAACAAACCTACTCACCCTGGAACATCTGCTTGCCCCTACAGCTCCTTCTTCTGATTGTTCCTCTCAGAAACTCCATTTTGAAGACATGCTTAAGCCAACCTTATGCACTGCTTTCTTCCTACCCAAGCTCCTCTCCTGACTCTCCAGTCTTCTTTCACCACCATGCTTCTGAGTGGGTGCATTTGGCTCCCCTTTTCAGACATTTTGCATTTTCTACACTCTGTAGATCATAAACTCCTTGAGGGCAGGGGCTGTCTTTTGCTGGCATTTTTATTACTAGCACTTAGCACAGTAAAAAGTAAGTGCTTTATAAATGATTGTTGATTTGACTTGATTTTATGTATTTTTAAAGATGTAGGTGCATGTTATGGGTATGCAGATTGTGTGTATATCTGTGTATATATCTATATATAATGTATATGTGTAATCATATTAATTATGTGTGTATATACATCATGTATTTATATTGTCTCCCCCATTACAATAAAAGGTCCTTGAGGGCAGGAACTGTTTGACTTTTTTTTTGCGTTCCTATGTACTCCAAGAATGTAGCAAAGTATTTAGCATATCAAAACCTCTTAATAAATTATTGTTGATTGATTCTACTCATTTTTTGGCAAACCACTATTTCATCTCTGTTTTTGAACTTTTTGAAATATTTAACTTTGCTGATAATTCCCTCCTTTCTGAAACTATATCCTAATTATACTTCATTGGCATTTCTCCTTCCTTTAAGACAAGGATTGTTTGTTTGTTTCCTTGTTCTTCTCCCCATCATCTGACTCCCTTTTCTCCTTTTTTCCCTTTACTGTGCGTGTGTGATATGAGGCTAGGTCCTAGTTTCTTCTTCATTATGCCATTTCTTAGATTGATCATTTACCCTCCTGATTTCAAATATTTTGTCCTTGCTAATGACTGCCTAATTGATATAGCTATCCAAAAGTAGATAGATTGCCTTAGGGAGTAGTTGATTCTCCTTCAAGCAAAAGCTGATGAGAACTAATTGTTAGTAGGGTGCAGGTTGAACTAGAAAGCCTTGGGTCCCTTCTGACTTTGAGGTTCAATTTTCAATCCAATCCAACAGTCACTTTTTAAATACCAACTATAATCAAGGCACTGAAGATACAAAGAAGAAGAAAAATCCTTTACTCAAGCAGCATGCATTATACTACATTATAGTTGAAGAAGTGCAACATGTACTTAGATAAGTAAATGCAGAATAATTTGTGTGGGAAGAATGCTGGGGAATAGAGGAATCGTGAAGATCTTTCCATTGGAAGTGGCACCTAATCGGAATCTTGAAAGCATCTAATCTAATCTGAGATGCAGAAGTTGAAGAGAAATGTGTTCCAGGCATGGAGGAGAGTTTATGAAAAGGGAGAGAGGCGTGAAATAGAATGTCAAATAAAGGAAAGAGAAAGTAGACCCGTTTGTTTGATATGGAAAGTGCATAAAGAAGAGTAATATAAAGTACGCCTAGAAAGGTAAGAAAAATAAAGATTTTGAAGGGCTCTAAATATAGAGTTAAGGAGTTTGAATTTTATTCTAGTTGAAATGGGGAGTCACTGAAGATGCTTGAGCAAAGGAGTGAAAAGGTGGAATGTGTGTCCTTTAGCAAGTTTTTTTCTCGTAGCTGTGTGGAGGATAGTTTAGATGAATGGAAATCTGGAAGCTGGGAGACCAAGTAGAAAGCTATTGGAACAATTTAGGCAATGGATGATAAATATCTGAATTATGCTGGTGGTCATACTGAAGAGAAGAGACCTAGATGGATATGAGAGGGATTGTGGAAATAGAAACGAAACATGACAACTGATTAGATATAGGGGGTGAACAAGAGTGCAGAGTTGAGAATGATCCTGAAACATTACACATGGTTGACTAAAAGGCTGGTGATTACTTCTAGAGAAACAGGGATGTATAAACAAGGGCCAGATTTAGGGGCAAACGTAATTAATTTTGTATTGAACATAATGAGTCTGGGCTTCCTAGAGGATTCCAATGAGTAATCAGTGATATTAAAATGGAACTCAGGAAAGGAATAACTCTGGCTATCTGGATTTGAGAGTCATCTGTATAAATATGATAAGTATGACCATAAAAGTTGATGAGATTTCCAAGTGTGAAGGTAGAAATAGAGTAGGAAAGAATGGAGAAGGAGAGGAGAGCAGGGGAGGGAAAGGCTTTGGGAGGGAAAGGGATAGGGGAAATGAAGGCCTAGGACAGAGCTTTGAGTGACATTCATAACTAAAGGGGCATGATGAACCGCCAGAGGAGATGGGAAAAGAGCCATCAGTCAGGAGGGAGATACAGGGAGATAAATTTCGTGAAAGCCAAGGAAAGGTAGTGGGTAGGGTTTGTGTATAGTCTGTAATTAACAATAGCAATAACATCATCGAATGTATGCCATCGTGGCGGGGGAGGGGAGGGAGGGAAGGAAAATTGGAAGCTCAATGAATTATGGAATTGAATTTTGTAAACTAAAAGTAAACAAACAAATTAATAAAGAAAAAAATAACACCATCAACAACAAAATAATAATACCATTTATATAGAACTTTAAGTTATGCAAAGTACTTTCTAAATATGATTCCATTTGAATCTCATGACCACACTGTAAAGTAGTGGCTATTATTATTTTCATTTTACAGAGGAGAATACTGAGGCAGAAAAAAGGGAAGTGACTTACCCAGATTCCCACAGTTAATCAGTGTTTGGGGTAGGATTCAAATTCAAGTCTTTCTGAATTCCAGTTTAACATTCTGTCCTAAACTGCTGACTTAATGACGAGACATTAAAGCCCATGAGATCTGATAAGTAAAAGATCGGTGTTATCCTCGTCAAGTGTAGTTTTAGTAGTGTACTAGAGTCATAAACCACACAGAAGGAGATTGAGAAGTGAGTAGAAGGAGGTAAGAAAAGTGGGAGTGACCTGCAGAGATCTTTTGACTGGGAAAGAGGTGAGAATTCTTACTATTTTACTAGGTCTTACCTTCCCAAATTTGCTCATATTCTTCTCTGTTAGAATTTCTCTTCACACATGCCTAAAACAGCAGGGGTAACTGAGTCAGCAGGGGGCAGGAGATCATGCCCAGCAGGCTCTGGCTGGCCACTGGCATCAACCAACACAAAGCCTGAATTCAAACAAAGTGTTAATTCTCCTATATTCCTTGTATTTATACCATATAATCATTTGCAAATCCCTCAGCTTTGAATTCTGGCCAACAAGTAACTAGCTCCTCATCTAGACCCCTTGGAGGTTGGCACCCTGTAGTCTCCCTGGCAAAGGAGCAACCTTGCCTTTGCATTACATCTCTTTTCTCATCTTCCTAGAATTTCCCTAATTACAACCAGGGTCTAGACCTTCTACTGGTAGTACATGAAATCATTCTCTAATCTAAAATATACCCATTTTCCAAGGGCTCCCTCAAAACCTAGACCCAAATGAAGTTTTCCTTCATGACTCTAGTCCTCACTGATCTCCATTTCTTCCAAACTCCTATAGCATTTGTAATCTGGAGAGACAATAAAAGGTATTCGATTTGGAATCATGAGAGAGAATTCTAACATTTAGCTAATTTTCTGTCCTTGGTAATTAGGTAGGATCTAAACTCAGTTCTTCCTGACTGAAAGTCCAACACCTTAACCAATACACCAAATAAATTGCAAAAAGATCGACTTAGATTAACAAGAAGAAAAGATCATCAGATCTAGCAAGTAAGCTTTTGTGAAATTGGTATCAAAAAAGGATTGGATGAGAATGAGGAAAGAAGAGGGAGGGAGAGAGACAGAGACAGAGAGACAGACAGAAGGAATTCTGTATCATCTACTTGGTTCAACAGATTCTCAATTATACTATCTTCTTCAAAAGTGCCTTTGATTAGATGAATTATTCAGAATGGATTTGTGTTTGTCCTTTTTTTGCTGTTGGGATATATACTTAAGGACGAAGAAAACAAAACTCGTAAGCATTTGGCTGCACTGTATGCTTCCTGAGGTATTAGGCACAGAGACCCAATGGTCTCTACAGTGATCATTTGCTTTTTTCAGGTTTTCAGGTCAGCCATGCTGCACCAGGAAAGTCCTTTTCGATTCCTAGCCTACTTATAAGGTCAGCCTGTGTCAGAAGTTACTATGACTTTGACAGCTCCTGAGAATCCAATTGGTTTCCTTTTGCTTTCTGTAGTTTCATCAAAAAGAATAAGGTAGAATCTGAAGTCTACTGAAGATTTGGCTACTGATGTTCTTTCCTACAACTTTATAGACCTTGCTAAATTATTCAATGTGCTGTTTGCATAACATTGTAGGAACTGCAATCAGCATGCAGCACTGACTGGGGGTCAGTAGGGACACATCCTTCAAGGAGCTTTGGCAGGTAAGAAAACAAAGGGCCATAAATAAGAGACAAGTATAATGAGTTATCAAGAGGTCTGTCTTTAGATTCACAAATTCAAAGTCATAGAATCACAGAATCTCAAAGCTGGAAGGGAATACAAAGGTTATCTTGTCTAACATGCAACGACATATGACGGTAAACAGCTACCCAGACATCTCATCAGTAAACCATTGCTTAAAGTCTTCCTCTGACAAGCACCCCACTATGTTTCAAGGCATCCTTTGAATACTAGGAAACTATGTGCTGTACCCTCTAGAATGCTTGGTTTGAAGTCAGCAAGACCTGAGTTTCTATCTGCTCTCCATCACTTAACTTTGTTTTAGTTTCCTCATTTGTAAAATAGTACTTAGCTCATGGCGTTGTTGGGAGGCTCAAACTTTCCTGTACTCTTCATGTCTACCTTTTCTTGCAGTGCTATAATATCCTATTACATTCATATGCAATTTGTTTTTCCATTCCCCATCAATGCTGTTGTTTTCTGATCTTTACAACTGGAAAAAGTGCTACCATAAAAACATTGATGAATATTGTAACCTTCTTTCTTGGACTTCCTTGCATTGCATGCCTAGCAATGAGATTTCTGGGCCAAAGGGAAGAGGCAGTTCAATACTTTCTTTTCATCATTCCAAATGACTTCCCAAAACCATTCAAACAAGTCTATATGAGTAATAATTCTGTCTCTCTAAGAACTCTCCAAAAAAGGATGGTTCCTACCCTTTGTCACCTTTGTGAAATTTGTCAAGTGTGAGATAAAACTCTCGGGTGCTTTTTGATTTGTACTTCTTTTACTACTAGGGACTTGGAGCAGTCTTTTATATGACTGTTAAGTGTTTAAAGTTCTAAGAGGTGGTTGTTCCTATCTTTTTTACCACTATTTCCATTCTACCAGGTCTTTTTTCAGTTAAATTAATGTTTAGCTATTTTCCAGAGGTACCCAAACTTGGTTGGCCTACTGCCCTTTTTCAAAAAATAAAATATAAAATAAAATACTCAGCAACCCCTAGGAAATCTACTTTCTTTCACTTTTTAATTTTTTTTTAAATTTGCATCATTAAAAAAAAAAAAATACCACCCCTGCCCCTGTATTGTTCCAGCACCCCAGCAGGGGGTGGTATTGCCCACTTCAGGAATGTATGTTTGCTGTACCATCCTCCATCTTATAACTGTGACGTTGATTTATGGCATGAAAATAAAATATCTGATTTGTCCCTATTAAATTTTAATCTCATTTAGTTTAATTCATCCAAGTGTTCGTTTTAATATGTCCAGATTGTTTTGAACTCTGCAGTGAAGAAAGATTGTGGTAGAGTTTACAATGTGTAATATTTGCAAGTTAGAATCTCCAGTTCATAAGTGATTGTGCTTATGGATCCTTTCCTTCTTCTTTCTTCCTTCTCTTACCATAAAAAATGTGGTAGTATGGCTTTCTGGGGCTTCTTTTTGTTTTCTTTTCCTCTCTTTTTTTCTCTCTTTTATTCTTTCCTTCCTTTTCCTTCTCCTCCTCTTCCTCCTCATTCTCTTCTCCTCTTCCTTTTTTATCATTCCCTCCTCTCCTTGTTGGCCCTCCTCTTCTTTCCCTTCCTTTCTTATTCTTCCTCTTCATCCTGTTGTCTTCCTCATTCTTCTTCTTTCTTCCTCACCAAGCACCCCATCCCTGTTGTTAGTTGTTAGTCCAGATGATATTTACTAACTTATTTCTATACATAGCATTTATCCATAGTCAAGTACAAGTTTCTCAAGAACAAAGTTCGTTTTATTTTTACCCTTCTATTTCCAATACTTAGCATGATGAATGACAGTTGACATTGAATGCAAGTTTTTTTTAAGTTGAATTGAATTTAATAAAATTATGTTTATCATGTAACTGCCAGCCTCCTTCTATCATGGGAGGGTGGTGGTGGTAAGATAATCAATGCTGTGAGGTATTTTCAGTTATTTCTCTAAATATAAAAGTTCTCCTTATTTTGGTGCACTATCAGACACCCATGAGCACATCAGACTTACCACTCAAACATGTGGAAACAGAATCCCATTTTAGCCAGTCTTTGTTTGAACTACATATGAAATTCAGTTCAAGCAGAAAATTTGCTTAGAGCTTTCTTCCCACTCCAAGACCATAGTGCAGTGCCCTATGGAGCCAGAAGGAAGAAAAGGGCCAAGTAAGTAAAGATTACAATCATGTTGAACTGAACCCAAGAGTAATCAGGAAGGAAATGTGCAACGAGGCAAAATATGCAACTGACATCTCAAAGCCAATTGACTCTTGAATCATGAATTAGCTGAAGATTTGGAGGGAAATTGTTTCTACAAATTAAAATTCTTAAGGCTAACAGCTTACAAATAACACATCCATCAATTCTGATTTTGAATGATTTTCTAGAATGGAACTGTTTGATCAGAAATGAATTTGAGACCATTGTAAAATTTTGTCACTTTCTGGTAGGCTAAAAATTAATCTGCAATAAGTTTCATGGGTTTTATAGGTTTTATTAGTCTAATCTACTACTACCCCTGCAGGGGCAGGAACGGGAATTGGAGTTGTCACAGTGAAGTAAATTGGTAGTGGATATGATGAATTCTTCCGTTTCCTCAAAAGAAAACACAGATCTCTTCCAAATAATTTTTCTTTTTTAGCTAAGAGTGACCCCCAAGTCTATAATCCATTAAGCGAAAGTAGTGTCTTTGATTGCTGTTTAAGGGGCTGGAACAGTACCACCAAGTAGGCACTGAATGAAAAAGCAATGGCTTTAGCAGAGATGAGAGTTCCAATTCACAGCTTGGATAGTTACAAATGGCAGTATTTTCCATTGTGATGCATTTTTCTCCCAAACATCTGCAATGAATTGTGTTCTATGGTTAGAAAAAGAACATTCAGTATGATTTTATTTACAGAGACTGGGAGATTATCAGACACCTTAACCATTTGTTCTCTTGGCCTACTAAGTACTTAAGATGACTTCTTGAAGAAACTGCATTTTTCACACATCACTTTAGCTTAATGGAGACCACATGTCCAAATTTGCAATTACCCTGCCAGCTTAACTGCCCATGTATGCAGCAAACATGGACCATCACCAAACACCTTTCTGGGAGGAGTTTTTAAAAAGCACATACTCAGCAGGCGATGTTGACACTCTGAATTCTTCCCCAAGAAGAACATTGTAGTCATTAGTGGAATGCCCTAGGGGCAACATTGTACCGACCTCCTCCACCTCTGATCATAACAAGATGGAGGTCAAAGGAGAGCCATTTAACATAAGTCCTACCAAAGTTATTAGGGGCCAAGGGAGTGGGAGGGGGCTGCGACTCAGAATTTTTTTTGCATGAATGCTATAAAGCACTATTTTTTATTAAAAATAAAAATGGTGATAGAAAAAGCAGAAGGAAGGAGAGAATATTACAACACAACATGATATTTTTAGCAGAGATGAAACCCATTCTTTTTTCCCTGGGGTGAAACTGTGTGGGTAAATAGGTGAAGAGGGATATTAAGTTTGGAATGTTACCTATCACAATGGCATCAATAGAAGCAGCTACCCAAAATAGCTCTTTAATTTAAAATGAAAGAAAGAAAAGAAATTCATTTTCACAGAAGTGTTCATACTGTTATTTTTGTGTGTGTATACACACACATATAGATGATGAATGGTGTCTTCATATTATAATCATTTCGGCCCTTGTACCACCAGATTTAACTCTTCCTTGTGATAAAAACTGACAAAATATACAAATTCAGTGACTACATCTGATAATGTGTATGATATTCTGTTTAAATAATTCCCCACTTTTCTGCTCTACTTAGAAGGTATACATCATTATCTATAATCTAAGACTTTTCCTATTTTCTGACTTACAGTTCAATTTTTTCCTTTGTGATCATTTCATTATTATTGTTGTAGTCATTTTATATATTGTTCTCTTGAACCTGTTTATCTCATTCTTCGTGCTGTGAAAAATATCCTTGTGTTTCTCTGGTTCCTTCATATCCTTTTGTTCTTAACACACAATATTTTGTTGTATTGACATGTAATGGTATTTCAATCCATTACACAACCTATTGGGCAGCATTTGGTTTCCAGTTCTTTGATATACAAAGTGTGTTTTGATAAATATTCTGATATATATTGGATTGATTTTTCTCTTTACCTTCCTTGGATTATGTACCCAGAAATGGAATCATTGAGTCAAGGGGCATTAGTAGTTGAATCAACTTTCTTAAATGATGAAAAATTAACATCCAGAAAAATTAAATAATTTCAAAACACATCAATGTACCTGCCTTCACACAGCTTTTCCATATTAATTTCCAGTCTTTATCACCTTTACCAATTTGCTGGGTATGAGTAGAAACCTCAAAGTTGTTTAAATGAGTATTTATCTATTAGTCATTGCAAACGTGTTTTCATTTGGTCATTTTTGTTTTGCTTTTGAATTATTTTAATATGTGTATATTATTTCTTTATCTCAGTTTTGTGTTTATGTCAATTCCCTACATATTTTGGATATCAGATTTTTATCAGTAGTGTTTTATGCAAATATATGCAGCCTATTGTAACATTATTTGTGCAGTAGCCTTTAAATTTTATGTTGTCAAAATTGTCAATTTCATCTTTTATAGTCTCCTCTATCTTTTAATATTTAATAACTCTTCCCCTAGCTATAGTTATAAAAGGTACCTGATCCTTTTCCCCCCTTTTAATTCATTGAGGGATTGTTTCTGTTCAGATTATATCTCTCTTTTGAGCTTCTGATACACAAAGGTGTAAGATGCTAGGATAAAATTAAATTCTATCAACTACTTTCTGTTTTCTCTGAATTTTTTGTTATAAAGGGGCATTTTGTCACTGTCAATTGCTTTGGTTTTTCAAACACTAGGGAGTTTATAATAACTGCAATTTTCAATTGTTTTTGTTGCTCATCTAATCTATACTATTGTTCTAATTTTTTTTAAATTTAAATTGTGTCAAATTGTTTAGAGAACCACCCCCTTATAACATAGTTCAAGGTCAAACAATTCTGTCTCCATTTTTTGTACATTATTTCCCCAAGATTCTAGATAATTTAGTGTTCCAAATAAATGTTTTTATTTTATCTTTTTATAAAAATTATGTCCATAATTTTAAAGCTAGGGTTGCTCTAACTCTATAGATTACTCAAGATGGTACTGATAGTTCTATAATATTGACATGACCCAACCATGCACAATAAATATTTCTCTATTTTGTTGCCACTTTAATTTCTATAAGGAATGATTTATAGATGTATTTGTATAAATTTCTTATCTGTCTTGATAGATTAAAGGTTATTACTAGTTAAATGAAATAATTAGTCAATCATCTCACTTATTCCTTGATTTTTTGAGGTTTTTCTAAATACAGCCACAAATCTTTTATAAATAAGCATAATTTTGTCTCTTTAACATAATTTTACCTTTAATTTTGACTTATTTTATTACTGCTGTAGGTGGCATTTTTAGAACCATGTCAAATGATAGTCGGGGAAGGGCCTTCTTTACTGTACCCCTTTACTAGGGAAGCTTTTATTATTTTTCCACTTTAAAAAAAAACTTACTAGTTCTTAGTGTTGAACACATTGTGCTCTTTATGATATTAAGAGCTTCTTTATATTTCTTCTTACCAATTTAGTATAAATTACTAATATTATTTATGTATATTGAAACAATTATGAGATTTAAGTGTATTTTGCTATAATAATAAATAATTACAATAACATTGATAAAGATCTATCATGTACCATGCTAACTGATATATAAATATTATGTTATTTGACTATCCCACCAATCCTAGGTGGTCAGTGCAATTATTATCTCTATTTTATAGGCAGATCAGAGTAAGTAACTTTTGTTCAGGGTCACACAGCTAGTAAGTTTCTGAAGCCTATTTTAACTCAGGGATTCCTGTCTTCAGATCTAGAGCTCAATCCATTGTACCATCTAACTATTTAATAAGTTTAATTGTGCAAATAGTTTTCATAATATTGAACCATACTTATTCCTGGTATTAATCCTACTTTGTCATAGTAAAATATTTTCTCTTCAAAAATAGTTTTTATTGCTATTCATTAATAATATGTCTATTGCACTTTCTTTTTATTGTTTTTCCCTGATTTAGGTAACAAAACCCTGTCTCTAGATTTTTTTTGTCTTATAGGTTACTAATTATTCTGTAAATGTTTAATAGAATTCACTTGAAAATTCATCTGGCTGAGGTATTTTGCACATATGTACCAATTCTCTTTGAAGTCTCAGTCTTGCTGATCTCTAATTGTGAAAAGTGGTTTCTGATAATTCTTTTATTTTTCTCTCTTTTTTAATTCACTGTTTTTTTTTTTATTTCAGTACTTTGGTTTTCCTTCTTAATCAAGTTTGTAGATGATTTGTAAATTCTGTTAACTTTTTAAAGCTTACTTTTATTTGTAAGTTCTATATGTATTTTGTCTAGCTTGTTTCTTTTTAATTTATGATTTTTTCCTTATTTTTACTACTTAATATATTTTAGTTTAAATTTCTTTTTTTATGAACTCAATATATATTTCTACAGAGATGACAGGGGAAAGAAAAGTAATGTATATCAAAGTCTGAATTTCCACTGTCTACATTTGTTCTTTATATATTTCAAATTTAATGCCCTATTTTCTGTATCCCCCTTTGACCTTCCTTCTATCTTCTCTGTTCTTTTAAGTGATTTGTTGTTAGTTTCTGTCTGTTACTCCCTCCCATAACCCCTTCCCCAAATGATCTGCCCTTGTAACAAATACCTGTAATCACACAAAACAAACCCATTCATTAGTTATATCTGAATGTGTGTGACTCATCCTGTACCTCTAGTTCACCAATTCTCTGACAAGAGATGCAGAGCATCCTCAGTCTTCCTGGAGTCATTACTGGTCATTGTATTGAGTGGAATTCTTAAATCTTAAATCTTTCAAAATGTTTTTTTTTCCTTCTAATTGTTGCAGTCATTGTATAAACTGCTCTACTACTTCTGCTTTCTTCCCTATGTGAGTACATAGAAATCCTCCCAGGATTCTCTGGATTTTATACTCCATATATTCTTTAGCTCATCCATTTACCTTCTTACTTGCACTGGGGTAATATTTTTTTTTAATCAAAAAAGGGAAAGAGTCCCTCAACCCACATTCATGTTTTTATCTAGTTCTAAGACACACATAAATAAACATTTTTGTTTCTTTATCTTCAATGACTATTTGAAAATAGTTAAATTTCTTTTGTTTGCTCATTTTGTTCTGAATATTGTCCTCCTTTGAGTTCTTTTGAAAGAATGATTCAAATCTTCCTGTTTTTCTAAAAGGTACTATCACTTTCTTTGATGTTTCAGCTCAACCTCTAGGATATGTTGTGTTTCTATGTCAACCAATTTCCTTTACTTGTTGGAAAACTTTATCTAAAATGTCCCTTTTAATTCTTATAAATACAGAGAATTCTATGTTATTCTAATTGGTATTCTTTAAAATTGGGAAGGTTTTTTTTGTTTGTTTTTCTCCCCATGGTACCAGCAAAATATTCTCTTTAATACTGTAGTTCTAAAATTTGACTAGAATATTTCATGATAAATTATATTTCATAGGTTTTTTCCTGTTGATATTATATAGATTCTTTCAGTCTATGTTTTCCCCCTCTGAATATTTCCTTTTTTCCTATATGAACTCTTGAAGTATGTGATTTAGTTTTTCTGTATCATTGTGTTTTTCTGTTAGGTTTATAATCTTTCAACTATTCCTTCAAAATGTCAAGATTAAATCTTTTTTGGTAGAATTCAGAGTTCTTATCTTTTATTGTAAAAGCATCGTTCAACTCTTTGCTTTTGTTTCTGCATTCTTGTTTTCCAATTCTGTTTTTCTCTTCAGAAAATTTATCATGGAAATCCTCTTTGAGTCAATTTTAAATTTATTAAGTCTCTGTGGGAATCTTTTATCAATTTATCAATAAACAATTTATAAATATTTACCAAAGCCTTAAGTGTCTACCCTCAAAGCCTTAAGTGTCTACCCTCAAGGAACTTATAATCATACAGGGAAAGATAATATGAGATAGAGAGAGAGAGACAGACAGACAGAGAGACAGAGAGAGACAGAGACAGAGACAGAGACAGAGACCAAGAGACAGAGACAGACCAAAAGAGACAGAAAGAAATGAGGTGAGTGGCGGCTAGGTGGCACAGTGAATAGAGCGCTGGCCCTGGAGTCAGAAGGACCTGAGTTCGGAGCCGGCCTCTGACACTTAATCCACACAAACAAAAACCTAGCCATGTAACGTTGGGCAAGTTACTTAACCCCAATTGCCCTAAAGGGGCTGCTAGGTGGCGCAGTGAGTAAGAGTGCCGGCCTCGGAGTTGGGATGACCCGAGATCAGATCCGGCCTCAGAAAATGAGCACCCACGCATAAATAATGACTAGCCGTGTAACCTTGAGCAAGTTACTTAACCCCAATTGCTTTAAAAAATAATAATAATAAAAAATAAAAAAAAATAAAAAAAAAGAAATGAGGTGGGGACTATGTTGCAAAGTCATAGAATTTCCAAGGTGAGAAGTGAGATGATATGAGCTGAACTCTCTCCTTACGTGAATATTTGGAATTCATGAGACACCCCATTTCAGTCAAAGAGACAAAAGCTAGTGACGAGGTATAGTATCAAAGCTGAAGATAATGAGGTCATCCCAACAATGAACTTCCTGAAATATGGTAGAAAAATCAGAGAAATACCAGATGTTCGTTGCTCTTTGTGTGTCTGCATGCATGTAGGTATGCATATATTTATTTATGTATATTTTATTTTCCTCACACCTTTTCCATGCTTCTTTTTGTTTAATGAGGTAAGTATATTATTCAAAAAGTTTTGTCTTCCATTCCGCTCTTTTTATTACTTTTTATTACTTAAAATTATTTTACTGCAACTTTTCAAAAACAATTTTCCTTTGTTTTGTGCTTGCTACTGCTTCTTCTGCTTTTGTGGTATATCTTGAATTTTATTCACTAATTCATGAACTAAATATACCCTTTTTTATTCTTCTTGCATACTTTATATGGGTAACAGTTCTAAAGTACCCTATTTGAGTATCCTGCTGTATCCCTTTTCTATGTTATTTCGTTTTTAGATCTTATCCCCATGTATCAAACAACAGAGTCTCTCTATTTCCCTTTGGATCAAATATAAAATCTTCTGCTTTGCATTTAAAATAACCTTAAAAATCTGGTCTCAAATGACTTTTCCAGATTTATTGCAAATTATTCCCCTTTGCTTCCTCTTGGTTCAGCCAATGGCCTTCTTACTAGTCCTTATTCATAGAAGCAGCTAGGTGGTGTGATGTGTAGAGTTTGACCTGGAGTCAGGAAGACCAGAGTTGAAATCTACTTTCAGACACTGTGTGACCTTGAACAAGTCATTTGGCCAATGTTTGCCTCAGTTTCTCCAACTACAAAATGAGGATAATAATAATGCCTCCCAGTGTTTCTGTGAGGCTGGAATGGATAATATTTACAAAGTGTTTAGCATGCTACCTGGTACGTTGTAGGTGCGACATAAGTACTAGCTATTGTTGTTGTTATGACACCCCCTCCTTCATCTGTGTGCCTTTTTATCAGCCATCACATATACCTGGAATATACTCACTCCTCACTACAGCCTGTGACATACGTTGTTTTCCCTCAAGGATGTGTTCAAGGCCCACCTCCAACATGGAGCCTTTCTTTATCCCCTTAGCTGCTACTCAGCCTCCCTCCTGCATTATTCTGCATCTATTCTGTCTATACCTTTATGATTTTATCATTTATATGGCTAGATTAGAAGCTAATCAAGGGCAGGAACAATCCTCATTTCTACCTTTGTCTCTGGCACATACTGACTGCATAATAAATGCTTATTGTTTGATTAGTTTCATGACTCACAGTCACATATCATCCCTAGAAGTATACTGGTATATGCAGTATTTGACTATTCTTCCTCCCTCCCTACTCACTCCACTCCTACCCCCAGCATTAGAGTGTAACGCCCTTGAGAGCAGGGTTTGTGCCAAATCTGCTTGTATTGCCAGAATGTGGCAACATATCTTAAACTGGTCAGGTGCTTACAAATTGATGTTTAAATGAACGATAATGCATTTTTCTGGTCCTGAGCACCCCATTTGGTTAACTCCAGACAAAATGAGTCTGTGTGCCTCCAAGCTCTCCAAGATAATTCAGGTGGCACATATAAACCCTCAAAGGATGCACATCCAAAATCGTGCACATGCAAAATTGTGTTTGAGAGTGGATGGAAATGTCCTTAAAAATAACTCTTTCTTTGCAACATCTGGATTTGTTATTGACCTAAACACATAAAAATAGCTTGTTTGTTATTGACCTAAACATCATAAAAATAGCTTCCAAAAATGTTTTCATTAAGACCTGTTTGCACAAACCAAAGCAGGGGCTACACAACAGTGATGCCCTTGGGGCCATTTTGTAACAATCCCTGGAGTGGTTTACCTTTGTCAAGGCTTCAGGCATCTGTCATTTCATCATACATCCAAACTTTTGCTAGTGCAATCCACAACCAGCCCTCCCATATGGTGGATGTTTATAGCCTTTGAGAGTTACCACAGCCAAGAGATCTACCACCCTATGGTCAACCTGCTGATGAGCCTCTCTCTGTATACCCAGTCTGGTCCCCAGATGACTCATATCCAGTCCATTGCTGAATCTGTGTACAAAGATTGTCCAAGTTGATAGACTTGCCAAAACATACATTCCACTAGCAAAACATTTGAAAATTGACCATCATATCTATACTCAATTAAGTGTCTGAGGACACGAAGGGGATGACATGTAGTGAGAACAGGACTGGATTTTGATCAAAGACACTGGGTTCAATTCCTGCTTCTGACGTTTATTCTGTGTGACTTTGGGCAAGTCACTTAAAGGTTCATAATTATACCTGGCATTTATATAGTACTTGAAGGTTTACAAAGGGCCTTACATATGTTATGTCATTTTATTCTTACATTCCAGGGATATAAAGGACCACTTCATAGACCAGGGAACTGAGGCAGACAGATGTTATGTGACTTGCCTAGGGTCACACACCTAGGGAGTGTTGTATATTTCAACTCTGGTCTTTCTGACACCGGGTATAATGCACCAGGTACTCTGACACGAAGCTGCCCTCATCAAGTCCAGATAAGAGGAGATATTGGTCTTAGAGTGTAAGCTCCTTAAGGGCTGAGACTCTTTTTTGCCTCTTTTTGTATTGCCAGAGATTACCACGGAGCCTGGCACATTGTTGGTAGTTAATAAATGTTCATTTATTGTTGACTGAAGTGGGGAACCTGCAGCCTCGAGTCCACATGTGACCCTGTAGGTCCTCAAGTGCAGCCCTTTGACTGAATCCTATCTTCACAGAACACTCAAAAGGCTGCACTTGAGGACCTAGAGAGTCACATGTGGCCTTCAGACCACAGTTCCCTGCCCCTGGTTAGTTGATTATAGAGAAGGAGACTTCAATTCCTTCACCTCTCTCTTCTTGAAATTCCACTTTTATAAAATAACTTTTAATTTAATTTTAATTTAAAATAAAATTAAATAACACTTTTATAAAAAAAGTGTTTGACTAGGTTAATCATGGTGTCCTTTTAAGCTCTATCTCTATGATTCTATGACATCAGTCTGAAAAAGAATTGTTTAACTTCATTTTCCAAACTTTGGATAGCTCTTCTACTAACTAGCTTTCCTTGTAGTAAAAGTGAATACTAAAGGTTGATTGAAGAAATGAAGGTGTCCAGATAATTTTCTATATGTTCTATCTCACTATTGTTACTTTTAAAAATTAAAAAAAATATTTTCTTAAGTACCCTGTGTTTCAGATTGAGTTCTGATTAAAATCTTTCTGGGAAGAGTTAAATACTGCCTACTCTGCATGTGACATTAAAATATCCTTATTCACTGGAGCAGCATGGAGCATTATGATTTTTTAGAAACTTGGCATAAACAGATTCCTAAAAGGACAGCTGGACCACCAGACCACAAGCCACAGGGATTCTCTGAATTTGCTGAGACAATTGCAAAAAAAGGGGGTTGAAGGCCTGCACTGAAATGATTAGAATGAGCAACTAGGCACAATAAATCCCCTTGTTAACATTCATGCTTTGTCCCAATATCAACCCAGTATACATTTGCTAAGCATCTACTGTGTTCAAGATGAAAGGCTGTATTCTCTGGCTATTACAGTATAATAATAGTTGTGGGATGTAAACATGTATCTATAATAAAAATTACAAAAATATAGTAAGTATGTGGGAGATATCTGAAGATGGAGAGATTACCTTTGGTTGGGGAATCAGGGAAGACTTCACTGAGAAGGTAACATCTGAGCTAGGCCTTAAAAGACAAGATGAAGTTAATCACATGGATAATGTGGAGAGGAAATGTAGAGAATGATCTTGCTAACTAGACCTCTTTCCTTTGTAGGACACGGCTAGTAGACTAGATGAAGGTAAATTGTGTAGATGTACTAGAGTTTAATAGGACATTTGAAAGAAAAATTCAAATTTGTTTATATTGTAGAAAAGATGGCTTTCATTAAGGAAGATTATAGATGAGAATGATTTATTTCTGTCTCCTGATATCAAGTACCAAATGAACATAACCACTTCAAGCCACTTGTCCCATGCTAACCAACTTCTGCAAATGAAGATTTTACATAAGGTGACACATGCTTCTTCTGCCTTGGTATTATATTTTCTTTTTTTTTTAAACAAATGCTTTATTAACTTCTGTTTTACATCATTCATTTCCGCCAGATTTTGAGTTACAATCATTTTCCCCCCATTATTCCCCTACCCAACCTCCCAGAATAGTAATCCCACAAAATATCGCTTCCTCCAATCTGCTCTCTCCCATACCTTCTCCCATACCCCCATCGACTTTTCCATTAGAGGAAGGTGAGTCTTTGCATCCCAATGCCTGCACATCTTATCTCCCTATTACAAGCAAAAGAGTATTAATAATAGTATTTATATATATTTGAAACATTTAATGTTACGACCTCAAATTTCAGATCCATTTCCTTCCTCCCTTGTCACCCATTCCCTCTTGGGAGATAAGTAATTCAGTATATGTTGTACATGTCTAGCTATGCAAAACATTATCATAGTAGATATATTGTACAAGGCTGCTTATAATTCCCTCCCACTCATCCCACCCCCCACCTGGTCCATTCCCTACATGATCCTGTCCCTCTTCTATAGTGGGTACTTCCAACCTCCCTCACCCCAAGGATGCCCTCCCATCCATCATCCCTCCTCTCATCCCCCTTCCCCCTATCCTGCTGCAGGTTGAGATATCCCATTTAGTATGTATGTCATTTTCTCCCTGAACTAAATTCAATGTGAATGTGGTTTTGCCTTTTTAGCCTTCCTTATTCTCCCCCTCCTTTGCAACCACTTCCCCTTGCTTCTTCTACATGGGATAGTTTACCCTACCCTGTCTCTCCCCATCTCCTTTTGCCACTTTCCTCTCTCACCTCATAATTTCATCCCTTGAGTATTCTCCCTTTCCAACAAATTCAACCTATGCCCTCTATCCATATATAACTGTAACCATATACACACACATTCACATATGTATTCATATGACCACACCCCCTTCTTCCATTATTTTCATAGTGAGAAAGATATCATCAGTCACAGTTATTGCTTTTCCATATAGGAATGTAAATAGTTCAACTTTGATAAGTTCCTTTGATTTCTTTTCCCTGATTACCTTCTCAGGCATCTCTTGCTTCTTGTGTCTGGATGTCAAATTTTCTATTCAACTCTGGTTTTTTCCTCAAGAATGCTTGAAAGTCCTCTATTCCACTGAATGACCATATTTTCCCCTGAAACAAAATACTCAGTTTTGCTGGGTAGGTGACCCGTGGGTTCATTCCCAATTCTTTTGCCCTCTGGAATATCATATTCCATGCCCTTCGATCCCTCAGTGTAGAAGCTGCCAGGTCCTGGGCTATTCTGATTGTGTTTCCACAATATCGAAATTGTTTCTTCCTGGCTGCTTGTAGTATTTTCTCCTTGATCTGGGGATTCTGGAACCTGGCTATAATATTCCTGGGAGTTCTCTTTTTGGGATCTTTTTCAGGAGGTGATCAGTGGATTCTTTCAACCTCTATTTTGCCCTCTGGATCTAAAATATCAGGGCAGTTTTCCTTGAGAATTTCTTGAAGGGTGATTTCTAGGTTCTTTCCTTGATCATGGCTTTCAGGTAGTCCAATAATTTTTAAATTGTCTCTCCTGGATCTATTTTCCAGGTCAGTGGTTTTTCCCATGAGATATTTCACATTGCCTTCTAATCTTCATTTGTTTGGATCTGCTTAACAGCATCTTGATTTCTCATAAAGTCATTAGCTTCCATTTTCTCCAGTCTAACTCTGAAGGAATGAATCTCCTCAGTGAACTTTTGAGATTCTTTTTCCATCTGGCAAATTCGACTTTTTAAGGCATTCTTCTCCTCATTGCCCTTTTGGGCCTCCTTTGCCATTTGAGTTAGTCTATTTTTTAAGGTGTTGTTTTCCTCAGTCAGGCTGTTGACCCTCATTTCATACTTTTCCTGCATCCTTCTCATTTCTCTTTCCAATTTTTCCTCCACTTCTCTTATTTGATTTTTAAAGTCCTTCTTAAGGTCCTCTATGGCCTGCAACCCACTCATGTTTTCCCCTGGGGCTTTTGGAGCAGGACTTCTGACCTCACAGTCCTTTTCCTGCTCTATGCCCCCAAAATAGGAGTCTAGGGTTGCATTTTCTGTTTCCTTTGCCTTGGCATGTTGCCACTTAATTGCTTGACTTTTGGGCTTGTTGCCACACTATGGCTTTAAGGCCAGCTAGAGGAATTTTCGTCCCGAACGTGTGGGGGGCAACTTCCGTTTCTGGCAAGCTGTAAACCCACCCACGACTTCCACCCTAGATCACAATCCAGATCCAGGGAGGTTAAAGCAAGAGCGATTACCCCCCAAGACTGATCGCTGGATCTCCCTACAAATTTGCAGGCTGGGAGCGGCAGCTGCCTCTGAAAACTACAAAATGGCGTTTGTCCTCAGCGGCTTCTAGCCCCCAGGGGAGGGAGCCGACGCATTCCCTAATACTAGTCCCAAAGTCCATAGGACACTAACCTCTTACTTTGTCCTAGGCAAGTCTATGTTGATAATTCTGGAGTCGCCACAGCTCCTGGTGTTCTGGGGTTCCTCCAGCTGGCTGCTGGCCTTGTCGCCCTGGGGCTAAAACCTCGGCTCATGCGGACCTGGGCTCGGCTCGGCTCGGCTCCTGCGCTCTGCGCGCTGCACGCTGCCAGGTCCCAGACCACTGTGCTGGTCCTTCCTGCAGGGCTGCTGGGCTGTCCTCAGCGGGAGTTTAGCTTCTCTGTGTCGTTCTGTGGGTGCTGGGGCTCCAGAAGTTGTTCAGAGTCCCCTTTTACATCATTTGGGGGGAATCTGGGGGCAGAGTGGCTTGGATGAGCTGTTTCTACTCCACCATCTTGGCTCTGCCCCCTCGGTATTATATTTTCATGAAACCTTTATGCCATGGATTTACAATATCTGGAAATGAGTGACAGTGTAGTGTAGCTAGATGGAGTACTATGCCTAGAATCAGGAAAACCTCAGTTCAGATTCAATCCGAGGAACTTATTAGTTGTGTGACCCTGAGTAAGTCACTTAACCCTTTTTGCCTCAGTTTCCTCATCTGTAAAATGAGCTGGAGAAGGAAATGGAAAACCACTCCAGTATCTTTGCCAAGAAAACTCCAAATGGGGTCACAAAGAATTGGACAAGATTGAAATGACTGAACAGCAAAGAGTGACAGTGTGATGTTTTGGATAGAAAATTGCCATTGGAGTATGGAAGGCACAGGATCCAAATCCTGCCTCAAACATTTACTATCTGTGTGACCCTGGGCATGTCTTTTAAATTGCTTAGGTCTCGATTTATTATCTGTAAAATGAGAAGATTGGAAAAAATACCCTCTCATGTTCCTCCTAGATTTAAATAGATGCTCTTAAAATCTGAGAGATCATCATATTGAATTCCCCTATCATACAAATGAGGGAGCTGAAGTGTAGAAAGGTGAAACAGCTTGCTCTGGATCACACAACTAGTAAATGAACAAGGATTTGAACTCAAGTCTTTCTTTTCTACCTCCGCACTCCATGTACAACCATATTTTGTCTATTTGTTTTTCCATTCACATTACTTTTGAAGTCTTCCATATTTGCTATATCCACCCATAAGAATGTGAGCCTCTTGAAGGCAAGGGCCATCTCACTTATTGATTTTATTTCTGCCAATAAGCATAGTGCATTGACACAGTACATATCCAATAAATATTTATTTTTTTATTCCATTCCTTACTCTAAACCCAATACTCTACACACTATTCCTTGTTTCATTTTGCAGGATTACGGGTAGAATTGGGATATTGCTGCCACAACACCATGCTATAGAAGCCTGATTTGTCATAGAAAAGAATGAGATTTTCAGGCTGAAGAGGGTAGAATGTATGACCACCTATTTGTCAGAAGAAATTTTTAAGGTTTGGTGCTTTGCTTATGGCTACACCAAGCCCCTTTGATGAGAAAGTTTTGGAGGCAGGGAGGAATGAACTAATGAGTCAGCCCAACCAGAGCACATGACCCCAAAGATATAGTCTTTTACTTCATAAGGCATAATAGAACATTACATTAGCAAGAATTATTGCATGACGATGATGATGATAATGTTCTGAAAGTTTTACTAAAAGGAAAACTAATTAAATTATTAAATAACTCCATAAAAAGAATTTGTATTTTATTTACATATTATAGGTATCTTTTTAATTTAGGGTTTAGTGAACTGGTTCAAACATCTCAGTTTATTGTGATATATATCTGTATACACACACACACACACACACACACATTCATGTATAATTGAAATGCACACCATCCCTCTAAACGTATTTCCCTCTCTTTGTTTAATTTAAACTAATGGGGCATGATCTATCAAGGGCTTACCTTCCAGTTAGGAAGACCTAGATTCATGTGCCATGGGGCAGTCACTGAAAAGCTAAGGTGTAGATCTGTGTCAACAGAGCAAGTTTCCACACCAGAAATTCTCTACCCGAAATGAGATCACAGGACCAGATCAAAATAAGAAAAATACAATGAAGCACACATCTAGGAGGTTTCAGGTGCTAGTGAGATGGAATAACACAGTGATCTGTAGGCTACAATAAGAAGTCATGGAGCAGTTTCCCTTCTTCAGTGTTATTTCCAATGATAAAACCACTTCTGTTTCTGACATAGTCAAGTCCTTTGGTAATGAGAATTTTCTTTTCCCCACCTTTAGCAGATGTGGATACCAAAGAGATGAGGGCTATATAACCTAAAGTAGCAATTGCCAAGTTGCCTTTCCACAAAGATTACTTTGCTAACCAATGGTTGCATGTCAGACTGAAAGCAAAGTCATTGACCTGGGGAGGGAGGAAGTGTTGCTGTCATTTTGGGGGCTCTTGGGGATCTCCTTTCTCATATTCTGGGTACCTTGTTCCTTCAATGATCCTGGCTTGACTCCCACAGTAGTGGAAGGTGACTTAACAGTCATCTCATGTAGCTCATAGCAAAAAAATTTTATTTTGCTTTTTGGAGGGCAGTTGGGGGGGTTAAGTGACTTGCCCAATGTCACACAGCTAGTTTTTTGTGTGTTTAGTGTCTGAGGCCAGATTTGAACTCATGTCCTCCTGACTCCAGGGCCAGTGCTCCATTCACTGCACCACCTAGCCACCCCCATAGGAAAATATTTGAACCCATGTCTTATACAAAGTACATATTTGAAACTCTGGCTCTTTGACTTATTTGCTATATGATGATGCAAGTCATCTCTACTCTCCAGGCCACTGGCTACTCATGTATACAAACAAGAGAATGGGTCTAAATGGATTTTAATGACTGCTGTTGCTCTAATATTCAATAACTCTACAAACAAAAGTATGGTTCTATTGTTCTGTTGCCTCTTCCTACAATGACTCCTGATTTTCTTCCATCAGTCCTAGAGTTGGCTTAGTGGCTCCTTCTGCCTCCCAATGCTTATTGCCACAACTGTTCCTCTAAATCACATTCCTTATAATTAAGTTTTACATTTTTTGTATCCCTCATTTCCTTTCCTTTTTGCTCTCCCCCATGAAATAAGCCCACAACCTTTTTTCTAGGTTTTTTGGAATCTTTACAATAATATCTAAAGGGAAACCTACTCCAAAGGCTTTATAATTTTACTTATTTCATTGAGGATTTCTTCAAATGAGGCAGATTATAACATATGCATGCCTGCTTTCCTACATACTTGTCATCCATGGCCTCCCACAAATATACCAGCAAGGTACCTGGAATTGTGGCATTTTTTTTCTCATTTTCTTGGCCTTGAGTGGATACCACTGAAGCAAACTTTCTCCAAGGAAATGTAAAAATAGTAAACAACGGGTGAATTTGCCAAGTTATAGACATCTCAGAATCTAATTCTTGTCACTTCTGCTAACTTACAGGGAATTAAGCCTGAATGCAGAAAACACGAATGCTGAAAAAAGGTCTGGGTTATCTGGCTCATGCAAATCCAATTTGTTAAGGCTGCCATGTAGTTCAATTTTTTTTTGAAATCACCTAACCAACATTAGCTAGTATCAGAATTACTTCTCTGCCCTCTCTCCTTCCCTCCTTCTCATGAATTTTCCTCTTGCCTTTGAACCATAACATAGGGTCCTTATAGTCATACTTCAATCCATGTCTTAATAGTTACTGATTTTCTTTATTTTTACCTTATATTTGTGTGTATTTTTTCAAATTACATGTAAAGATAATTTTCAATGTTCAGTTTTGTAAGATTTTGAGTTCCAATTTTTTCTTTCTCCTTTTTCTCTTTCCTCCCCAAGAGAGTAAGCAATTGGATGTAGGTTATATATGTACAATCATATTAAACATATTTCCACATTAGTCATGTTGTGAAAGAAGAATCAGAACAAAAGGGAAAAGCCAGGAGAAAGAAAAAAACAACAAAAAAGTGAAAATAGTATGCTTTGATCTGCTCACAGACTCCACGGTTCTTTCTCTGGATGTGGATAGAATTTTCCATCGCAAGTCTTTTGGAATTGTCTTGGATCATTGTATTGCTGAGAAGAGCTAAGTCTGTCATCATTGATCATCACATAATGTGCCTTTTAAGGTGTACAATGTTCTTATTTTGCTCACTTCACTTGGAATCAGTTCATGTAAACCTTTCCAGGTGTTTCTAAAATCTGATCAGACTTTTTTGTGGGACTTTTCTATTTCTCATCTCATTGACAAAGCTGAGGCAATAAAAGTTCGCCCCAAGCAAATCAACATCTCAGAACTGTCCTCGACCCAGACACCTGCTATTCCACTTTGGTATGACATAATCATAGGATCGTTTTTTTCACCCAGATGACTACTTATTCCACTCTCCTCCCACGAAGGTTTGGGTTGTGGAATCTCCCTCCAGGACATTTTTTAAAAGAAACATTTACGAGTTAGAAAGGATCTCTACTGTATTTGAGCCCAAACTAAATCACTGAGCCATTCCCTCCTCAAAAATCTTTCTTTTCCTTGTACCCTTATTAAGAGAGGTCCTTAAGCCCTCCCCTCCCCCCACTTTTGGAAACCTCTAACTCTTAGGAAATTTTATCTTAAGGTGATCCTTAATTTACCTCTTTATAACCTATACCTGCTCCTAATTCTGCTTTCTTAGGGCAAGCACAAGTCTATCTCCCCTTTAAAATAATAGTTCCTCAAATGCAGGAAGACAATTAGCATGTCACCTACTGTGCCCTGACTTCTAGCTCTCACATGGCATGAACTGAAGACCATTCACTAGACCAGTTGTCCTCTTTTGTTCACTCTCCAGCTTATCAGTACCGAAAGAGATATTCAACATGTCGTCCAGTCAGAGCAATGTACAGCAGAATTATAATTGCCTTATTCCTGGAATACATTCCTCTACTAATACAGCCTAGCAATGTGTTTGTATTGACTTTTGGGGTTTCTGTATCACACTCTTGACTCCTATTGATCTTGCAGTTCTCTAAGAACTCTAGATCTTTTTTTAGGCAAACTGCTCTAACCATAACTTCCCCCTCTTCAATTAAAACAGATAAGTCATTTCACTAACAGGAGCAGAGGAAATATAGCAATAGTGGACAGAGGGCTGGGCTTTGACTCAAGAAATCCTCCATTCAAATCTTCTTTTCAATATTTAGTAGCTGTGTGACCAAGGGTAGATCACTTGTTTTTTTCTGAGACTTATTTTCTTCCCCTTCAAAATGTAGAGATTGTATGGATTCTACGTCCCTTTCTAGCTCTAAATATGTGATCCTCAAAGAAATAAACAAACCAACAAATGAATGAATGGATAAGTAAATAAATAAATATAAAATCCTGTGACAGTATCATGATACTATGGATATTAGCAGGAGTAAGCCTAAAAAAATAGACTTTATTCCAATTGCTCTGGGGCTGGGGACCATGGCTAAAACAGTTTATATCCTAATTCACACAACCTAAAATAGAACTGGATCTACCATAGCTGAAAATACTGATTCAAACATGCAATGGGAAATTGGACCATTGCACAAAGACACAGCTATCAGCAGTGCTATCTAGAAGTGGCTAGATAGCACCATGGTGTCCAGAGCACTAGATTTGGAATAATAATTTAAAAAAAAACCCTGAGTTCAAACCTGGCCTCAAACACTTACTAGCTTTGCCAACCCAGATAAGTCACTTTGCCTCTGCCTCCCTTGGTTGCCTCATCTGTAAAATGGGAATTAAAAGAACGCCTACCTCCTTGGGTGGCTGTGAAGACAAAAATGGGATATTTATATATTGAAAACTAAACTTTGAGAAGATTTATAAATACTAGCTATCATCATCACTAATATTTGTATTAGAGGCAGAGTGAGGCAGTGGAATTAGCACTTAAGTTGGAGCCAGGAGACCTGAGTTCAACTCCTGGTTCTAGAAGTCCCTTACTACCTGGGTGTTCCCGAGTAAATCACCAAATCACTCTAATTCTCAATTTCTTCATCTGTAAAATAAGGTATTTGAACAAGTTTGGCTCAAACTTCCCTTAGAGCTCTCAGCATGTATTCCTAAAATTAAAAAAAAAAAGATGGCATGGTTGTTGAGTCATGAAAAACAGAATCAATTAAGAGACCTGGTCTTCCTTCACAGCTTGTACTTGTATCCCTAGTAGCTAGCAAAGTGCCTAGCATATAGTAGGTACCTAAAAAATACTTGTTGATGGGCGGCTAGGTGGTGCAGTGAGTAGAGTGTTGGCTCTGTAGTCAGAAGGACCTGAGTTCAGATCCGACCTCAGACACTTAACACACACACAAATAAAAACCTAGCCATGTGACCTTGGGGAAGTTACTTAACCCCAATTGCCCTCCAAAAGGCAAAAAAAAAAAATACTTGTTGATTGAATGGTTGAAGGGAGGATCCAGACCACAGGCAGTTACTATTGTTCACGGGTAGCTGGAATTCTAGGAGGTGGTGAAAAAGAAGGGCCCAGAACTACAACCCACCAGCAATGACCTCCAGGTGAAGGGCAGCCATTCCAGATATACAGTGGAAAAAGCCTGCTAGTCCTTCATGGATCATATTCCATGATTGGGCCACACCTGATTGGCAATGCCTTTAACAGCACCAGCTTTTGTAGTAACAAAGGACAAAGACTTCTGTGTGTATATACACATATATGTGAATAGGCATGCATTTATGTAAGTAAATAGAAAACATATGCTTGGAAATGGATTCTCTCTGAGGCATACACATAGACACATATGCACATATACAAACACATAGAAATGAATGTTCTGAACACCATCTGGTTGTCCTTTTGGTACATGTGGTAATGGTCACTTATCTGACTACCTGTGGATATGGAAATGTATTTGAAATGATGAAGGACCCTCTGTTCCACTACAATGACAACTAGCCATGACATTCCTAACCTTAGCAGCAGGTTAGAAACTATTTCTGTCCACTCCCATTAAGAATTTTACCCCTTCTGACACATCCGTTTGGTCCTATTTGAAAGGGAAAATCACATTAGTCTGACCTAAAACCACAAATGAAGACTAACTTTGTCTAACTAATCTGCATATGCTTAACTATTTATGAGACACCTGCTGGGAGTCCACAGCAGTTATCCATCCCGTTTCCTTACAAAGCTATAGCCTCAATGTCCAATCTAGTGAAACTGGAGATCAGAATGACTGCTACCAGATTTCTACCTCTTTTGCTTGGTGAACAGAAGTTTGGGGTTTGGGGGAAGGGTATCTGTGTTGAATCCCCTCATAAGATATAAACTCTTTGAGGCCAGGGCCATTTTCCCACATTGTCTTTGGATGCCTAACACCTATTATACTGCTTTATACTTAATAGAGAAATAATGAATGGGGTTTTTTTGGATGTGTTAAATTGGATGAGCTTTTAAGTCCCTAGTAAGAGATTCTGTTGAAGTCAGAGGCATTTACCATCAGTCATTACTTTGCCTAATGACACTGTCTTTTCCTCTTGTCATAATTTAATTGTCATTTTGGGGGGAGATGATACTTAATCCCTCCTCCCAAATATACAGAAATCATGCTGCTTAAAACAAAATGAAATACAAATGACATTTTCCTATTTGAATTTGTAAAATTCAAATTCCAAGTTGTTAAAACTTTCCAATAATAGTAATGCTTGAGTATGGTGAGATTTTTTTTTAACTCATTTATTTCAAGTTCTTCTGCTTTCTGACTTGCTTAGGTTCTAAGACAAAACTACTGTTTGAAATGATTGTACGTAATATCATTCCTGGACTTTCCATGGCCAGCTAAGGCAGCGATACAGCTACTATTACTGCTGATGTAAGGGAATCAGTTATTCATAGTTTTGTAGCCGGACTTGCATTTCCAACATACAATGCCTGATGCTTTTGTTTATCTTACATTTGGGCATGCAAATGACTCACTCTCTTAATCTAGGAGTATATCAGAGGTGGAATATTAGAACAGTCTGTTTCACACAAACCTTGTCCAACCTCCTGATACTCAGCATATTTTCTGAAATTACATGGGTCAAATAGCAGGAAAATTGTTTAGAAGGGGGAGAATCAGAAAGATATTGGACAGCCTAATTTTGCTTCTGACCACTAATGACTTTTGAGGACTGTAGTTCACCAGAGAGAGTGAGAAAGAAACAGAGTTGTCTCTTGCAATCAAGCCTTTACTTGGCGGTATGAAGAGGGTTTTATTTCAGAAATGGCTAAGCCCTGTGGAAATCCAGCAGACACTGCTGAAGGCAATTGTTAAAGATTTAACATTGTTGAGTTAAAACCGTATTTACATTGTACTGCATCATGTTTTCTTCTGCTGTATAATTATCAAATCAACTATTTAGGAGTTAAATGGGAAAGAGTGAATAATGAAAAAACAGCAACAACCCAAAAGCCCTAAACCACCTTCCTGGGGTTTTGTTTGTTTTTCTTGCTCTCTCCCTTCATAAAGTGTTTATAAAATGGGCAAATAGAAGGGAACTTTCTAATTTGTGGATGGTGGTTCCAAGCTGTGCCTGTAGAGTTTTACGACTGCTTAGATGAAAACTATTTAAACACATTACCCTTCTCCATTTTCAAAGGCCCAGGAGAAGGCAATGTGAATGAAATGAGGTAGAGGAAAAATGTGGGGCCATTTCTCTTTGAGTCTTTCAAACTTAATTTAAAATGCACATAAAGATATTTCAGCTTTGGGGAGTGGTGACAGCTTCCAGTATTGTCTTCTGATCAATTTATCTACAGTACATTAGATACAACTGACAGAGTTTGATAACTATCCAACTGCTGAGGTCCTCTTCCTCCTCCTCCTCCTTTTCATCTCTCTCTCTTCTCTCTTCTCTCTCTCTCTCTCTCTCTCTCTCTCTCTCTCTCTCTCTTTCTCTCTCTTTCTCCCTCTTAAAATTTAAGTATTTAAGGAAAAGATTATTCTTAATGAGATTCAAGATTTGATGTTTTTTTTTTTTAAAGCAATTGGGGTTAAGTAACTTGTTCAGGGTTACATGGCTAGTCATTATTTGTGTGTGGGTGCTCATTTTCTGAGGCCGGATTCGATCTCAGGTCATCCAAACTCCGAGGCCGGAGCTCTTACTCACTGCGCCACCTAGCCGCCCCTAAGATTTGATGTTTTAACTTTTTAGTTTGTCACCTAATTGTTATGTTTCCTCTTTGAAGTGCTAGACTTCCAGCACAGACCAAATTTTCCCTGGGACTCTCAAATTTGAGCAAAATGCCACCAAAGCAGTTGCCACTTCCTTTTTGGAGAAAAAAAATGCTACAATTTGAAATGGAATTAAAAACTCTTGTTTTATTTTTTTATACTTGAGAGAAATATGTAAGATATGTCTCCAGCTTTTGAGGGGAAAGGCATCTTCCTCAATTTTCCTCCCCATATTATGAGTGTAATGTAGGATTTCATTAATAAGGAAGCTGATGGAATTAGGACAGCAAGTGGTTAATTGTGGGAATTGAGTAAATGCCTCTGACTCCATCTTGTGACTCAGTTCTGGATCAAGCTTAATTTCTATTCAATTATGAGTAGAGTCCAAATTCTGTCCTGTGAGAAAACTTCATTCAGTTGTGGAAATTGGGAGAAAACCTTATTGCATTGTTTAAGTCTAGCCCTGTGTAACTGGAAAACTGGACCACTTCTCCCTGTTGCTTAGAGACCTTTAATCAGGGACCTAAGTTGTACAGTCAGATTCAAAGAATGATGCAAGGAATTTTCTCATAATTGTACATTTTAAGCAAACCATATGTCTTATCTGAAAACTGGCCCTATATTGACCACTCAATTGTTTCCATGTTCCTTTGATTTTTTATAGACACTTGAGGGGAGTAGTGCACCTCTTTTTCTGAATGCATTTAATTGCATCTGTTTACTTTCTTCCTCCCAACTTGGAAAGTCCCTAATCTTTTATCCAACTAGAAATCAGGGAGCCTAATGTTGTGTGTTTCCTTTTATTTAATTGTTCTATATTAATTGTTTTTGATATATAAAAGTTTGTCTCTACCCCCACCCCATATTTGGAGTCCAGGCCTAAATTGAAGAAGTGTGGTCCTGCTTTGTTAGGCAATTTGCATGCATTGTTAATAAATTGATATGCTCAGAAGATGAAACCTTTGTTTCCCCAGTCATTTCATCTTCCATCTGCCACAATTAAATCAATCAATCATCCTGTCCCACATAAATTAACTAATAACATGCTGGCACCTTTATCAGGCGAGAAAATCTTGATCAATCAATCAATCAATCAAAGGCATCTCTAATATCCAAGATAAGTGGGGAATTAACACAAAAATATAAGACCCAGAGCCAATCTCCAATAGATAAGTGGTCAAAGGAAATGAAAAAATGCCTTTCAAAAGAATTATAAATTATTAACCATATTAAAGATTGTTCCGGATTACTAATAGTAAGAGAAATATCACCTAACACAACTATATTTTTCATCTTATGTCCCCCAAAACTGATAAAAATAATAATAGTAAGGGTCGGAGGCAGCAAGCTTATTGTTATACTTAATGGAGTTGTGAATTTATCCAACTGTTTTGAGAAACCATTTGGAATTATAGGAAAGAATGGTGCTAATATGTTCATACATTTTTTACTCAGAAATCCCACTGTTAATGATATAATCCAAATAGGTCCAGGAGAGAAATAAGTGCCCATTAATCCTTCCCATTAAGCAGCTCACATTATAATGGAGGAGATAATATGTAAATGACTAAGTCCATACACAATATATGCAATGTACATAGAAGGGGACCTTAGAAGAAAACATACTAGCTGTCGAGGGAACTGGGAAAGTCCTCCATGAAAAAGTGGAATTTGTTCTTAAAGGAATTAAATGAAGGTGGAGTGAAGATACAAGAAGTGAAGGTATTAAGTGCATGAGAAATAGCAGATACAAAGGCATGGAGTTAGGTAACGGAGCTTATAAGTAAGAGAGGTGTATTTAGAAATTATTTTGATATAAATAAAAAAGGACAGTTAATTTTAATGTACTAAAATAGAGTATCAAAATAAAGTATCATCCACCACCAAAATTTTATGAATCTCTTTTCCTAAAATTCACACTCACTACATTAAAGCTTCCCTTCTTGTTGTTTCTATCACATAATATGTGGAACCCAGCCTCTATGCCTTTGTTCAAGACTTCAAGAGACTTTCTTCTTTCAGACTAAGACTGATTTCTCCTTTTTCCATGAAACTTCTCTGGACTAAATAGATCTCCCTTCCCTTCCCTCCCGTCCCCTCCCCTGCCCTTCCCTCCCTTCCCTTTCCCTTTCTCTACCTCTCCACCTCCCTCTCCCTTTCCCTCTTCTTCTCCCTTCTTTTCCTTTCTTTGTTCTCTGTTCAAATCCTTCAGATCATTGTGCCTAAGTTCTCTAGAAACGTTTTTGAATATACGCTTCCCCTTCCCTTCTCCATCCAAAGTTCCAGGTACCATTCCTGCCCCCAGTGTCAGATTTCATTGAATTTCTTAATTTTGAAGCTCTACTTTAGGGGAGGGAGAGTGGGTGAAGAAGAATGCTGCTCTAGTCTTGTCTTTTATATCTGCTCCCCTTCCCATGCTCATTTGAAGGTCTCTTGTTGAACTAAGTAAGCTTTCCTTGGATTGGGACTTTTGTCTAAAATTGATCTCATTGCTATGGGGAACTCCCAAGGAGGAAACTCTATCTATACATATGGATACTTGCTTTGCAACCTATAGTCTTAGAGAGTTACCTCTGGCAGCAAGAGGTTTAAAACAAAACCGGGGTGGGGGGGGGGGGTGAAGATACTTGTCCAAGGTCACACAATTATGTATCAGAGGCTTGGCTCAGAGGCCAACTCTTCATCCACCCTTTAATGAAAGAATTCTTCAAATATTTTGTGTGTCATGAAACCCTTTGGTATGCTGGTGAATCCTACATTTTTATATTATTTTTTTCCTGAATTCATAATTAAAGGGAAGGTTAAATTTTAGTTAAAATTTAGTTTAAAAATATTTTCTTCCTATCCAATTTCATATATCCCCTGAAATCTATCCATGACTTTTACAGGTCTATGGTCCCCAAGTCAACAATCCCTGCTTTAAGGTATGCCCTCAAGGCACCAGAGAAAAGCTCTCACTTCTAGCATTGACTAGCTGGCTTTCTGGTTCAACTGCAAATCCAAAACAGCCCAAAAGTTCTTACTTTGCAGCTGTGTTAGAAAAAAAAAAAAGATGCTTGTAAATCATGAAGTAGTATTTAAATGTGAACTGTCATTTTTATTAGAATTTTATTAAAATGACTCAATTTAGGAAATTGAAAATTAGAAAACACAAGGAAGATGTTGACAGAGAAAAAGAAGTTTGTATATTTTCCTACCACTTTCTCTAACTTCACAGATGACTGGCTTCTTCCCTGAGTAGTTTTTATAGCCAGACCTGTAACACACAGTTTAAGAGATGATCTGGTGATATCAGTTGCCTTGAGTCCACACATGTTTGTGGGCTTGTGGTCTTCCAATCATAAAAGATTTGAAAGTTAGCTATTGCAACTTGTAGCTGTTAAGGGAAACTTACAACTGAGATAGAAATCTCCATATTCGTGTTGTGGGGCTTAGTTCGACAATACTACAAGTTCAAAGTGTGATGTGTTGTCCTCAAATAGCTGTTTATACACATTGAAATAGAGAGAGAAAATCCTGAGAGTGAAAGCTTCTGGGAATGGGATCACTCACCTTATAAATCTGTTTTGCTTCCTTTGGAAAGAAAAGAATCTCTTCAAGGAATTTAGCTTTACCAGTCCCTGAGATTCTGCAGGCAAATCAACAGCTCCCAAATGGATAGTTTAATTCTATACCAAATGTCAAGGTTTAAAAAAGGTGCCTCTTGAGATCGTGATTATCATGGATATGTATTTGTTTGGTAGTAAACAATGACCCTCAATTTCATCAGACACACAGAGCAACTGCAGGTAGCCACTGGAACTCTCAGGGAAGCCCAGGGTGGACAGAACCTGATATTAACACAAAGACCCAAGGGTTTTTCATTCTCTGGAGCTAAGAAATCATTAAATATGCTGTTTCTGTATGTTTGTCCCTTCTGTATTGTGAGGAACAAGATGATTCTACCCTGGAAATTGGCAAATTAGGGGGAAAAGACAGTAAATAAAAGTTTCTATAAATCTGTTGGAGATTTGGGGATAACTGGGTGGTACAGTACTGGGCCTAGACTCAATAGGACTTAAATTTAAATCCAGCCTCAGCCACTTAAACTAACTGTGAGTCCCTGGGAAAGTCACTTACCCCCTTTTAACCTCAGTTCCTTATTTGTAAAATGAGTTTCAAAAGGAAATGACAAACCAAGCCAGTGTCTTTGCCAAGAAAACTCCAGACAGGGTCCCAAAGAGTCTGACAGGACTGAAATCGCTGAACAGTCACAAATAATATTCAGATTCTAGGTATTCAGACCATCATTTTGCACTCCCTCATTTTACAGATGAAATAGACTGACTTACCCAGGGTCACACAGTTAAGAGTCTGAGACAATATTTGAACTTATATCTTTCTGACTAAAACAATGTCTGATTCACTACTACTAACTTGTTTCCCCTAGGCAGCAGGAATTAGGAATACCCCCTCATTATACCTTCTCAGAGTTAGAGTAAAAAGGAAGATCTCAGAGGGAATTGTTAATGTTATCAGTAAGCATATGGGATAAGCTGATTATAAAATACAAAATCTTCAGACTGGCATTTAAAATCCTCCACAGATTGCCTCCCACCTACCTTCCTTCTCATTACATATCACTACTTTTCACACACTATGCCTTCCAGTAAAACTTGTCTGCTAGCGACTTTCTGCACATGATAGCTCACCTTTGATTTCCTTGCCTTTGCACAGGACTCCCCCATATACCCTCCTCAACTCAACCTCTTGGAATAACTAGCTCCCTTAAAAACATAGCTAAATTCTACTTCTTATAGGAGGTCTTCTCTGATCTCACTTCTCCCCCACCTTTTCCAACTTAATAATTGTCTTTCTCTCTCATGAAATTGTTGTGTGTAATTCTAATTCTGTACATCCTAAGTTATATTGTTCAGTTGTTTTTCAGCCATGTCCAACTCTTCATCACCCCATTTGGGTTTTCTTGGTGAAGATACTAAAATGGTTTGCCATTTCCTTCTCCAGCCCACTCTACAGATGAGGAAACTGAGTGAAACAGGGTGAAGTGACTGGCTTAGAATCACATACCTAATAAGTATTTAAGGCCAGATTTGAACTCAGGAAGATGAGTCTTCTTCACCCCAAGTCTGGCATTTTATCCACTGTAACACCTAGGTGCCCTACACATCTTCAACAGAGTAGGATAATAGAATCATAGATTTAGGGACTCCAATTCCCTCATTTTTTAGATGAGGAAACTGAACCTCAGAAAAGTCATTTGATTTGGCAAAGGTTACATGGATAGTATTGTGTCAATTAAGTCAAACTGGCACCACCTTGACTACTTATGATGTGCCTCATAGATTGGAAGAGCACAGAACCATGAATTCAGGAGCCTTAGAAATAGCAGTGCTACCAAGCTACCATGAACTCAGGAGCCTTAGAAATAGCAGTGCTATCAGGGCCATGAGTTAGGGCCATCCATCCCCACAAATTGATAACCTACTGCCACACACAAGAGAAGCAAGCCAACTCAAGTGAAGCAGCATGTCACTCAAGAAAGAGAAAGGAAACAATATGTAGCAGGCAAGTTAAATTAATGTCACTCTGACCAATAGATCCCCTCAGCCCTTGACTTGGACAGCCCAGGTTCCTGAACCTAAAAGCCTTGGAAATAGCAATGCTGCCAGACCAGTGTCCTCAGCCATCATATTTAGAAGCAATAACTATGGCAATGCAGTCTGGTGATTGTTCCAGTCATTGTGATAGCCCTAGCTGCTGAAAACCTAGAAGAGAAAGGTCTTGACACCAAAGTCCTTGACAGTGTTGAATGATTCAGCATCAAAAAAGGGATCTCATTGTATCAGTGGAAATAGCATTAAAGGAGATGCATTAACATCTGCTTTGTCCCTGCACCCTAAGAACCATGGGACTTTTCAATATGATTGGGAAATAAAACCTCCCATATGAGTTGTCTTACCCATTGAAAAGTGAGCTCCTTGAGAGCAGGGATTGTCTTACATTTCTATGTGTATGCCCAGCATTTATCCTAGTTCTTTGCACACATAAAGCACTTAATAAATGCTTCATTCTTCCAAGTAGCAGAACTGGAGGTCAAACCAATTCCTTGACTCCAAAGCCAATGCTATTAAGGAAATGACTTTTGTTTTTGTCTTTGTATACCCAGTAACTATCTCAGTTTCTGGCATAACTAGGTGCTTAATAATTGTTTCCTCAATTGAATGGAATTTCCATAATGGAATTACTGCAAAACAAAGGCTATCATGGCCTGCATAGATACAGTTTATGCAATTGAATCAAAAAGGCAAAAGAAACTTTATTGCCTACCATACCTTTTACTTTAGCATCTAATAACTATAATGTTAGCCCAACAACACCCACTGAAGGCATGAAGAAAGATAGACTGTTCACTTAAGAATAGAACTATTTTTTCTCCTCCAGGGCTTATAGTCCATTAAATTCCATCCTATGTAATGGTCTCTTCCAGAGCCTAATTTAAACATCAAATGCCATGGTCTTTAGCCCTTATAGATGTTCCCGGTAAGTCATTCTAATCCATTTTCAGGACTGCTAATCCACTGTTGGTGTCTACCTGCCACCCAACTCTCACCTATGATTCAAAGATGTAGCACAGGTAGCAGCCAGTAAAACTATGTTTGCAAATGGGCTAAACGAAGTTAAAGATAACTGATGGGCCTCAAACACATCAGTGAGTTAGGAAGCTATCTACCCCAAGCATGTGACGACTTCCCCTGGCAGAATGGGCTGATGAGAGCAGTCAGTTATGATATCCATGAAGGCAACTGAAGCAGGTGCTGTGGAATACTTAGAGGTTTGTCAGACCTCACAGAAACCAAGGTCATCCAATGCATTCCAGACCACTGAGAATCATCTTGACTTTTGTTTTGCCACTGAACTCGATGACTCTGGAAGAGAGAGTGAAACTTACAACTTTCTGCAACACTGCCTCACTTAAATACAGTTAATGAGCAAGTGAGGACATCATCCATACCTGAACATCTTGATGTCAGAAATGGAGGACGAACAATAAAAAACCATTCTAAACTGATTCTTCAGAGGTCATTAAGGAGTAGGTAGTTATCCTGTAAAATGTTGGCTGACTGCAGGGATTTGAGTCCTGTACCAAGCACCATCCAACAGAATCCTGAGTCAAGAGTTAAGGTCCCTTCTCACCATTAACCAATACTGAAGAGTCAAGCCAGTGGACCTCCATCTTAAAGAGAATATTTCAGTGTGGTATTCTACTACATATATAAAATTATTTGATCTGCAACCTCCAAAAGCTCTTAGATGGTCATGAAACTTAACTACTCTAGTGCCACAAAGTTACAAAGCCTAGGGCCAGCTATAAAGATGTTAATTTAATGAATATTCATAATCAATAAATATTCATTAAACAACATTTCCATTGCAAGCATGCTGTTGCTCCTGGCAGGTCCCGCCTGCATGGCAGAGTGCACTTGTTAAATGAATGTTGCTCATCCCAGGAACACCTTATGGGATTTCCCAAAAGAAGGCCCATTCATCTCCAACATATGCAGATGTACAGATACAAGTTTAGGAGGGGAGAGGAGGAGGAACTTTTCAAAAAGGTTTCTTCTTTACTGAGTTATTTTTGTCTTTGTTTAGCTTACTTGGTATATGACCAAATGCATGGGAATGTACTGGGGAAACTAGCAAGTGTTTTAAAGAACTTTGTGTCATGAATTTCAAAAATGGGAATATCTAACCATCTTTAGGGACAAATGAATCCACACACAGTTTTGAAGGTCAAGCATTAGGGTTTAAGCATTAAAAACTCCACAAGTCCATTTTTATGCATTGTCTCTCTCGATTCAATTTAATAAACATTTATTATGCATTTACTACATGCAAGACATGGTAGCTGCTGGGGATACAAATGTAATAACAGTAAAAATAATAACGCTTTAAGGATTGTGGAGCAGCTTACATATTTTATTTCATGTGCTCTTCATAATAGTCCTTTAAGGTAGGTGCTATTATTAGCATAAGTATTATTATTTTTGAGATTGGGTCTCCCTATTTACACAGGCTGGAAGTAGAAGACCCAATTAGATTACTCAGAGGCATTGGCTCCTTGCCATGTGTCATTTCTCATGGGGTTGGTTTTCTCTTCCTTAGCCAACCCACTGACCCCACCACTCAGAGGGCTCCCATATTAACATAGGGTTTCTTGCAGACACCTGGATCAGCTTTAGCCCACTACTGATTAAGACTTTGGAGCTCAAGTCTTCCACCAGACTCAATATTCTCAGCAGCATTAATGGTAATGGATATCATTATTATTTTTATTTTCCAAATAAAGAAACTGACACTAAGATAATAAATAACATATTCAAGACCAAACAGCTAGTGTTTGAGGCATGATCAGAACTTAGGTCTTCCTTACTCAGAGTCTAGAGCTAGAACCATCTCTTCTCTCAAGGAAATCTTTATTCAAGGAATGTCAGGTATTCATTCCAGACATGTGTATGATCTGGGAGAAAGCATAGAATGGGAACAGGAAACAAATATGGGACATATATATGGATACATATACATATGTGTGTATACACACGTGCATATATAACATACATGTTATATACATGTAAATATAAATAGGTTTATGTATAGAACATATATGTATATTTGTATATATGCACGTGTGTGCACATTCTACATTTGTGTGTGTTAGTGCATGTGTGCATGCATGACACACACAGACACAGGCACCTGGACTACATTAATAGGGACAGCTAGATGGTGCACTGGATAGAACACCAGGACTAAAGTTATGAAGAGTTATCTTTCTGATTTCAAATCTGGCCTCAGACATGACTGAAAACAATTCAACAACCACATAATAGTATCCCAGTTTAGCTAGAACAGAGAATAAATATGCTTACCTATACTTTTTTTTCCTCTTCTTTTTTTTGTGTGCTATGGGTCCTTAAATCTTCTGAAACTACTCTCACTGGTGCAAACCCCCATCGCCTCATATGCGGACTACTATAATAGTCTTCTGGATAGCCTCTCTGCCTCATCTCTTTCCATTCCAATCCATCCTTCATTTAGCTGTCAACATTATATTTCTAAAGTATAAGTCTGACCAGGCTACTACCCTCATTCAGTAAACCCCAGTGTCTCTCTATTACCTCTAAGATCAAATATAACATATGCTGTTTGGAATCATGTTATTGGTCAGCCATTTTGTTCATGTCTAACTCTTCATGATCCTGTTTGGGGTTTTCTTGACAAAGATACTGGAGTTCTTTATCATTTCCTTCTCTAGCTCATTTTACAAATGAGGAGACTGAGATAAACAGGGTTAAGTGACTTGCCCAAGGTCACACAGCTTGTAAGTGCCTGAAGCCAGATTTGAATTCAGGTCTTCCTGACTCTAGGCCTGGTACTCTATCTACTGCACCACCTAGCTGCTTTTGGATTGCAATTTGGATTGCAAATTCCTTGATAACCTGTAAATCTACTTTTCTGACTTTCTCATACCTTAATCTCTTCCTTATACTCTATGATCTGGTGCCACTGACCTCCTTGCTGTTTCTTACATGAAACCCTCCATCTCCTAGTCCTGGGTATTTTCACTGACTGCCTTCCATGTCTAGAATTCTGTTCCTCCCTCACCTCTCCTTCCTAGTTTCCCTGGCTACCTTCAATTTTCAGATAAAATCTCACCTTTTGCTGTAAGCCTTTCCAGGTCTTCCTTAATTCTAGTGCCTTCCTTTTTTAATTATTTCATACTCACACAAACACACACACACATATATAAACTATACATAATGCATATGTGCATATATGCATATCTTGTTTGCACCTGGCTGTTGGCATATTGTTATATCCTCCTAATCCTCATTGGATTTCAGGTTTCTTGAGGGCAGAAACTCTTTTTGCCTGTCTTTCTAGCCCCAGCACATAGCACAGTCCCTATCATTAAGCAGGTACTTAAAAATGCTTGTTGACTTGTTCGCAAGAAGATATATAGGTAGCTATATATTATGTGATGATATATTATCTATAGCTATACCTATATAAATCTATATATGGGAAGAGAGACAGAGAGAGAGATTTGGGTGAAAAAAGATGATTTGTAATTATACTGGTGCAAGAAAAATGGGGGGGATAAAGAGCATTGACAAAACATGAAAATGAATATACAGAAGTAAGCGCAGAAAATTCAGAAGGAACCTTGACAAGCAGGATGGTTTCATTACTATAGAATTTGATTTAATACACATGTACACACATAGAGAAGGTATCACAGTCAGAGTCAATATGCATTTATTAAGTACCAGGTACCGTACTAAATTCTGAGGATACAAAGAATAACATGAGAAAGTCATTGCCCTCAAGGAGTTCACAGACTAATATAGAGACATCACATAAAAGGAAGCTGAAAGGGGGAGAGCATGATGAAGTCTTGTGCCCAGAAGGAAAATGATCTAAATAGGTGAGAGTTTGAAAGTTTCGGAGTTGATTTCATTTAGGACAATGATGAGTTTCAGGGACTCATGAAGGCCAGGAACACATCCAGTTGGGAAATGATGCAGCATAACAACAACAACAAAAAAAAAAAAAAAACAAAAACAAAAACCAAGAAGTATTAGAAGAGCAAAAATCTGGGAAATAATTTTTTTCCATCAAGTATCTCTGATAAAAGCCTCAATTCTCAAATATGTAGTAAACTGAGTCAAATTTATAAGAATATAAATCATTCCCCAGTTGATAAATGGTCAGAGAATATGACTACATGGTTTTCAGATGAAGAAATCAAAGCTATCTATAGTCATATGAAAAAATGCTCTAAATCACTGTTAATTAGAGAAATGCAAATTAAGGCAACTCTGAGGTACCAGTTTATAACAATTCACACCTCCATGACAGAAAAGAAAAAGGATAATTTTTGGAGAGGGTATGGAACATTTGGGACACTAATGCATGGTTAGTGAAGTTTGAATTGATCTGACTATTCTAGAGAGCAATTTGGAACTATGCCCAAAGGGCAATCAAACTGTATGTACACTTTGACCCAGCAATACTAGTTGTAGGGCTGTATCTCAAATAGATCATTAAAAAAGGACCTACATATACCAAAAAAAAAATTATAGCAGCCATTTTTATGGTGGCAAAGAACTGAAAATTGAAGGGAAGCCCATCAATTGAGGAATAGCTGAATAAGTTGTGGTATATGAATGTAATGGAATACTATTGTGCTATAAGAAATGATGAGCAAGGTGATTTCAGAAAACCCTAGAAAGACTTACATGAACTGATTCTGAGTGAAGTGAGTAGAACCAGGAGAACATTGTACACAGTAACTAACAGCAACATTGTGCAGTGATCTACTATGATTGACTTAGTTCTTCTCAGCAACACAATGATCCAAGACAGTACCAAAAGACTCATGATGGAAAATGTTATCCATATCCAGTGAAAGAACTGGTAGAGTCTGAATGCAGATCAAAACATACTGTTTGAACTTTATTATTTTTTTGTGTTTTTATTTTCCTTTTGCCAATTGTTACTTTTTGCAAACTGTTTCTTCTTTCACAGTATGACTAATATAAAAATGTTTTGCAAGGTTGCACATATATAAACTATATGAAATTGCTTACCATTTTATAGGGAGGTGGAATGAATAAAGGGAAGGGCAGTGAAGGGAGGGAGGAAGAAAATTTGGAACTCAAAATTTTATAAAAAATGAATGCTAAAATTTGTCTTACATGTAATTGTAAAAGACAAAATATTATTTAACAGAGAAAATTATGGAATATAATAGAACCCCATAGTTTCACATACAGGCTTCTTTTCTGTACTTCATATTTTGAAAGGTTCATATTTGTTTTGTCTGGTGAATGGTATGAACTACTGCTGGAAGACTAGGATAGTAGTCTTTGATAGACCTTGACCATTGTCCTGAGACATTTAGATGTTATTCTGTCAGCATCAGGAGCAGAAACAGTTTTTAAGCTAGGGAGCCTAATAATCAGACTGTTGCATGAGAAACATTGTTTTGGCAGCTGTATGAAAGATGAATTGGAGAGAGGAGAACCTAGAGGCAGAGAGACAAGTTAGAGGCTATCATCATAGTACAGGAGAGAAGCTATAAGGATCTGAACTAAGGTTGGTCATGAGAGTCCAAAAGAGATGAGAGATATAAGAAATGTTCCAAAATACCATGGTGATGGAATCAACAAGGGTCAGGAGCAGCTGTCTTCCATTAGCATTACCTATAGCAGGAAGTGACCAGCATTAGGGAATTGCAGGCCATACACTGTGAGAAGAGACAGAAGATGTGACCAAGGAGGGAGAAGAAAAAACACGAGAAAGCAAGATGGCAGCTGAAGTAGCTACCTTACATGAATTTCAGTATGGCTCTACTCTTGTTTTCCCAGAATTCTACAGAGGGCCCAGATAAGTTCAAACATTGGTTTTTGACAGGATAATGTAATTCTTTTCTCAGTATCTCATTGCCTTCCTCCATTCACCCCTCTCTCCAGTTCCCATTTCTTGGTTTGCCAGGTACCTTCCTAATTGATAACACAGAAAAATACCCAAGCTGCTCCCTCCAGCCTAAGTAAGGGAAACAGGAAGACTAGTTGGGAGGTGCTATTGTTTGAATGACAAATCTTTAGCCTTTTTTAAATAAGCAGGCCAAACAGCTGGGGAAGACCCACACAAACTTTGCTGGCAAGCTCAGTGAGCTTTTTTTTCTTTGTTGTTGTTGGATATTTATTTTGGTTGCTAGGTGGGTTTATTTAAGAGTCTCTACAATCCACATACCCCTGGGTCTAAACGCCACCCCCCCAACACACACGCAAATAGTTTTTCTGTCAAGCTGGGGTCCCCAATGCTCTCATGACTCTACCTTTTTTTTCTCCCACTCTCCTCCCCTCAGTCTTTGTAGTTTAATTCTTGCTTATTTCTGGGAAAGTCCTAAGGATCATGATTCAATAAAGATGGCATTTGCCTCCATCTGCCTTTGACAGTCTTTGAATAGAAAATGTGAGAGGTGAAAGGTTTACTAGTAGGACTTATTACCTTAAGCAGGCCAACAGAATTAGGAGCATCAGATGGAGTACACTGTAATCCATAGGGGAAAAAATGATCTTATATTTCCTCTTCTTTGTTTCTTTTCTTTTTGGTTGAGCCATTTTTAAACAGGTCTCATACCAACACAAACTTGCTTGAATAGAGGGAAATACAGGAAGTATCCATCTCTAAGAATGGCCAGGAGATAGAGATTAGAATTGTGATTTCATTGTTAGAGGAGTAACAGGGTGGGGAAAATCCCCCTATCAATGCAGGTTGGCATCTTCTCTACAATTTATAATACTTACTAGAGAGTTGCCCAGAATACTGAGACATTAAGTGACTTGCCTGGAGTTACTAGAGTTACTTGAACCCATGTACTTCTGGCTCCAAGGTCTAGCTCCATATCCACTATGACAGACTCAGTTTCTCAGATACAGATCACTGACCATAAAAACTATGTTTTCTTTCCTCACTCAATGTACATTCCCATACATGGAGGGTGTTGCTGTTTGTCCTAAGAAGTCCAACATCCTCTTATTTATTCAGTTTTCATGAAACAATGTAGCACAGGCTTAATTTTATTGAAAAAATCAGCAAATTTGTCCATGGACATCAGCACAAAAGAAAAATTCAATCAATGTCAATCAAGAATTTAATAAGTACCTATTATATGTCAAGCCTTGTGGTAGGTACCAGAAATACAAATTTTACAAAAAAAAAAAAACAAACCCACTTTCTGAAGTGCCTTTCATTCAACTGGGAGAATATATGTTTTAACCTATATGTTATATTTGCATATATGCATATACATATGCATGTATGAATATATACCTGTGCATACAAACTAAATATTTGCAGAATAAATATTGGGTATCTGTGGAATACAGTATAAATTGAGGAAATCTAGAAAGAGTTCATATAAATGGTCATGCTTCAGCTCAATCTTGAACAATGTGAGATTCTATTAGAGAAGTGGAGGAAGTAAATTCTGGACATGCAGTACCACCAGTGCAAAGGTATTGAGATGGGAAATAGAGTGCTATATGTGAGAAACAGAAACAAGCCCAGTTTAGTTGGACCTTGTAGTGTAAGAAGGGACCTAATCTATAATAAGCCTAGAGAAGTATGTTGGGGCAACATGGTGAAGGACTTTAAAAGTTAAACAAAGCAGTTAGCATTTTATTTTAGGGATAAGACAGCCAGAATAAGCAAAATGCAAATAAAAGAACAATTAAGTCTTCACCCTGAATAAGTGCTGGAATTTAAGTTCCACTGGGGCTCTGACAAATGAACTTTCTTGGTTCATAGGTCTTGAAAGTCACAATGTCGATATTTTACCTAAATTGATACTCTTTAACTCTTTATTTTAGGAAAGTATATATTTTGGAAATGTATGTTACCAATAAAAACCTCTTTTAGATACCTATGGTGATTTTTTAAATGCATTCATACAGTACGTTTTTCCCCTCAGACTGTAGTATATTTTCCAAGTGTAACCAACCTCAGATTGGGTAAACTACTCCACATGATTTCTTTCAGCAATTATTGTCTCGATTTATGGAACATTACATGATTCAAATCATTCAACTAGAACTCTTTAATCCCAGGCTATAGAGACTTTTGTGAATGAGTAAGAAAAGATATAATATTTTTTGCAGATTTTGTCTTAAGTTGCATACTTTTGTCCAACCCAACAAAGTAGATAAGAAGTGCCCTGGATTTACTATTCAGTACTTCAGTCATGCCTGACTCTTCATGATCCCATAGACTACAACACGCCAAGTCCTTCAGTCTTTCACTATCTCTCAAAGTCTGTCCAAATTCATGTCCATTGCTTCCCTGATACTAACTGTCATTTCATCCTCTGTCCTCCCCTTTTCCTTTTGCCTTCAATCTTTCCTAGCATCAGTCTTTTCTAATGAGTCCTCACTTTTATTATATGGTCAAAGTAGTCTAACTTTAGTGTTTGACCTTCCAGTGAATAACCTGAATCAATTTCTTTAAATATTGACTGGTTTGATCTTGTTCTCCAAGGGATTCTGAAAAGTCTTTTCTAGCACCACAAGTCTAAAACATTCATTCTGAGGTGTTCAATTTCCCTTATATTCCGACTCTCACAAACATACTTTACTACTGCAAAAACCATAGCTTTGGCTATATGAACCTTTGTTGGAAAAACAATATGTCTGCTTTTTAATATTCTATCCAGATTTGCCATAGCTTTCCTTCCAAGGAGAAAGCAACTTTTAATTTCATGGATGCAATCACCATCTGCAGTGATCTTTGAGCCCAAGAATACAAAATCTGACACTGTTTCCATTTATTCTTCTTCTATTTGCCAGGAAGTGATGGCACCAGTTGCCAAAGTCTTAGGTTTTTGTTTGTTAAGCTTCGTGTCAGCTTTGACATTCTTCTCTTTTCCCCTCATCAAGAAGCTTCATAATTTCTCGTCACTATCTGTCCTCAGGGTGGTATCATCTGTATCTGAGGCTATTGATATGGATTATGAAATAAAGCAGGACAGAGACTAATAGAATTTTGTCAAGAAAACTCACTTTTGCAACAACCCAAAAGGCAACTCTACATATGGACATCACCAGATGGTCAACATCAAAATCAGATTCATTATATACTTTACAGCCAAAGGTGGAACAGCTCTTTACAGTCAGTTAAAACAAGACCTAGAGCTTACTGTGGCTCAAATCATGAGCTTTTTATTATAAAACTCAGTCTTAAATTGGAGAAAGTAGGAGAAACCATCATACTATACAGGGATAACCTAAATAACATCCCTTATATGAAGTGGAGGGGTGGCTAGGAGGCTCAGTGAATAGAGCACTAGTCCTGGGGTCAGGAAGACCTAAGTTCAAATCCAGCCTCAGACACTTACCACTTACTAGCTGTGTGACCTTGGGCAAGTCACTTAACCCCAAGCGCCCTGCCCTTCCCCCCCCAAAAAAAATTTAAAAAGAATGTGAAGTAGAGGTGATAAATAGATTTAAGTGATTAGATCTGGTAGAAAGAGTACCTGAAGAATTATGGACAAAGGTTTGTAATATTGTACAGAGGGCAGCAACCAAAATCAAATTCCAAAGAAAAAGAAAGAAGAGAAAGGCAGCAAAAATGTGTCTGATGAGGCTTTACAAATAACTGAAGAAAGAATAAAAGTGAAAAGGAAAAGAGAAAGGGAAAAATATACCCAAATGAATGCAGAATTCCAGGGAATAGCAAGGAGAAATAAGTTGTTGTTATTGTTTTGTTTTATTTTTTAACTAGGAATGCAAAGTGGCCCAGATAGATGTCTGATTTGGGAATGAGCAAATAATCTTATCCCAATCAAACTGTACCTCCCACTCCTCCCCGACTGTACAAGCTCTTCACTCCAGTCATAGTGGTCCATTCTTGATCCTCAAACACAACATAACCATTTTGGTCTCAGAAACTTTTCTTGCTTCTGAACCTTTTCAATAGCCTGAAATGGGATAAGAGTTAGTTGATCTCATTTCTTTCATTCCACTTTCTTCAGGGTCCATCTCAAACCCCATATCCTTTGTGGAAACTTTTCTGGTTCCCCAGTTCTCACCAATCTTTTGCCTTTTGAACTTCAGTAGCATTGACTAGCTACATTAAGAGTAGCCAACCCAAAGTGATTATTTTTCATCTCTCTCAAAGTGGTTTGGGGGTATCCTAAAGACAAGGAAGGAATGCACATTTATATTAGACAAAATAATTGAGATTATAGATAGTAATATTATGGAATCAGGGCAGGAGTGACATTGCTAATCTCCTCCCACTTCTGGGAATCATAACAGACCCAGAGAAAAGAGAGTGACAAGGAGAGGTGGTGGTGGCCACCCATTTGGAGATTGGCTAAATAAGACTTTGAGATCTGATAGATGCTGATAAACTCGTATGAGTAGCAAGGTCAGAGTAACTACCTTGTATGCTGCCTTGCATTGATTTTATTCCTTCTAGTGATCCATAGAAGTTTATTGATAATGGCTAATCAAAGTCAGAAATTAAATTTATTCTGATGAAAGCATCCTAAATGCATAATAATAGCAATTGCTAAATTTTACATTTTCTTTGTTTTCTTAATAGACCCAAAATCTCATCAATAATAAATAGAAAAATCTGAAGTATGCATTTTCCACAATTTTTTTTCATTCATGTGACTATAAATATGTGGAATATATGGAAAACTGTGGTCAACTTTTGACTAATTCTTTTTAATATTTTTATCCAGAAGACCCTGGATACATAGGCCATTCCCACGAAAATTTTATAGAGAAGAAAAAATAAGACTAAGTATAAATAATTGTTAATAAGTTTTGTTCACCATTTCTGAGAGGGAAAGAGAATATCATTCATGAACTTTTCTATCCTTTTATGATCTTCTTTAGGATTCCCTTTGAAATAGATTGCAAAAATTATAACGAAGCATGTGAGACCTTTAATAATTTGTCACCTCCAGCATAGATTTCTTGTGTCCATATTTGGTCAAATCTCAATCATCATTGCCTTCTCCATCTCAAGAAGAATTTGCATTTTTTTTCTATGACACATGGAGTGCTGAGGCAGTAGAATCCAATAGAGAGAATAGATGTCTTGAAAAACACAGGAAAATCCATTTCATGTCATTTTCATTTGTTGTTTTTCTGCCAATTCGATCAAAGTTCATTGGGTCTTAGGTCTGTCTTGATAGCGGATTCTTTTTTTCCCCTCCATTACTTTTCTTCTGGGTAGTTAGGTAAAGGTTTGTGCAACACCATTCTCCTCCAAATTGTTTCACAAGTGAGTTTACATTATAAATTAGTGTGGTTCTCAGATTCCATGTCTTTCCAATAGAAAAGAAGATCAAGAACTTATGGGGGAATGCCATTCTTAACTCTCTCCCCTCAAACACACACACACACACACACATCTAAGGGTTTTGATTTTTGGTTCCTTATTGTGATAATTATTTTGACCTCACTTAAATAGCTATAAGATCTGATGATACCCAAGGGGCATCTTTACTGTTAGCCATTTGCCATTTATCAAAATCAATATCTTGTTTACATTGGTGTTCAAATTACACATGAGATCTTCTCACCTTCATTCTCTCTTTTAATTTTGTGTTGACGTGACCCTTGCTCTAGCCAATTAGTCATCACACTGGCCAAATATGGTTGGTTATTGAAATGACTCCTATATTGGCAACTCATATAATGTGCTGAAAAGAAAGTCAGCTTTACATTCCAAAATATTTGCATTCAAGTTCCATTTCTGAGACAAACTGGCTGTGTGATCCTGGGCAAGACATTTATCCCTTAGGGTTACAGTCAGTCAGCAAGGATTTATTAAGATACTACTATGATCTAGATATTATGCTAAGCATTGAGATACAAGGAAAGGCAAATGATAGTCCCTTCTCTCAAGGAGAACTTGAGAAGCAACATACAAATAACCATAAGTAAGTTGGATACAGGATAAGCAGCAAAGGGAAGGCTTCCTATAGAGAATGGGATTTTAGCTGGGTTTTGAATAAATCTAGTGATTCCAAGAGGAGGAGCTATGAAGTGATGTATTCCAGGAATAGATGATAGTCAGCATGAATGTGTATATGTGTGTGCATGTATGTATATAATGTGTGTTTATGTGTGTATGTACACACATATACATGTGTGTTGCATATGTGCTGTGTGTGCATGTATATTTGTGTATTATATATCTTTATATATGTACATGTGCATGTTTGTGCATATATATGTATATATATGTGTGTGTGTTATATATCTGAAAGATGTCATAAAAGTAAATTGAAAACACTTGGCAGATTAGATATGGAGAGGGTTGGTGAGACAGAAAATTGTATCAAAGATGATACATAGGTTTGAGTTTGTGTGCCCAGAAAGATGTTGTTGCCCTTGATGGTCATAGGAAAGTTTGGTAATGAGAAACGTCTGGGGCAAAAAAATAAAAAGTCCAGGATTGTACATGTCAGATATCTACAGGACACACAGTTTAAGATGTCTAATAGGCAAGTGGAGATGAGATATTGAAGGTTAAGAGAGAAGTTAAGTCTGGGTCAGGAGATTTAAGAATCATCCACATGGAGACGATAAGTGAATTCATGGGAGCTGAAGAGATAACCAAGTGAAATAAAACAGAGGGAGAAAAGAAGAGGGCCCACAACTATCTTTGATGGAACATTGCAGAGCAAATATTGCTTGACGTTGCTAGAGGGAGGATTTTTTCCCTCAATAGGAGTTCCCTATACCAATGAAATCCCAGTTCTGGTGCAAATACAAAACACCTTGGTGATGAATGGAGGACTAAGACCAGGCAGAGCCAGATGAGATTTCAGAGTTCAGAACCTGCTGCTGTTTTATTTCTGGCCTTCCAAAAGAAGGAAGGAAGAAAGGAAAGAAGGAAGGAAGGAAGGAAGGAAGGAAGGAAGGAAGGAAGGAAGGAAGGAAGGAAGGAAGGAAGGAAGGAAAGAAAAAGGAAGGAAGGAAGAAAGGAACTCCTGTGGTTATTCATTGCCCCAAACTCTTATCATGACTGGATATTCATGCACAGAGAATCCTAATCTGAATGACATTTTAGATGTTCAACTTGACCTTTAGGGGCCCCAAATCAAGGTCCTAGAAAAAGAATACTACGAGAGGTCTTTGGGGAATCAGGAAAGGGACAGTTGAAAGAAAATGAGATTGGAAGTCAGGATACCATGGTTCCATTCCGAGCACTTGGGATACCACCTAGGAAACATTTTTTTCATACTTAACACCTGTGCATTTCATTTTCCTTGTCTATAAAATGAGGAATGGGGTAGACTGGATTATCTCTAAAGTACCTTCAATGTCTTAGCACCCAATCAACTCCAGTTTCTATTCACCAGGAACCACCCAAATGTTGGCAACATAGAATCCAGGCCTATAGAAGAGAGAATGTTTAGAGCCTGGTACGTGTACACTTGGACAACAGCCTAAAGGGGCCTTATCTTTCCCAGACGTGAGTTTCAAGGAAAATTGGAATCACCACCTTTGAACATCTGATTTTTTTAAACGACAACTAAATTGTGCATTATCAGATTCTAGTGGCTATCTATAAGGCTTCTTTTGCCCACTGAGAAAGAAGATTGTTAGCCAAGACTAGGAAAAATAGGTCTAACTCAAGATTCTCAGGTGATTATTGAGGTTTGTAGTTGCTTAGCAAGGGGCCTCCAGATACCAGTGAGAAAAAAGGCCAAATGGGACAATTACTCACTAAAATAGTTTGTGCACCTGTTTCTTAAGTGGAATCTGAATTTATTGAGGCCAGGGATCATTTCATTGCTTGTCTTCTTATCCACTATACATAGCACAGTGCTTGTGGGAGAACTGAAAAAAGAAAGGAAGGAAGAGAAGGAAGAGAAGGAAGGAGGGAGGAGGAAAAGAAGCAAGGAAGAAAGAAAGGAAGGAAGGGAGAGAGAAGGAAAGAAAGAGAAAATGAAAGAAAGAAGGGAGGGAGGGAAGAAGGAAGAAGGGATGGAAAGAGGGACAGAAGAAAGGAGAAAAATAAGAGTTGCTTTTAGGGATTTTACATTTTGTAGTGGGAGACAAAATTTACACATAGCATATAAGTATATATAGATTGGATACATAAAGAATAATTAGGGGGCACTAGCATATGGGAGGATGAGGGAAAACTTAGTTTATCTTAGCAAGTTATGTTTGAGCTACATAGATAATCATAGTAGATGGTCAATAAATCCCAATTTATTGATTGATTGATTGATTGATTGACTTAGTGGCCAAGCCTGACTTCCAAAATTATGTGTACATCCTCAACAAAGTCACTTAAAGAAATGATATTGTCACCTACCTTCTTATAAATTTCCAACCCGTTGCGCCTCAGAGTCTCAGTATATGCACTGAGATTGTTTAGAAACATCTCCTTCAGTACCAAGTAACTCCTAATTGCTGGCATTATGAATTTACTGATCCAACACATGACAGCTACCAGCCAATTCTGTCTATCATGGATGTAATAAGAATGCTTATCAGCCTCAAAGGAGTCTTAATTAATTAGGGACTCTCTCTTGTAATGTATTAACCAAACATTCACACCACCCCTTTAGGAGATAAGCAGCAGTGAATCATATTCCAGTTTTACAGTGCTTCTACCTATGGAGAAACTGAGACAAAGAAATGGGAGAAAAAAACTCATTCAAGGACACAAGAGACCTCAAGGGCAGGACTGAAAAGCAACTCAGCATTCCTTGGCTCCAGTGTTAGCTTTCAGACTGCTCCCCTTTTGCCAAGAGGGGCAGAAATCGCTCTTTAAGACCCCATGGAAACACTGTGTATTGTGCCTGCAGATTTCACATCCACAGAAAGGGAATTTTGAAAGCAGCTGCCAGGAAGAGTCTGGAGCACTGACTGTACAACTGCAGACCTAGCCACCAGTGAGTTTGCTCCTGTCTCCTCCCTGAGCCCTGCAAAGAAGAGGTAGGTGGAGACATTCACAGTGTCATCGAGCCCTGACAATTTTCCCTACTCCACAAATGTGTTTTGGAAAGATGAACTGTGTATGGCAGTTTGCAAAACAGCATGACTGCGTTAGCCTTTGCTCGCTTTATCCTGAGCCAAAAAAACTGGAGATCTGATAGCATCTGTTTCCACTACCCACGCTATACCAATCATCAAAAAAGCCCAAGAGTTGGGAAGGAAGTTCTGAAAGCTTTCACATGTCTGTTCTGACCAGGAAAACCACTTTCTTCCATGCATTCAGCCTGTTTCCCTTACTTTGCGTCTGATTCATAGCGTCAACTGGGAGATGACTTGGGAGGAAGTTCAGGGTAAAGATCATGGCTAAGTCCTATAAAAAGAACCACAGTTTAAGAAAGTGATATTGTTACCTCTACATTCAGAACAGGCAAAAACTGGTCTCTTTAAAAAAAAAGCAAGGGTTTGTTTCCTTCCACCCTTGGAGTATTGGGGATAAGATGGTGTCAGACAAGGAGAGGTATAACTCTAGGGCAAACTCCAGATGTTGGATTGGAACATCTTCAACTCTCCAGCAACGCAAATCAGGAGAAAACAATGTTTACAATATGATGATATTCTAAGGGAACAAAGAAATAACTTGGATCAACAAAGTCAAATGTGTCTTCTGGCATTTTCTTTTTCAGCACTACCCCCATTCTCTCTGTTTCTATTGTTTGTGAATGTACCCAAGCAGTTTATCTTCAGTAAAATTAGTGAGGATATATATAGCACTTAAAAGTTAGCAAAGTGTTTTATACCTAAGCTCTTTGATCAGCCCAGAGCACCTGTGAGGTAGGTTGGTATTTTATGTCCATTTTATAGATGAGGAAACTGAGACTGAGAGAGTTTCATGATTTGCTGAAGGTCATGAAGCTACTTCAGAATTCTACCCTCTACACAGCCTAGCTAAACTAAGAGTGGAAATATTTTAATTCGATAAAAAGAAATTGCTTAAAGAAAATCATATAATTTTAAAACTGGAAAGGAACTTAGAGAATACCCCATCAAAATATCATAAATTGAGAATTAGATGAGAAAACTGATTCTCAAGAGAACTTAAGTGACTTGCCCAGAGTCATTCAGCTAGTACATATCTGAGGTAGGAATCACAACTTTGTCTTTCTAAATCCACATCTAGGGATTCAATATTATATCATGCTGCTTCTTATCTTACAAATCCACCCTCTCATTTTATATGTGAGGAAACTGAGCACTAACCCTTTAACTCAAGTGTTCAGACTCCCTAGTACAAACCTTGAAATCTCAGATCAAAACTCTACCAGCCCAGGGTCAATGATATAGCCATTTGACCTGGGACAAATAATCTAACCTAACTGGACCCAACTTTGTTCTATGAAAAAAGACAAATTGTGAGGAGGGCTCCATTTTGCCAATGGAGGAAGTCATACATATTATAAGAGACACTTTTTTTAGAATTGGAAGACATCTTAAGGATTATCTAATCTAAAACTCTTTTATAGGTAAAGAAACTTAAGATCAAAGAGATTCCCACAGTACCATGGGTCATAAGTAACAAACCCAAAACCTTTGATTCCAAATCTAAAATTATGCTACTGTCTGTCCTCTGGCTACCTCAGAAACAATAATCACAGTTTTAAAATGTTAAGCAAAATAATAAGGGACAGCTACTGTTTTCTTAATCCTCATACACATTTAGTGCTTGCTGAGGGGTCAAGGAGAGAGAAGTGATGAAGGGAAATAGGATCCACTACTAGGGAGGTAAATACTCAAATCCCATCAAAATGATAATACCATGGTATATTGCCCTTGTCACACACATCTGGAACATTGTACTTGATTCTAGGCACCATTTTTAGGAAGGTCATTGCTAAGTTAAGGCAACTCAACAAGTATTTATTGGGTACCTACTATGTCCACTGTGCTAGGCATTATGGATACAAATACAAACTAAAAGTTAGACATTCCTTGCCATCAAGGAAATCACATTCAGTTGAGCAAAGGAAATACATAAAAAGCAGCTGGAAAGTAATGGGGTGGATGAAGGTACTCAGTAGGAACATGGTGCAGAATTTCAGAAAGTTAGTAGCAGAGTAAGTTGGAGAATGACGGTTAGCAAGCTTGGGTCCTTAACCAAATGGAGGCCTCTAGAGAAACTCAACAGTGGGATAAGGAGAGCCAGAGTAAAGGAAGAATGCCCCTGTATCAACAATGGAGTATTCACAATGCCTACAGCAACTATAAATATGCTGACATGGTTATTAATCACAAAATATACCAGGATCTCTACATGGGGAATAAAGCTAGAACATTTATTCAAATACCAGAAAACTGAGTCCCAAAACCAGAAAGTCAAAGCCATCACAGTAGTTATGAAGTTGGCACATGTAGTTAATGTAGTAAGCACCCACATTCTCAAGCCTTCAAAACAGAACAGGCTACTTCAGGCAAAGGTTCTCCTCTCCCCACTCATGGCAACTGCTCAGCATCCACAAAGAGTGCTCCCAGCTGCTCCAGCCCCCCCCCAACAGTTCCCATCCCTGACAGTCCTCAGCAAGAGTCCTTAGCAGAAATTCTGGATGGCTCAAAAAAAAGAAGTTTGTGTCTCTTCCTCCACCTCTGTTGCTGCTGCCACCACCACACCTCCAATCACCACTCACTCTCTAGCTTGGCTTGGGCTTCCTCTTGCTGTACCCCTTCCTGAAAATTCAAGAGGCATGGAAGATCTTTAAATCCAATCACCTTACAGCCCCAGGTTGAGACTGCTGCTGTAGCTCAGTTTTAAGATCCACAAAGTAAGAGGAATACAAAGAGGAAGATGGCCAGGAGACTGAGGGGCTACAAATTCATTCTATAGATAAATCAAATGAAGAAAGTGGAAATGTGTAAATATAATAACTTGTATATTCATAATACCATATATAATAACAAGATATAATAACTCTATTAAAGTGTTTGAAGGGTAGTTGTGGAAGAGGGGTTATATATATGATCATATAATGCAAAGCCATAAATAATATCAAAAAGGAGAAATTTAAGTTTAATATAAAGAAAATTTTCTAACCATTATGTCTTTCCAAAAGGGGGGTGTAGGTTTCCCCTAATTGGAGGTCTTTAAGAGTGGGTTCTAAGACCACTTCTAAGGTATGTTGTAGTGAGAATTCATTTTTGGTTTTAGTTTGGAATGTATGACCACTGGGGTACCTTCTTACTCTGAAATTCAGTGACCTTTTCTTAGTCTAGGGTAGTGTGAAACATATGACTGGAAGGGTATATTCACTCCACAACACTCCCAAATGAGACTGAAACAGATTAAAACATATTGGCATACATTTAATAAAATAAATACAAATATGATACAACATAGATAATGTTCATTTGTGTTTTCCTAAATCATGTGCCTGCAGGGATATATTACTATTTGGGTTTGACACCACTGGCAAAAAACAACATGTTCTGAGGCTTTTATGCCACTCCCCACTGCATTCACGCTTTGACAGAGAATGGAAGACATGTCTACCTTCAGGACTACCTGATGGGTTATGAGATTGGTGTGCACCCTTCACTGATTATTAATGCTATCAATGAGTCAGGTGGACAAATAGCTTTTGAAAAGGGGAATTTAATAAGGTGATAAAGAAAGCAGGGATTCAAAACTATACACCACAAACCTTTGATATTGTCTGCAAAAAGTACATAAGTATCTAGGGGAAAGCAGGTTCAATTTGTAGACCACATGTGGCAAAGAATTACCTAACAGCTCTCAGAAGTCCTGTTGTTGGAGTCCTCCAGATGTTTCCCTTAGGTCTGGTGGAGTTGGTTCATTCAATTACTCTGGGTTCTTTTCAGAGTAGGGGTTCTTATTGTTTTTGTATCATGAAATTCTGTGATGAACTGGTAAAGTTGATTGACCTCTCCTCAGAAAACTGTCTTTACATGCATAAAATAAAATACATAAAATTACAAAGGAAACCAAACAATCATAAAAATACAGATATGATTTATTTTTCCCATCCAATTTCAAGGATACCCTGAAATCTATCAGTATGGGCAAAGGGCCCATGGACTCCAGGCAAAGAATAGAACCTTGAAGTCCAGTCTGTCTTCGACTCCTGACACAGACATTTTTGTCATCTGTTCAAAGGATACTGCTATGTTGAAACAAAATGCATAGACTAGACTTGTGATTTCATTGATGTGGGAAGATTGAAGAAGCTCCTTTTAGCAATTCAGGTCAGCATTCCCAGCAGTTAATATCCCAGTTTTACATGGCCATCATGTCAGAGTCAAGACTTGAAGCCAGGTCTTTTTGGTTACTTTATTAGCTCTCTATCCTCTATGTAACATGAGCCAATAACTTCCTTGGTATAAAAAAATAATAAGTTGATGTTATTTGTTCAGTTGCTAGATATCTGGAGCATATTTTTCATGGTTTGAATCAATTAATGGACTGGCCACAAAGAAAGAAATTAATCATGTAACTTGGTAATATCTAAACATGGCAAAATACTGAAAGTTAACCTTAATATTTTTTTTCTTTTAAGCAAGTTTAGACACAAAGAAAAAAAATCTTTTCATGTTTCCCTTTACCTATTCTCAATGAACTCAAAGAGCTTTAAGTAATATCTTAGTTCTCAAATTAGTCCTACACTGTAGTTCAAAAGGTAGAAACTTTCATCTCAGTGGTTCAATGATATCCTCAAGGTCACTCACAAAGAATGGTTTTTATAGAGTTCATTTTCTTTTATACATTAAGGGTTTATTTGGTTCTTATATATTCAGAACTGATTCAGCGACTCTTCCAAAGCTTTCACTTAAAGCTCTCTGCTCCATATTTTTGATATTGGAGAACGGCCCAATCTAATATACATGATTTTGTTTTATACTTATTATTCACAGCTCTTTCCCTTTGCATCTGAATCTGAAGTAATAAAAATCTTGTTATATGAGCACAATAACTTTGTGACATTAAGCCATCTGTCAAGCCTTATATGTTTTGACTCAATAATGGGCAATCAATGACTTGCCGACACAATTAACAGGAGATTTCTGCTAGGGGTAGATGGAAAACTTTTGCTTAATTGTAGTCTTTAGAGCAGTTAACACCCATTAACCTCCCAAACTGTACACATCCTCATTATTAAATGATCACTGACTGTAGGCACTTCTATCATTGCCCTCTGTTTCACAGTCATAAAATACTCATGATTCACCCAAATATTTGAGTACATGGCCTGGATGTGAAAAATAATCCATTGGGCAAATATTTGTAGAGAAGTTGCCCAAAGTATGTGTGTACATAAAGAATTAATATTCCTATGCTAGGTTGTGAAGATGTCTTTAATTTTGAATCTTGCAAACAAAACTTTTAGAAAATTACCCTCAAATGTGTTGATGCAATCTTTGACCGCCCACATCTTTGAAGTTATCAGTGGAATCTTTGGCTGGACTCGAGGAAATAATTCATTGGTCTTTCAGATTTGTGTTTTTGAGGATTTCATATGCATGTATGTATATGCATGTATGCATACTACATATATTCTACAAATGTTGAAGATAATGAAATATGAACAAGTAAGCATAATAATGAAGAAAAATGTAATGGTGTCCAGGTGAAGTCTCAAGAGCATATACATATATATATACATATATATATATATATGTATATATATATGTTTGTTTTTAAAATCAGTGTGGATTTTTTATGAACACACATCACTGGGAAGCAATGGAATTCTGAAAATTGAGATGTCTCCCACCACACCATGGAATTTCACTGCTAATATTGGTTCTTTGTGCAAATGAAGAAAGTTCATATATCTGGATATAACCAAGATGGTTAACATCAAAATAAACTTTCTTCAGAATATAAAAAGAGTGATCAGCTTTATTTCCTTTTCTGTTTTTGCTTGAATCAACTGCGTATTTCATTCCACCCCCCCTGCTCTGTGACTACAGACTCATATTTGCCCCCATTAGGGTTATTCATTCCTTCTATTGGTGTGAAGTTCAGTCCATCTGTTCATTCTCATCCTATACATTTGTGTTCATGTTTCTCCATGAATCTTTCATAGATGATCTGTCAAGTATCCTAGAAGCATTCTTCAAAATAACTATAGACAGAATTAAAAAAAAATTAGTAAATGACTGAAATTGAATTCCCACTATATTTAAAGAAAATTATCTCTGTGACTTTAATGTTTCAAAAATTATGAGGCTTAGCCTGGGTTATATACTGTGGTTTGAGTCTACTCTGATCTTGGGTAGTCAATGGTTTTTGTGTAAAAAAGAAATTGCATTTTTTTTTTTGAAAAATAAAAGGGAAAATAAGGCTAAGATCAATGAATTGGTAAGAAAATCAATCTGTTACTACAATGTTGAGGCCACAAATTTATATAGACTAAAAAAGAAGAAATGCAGAATAAAATACAACATGTGTGATGTACATTTTCAAAAAGAATAAATCTCTTTGCTATGAGTAGTGCTGTGAGACTCCCCCAACTCTTGCATTTCTGGACTTCTGTATTCTGACATTTGTATCTTAATGTGGCATTAATGGAGTTTTCAAATTTTAATTTATAGAAAATGACAGCCTAGGCAAGCAGATGTTCCACTGTTAGTGATTATGGGCTTCAATTTTTACTGCATATTACAAAGCAAAGCATCATGTCAGACTTGGGGGTCTCTTGGGCTGTGGAGAGGGAATAAAGGGGATCCTTGGGTCCCATCATGCCACTTTGCTGGTCCAACTCATCTCTGCCTTGTGGTAGAAAAATTTCCTGTACGCCTGTGAAAATTGCAGATGTTAAAACAAAATTACTCCACGGTCATCGATCATGAACACACTTAGCTCTGGCTCAACTCTAGTTACCACTGTGAGTGTCATTGTTTTGAATTCATAATGGAGAGAACCAATGAGAAAAAATTTAGGATGGCCAGGCAGCATGAATAATAAGATCATCTCTTCCCATTTGTCCTACAGAATCCAAAGTATTTCAAAAGCTAAATTCATTTTATTATTGTGATTTTGTTAGTATCTATAAACTCCTCCATTTCCCCTTCAACCCATATTTAAAAAAACATCCCAATAATCAAATAGTCCTATTCCTGGCTCTCAAGTTACTGAAAGTTGCCAGAGTGACTAATGATGCTTGAGGTACCTATGGCAACTAGCAGAATTTTTGCCCAGAGGTCATAGAAATGGAGATATTGGAACTTGGCACTGAGAGCTCTGGGAAGAAGGAAGATGCCACAGATGTGGAGCATCCATCTTGCCCATCCACTTAGAACCATAGGATAGGTCTAAGATGTTATCAAACTTAGTCCTGGAATTTGAAAACCAGGTCAATTATGGAATATCATACTTTAAGAGCATGAAGGGACCTACTAAAGTACCCAGGTGGCACTGTGGATAGTATGTTGGACCCAGACTTGACAACAACCAAATTCAAATCCAGCCTCAGACTCTTACTATCTGTGTGACCCTGGGCAAGTCATTTAACTTCTTTTGGCTTCAGTTTCCTTAAGTATAAAGTGAGATAATAATAATACCTTACTCCCAGGGTTGTTATGATGATCAAATGAGATGACAGATGTAAAGTACTTTGTAAAATGTACAGCTGTATGTAAATGTCAGCTATAATAATCATTATTACAAGTCATCAAGTGTTGACCCCTCATTTTACAGATGAAGAAACTGAAGTCTAATGAAGCTGACTTACCCACGGTCACACAAGTAGGGAAAAGAATAGTTGGGATTCGAACACAGGTCTTTTGCTTATAAATTTAGTATTCTTTCCATTAGGCCATGCTGCACCAAAGTCTCTAACTCAAAGACTTCAACTGAGACTCTAGCCCCTTGTGCTATAAGATAAAAATAAAATATTTTGAACAGCAAATTTTATTATATTGTGATGCAAACCCTGTGAAGGGTGGCGAACCCCATAGAAGGACAAGACAATGTTGGTGTATTGTAACTGTCACATCCTAATTCTTCATCTATTGAGTTGACTATCCCAGGGCCTGCTCCTCCTTTACCCAGATTGATTAAAATTTCCAATGTTTCCTTTTCCCGGGTTAAAAATGAACAAGAAAATCATTCAGGCAGAACTAAACAGTTCTAGAACAGTATAATTTTTTTAAAGAAGGGCAACTAATACAGATCCCATTATTCTTCTATAAACTTAGTTCAAATGACAGACATGGGGATGACTTATGGATGTGAATGTCTCTCTGTATGTCTACTGCAATGATGTAGTGGTCTCAGAGATAGCAAGCAATGTGGCAGTTGCCATGGCAGCAAGATGTTTTTCATTGAAGAACAGGTATAATGGGAGCATATAAATAACATATGTATAGTACATTGTCTTTGAATCAGTGACCTTTGCCCTTGGACTAGAAGAACAAGTTTTCTTTTTTTTTTTCTTCAGATTCTGGTCTATATTTGATGTTGCATATGTATTTAATCGAGGGGGCAATCAAACTGGCCTCTTTGAAGCCATGTAGGGCTTGTCTCCATAGTAAGGAAATGATGGGGGACTTCCATCTCTCCATGTGGTTAAAAGAGTTGATGGATTAGAAACAAAAAAGGGTTATATTAGACATGGTGCTAAAAATGACATTTCACACTTTCCAAGCACAAATCTCAATTAAAATTTACAGCGAAGTTATATTTTTTTTTAAAGATAATTGGGTAGAGTGACCCCTGTCTAATATCTTTGGTCTAGAAAACTAAAGCATAGGAAGGTCATCAGAGAAAATTTAAAGTCTAAAATGTTGAAGTAAATCCCAGCAATGGTCAAATTGTGTAAATACTCTTATAATCAGGACGTGTCTGGGCCTTCCACATTTCCCTGACACATAGGCACACTTCAGGGGCCTGTGGAGCTTGTCCCTTATCATGGGAGTGGGGGTAGCCCCCTTTGATTGGTTTGCCTTTGTCTTTAAAATTGGTGAGTCTCAGCTAGCCACTCTTTTTTCCACTACTCTTTACATCCATATTTCTATTCCTCTTTTTGGGCAAAGATCACAGTTCACTCAGGATGAATACCATGAACTGAACCAATAAAATTGGATTGCCTTCCTTCCCCTGCTCCCTCTTCTTCACCATAGCTTAGTAGTTTCTGTTAGTTTCTCTTCTGAACTGTTTATCTTCCTCTGTTTCAGGTGCCAGGGTGATCCTTACAGTCAGGCCAGAAGCTCTGAGAAGCTAGTATGCCTTGGACTCATGGGTGGGGGTGGAGGGTGGGGTGCTTGGAAATGTGATTATACTGCATAGGAACTGAACTAAACGTTGAACCTAATCCCCTTCCTCCCTCAGGAACTGAGGTTTAAGGAAGAGTGGGATTATACCTCACACATGTTTGGGGGAATAAATTTGTATATTTGTGATTATATATTTTGAAGTAAATAAATATTTCTGTGTAAAAACTGTTAGCTATATGGACTCAAAATACCCTACAATTGAGAAAATAACTTCCATGGGGGCTGGAGCCCTTTGCAGAGAACCTAAATATCTCTAATCTCCTTAAGGGCACTAGACAACTCCAGAAGAGGAGTGAGAAGTAACCTACTTGTCCTTCAGGTAGTGGGGGGACCAGGGGAATCAGTGTCATATCCTCTGATTGCCAGCTTACTTAAGTTGGATGAATTCAGTTCATGTAATGTAACAGAATTCTCAAATTCAGATGGTAAATTAATTTTAAGGCACACACAGTGCCAATTTCTTCCTTCCTTCCTTCTTTCCTTTCTTTCTGCTTTTTGGAGGGGGGAAGGCAAGGCAATTGGGGTTAAGTGACTTGCCAAAGGTCAAACAGCTAGTAAGTGTTAAGTGTCTGAGGCCAGATTTGAACTCATGTCCTCCTGATTCCAGGACTGGTGCTCTATTCACTGCACCACCTAACCACCCCACCAATTTCAATCCATACAAAGTGGCTGATTGAATTTTAAAAATTAAAGCACTTTGGTGAAAAAAAGAACTAGGTAAATAAAAATTACCTGAATTTATAAAGCACCTTATAAATATTATGTCATTTTTATCCTCATAAGAGAAGCCTGCAATATACTACATTTATGATCATTATTTAGCACTAGGGTCATAGTAAATGTCTAAGGCTAGATTTGAACTTAGGGCTTGCTGACTCTGAGGCCAGTTATCAAACCACTGTGACACCTAGCTTCTAACCCATCTTACTTTTTTTTTCTCAGTTGCTTAAAAATTCCCTGGGAAATAGAAGGTAAGCTATATCTACTGCCCATTTTCTTCATTGACTTAGTAGGAGCATTCCAATATGTGACTCTGTCCTGCAGGATTCCTAAGAATTAATGAATGGACAGAGAAATAAAAGAAAGGAGTAAAGAAAATTGCTTGAATTGTTAAACTGTTTACACACTCACATTTGTATGAGTTTGCAGATCTTTAAGTTTGTATCTCAAAATACTCCACAATGTATAAAAGTACACATACACACACATGCAAATACACAAATGCCTCACCCAAGCTGAGTCTTGATGCCCTCAAGTAAGTACCTCCTTACCTAGATATGAAATCTTCCTCTTTGACTTCCTTTCATTGGTTCCAGGTTTGCCTCTGGGGCCAAATGGTACAAGTCTAGTCTTTCTTCATTACAATCCATGTTCAAATACTTGAAAGTAGCTCTTATGTCTCACTTCCCTTTCCTTTTTTTCCAAACCAAATATCCTCATTGCATGCTAATTTTTCTTCCCTCCTCCTCACCGAAGCTATTTTTTGTTCATATTTTGGATGAAAATATTAAGTATGTATGACTAGGAACTGTCTTCATTTTAGGAGACATTAGAGATGAAATAGGAATAGGGATAGTATCTATGATTTCCATAGTATAGAGAAATATCAAGTGATATACCAACACTAGTAGGCTCCTTCTTGGCAACTCATAGAGAATTGCCTGGAGCACTAAGTGGTTAAATGGTTTGTCTAGTGCTGTACAGGCTGTATGAATAAGAAATAATACTTGAACTTCAGTATTCCTGGCTTTGAAACTGACTCTGTCCATCAAGCCACTCTACAATGACCTAATTCTCTGAAATACATCAAGGGTAGGGACCTGTGGAGCTCCAAACTTGGAACTCCCTCCACTGATGGACATTTATACTTCAACCATTGCTCATGAACTGAGAGAATTGCCTAGGGGAGTTGAGAAGTTAAATAACTCACACAGATTCCGCTAGTATGTATGTCAGAAGGAAGGCTTGGACTCAGGTCTTCCTGACTACCAGGCTGGTCCTTTCTGTAATATGCCACTCTGCCTCTCCTCTGACATATAAGCTAATAGAAATTATCTTGACCATTCTATAGATCTCAATAGATTTTCAAAATCAAAGTCTGGATATGGGGGAAGGGGTAGAGAATAAGCAGAAAGATCTTTCCTTATTTAGTTTCCAAATATCTATCCAAAGGTATGTCCAAACCTTCTAATCACCATCTTCCTCTCTACCTTCAGGAAAAAAGAAAGTTATCATGTATTTCAATCAGTCTAGCTCTAAATATTTGGATTTAAGTAGTTGATTAAGTTTTATCTTACATACTTGGAATTAGTGTCTTTAATTTGACATGCAAATCTATGCATAAATATGCAAAACAGGAACCAAAGCTCAACTATAGCAAATCTGGTAATATTATCATATGGAACAAAGTATTTGCTACAAAAAGAAAATAAACCATTTGTTGGTAGTATATCTATAAATTAAAAAAAAAAAAAACAGGTGTTAAAGTAACCTTCCAGGGTATTAAGTTTTTCTTGAAGTTGGGGGTGTTTAGTTTACACTACAGTAGCATAGACTTGAGAAGAATCTGGCTCACTGTATGTTAAAATTCATGAAGAAGAAATCAACACAATGAAAATAAATTATAATGATTACTTCTCTGAGAATGCAACTTTAGTATTATGTGGCATAGCTGAATCATTTCAGCATCCTGGCCATTCATTTTTACCAATAATATCCTCTTTAATTTCAAAAACAACAACAAAATCCATCCTATTCACCCATATGATTCTTGAAGAGTTAAAAAGAAATAACCGGCATGTAGTAGTAGTAGTTGTTGTTGTTGTTGTTGCAGTAGTAGCAGTAGTAGTAATAGTAATAGTAGTTGTAGTAGTAGTAGTAGCAGTAGTAGTAGTAATAGTAGTTGTAGTAGTAGTAGTAGTAGCAGTAATAGATAATTATATTGGATTTTCATTCACTCATTAATTTAGGAAGCTACTATAAGTCAAGCACTATGGTAAACACTCTAAATAGAAAAAAAACAAAACAATCTCTGTCTTCAAGGAATATAAATTTTATTGGAGCAAATAATATATAGATATATAAGCAAATACGTTCAATCAGTAGTTTGATAGAGAGGGAAAGAAAGAAAGAAAGAAAGAAAGAAAGAAAGAAAGAAAGAAAGAAAGAAAGAAAGAAAGAAAGAAAGAAAGAAAGAAAGAAAACAAAAGAAAAGAACATGCAGTGCATGGACCTTTATTTTGCTTTTTAGGCTTACTCACTCACCAAATCTGTATTCTTATTGGCAGGCCTAAGGTTTCCAGAAAGGAGTAAGCCATACTGTTACAGTTCAAACATTGTTTATGGGTCCTAAGCATGACTATAATATGAGTAGAGGTGAGACGAGGTGAGGACTGAAATATACTCCTGCTACTTACAATCATAACTTTTGAGCCCCCACCAATGTTCTTCCCATTTACACAAAATTCTTAAACATAAAACATTTACAAATAATACAGAAGCAATACAAATCAAAACATTTATTAATTAAAGACCAGAGCAGGAATAATCATAATATAATAATCCATCTGATCCACATCTTCTTACTAATGAACACAGTGTAAGGGTAAGTTGCTATATATTTACAGAAATCTAAAATAGAGACATGTGAGTGGGGAAATCATGGCATGTGGAATAACTTGAAACTATGAACAGCACTCCTTGATTATCTTGAACTTTATAGAAACAACCTACAATACATGAAATACCTTCTGTGCTAGCTTTTCTCCATTTTTTTCCTCACCAGTTAATTGTTGAACAGTCTCTCTATCCTTAAGCTGATGAAGCATAAATAAGTTCTTACAACACATATGTACTCTTAACAGGAAAGTGAACAACAACAACAAAAAAAGTTTATTAAAAAAAATTCACCATAATGCTGAAGCTTACCAAGCCTCTCATATCTACAATAGCAGAACATTTTGCTTTGTCCAATCGTTCCAAGTTTTCTTATCGTTCAAAACAACTCACAGCAAAACAGAAAAAAAAAATAAAGCTAGTTTTTCTATGTCTTTCTTCCTGGCAACTCAAAAAGAGCAGTAGAGACAACATAGGCACACTTGAAACATTTCCCTCTTTTAGGCTTTAGATGATGTTAGAAATCAGTAATCATAAATAATTTTGTATAAAGCAACAAGATTCAACTCTCTTAGCTAGCCCAAACTTTATCTATGCAATAACTAAAGCAATATCGATCTTCCCAATGAACAAAGTCTCAGAAAACCACCAGAAAGTATCATCTTTTTTCATTTTGAAGTTTTCTGTCTTCTGTCTTTGCCTTCTTGTGGCTTCTATACCCAGTTTATACTCCTTCCATCTACTCATATAACTTCTTTTTTTCAAAGCTTCTCAATAGCTTCAAACACCCCAAATCAGAACCTTTTGGCATTCAGGCATTCATCTTTCCCTTGTGAGTATAATAAGTAAATGAATGAATGAATGAATATATACCTAAATAAATCCATATTTCTGGCAAATATTAACCCAACAGTCAACCTACTATCATATTAAGTATATATAAATATGAGAATCATCTGAAGATTGAACTCAGGGGAGTTCATATTTTTTTTTTTTTTGCTTTTTTGGAGGGCAATTGGGGTTATGTAACTTGCTCAAGGTCACACAGCTAGGTTTTTGTTTGTGCTTTAAGTGTCTGAGGACAGATCCGAACTCAGGTCCTTCTGACTCCAGGGCTGATGCTCTACTCACTGCGCCACCTAACCGCTCCATGGGAGTTCATATTATTAACAAGTAAGAAAGAATAATACAAAAAGAGAAGGTGACCCTAATCAGAACCTTGGGGTACACCAAGAGTTATTGGGTATGACACAGATGAAGAAGCAGAAAATTGATACTGAGGAGTATTTGGACAGATAAGAGAAGAAATAAGAGGCAGCCGTTTCATAAAAATTGAAAGAGCAGGTAGCATCTAGAAGGAGGAGGTGAACTATCAAATCCTACAAAGAGGTCAACAAGAATCACAGTTGGGGAAAAAAAAAGACCATTAGATTTGACAATTAAGAGATCAATGGTAACTTTGGAGAGGGCAGTTTCATTTAAGTGATGAAATCAGAAGCCAGACTGCAGAGAGTCCTTATACAATCTCCCCATAGACCCAGAACAGTTATTTGATTTATTAGTCTGTCAACTATAACCTTTAAAACTCAAAACAGTCACATGAAAATGAGCTGATGGACCACAATGTTTTACAACCATCATTACCTCAGTCATTCCTCTGGCTTTAAACAAGTCCTACTTGTACATTAGCCTGAGGGGCAGGTCTCTATAAGGTCCTCAGAACAGTTTGTCTCTACTAAATATTTTATTTCTGAAACTATTTCTTCTCAAGTTGAAATTATCAGTTTTCTTCATATATGTTCTTTTTCTGCCCATTTGGTGATGATTATTGATATACAAAAGGAGTATCAGCTTATGAATAAATAGATGTATATTTACAGTATATCAATATGCATATATTTGGCCAGTCTACCAGTTTAAAGCAGCACCTTCTTTTCAACTTAAAATATTTGAGAGTTTCCTGGACCAGTGAGGGGTTGTTATATTACTTAGCTAATATATGGAAAAGACACATTTTGACTCAGGTCTTCCTGACTCTGAGACAGGGTGGACTGCTGCTGTCAGTTGAGTGGGTGGGAAGGATCAAGGAAGGCCTCATGCACTTTGCAAAGTGCCTTCAGTATATTTCCCATTTTGTTCTCAGAATGATCCCTGTGTAGGGTAGTTGGAAGAAATATAGATAGATTAGATAGATAGATTTATAGATAGATAGATAGATAGATAGATAGATAACTATAGACAGAGGGCACAGGTGAGTTGATTATGAAGGAATAATATCTAAAAAATAAAATTAAGGGTTGAGAGAGGCATGTACTTGGACAAGGAGAAAGGAAGAGGTAGAAAGGGGTAAATTGCCTCACGCAAAAGAGGCAAGCAAAAACTTTTACAATGGAGAGGAAGAGAGGGGCAGTGAGAGGGAATGAGTGATTCTCTTACTCTCATCAGATTTGGCTTAAGGAGGGAATAACATACATACTCAATTGGGTATAAAATCTATCTTACCCCAGGAGAAAGTAGATGGGGGGAGTGAAGGGGATAAGGGGAAAGAGTGATAAGAGAGGGTAAATGTGAAGAGGGGGTAATCAGAAACAAACACTGTCTCTCCCTTCTAAAATTTGATCTTGTATTTATTCTGCAAATATTTTAAGCTTACTTACATAGGGTCAAAGGAAAGAGTAGAATAAATAGGGGGGCCAGATAGGATGGAGGGAAACATGGTTAGTCTTTCACAACATGACTGTTATGGAAGTGTTTTGCATTACTACACATGTATAACCTATATCAAACTGCTCTTCTTCTCATTGAGGGTTGGGGGGGAGGGAGGAAGGGAGAGAATGTGGAAAACAAAGATTTAAAAATGAAGGTTAAGATTGTTTTTACATGTAACTGTGAAATAAGTTATACAGGCAATAGGGTATAGAAATCTATCTTGCCCTACTGGAAAATAAAAGAGGAGATGGAGGGAGGGGTGATAGAATGAAGGACAGATTAGGGAGTAGATAAGGGGTAGTCAGAATGAATTGCCATCTTGGAGTGAGGGAGGAGAGACATGGGAAGATAATTTGGAACTCAAAATTTTGTGGAAGTGAACATTGAAAACTAAAAATAAATTAATTAATAGAGAAAAAAAGAATGACCCTATGCAATAGATGCTGTTGTTATAATGATCACCATTTTATAGGTGAGGAACTTGAGGCTTCTAGAGGTTAATTGACTATTCCATGTTTGCATAGTAACAGAACTTAAAACCAATTCTCTTTTCATTTCACCTACAACACTTTCTAACACCAACAAGCAGACCTTGGGAAAGAAAGTGGAAGAATTTGCCTATCAATCTAAGAAATATAATATAGAAGTGAGATGATTTACTCATAGCCGTACATTTAATGGATTACTTCTAATCAATGGAATAAATATATGGTAATCTTAAGATATCTGCAATATATTACCATCATGACTTTCCTTTAAGAGCTAGTGCAATTATGGGAATAATCAGAAAAGGAGGTAGGCAGAAAAATGTGTAGCAAGAATGTAATAGAATAAATGAGCAGCCAGGTTATTCACATGGTATCTGTGAAATTATAAAAGACCTAAGCAATAAACTCTAGCACTGAGTATTGAATCCTCTATGGAGGGTATATGGAAAGACATACATAGGAATCAGAGAAGATATGCTATTGTAGAGGAAAACAAAATCAATAAGATCATAAATACATCCAAGTATCATAATTTTATTTGAATGGCCAGACATTTAATTGGTTACTGAAAAATTTATCCATCTCATTAAACAAAGCAAGTAAGACAGCTAAAAAAAGTAATGTCCATGATAGTAACAAAACATGTCCTCCAACCTATTGTCATTTAGAATTTCTTCTTTTCTGTCAGATGCAAGTGCTCTGGGCAAAATGGGACAATAGTCAGGAGTTGCATAAATTCCAAGACTTCTTAGATTGCTGCTATAAGGTCAGCCTCACGTGCTATCTCAGAGTATCCTAGATTTAGAGGTGAAGGCCATCAGATATAATCTTCTCATTCTCAAGAACAGGGAATTGCTCAGGCTGAGTATGTAAGTGACATTTCCAATGTTACAAAGTCAGCATGTAGTCCAGATGGGTTTGAAGCCAAGTCTCTTGATTCTGAATCCAGTTTTCTTTTCACTAAACCAACAATCCTCTCTTTAGTTTTGCTTGAAGTTACAATATGGTTTTAAGGATTATCTGAGAAGAAGGGACATTGAATCACAGATTTAGTTAAAGGAAAGACCTTAGAGATCATCTATCCTAGGCCAACCCATTCACTTTTCACATTCAATTCAATTCAATTTATTTCATCAAGCTTTAAGCCCCTGTTGAGTCGGGGCATTATATCAGGCAAGGGGGATGAAAGCAAAGGAGTCTTTGTCCTCAAGCAGCTTGTGTCTACGTGAGGAAACTAAAACCAGAGACACAAAACGATCTGCCCAGGATACCTAAGTAGAAGCACAGGCTCATAGATCTAGAGCTAGAAGAAATCTAAAAAGCCAACTATTCCAGTATTTTCCTTTTAAAGATAAGGAAACAGAGACCAAGAGAAGTTAATGGCTTCTCTAAGGTTGTACAGGTGGGATTTGAGTCTTGTTCCTCTGATCCCTTTCTAAAACCAGGATTTGACCATATACCCACTAAAGCTCCTATATGGTATCTTTCTTGAGCCCCAACCCACCTCTTATTACTACCATTCATAAAATTATCCTATTCTTATTTCAAATATACTTACATATGTGCATATTATTTCTCCCCTCAAAAAAATGCAATCTCACTTGGAGCAGAGGTTAATTTTTTTGTAATTTTTTTGTCTTTGCATCCCAAGAATCTGACACAGTGGTTGGCATTTGGAAGGGGCTTAATAAATAAATACTGATTGATTAATTGAATCAAAATCTTGGGCTTATTTTGCCTGATCTATTTGTCTCATTCCAAACATTGCTTCAAATAAATTTTCCACCAAAAGAAAAACATCAAAGAATAACTTTGAGAGAGAGGAGGGGGAAACACCATGCCTTTCCCTAAGTGGAAAAACTTTCCACCAAAGCCTAAAGCTAGTTTTGTTATTGGTCTACAGAAGGTCAGGTAATTATGGAAGGAGAAGAGGAGGAGAGGAGAGGAGGGAAGAGGAGACAAGAGGAGAGGAGAGGAGAGGAGAGGAGAGGAGAGGAGAGGAGAGGAGAGGAGAGGAGAGGAGAGGAGAGGAGAGGAGAGGAGAGGAGAGGAGAGGAGGAGAGACAAAGAGAGACAGAGACAAAGAAAGATACAGGGTGAGACAGAAGACAGAGAAACAGAGAGAGACATACAGACAGAGATGGAGAGGGAGAAAAGATAAAAACAAATAAGAAACAAGGACACACTCAATATTTCTAATCTGCTTAATGACCCACTTCCACTGCTCTAACCCAACTAGAACTCATGGTAGCAGCAGGAATGTGGTGACCCCTATAATGTCTTCATTGATCATGACCCCAAAATGATCAGGAACACTGAAAGAGGCAAGCTGACCCCAACCCAGATAGTTGTAAAATTAGCAATGGCCTAGAGAATCTTTTTGTGCCAGTTGCCAAGGGCAACATAGAACTGATGGATAATGTAATAATGCACATTAACCCACACTTTTGCTAAATAAGTTAGCAACACCATTAATATCATGAGCAGCAGGGGGCATGGAGACTGACTTAGGTAAGCAATACCCTTAGGGAAGGACCTAACCACTTAGCAGTCTTTTTTTGATATACCACAGAAGAGAGGTGCCTTTTTCTACTTCATTTGTCCTCTCCTTTATTGTAAAAAAAAAAGAAAAATTACATTTTAACCAGCTTTTTTCTTTAACAGAATCATTGCATTTTTTTAAACCTGAATGAGTCCTTATATATCACCTAGCCTAACTCCCACACTTTGCTTATGAGGGAAACAAACAATCAATTAACAAGCATCTATTTAAAACCCTATGCTAGAGGCTGTGCTAAACACAGAGGATATGCAGGGGAAAGTGAAAGATCCTTGACATCAAGAAGTTTACTGGGAAGTAAACTTACAAGAAGTACTGGGAAGAAATAAAATGTACATGTAAGGGAGAAAGTTTACTTTCTGCTTCAGTTAATAATTACAAAGAACCTACATAATTGTTAAACATAAATAAGATGTTAAGGGTTTTTCTTATAATTTCAACGTATCTGAGTAAATCATTATTCAGTTTGAGAGGAGTAAAAGACTTTTACTATCATATGGAAACAACTAACACTATGCAGAAAATATCTTGTAATTGGCCAAGAGAATCGATCAAACCCCTTGAACCTTTATATTAAAACAGCAAACCATTGAAGAGTTGAAAATGTAGACCTCAGAGTACTTTGTAGAAGTTGATTGCTTCTCCTGCACTCGGAGGATACATCTCCTCCACTACTCCCATCGGCAATGTCATTGGAACTAACGAATGAGGAGAGAGAGACAGAGACAGAGACAGTGTAACAACAATGCAATATTCACAATGCCCACAGTGACTATAAATATGCTGGTGTAGTTGTGAATCACAAAATGTAACAGGCTCTCCACATATAGGACAGAGCCAAAGCATTTATTCAAATACCAGAAAACTGAGTCCCCAAACCAGAAAGTCAAAGTCATTACAGTATCCACAAATTTGGTACACATAGTTAATGAGTGAACACCCACATTTCCAAGCCTTCAAAACAAAACAGGCTCCCTCAGGCAAAGATCCTCCTCTCCTCACTCATGGTAGCTGCTCAGCCTCCATACTGCTCACTCCCAATAGTTCTGGCTCCCAGCAGTTCTCATTCCCATCAGTTCTCAGCAGAAGTCCTTAGCAGATGTTCTGGCTGGCTCTCAGAAGATGTTCTGCCAACGGGGGCAGCTAGGTGCCACAGTGAGTAGAGTGTTGGCCCTGGAGTCAAAAGGACCTGAGTTATTATCTGACCTCAGACGCTTAATGCACACACAAATAAAAACCTTGGGCAAGTTACTTAATCCCAATTGCCCTCTGAAGAAGAAGAAGAAGAAGAAGAAGAAGAAGAAGAAGAAGAAGAAGAAGAAGAAGAAGAAGAAGAAGAAGAAGAAGAAGAAGAAGAAGAAGTAGTAGAAGTTTTGCCAACACCAGTTCTCAAAAATCTGTTCCCTGCCCCATCCTTTTCTGCCATATCAGCATTCATCACACTCTGGGATTCACAAGTTCTGGGTCTCAATACTTGACACAATTATGAACTTGAAACCAAGTGGCAAACACCTGCTAGCTTGCCAATACAAGGGGCATGGAAGATCTTCTAATCCCATTTCCATTACAGAGAGAGACAGAGAGACAGAGAGTCATGCAAAGAGACAGTCATGCAATGGGAGAGAAAATTTCAGGAAACATGATCATGCATGGAAGAGAGAAATATTAGCTTTAGACTTCATAAAGGAGCACATGCTGGTAGCCCAGATGAATAACCTTCCTATAAAGGAGCTGTACCCAAGGAGATCAGGGTAAGAACTATTAGTATTGATTTTACATGAGAACAAAGGAAATTATTCTGGGGATGGATCTAAGTTCTCTCAACGGACCCCTCCAAACACCTTTAAAATAATACCTCAAATCTAATTTTTGAGTCAAAAAAGGTCAGAGTGAGATATTCTTCCAACCCAAGTCAACATGTGAGGTCAGAAAGAAAGATTTGTGACATGGGGGACAAGGCTGGCCCAGAATATGTCTGAATGAAACATCGATGGTGGGGCTAGGGGGTGGAAATGAAAGCAGTAGGAATGAGGGGCTCTTCCTGGGTAAGATTAGAGTGAAGACCAAAAGAGCAGTGACCACGTCTCATCCCAGTTAACACCACCTTGGAAGCACTGATAACCTGCAAATCCCCAATACTAGCTCACAGCCTCACAAAAAAAGTCTGAAGCTTGAGAAAGAACCCTTTAATGGCACATTCACAAACACTGACCATGTATTAGGGCATAAAACCCTCACAACCAAATGTAGAAAAAAATAGAAATATTAAATGCACTCTTTTCAGATCATAATGCAATAAAAATTACATTCAGTAAAGGGCTATGGAAGCATAGATTAAAAGCTAATTGGAAACTAAATAATTGAATTCTAAAGAATGAGTGGGTCAAAGAACAAATTATAGAAACAATCAATAATTTCATTAAAGAGAATGACAACAATGAAACAATATTCCAAAATTTGTGAGATGTAGCCAAAACAGTACTTAGAGGGAAATACATATTTCTAAATGTTTACATCAATAAAAGAGAGAAAGAACAAAATCAATGAATTGGGCATGCAACTAAAAATTCTAAAAAATGAATGTATTAAAAATCCCCAGTTAAACTTCAAAATGGAAATCCTGAAAATCAAAAGAAAGATTAATAAAATTGGAAGAAAATACAAAACTAATAAATAAAACTAGGAGTCTGTTCTATGATAAAAAACAAAATAGATAAATCTTTTGCAAAATTCAATTTAAAAATAAAAACAAATAGCTAGTATAAAAATGAAAAGGGTGAATACGCCACCATTAAAGAGGAAATTAATTATTAGGAATTATTATGCTCAATTGTATGCCAGTAAATTGACAGCCTTATTAAACTTGATGAATATTTACCAAATATGTATGTGCATGTTTGTACACATATGTGTGTGCATATATATATATATATGTATATATGTGTAGATACACACACATATACACACACACACACACACACACACACACACATATATATATATATATATATATATATATATATATATATAAACTTCCCACAGTAAGAGAAGAAATAGAATACTTAAATAAATGTATCTTTGAAAAAGAAATTGAAGAAGCCATCTTTTTCAAAGATATATTTATTTAAGTATTCTATTTCTTCTCTTCAAGACCAAATGGATCCACAAGTGAATTCTATCAAACATTTAAGTAAAAAATAACCCCAATACTATTTAAACTATGTGAAAATAGGCAAAGGTGGGGTCTTACCAAATTCTTATTTTGAAACAAATATAATTTAGATACCTAAAACAGAGCAAAAACAAAGAAAACTATAGCCCAATTTCTTAAATGAATATCAATGAAAACATTTTTTAAATAAAATGCTAGTAAGTAAATTACAGCAATTTATCACAAGGATCATTCGCTATGACCAGGTAGGATTCATACAAAGAATTCAGGGCTTGTTCAAAATTAGCAAAATCATCAGTATAATTAATCAATTCAATAACAAAAACAATAAAAAGTCTATAATATCAATTTTTGCAGAAAAAAACATTTGACAAAATGTAGCACCTTTTCATATTTAAAAAAGACACTAAAATACAAATTTATGGAGCTTTTCTTAAAATGATAAGTAGTATCTATATAAAACCAAAAGAAAGCATTATATATAACAGGGAGAAACTTGAAGCTTTCTCAGTAAGTTAAGGAATGAAGCAAGGAGATCCATTATCATCACTTTTATTCAATGTTGTGCTCGAAATGCTTGCTATAGCAATGAGAAGAAGAAGAAATTGAAATTGAAAGAATAAAAATAGTTAATAAGGAAGGCAAACTATCACTCTTTGCAGATCACAGATGAACCCTAGAGAAAAAACTAAAATGAGGTGAAGTAATTAACAATTTCACCAAGGTTTCAGTATATAAAATAAACCCACATAAATTATTACCATTTCTATATCCTATCAACAAAACTCAGTAGCAAGAGATAGAAAGAGAAATTCCATTTAAAATAATGGCAGACAATATAAAATTCTTGTGACTCTATCTTGGAAGAAAAACCTAGGAACTAAAGAAACATAATAAAACTAAATAAACAATAAACACTTTTCACACAAATAAAGACAGCTCTAAACAACTGGGGAAATATTATTTGTTCATGGGTGGGTTAAGCCAATATTTAAAAAGTGAAAATTTCAGCTAAGATGATTTACTTATTCAGTCCCATACCAACCAAACTACCAAAGAATCATTTCATAGAGCTAGGAAAAAATAATAACAAATTCATCTGGAAGAACAAGAGGTCAAGAATATCAAAGGAACCAATGGGGAAAAAAATAGAGAAAGCAGCCTCAAAATTCCAGATTTCAAACTATATTTTAAAAATTATAATCATCAAAACAATCTAATATTGGCTAAGAAACAGAGTGATGGTTGAGGTAATAGATTATGTACACAATACATAACCTAAATGATCATTGTAAAGTAATGTTTAATAAGCCAAAAGATCCAAGCTTTAGGTGTAAAAGCTCCATCATTGATAAAACTGGAAAGCAATTTGGTAGAACCTAAGGACAAAGCAACATCTCACACCATATACCAAAATTAGATAAAAATGAATAAGCAGTTTAAAGTATAATAACATAAGTAAGTTAGGAGAATATGGGAAAATGTTCCTGTCAGATCTATGGATAAGGTAAGAATTTATGATCACATAAGAGATTGAGAGGATCATGGGAAGCAAAATGGACAATTTTGATTATATCAAATTAAAAAACCTTTGCACAAACAAAACTAATATAGTCAAAATTAGAAAGAAATCAAACTGAAAATAATCACATTGTTTTTTTTTTTGATAAAGGCTTCATTTCTCTAATTTATAAGACATTAAGCCAAATTTATAAAAAAAAAAATAAGAGCAATTCTTCAAATGGAAAATGGCCAAAGTATATAAACAGGTGGTTTGCAGAAGGAGAAATCAAAGCTATCAATAGTCACATAAAAGTGCTCTAAAACACTACTGATTTTTTAAAAATGCAAATTAAAACAACTCTAAGATACCAACTCAAACCTTTAAGAATGGCTAACATGACAGAAAAGGAAAATGATTAATGCTGGAGGGAACGTAGATAAATTGGGATGCTAATGTACTGTTAGTGGAATTGTGAATTGATCTAACCATTCTGGAGAGCAATTTGCAACTAAATCCAAATGGCAATAAAACTATACGTACTTTTTGACCAGAATTACCACTACTGAGTCTATATCCCAAAGAAATTAAAGAAAATAGGAAAGGGACACACGTACGAAAAATATTTGTAGCAGCTCTTTTTGTGGTGGCAAAAAATTGGAAATCAAAGGGGTTTCCCATGAATTGGGGAATGGATGAAGAAGTTGTGATATATAATTATGATGGAATGCTACTGTGTTATAAGGAATGACAAGTAGGGTGGTTCTAGAAAAACCTTGGAAGACTTTTCTGAACTCATGCAAAGCAAAGCAAGGAAGACCAAGAAGATTCGGTACACACTAACAGCAATACCGTAAGGACAATCAACTATGAAAGACTTCACTATAATGATCAAGCCAATGATCCTAGACAATTACAAAGGACCCTTGATGAAAAATAGTATCTCCCTCCAGAGAGAAAACTGAATACATATTGAAACAAACATTTTCTTTTACTTTCTTTACTTTTATTGTTTTATTTTGAAATGTGGTTAATAAGGGATTTTTTTTTCATGACTTCATATGTATAATCAAAATCAAAGGGTCAAAGGAGATAGAAAATATAGAACACAAAATTTTAAAATTGTCAATTTTTTTTACGTAAGTGGAAAATGTTTAATAAAAGTAATGAAAATAATTTTTAAATATTTTTTTAATTTTAATTTTATTTTATTGCTCTTTGGAGGGCAGTTGGGGTTAAGTGACTTGCCCAAAGTCACATGGCTAGTAATTGTGTCAAGTATCTGAGGTCAAATTTGAACTTAGGTCCTCCTGACTCCACGGCTGGTGCTCTCTTCACCACCTAGCCACCCAAAAATAATTTTTAAAAGTAAAATATCAGTTCCTAGGCAATGTGTATTTGGGGGAAGAATTTTAGATTTTGCATAAGAAGATCTGGGTTTGAATAAGATATCAGTCATTTAGTAGAAATAAGATATTCACAAGTCACTTTACATGTTCTATTCCTCCATTTCCTCACCTACAAAATTATTGCATTCTGTTAAGTAATCTTTGAAGTCCATTTCCAGATCTAAATCTCTGATCTTAGAGAAGAAATAACAAAATAAAAAAAAAAAGAAAATTTCCTGTCTTATCTAAGCTATGCTGACAGTTAATTAGTCTTAACCAAGTAAGGTTAGGTAACCTAAGGACTGAACCCCAAATTATAATTACTTGGTTTTGTCTACACAGTTTCAGCTTAGGTGAGCACCATTAACTATCCCTGGAGTATAACAACATCAGACTTCTGTCTTTTAATGACTCAGAGACAAGCTATTTATAGCACAACACTGTCACTGATATCTGCATGACCTGGAGAAAAGCCTTGGAGCCGTAAGTCATTCTACTAATTAAATGAAAAAAAAAATGTTTGCAAATGCTTACATGTAACTGTTACTGAAAGGAAAACTGCTTTTCTGTCTTGGTTAGCCTTTCCTGTAATAGTTTGGGCCTAGCTAGTCATTCTAGGTCACTGAATACAATGCCCAAAGTGAGGGGGGCACTAATGCTCTTCATGTGTAAAGTCGAGGAGGCCTTGCTTTTAAGTCTATACATTATTAATCATTAGATGACAGTTCTGACATCGTATTGAGAATTCTGTGACCATTGTGTAAGGATTTTGTGTTGAAAGGACTGCTCCAAGTTCATGTGGGTCAGCAGGGCCTAAGGAAGCACTAGACAGAGGCTGCTTTCCCCATTTCTCTCCTCACCACCACCACCATGGGGAAAGGGAAAGAACACACAAGGACTGCTGGGCTAAAAGCGAAACATGGGTGCCCTACTTTTGGGGATGAGTTTGGAGTCACCAATTCCATTCCATCTGTTAAGATGAAGGACTACTAGGTTTTACCATCTTCTCAGCTGGAGATTCTCACATGCTACTTTGACCCACTGAGGTACATTAAGCATCCCTAGGAATTTTCACTCACCCCACAGCTTTACCAGTAGGACTTCCTGACCTTTCCATCTACCCTGGAGCCAAACCCTTTTATAAATCTTATTTCCCTCCCCCCACCCTTAGTATGGGTGTGAACACCTTGACTTCAGGAACAGCCTCTTTTTTTACTATTTGTCTCCCTACTGTTTAATGTTTAGCATGTGGTAATTGCTTAATAAATTATTTTTAATCCCTTCCTTCTTTTTAAAAAAATATTTTATTTTGTTTTTAATTTATGGAATAAAACAAACATTTGCATAGCATAGCACAATAGAAAAGATTATTATACATGAAATTGCAAATCTATTAGCTTAGCTTGCTATTCCTTTCAAGTGTACACAAAATTATCAACTTTTTGCTTTTATTTCTTTCCCTTCTCCCCAGAGATGGGTACCATTACAAAAAATATGTGTGTGTTTATAACACACACTGATACACACATATATGCACATAATACACACACACACACACACACACACACATATACTCCTTTAAGAGAAATCTATTTTCTCACTTCTATTGCCCAATACCATTAAGAAAAAAAAAAATCCTCTAAATAAGATACATAATGAGGCAAATACACACAAACATACACATACATACAAACATACATATGGCTGCAACACCTTCACTTTGTAAATGAGGAATCTGAAACCCAAAGAGAAGAAATACATGTTGACATCACACAGACAATCAGAATGGATTTGAACCCAGATCCACCAACTGTGAATCCAGCATTCTTTCCACTGAACCACATTATCTCCCAAGCAACAACTCCCTTAAGAGCCCTGGGTCCCTAGGCTGAGGATGACTTGCCCTCTAATGGGATTTTTAAATTCTTCTGCCAGTGGGCTCAAGCCCAAAGCACTGTTCAAGTGAACGTGATTAATTGGGGCTTCAACCACATCTGTTTTACAACATCTGCAACCTCACCCCTGGGTGTGACTCACTGAGGGTGGGTCATTGGTATACAAAGTTGGAATAGTTTCAGTCACAGGTTTGGTCATCAGTGGAAATTACTCTGCATTCTTTCCTAGTACATATAGTCATTATACCTACATCATTTTGGCAAGCTTGAGAGACACACCGATGTTTGCTATGAAAAATGTTGGGATCTAGGGGGCCAGTTCCCATTTTATATGCTGAAAAAGTCACATACTTACATAGCTTGAGGCTACAGGGTTTGGGAGGATGGAATCACTTTTGGCTGCCTTTCTCCTCCCACCCTGCCCTAATCTCCACCCTTGTAGCATATAGAATAAAGAGAAATATTTCTCAAAATAATCTGGGTGGCAGGAGTAGAGAAGACCACATGAAATAATGAATAATAACAACAATAGCAACCATGATAACCATCGCTGTCATTTATGTAGTATTTTAAGGTTCATATGACACTTTGGGGCATATGGGGTGTTCAGGGAGGACCAGCTTTTCTGGTGTGAGGGCTGCTGACTATTTCTCAGGGCTGCTCTTGCTCTGCCACCTTTGGTGTTTATCTGCCACCTAATTCTCACCTGTGATTTCAAAAAGGTATAACATGTGCTACAACCATACTCAAATAAAACCTCAGCAGATGGGCTAACCCAGGTTGAGCGTAACCTATGAGTCTCAAAACCATTGGTGAGGTTGAGGGGAGTCTACGCTGGCAGAATGGATAGATGAGAATAATGTCTGCCAATAGCTATGTAGGTGGCTGAAGGGGGTTTGATTTTCCTGAGGGGGTTTGTCTCAGTTTCTTTTCTTGCAAATTTTTTTTTAATTTATTGACATAGTTCTTTTGTCTATAATACCTCATTTGTCAGCTTTGATCATGGAGTCCCTAAGTGCAAACTCCAAACCTGGTTCTTTTTTTTTGGACGGGGAAGGCAGGGTAATTGGAGTTAAATGACTTGCTCAAGGTCACACAGCTAGTAAGTGTTAAGTGCCTGAGGCGATTTGAACTCAGGTCCTCCTGACTCCAGGGCCAGTGCTCCATTTACTGCACCACCCAGCTGCTCCTCAAACTTGCTTCTAAATTCCAATCCTTGTTCTTCTCTACTTGTTGCACTGTTCTTCTCCCTAATTCTGTCTACGTGTTCTTTTTCTTTTCTCAAACCACAAGACAAGAATTAGAGGGGTAAGTATGACTGGTTGGGACATTTTTGCATTATCTGATGGGCCACTATAGTTGGTTATATCTTTCACCAACCTGCTCTTCTAGGCTCCATTCACCTTCCTCTGATTTTCATTTATTGCTAATTTATCCCTTAGATACTGGTCACAAGGGAGTCCCCTAGACTCTGGAAACCCCACAAAATCTCTACGATTGTCCCTCTTCTCCATTTCTTCCACATCTTCCATGGGCTACATTTACTTTTCTACAATCTTAGTAATAAGAAAACTTTGCAAATCAGAAAGAGCTGTGTTCTAGTCCTGCATCTTACAGATCTTGCCTCTATGAACCGTTGCAAGTCATTGAACTTTTTAGTACCCAGACAGTTGTCTGAACCTATAAATTACAGAATAGTTGTAGATCTACATTGGTAGATCTTTAACCTTATGGGTTAAATCACAGATGTGGTTAAAAAATAATAATTATAATAACAGTCCTGCAATTTTGGGATGTAACTTCCTCCATAGTCTTCTTCCCTATTTTCCAGACTCCTCCACAGTATTCTTTCCTTCCTGCCAAGCCTTAGGAATGGTCTGCTTTGGGGCGTTCCCATGTGCGGAGATGAGTAATGGATGGAGATTCAGTGCTTAAAGCTACACAAGGTCACCCTGGGCATCTTGGCCACAGATTGTAGTGATAGGGATTGGAAAGATTGGCATCAGGAGAGGAAATTCTGGGAGCAATAGACTGGCAAATAAGATCAAAGATATAGAGCTTGAAAATATGTAAAAAGGGGCCAGTTAGGTGGCACAGTAGACAGAGAAGGTAGGTAGTACAGTGGATAGAGAACCAGCCCTAGAGTGAAAAGGACTTGAGTTCAAATGCAGCCTTAGATGCCTATTAGCTATGTGATCAGGAGCAAGTCACTTAACCCCAATTGTGTCCAAAAAAACCCCTAAAATCTATCTACTCCAACTCTCTCATTTTGTGGATGAGGGAACTGAGATTTCATAGAGGTGAAGTGACTTTTCTATGGCTATGTAATTTCTAAGTGAGATTTAAACCATGATTTAAACCCAGACCTTTTGAGTCCAAACCCAGTGCTCTGTCCTCTGCACCCAACTCTTTTCAGGTCATTCTTTCGGAATTAACCATAATTCAGTTGTGTTTGATAAATAATTATTAAACATCTAGTACATTAGGATGCCATGTTAACTGCTACTGTAGAGGGTGTGAACACATAAATAAGACATTGCCCTTATATTCAAAGATTTTAAAATCTTGGGGAGAAAGTTAAGATCTTAAATTATAATTATTTATACATACGCCATGTTTCAATCAATCAGTGAGTCAAACAGCAAGCAATTATCAAATACCTACCATCAGGTGCCAGGCCTAGATTCAAATGTAAGTTCTTTGAGATGATAGAATCTGCCTTATTCTTTGCTGTATCCTAATACTACTTAATCCTATGAGACAATAGGAGGAGCTTAACAGGTATGGGTTAAGTCATTGGCAAAGTCTTTGGACATTGATTTTGTAGGTGAGGAGCATCTAAAGAATGCAACAAAGTGGGGCAGCTAGGTGGTGGAGTGAATAGAGCACTGGCCCTAGAGTCAGGAGGACCTGAGTTCAAATCCAGCCTCAGACACTTAACACAAAACTAGCGTGTGACCTTGGGCAAGTCACTTAACCCCAATTGCCCTCCAAAAAGCAAAAAAAAAAAAAAAGAATGGAACACAGAGTGGCACAGTGGAAAGACTACCATATTTAGAAAGAGAGAAGTTAGGTCCAAATCCCAGCTTGCCCTACTAAAGACTTGTATGACCTTTATCATTTCACTTCCCTGGGTCTCAGTTTCCTCACCTGTAAAATAAGGTGGCTGGACTAATGACCTCTAAAGTGACTCTCAGCCCTGAATCTATCACCCTATGGCTAAAGAATCCCTGAGATCCCTATAACATATAAATCTATGATTCTAAGTTTAACAAAAATAAAACATTCCACATGTACACAAAACATCATTCATCTGTGGAGATAACCTTAAGTGCTTATATTTTCCTGTAGAACTGCCATTTTGGCAGTGGGGTAGGGAAAAGGAGTTTTCCTCCCATTCTCTCTTGCGCATCACCTGTCAGTACTTTTCTCTTGACTTGCCTACTATAATCCCTCAGTGTTCTCTTCCCCCAAGTATTTGGATCCAGATCCAAGATCAGCCAAATACCAGAGGGAAATGCTTGAATTTTGAAAAATCATTCCTTTATCCTTTTCTCTCATTTCTATACTCTGCTGCTCCCCCAAACCCCTGCTTTCTTTCCTCCCTCATGAGAATGGTGATTCAGGCATCCTTCTCAACGGATGGCAATCCTCCAGAAAGGAATGCTGAATTAAAAAGGCCAGTTACTCACCTACCTCTTAATGAAGCAGCTGGCTTAAGAAACTTTAGGTTTAAATGATCTGCCCCAATAATATTATTCAGTCTTAACTGAGGCAGTGCCCCCATACTCTCTATGTAATTGGCTGCGACAGAAAGGCTGGGGAGCCCACATTAACCCACTGATTAGGGACATTATTGGTACAGAAGGGGCAGTTCTTTTAGGCAAGTCAGTCTCGGTGCTCTAAAAAGTACTAAGATTTAAATTTATAAAAATGAGTGTTAAATTAACTTACAATGGAGCTCAAATTAATGCAAAGAGATGCAGTGGCCCCACTGACTTGATAGATGGGCTCATTATGATCTTCTGTAGATCAAAAAGATTTCAATGATGTGACAAAATTTCCCGGGTACCCATTTATTCTCTTTCAGTGAGTTCTAATAGTGCTGTGATAAAGGTTTTCTTTTTTATTTCAGCTGAGTTTTTGCATTTGTTACAAGTTTCATACTCCTATGCAAGGCCAGACTATCATTGTCCCCTGATACCTGTCCCCTGTACCTGTCAGTGAATTTCCCAAATCCTGCTCAGGGAACACTTTCACAAGTATTCTATCTTTTGGTGTATGCTGCTCCATAATCGCCCATCTTGGCACCCAAAACTAACACTAACCAACAGGCCAACACACCCAAATCAATCCAATTTTACACACAAATTCAGGTGAGTGGAGAATGGTGACAATGGTAGGGAACCTTTGAGAGAAACCTTGGACTTCATTCCAAAAGGCTCGCATGGTGGCAGTGACTATAGGACATCAGCTTCAGGGAAGAGGCAGAAAACTTAGCATACTTATGAGAAAGTTTGGTTGTTGGAATACTGTGCCTAGATTCTGTATGACCTCGATTCAAATTTTGTTTCAGTCATGTACTAGCTATATGATTGGGATCAAGGCACTTAAACTCTCTCAACCTTAATTATCTAATTTGAAAATGGAGGCAACAGTTTTTAATAACACCCAGGATTATTTTGAGGATCAAATGAGATAACATATAAAATGCTTTGTAAACATTAAAGAAACATACAAATGCTAGCTGGTAGTTGTAGTAGTAGTAGTAGTAGTAGTAGTAGTGTGTGTGTTATAGAAGTAATAATTATAGTAGTAGTAGTTTAGTTATAGAAGTAATAGTTATAGTAGTAGTAGTAGTAGTAGTAGTAGTAGTGGTAGTAGTAGTGGTAGTAATAGTAGTAGTAGTTATAGTTACAGAAGTAATAATTTTAATAGTCGTAGTCCATCATGACTTGTACTAAGGAAGTTGCCACAATGGTAGAGTGAAAGTCAAAGACTAACAAGTTGTTACACTGGGTTCTGGTGCTTTTGTCTGATACCTTCTAATTTCAACTAATTATTCCCACAACTAATTCCTAATCTCAGTTGTTTCCATGTGCTGGAGTACTGGTACTTTTAGTACCCTCTAAAGTTTGGCACCCAAGGAAAAAGTGTCAGTGACCCTGACCTAGTTTGGTCTCTTTTCTATAATCCTGATGTCCAGTTCTCACAGTTTCAGTTTTCATAGGCTTTCAGGTCCTGAATAAGGTAAGGATAGAACATCTACTCTAGTCAGCATCCTGGGAATTAAAATCTATCCCTAAGTGACATAGTCAGGAGGAGCCTCAGTAGAAGACAGGAAACCTCTAAGTGTTTCTGGCATAAATTATGCTTCACACTCATACTCTTCACCTTAAATGAATCAGGAACTACAGGTGGCCTTGAAAGTGACTCATCATTTCTGTAGCCCACTGGATCAATGGAATTGGACAAAAATTTCTATGAACCAGCTTGAGTCTACTGAGGACCATTTTAATCTGAGAAAACATTTTACTTAACTTCTAATTCCCCAGTCAATGAACAAATAAATTAATCTTTCATCAATTATTTTTCTTCTATAAAATTAAGGATTTGGAATAAATGATCTCTAAATGATCCACCAGTTATAACATCATCTAATTTTTAAGTATTTGTTTACTATCTCCTAAAGAAGGAGTGAGATGTAATGAATAGAGAGCTTGCCTCAGAGCAAGGAAGAAATTGGACTCTGCAGTCCTCAGTATATAATTTGACCTCTTAGTACCCTAGACAGCTAAGACTGAATTGAAGAGAAAATGTTGAAATTATATATGTGAATGGGATTTCCTCACCTGGAAATTCTCTGTACCAGTCAAATCACAGGCCCTGTCTCTATCCCTAGGGGCACAACACTCTGCTAGGCACTCTAAGGGATGAGGAAGACATTGAAAATATGGTCCTTTGCCTTAGAAATCTGGATTTTTTAAATTTAAATAATTTGTTCCAAAGTCACTTAGCTAATAATTTCCAGATGCAAAACTGAAAGTCAGGTGGTGTGTGTATGTGTATGTGTGTACATGTGTGTGTGCATGTGTGTGTGTGTGTGTGTGGTCTGTGTGTTTGAAATGTGTGTGAAGCATGGCTTACACATATTTCTCATTGAATCTCTTTGGGAGTTGGCAGCCTAGTTAGGAACATAATAGCAATACTGATGAAGTGATTAAGGCACTCTTGAATACTAAACTATATTGGGATACCATTCTGAGGGATAATAATGTGTTTGGGTATTCTCTATATAAGGTTTATGCTCATTGATGGAATTATATCAATGAAGAATTCTGAGATTTAAAAGTCTCCATATTTCCCAAATTGTATGCAGTAAGATTTAGAGAAAATTGTCAACATGGTATAGAATAATCTAGAAAGTATTCACAAAAGTGGGATTATGAGAAGGACCCTAAATTAGGGATGTAAGTAAAGTGATTCTTGAATCACAATCTTCAAGAACTGTGGGTTTCTTTAAGTGTTGGTTAGCCCTTTTGGCTGAAAAATTCAATAGCCTGAGCCAAACCTAATGAAGATCCCCTCTGAATTTACCTAAATTGCTTCCCAGATTAATCAATAAATAATGTGTCAGGCACTGGTTGCTGGGGATACAAAGGCAAAAGACAGTCCCTCTCCTCAAGGAGTTTCTAATGCATTGAGATACATCTATCATGGCTCTTGTGCTTACATGCATGAATGAATAAATGAACAAAAGATAGCATGGTATAGTTGCTAAAGTGTTATACTAGAATTAAGGAAGATCTAGATTTGAATCTTGCTTCTGACACTAGCTGTATAACCATGCACAAGGCACTTAAAATCTCTGATTTATGGCTTTCTCATCTATAAGGATGCTGAAGCAATTGACTTCTGAGATCCCTTTCCAGCTTGAAACCTATGATTCTATGAAAAAACAAAGGAATGGGAAAAAATACCTATTAAATACCTACTATGTGCTAAGTGCTAGGGATACAAAAGCATGAAAGTCTTTGTTGTGAAGGAGCTTGTATCCTAATAGAAGACAACATTGTATAGGTGAGTGGCCATCAAGAAGAGGTGTTTGGTTTGGCAAGCCATGGAGATGGTGAGTGGGACACTAGGGAAGTTGATTGACATGTTCCTTCCAGCAGCATTGGTCACATGATGGAGGTGAGTTGGGGCAGGGAGTTGGGTGGGGAGGTTGCATATAATGCGTGTGCTGGCAGGCATATTATATAAGAAGATGACTGAGGCAGACTGTGAAGCATTCCCAAGTAGTGTACTATGTGATGTGCTTATCAATTAGGACAGCTTTTGTAGCTGGAAAGAACTTGTCAAAGTTACCTTTATGCTGACATGGCCATTAAGAAGCTAGTATTATTTTCTTTCTGAGGAATCTGATAAAAAATTAGTAGAATACATATAACATGACTACTGGATAACCACTTGTCCCATAGAAAATGTGTATCAATGGGTGGCTAGGTGGCACAGTGAGTAGAGCACAGGCCCTGGAATCAGGAGGACCTGGGTTTGGATCTGGCCTCAGACACTTTGACACAAACACCCAAACTAGCCATCTGACCTTGGGCAAGCCACTTAACCCCAATTGCCCTATCCCCCCTCCAAAAAGAAAAAGAAAAGAAAGTCAACTAAAAAAAAAAAGAAGAGGTGTGTCAAGTGAATGAGCAATGAACAAGTAGCTATTATGAGCTAAGACTGGGCTAAGTGCTTTACTGATATGATCTGTCCCATGTTTTCCCACCTAACCTAGCCCAGTCTAACATGCTCACACTGTATACTTCTGCTGAGATGACAGAACTCTTGAATCTATCTGATGGTTCTGAAAATTGAAAGATGGAAGCTGCTTGAGGGTAAGGCCCATTTGATTTATGTCTTTGTATCCCAAGTACCTAATACAATGCTTGGTACTTAGTAGGCAATTCATAATCATTTGTTGTGGCATTTAAAATGGTTTGAGAGATATAATTTCTGAGTAATTTAATCATTTTATTAATAATGTCAGCATTTTAATAAAAGGATGGTCCTATGGCCATCTCTTTCAGACCAAAGACAATCATGATGGCAGCTCCTAGGTCATATGCTCTTTTGGAAAAGGCCTGTTCCCCAGGGTGGCAATCAACTCTGATTGGTTAACAAATAATAACAGAATGACTATTAAAATGAAGGGCTGGACCTGAGCTCAGATTATTTCATTTACTTCTTAAATTACCCCTCATCCTTGGGCAATATATTCAAAGAATTTATCCCCACCCAAACCTGAATGAAACACAAAGTTGCCTACCTGTGTGGGGTCTGGCTAGAGGAGAAGCTTAACTCAGCCTTCAGAGACTGAGGTCTTGAAATGAGGATTTTAGAAAAAGGTGGAAATCTGAATCTCTCCACATATTGCTTATTGATAATCATTTCTCCCATTGTTGATTGATTGGTAAAGTTGTGTCACTATATTCTGAGATTCAAAAGTTTACAAATTCCCCAAAAGTCCTCTAGTCCTCTAGTCCTACAATGGGGTCTATGATACCTCCAGTCTGGGTAATGCCTCTGGGAAGACTGATCGATCACATTCCATTCATGGCTGTTCAACTTAGTACCTCTTGTTCTCCCATTAATTTCTCACAAGGGCATCCACCCCTGGTGCTAGAGACTTGTCTTATGTTCTCTTTATATTATATGTACACCAATGGGTTGTATTGGTTATTCATAGATATCACTCATATTATATGACCAGCCCATACGCACACACACACACACACACACACACACACACACACACACACACACATATCTATATATAGATATATATCTATATATCTATATCTATATCTATCTATCTATCTATATATATATATATATTTTCCCTTTATATGTTTCTCTTAGAATATCCCCTGTGTCAGGTCTCCTGTCAAATTCCTCAGCTGTAATAAACTTCTGCCAGCTCATGTCCATCATTTGTCTCATCCTGCTATTTAGATGACATAGTTTTAAATCTATAGAGATGGTAAAATTAAATGACTCATAGCCATATAACATGATGGGAACAATGCCCGGTATGAAAAAGATGGGCCTTTGTACCAGGAAGAAGCTTGGAGTCATTAAAAGAATTAGGTAATTTCCCAAAGGCAAGCTAGCCTACTATCTTCCTGAATAGCTATTATCGAGGCAGCTAGGTGGCATGGTGCATTGAGTACTGAGCCTGCAACCAGGAAGCCAAGAACTCAAGTTTGGCCTCAGACACCTACTAGTTTTATGGCCTTGGGCAAGTCACTTAAACTCAGTTAGCTTTCCTTTCCTCAGGGATAAAAGGGGGATAATGATTGCAAGTACCTCCCAGGATTGTTGTGAAGATTAAATTGCTTAACAAGTGTAAATCACTTAGCCTAATTTGAAGTGCTACCAAAATGCTAGCTAGTTTTTACTCCATAAAACCCTATCTTTGCCAAATAAAATGTGTTAATCATATGCATATATATTTATGTACTATATAAACAAACAGGTGTATATGTGTGCATGTATACATATGCATATATATTGGAATGGTGAAATCATATAACTTCATAGTGCTAGAGGGAATCTTACAGGTTTTGTAGTTTTACTCCATTTACAAGCATGGAAACTGAGGCTCAGATTAGTCCCAAGTTATAGTATGTGCTAAATGACCAGAGAAATGTGTTAAAGACCTAGACAATATCAGCTTAGGAAAAAAACTGAATGAATTTTTTTCCTCGGAAAATTTACAATACAAACCAAGAAGATGATCATTGAAAATGTTTGCAGCTACCATCTAATCAGCTTTAAAACTGAGCAATGAGCAGAATAAATTTGAAAAAGTACATTTACTTGGTTCTGGTTATCTTACCAATTGCAGTTAACATATATCTTAATTAAGATCTCACACTTAGTTTCTAGATGTTGTTTTTAGTTATATGAGCAACAATAATGATTTAATAAATATCTATGTGTGATTTGCATGCTAATTGATTTGAGGACTGTGGAGGTAGATGTAATTTCTACTGAAGAAGTAAATCAAAATTGGGCAAAAGAAAAATTATTGAGGCCATGGCAAAGTGAAGAGATTGCAGGATATGGGGTTACCAGTTTTTTTGCATGTTTTTTGTCACTAGCTTTTTTCACTAGTTCAGTAACTGTTTAACACATTTAGCACCCATATTCAACTTTTAATTGTAACCACAAACTTGGCTGCCACCATTAATGCCACTTTGCTGACTTGATTGACTTAAAGACTTACATGATGTTAAAACTTTATGTGTGTGTGGAATGGGGAGAGGAAGGAGCAGAGTTTTGAAGGCTTATTGACCTTTTGATTCTTTCTCCCCTACCCCTGTTCTCTACCAGTCAGAAACCAATAATTGACAAGAGTCTAGGCCTTAAGGGAGAGAATTATTCTTTATCTTGGGAATTTTTTTTTTCAAATCCATCCCACTCTCCCCACATTGGTCATGATAGCTTGCAATGGAAGTAGTTGACCAGTGGAAGAAACTATATCCAACAGGGAGCAGAAAGACAATATTCTTTAGATAGACTCAGACATACGGAAGCACCCTCTTCTGAAATAAGAAGTAGCTTTAAAAAAAATTTCCTTTCAAAGGCTGGGTTCTTTTTTTGACTTCTGATGTTTGTCTAGAGTCACAACAGAACTCTTTAAGGATCACCAGAGACATGGAAATTCATCACTCTGTCAATGGTGTTACCCCTTCCAATTCAATGTAGGAAAAAGATATATTCACTATATAAAGGGCTGTACTATTTACATATATGCTTACGTACATACATATTGGTTTCTGCAAAAGAATGGAAGCTCTTTGCAGGCAAGAATTGTTTCTTATTTTGTCTTTATATGTTCAGTGTCTGCCAATCCAGATTGATTAACATAATAAAAACTTAATACATATCTGTGAATTGACTCATTATTTGAATCCAGAAAGAGTCCAAATCAAGTCAAAGATCAATAATTTAGTTACCTACTCTATATCATGGACCATGTTAAATGTTTAAAGACATGTACAACTTCAAATTATTCTTGATAAAATGCTGTTCTACATATCTTTGCAAACTCTGCATCACCGACTGAATGATGTTTAATATACTCTTAAGCCAAAGTAAAATTCTTATCATAGTGAATTACCTCATATAGCTTAAATTGTGGTAATTATCATGCAATGCAAACTTTCTTTTTAATTGCCCAGGGTTGAATTGCAAGTTTAGCTTTTACGGTGATCTCCATCTTTCCATCTACCTGTCTCTCAGAGAGTACTTATTAAGGGTCTACTGTGTACTAGACTTTAGGAAAACAAAGACTAGCCAGAAAGATTCCTTGTTCACAAGGTATTTGCATCCTATCAAGAGAGACAATATATACACATTATTATTGTTGTTGTTCATTCCTTTCAGTCATATTCAACCCCTCATGATCTCATTTAGATTTTCTTGGCCAAGATACTGAAGAAGTTTGTCATTTTCTTCTCCAGTGGATCCATGTTGTCAGGCAGTCAGAGGTTATGTGACTTGCCTGGGTCACAAAACAAGAATGTTTCTGAGACGGGATTTATACTCCAGGCTTCTTGACTCCAGGCCCAGTACTCTATTCACTGAGCCACTAGCTGCCTCACATATATATTATTATATACAACAATGTAGGGGGGATTCTCTGAATCAAGCTGCTAAACTTCAGGGCTATGAATTGTTGGGATAGTCTCTTTTCCCTACTTCTATTGACTTGAATTTCCATTGACTGTTACTCTCCTCCCACATTATTTACAAGGCTAGTGAATGGAATTGCATTTAACTTAACCCTCTAATATCAATTAGCTTTTACCAAAAAAAAAAATTCCATAAAGATATAGCAAGAACAAATAAACAAACATTTCCCTTATACCTAGGGAACAGAATCTTCCCCTATAAATTCTATTCATATTGGATAAGCTTCATTTAGCTCAGTTCCTATATAACTTCTATCCCAACAAGATCATAGCCAAAAGTTTCACCTCTGTCAAATCATTTCTTATCTCACTTATCACTCAGCTTAAAATCCAAATGTCACCCTTTACTCCTCAACCTATCAATGTTTTACTAGTTCTGAAAACCAAGGTTTAGAAAACTAGGTGCTAGAGTGACCTTCTGATATTTCTAACTCACCAAGTCTGGTCTCCAATCTATATCACCTCAAAAGAAAAAGAGCAAGTGCTACAGCCAAGGACCAGGACCCTTTCATAGGGCCCTATGGTCTCAGAGGGGAGAAGACCTCATAGGCTGTACTCTTACAGCATGAGCAAAGAGTCACTGAATGGACTCAGAAGGAAGTAGTTGAAGCTGAAAGGACATTGCGGATGCCTCCAAGGTCAATCAATAAGCCTCCATTACATGTAAGTGGCCAATCAGAATGCATGTTGTGTATCCCCAAGTATCCCCAAGGTAGTTTTGTTCCACATCATTGTGACTGTGTTAGCCTTGTTCTCCATGAGAGATGCCATCTGAGACACTCTATCCATGCACTAGAATCAACCTTTCATTAAAAAAGAGTATGTAAAATTAAATTATAGGTAGGGTGGGAGAGAAGACACAAATAGCTAGAGAAATTTAAAAATAAAAACAAAAAAAGGACTCATAAGAAGGGGCATTTGAACTTAGATTTAAAATAAACTAGTATTTAGACATTCTCTCCTCAGAGTTGAGGAGAGAATGAATGGGGAGAGAGCAGTTAAGGAAAAGACATGGAGACAGGAGGTAGTATCATGCAAAGCAGGAATAAAATAACTTAAAATAAGGCCATAAAGGTAGTTTGGTGTGCCAGAAAATATATACAAACTTAGGGGATACGGATGGGACCAGTAATTTCATTGGTATAGGGAACACTTAGTTGAGGAAATTATCAATGAAAATCTGTTCCTTCTCTGCAAATTCTGAAAGCTGCTTGAAATAGAAATGGTGACTACTAAACCATACATAATGATCCCTTTAGGCAATATGTTGCCTTAGAAAAAAACACACACTAATATTATGTTCTATTGTGTATATTTTTTCAATTTCTAAAATATTTTCCCATTGAATTTTAACCTGATTTGGACTGCATTAGTGTATGTTATGGGTCACCTGGTCTAAAGCAGGGAGAGGCTAAATGATTTGTCCAGGATGACACAGACAGAATGTTTGATAGGGAAGACGTGAACCCAGTTCTTCCTGGTTTCTTTTTGGACTAATGGAAATAACATAAAAGAATATGCATTACCATTTAGCTTGAAGCTGTACCTGCTGGTATGATCCTTCCATCTGATTTGCAGGTGAAACACTGTTTCTTCCTTGTTAGAATGTATGCTCTTTGAGAGCATGGACTTTCTTGGTTTTCTGTTTCCATTCTAGCCCTTAGTATGGAGCTTGGCACATGGTAAGAATGTAAGTGTACATTCATACATTGAAATCAGCAAGCATTTTATTTAATAATTTATTTTCCCCCAATTACTCATAAAAATAATTTCTTGACATTCATTTTTTGAAATTTGGAATTCCAAATTTTCTCCCTCCCTTCCCATCCCCCTCATTGAGAAGGCATACAATTTATTATAGGTTATACATTTGCAGTCCTACAAAACATATTTCCATGTTAGTCATGTTGTAAAAGAAAACATAGATTAAAAAAAGAAAAAAAATAAGTAAAGAAAAAAATATGCTTCAATTTGCATTCAGACTCCATCAGTTCTTTCTATGGAAATGAATAACATTTTTCATCATAAATTTCTTAGAATCATCTTGGATAATTTCAGTGCTGAGAAGAGCTAAGTCTTTTACAGTTGATCATGACAAATATTTCTGTTACTGTACATGTTATATTTGTTCTACTCTTTTTCACTTTGCATCAGTTCATGCAAGTCTTTCCTGGTTTTTCTTGAAGTATTTTTCTCACCATTTCTTATAGAACAATAGTATTCTGTCACAATCATATACAACATCTTGTTCAGCCATTCACCAGTTGATGGACATCCCCTCAATTTCCAATTCCTTGCCACCACAGAAATTGCTGCTATAAATATTTTTGTACATGTAAGTCTTTTTTTTCCCTTTTTTCAACAAGAATTTAATGTCTATGTAGCAAGTACTGTCCTAAGTGCTGAAGGCTAAACATTCATTCTTGGCTCCAAAGGTTGGTTGTCTATACACTGGGTCATTCTACTTCTAAATATAGATAATATATGTGTGTTTTTTAGACATAGAAAATAAATAAAAAGTAAATAAAAATTAATTCAGGGTAGCTAATAACTGGGGTGATCCTTTCACATAGGAGTTGAATCATGAAAGGAACAAAAGATTTTCAGAGTCAGAGGTGAGGAAGGAGGGCATTCCAAGCATGGGAGACAGTTTATGAAAAGGCATGATGCTGCATCCCCACTGGGCCATTGAGGAAACAAGCTGTATATCTCAAGAGGTTCTCACAGTCAGTTACATCATAAATAAATACATCAAGGGCTAAAATAGAATCATCTCTTTCCTGTTACTCAGCAACAGGGTTGGTCTTGTCAATTGTGGTAGATTATGATACAGCTGTATATGAAAAATAGACTTTAATCTGTAATAGCATCTGAGGAGGAGGAGGAGAGGAAGGAACTATGAATAATACTAAGAACAAATCTTTTTTAAAAGTCTGTCATTTTGTACAAAGGGAGAACAATTAAATGGGAGAATAGGATAGTGGTGGTCCTACAGAAGGGGTTAGGATTGTGGGAATGTCTTTATCCCAGAGGTACCAAGAAAATTATTTTTGTAATACTGAAGGGGGAAGTGTGTGTGTGTGTGTGTGTGTGTGTGTGTGTGTGTGTGTGTGTGTGTGTCTGTGCTCACACGCGTGCATGTGCTTTTTGGAATAATTTCAGCTGCACTCTCCTTTATGCATTTTACCTACTCAGAGACTGATGAAAGAAGTTTTATGTAAAAGTTTGCAACTTCTGGTTATTGCTAAAATACTTGAATTGCTATAAATTAATGATATTTAAACATCTTCCTGGGTAATTTTAGTTCTCTATTCAGAGGAAGATCCAACATTCTAGGAGGGTGCTTTTTTTAATTTTAAATTGGATTTTTCTCTCTTTAAACTAAATGCTTCTCATAATACAAAACAGCACTCAGTGATCCATGCAGGCTTCCATTTATAATATTAATAGAAGACATGTTCCATGCTAATCCATCTCATTAATATTAAAGAAAGAACTCTAAGACTGGTGAGCACTTAATCATTTGCAATTAGCACCTAACGCTAATTCTATGGAGGGCTCTTAGAGAGGGAAGAGGAAAAAGTAGCACCCATTTGTTAAATGTTAGTTGATTTAACTTAAAGGATTTAATACTGGGAAAACTCAGTAATTAGAACAATTTATGGAGTTGGGCAACTTAAGTTGGTCATTTAAAAGTAAAAGAGTTTGGAGACTATGAATTTGAGGATGTGCAGGACCTAGCCCTTCTCTAAAACGGATTTGATTAAATCCCACGCCCTGGGAAGCTCATGGATTTGGCATCTGAGTGGAGGTGACTAAACCCCATGGTAGGCTGCAACAACTCTTATCCTCAAATCCAATTAGCAGTATGGGCCGGATGTTTGGTTTGGCTCCAAATGAAGCAGCTTATTTCCCTGACTTTGACTCAGTCTGAGAAGAGAATGTCTGGGAGTTCCCTCCTAGAAGGATAAGGCAGTTCCAAGATCCAGGCCTATCGTTTCTCTGTCAATAACCAGGAGCAAAGGGGCGTCTCTTACTATAATGCTATCTTCTCTTCCTCATGTCATATAATAACCTCTTCTGGAGGCAACATAGCTTTTCTATGGGATCCTAAATATTAGAGTCTACTCCTTTCATTAGATGAAGGAATTAAAACACAAAGACGATAAATTACTTTCCCATGGTCCCAAGATAAATTAATTTCCAGTAAATATCTGCTATGGTATTTGAACTCAGTTCTTCCTAATTACAATTATCCCTTCCAAATAATGACTTTCCCTATGATGATTTCAAGATATTATGGGTTGGCATAAGAAATTAAATGGGAATTTTGGGGAAGGTTTGCAAAAGCCACAGATGACATGCAAAGGCCAACAGGTGATGCAGAAACTATGACAAAGTAAGTATTTGACGTAAATTTTACAATAAGCTACTATAAATATCCCATAAAAGAAAAGGGGAAAATATCAGACTTTTTCTCTGTTATGAAGGGAGGACCAAAAAATTTTACAAGGACTTTAAAGAATGTTGGAGTCTGGGGTGGCTAGGTGGCGCAGTGAATAGAGCAGTGGCCCTGGAGTCAGCAGGACCTGAGTTCTAGCCTCAGATACTTACTAGCTTTGTGACCTTGGGCAAGTCACTTAACCCCAAATCCCCTGCCTTCCCCCCTCCAAAAAAAATGACAAAAGAAAAAAGAGCATTAGGTTGCTATACCATTAATCCCCAAGATGTAGAAGGGATATTCATAAGAGTGGATAAACAGCAGTGTCAAGTCCTGGCCTGAAGCATTCTATGTCAGCCTGAACTTGCTTATTTAACCTCCCCACATACCAGGAAACTCTCTTAGACTTCAAGTGGAAGAGAAGGTGCTAATCTGAATTGGTAGTGTCCTTACTTGGGAGTTCCTAATAGCAGTGAAACCATAGTTCCCATCTCCATCTTTCCTCTTAAGAAAGCCTGGTGAAGTGGGCGGAAGACTTCTTTTGTTCATGTCTTCATTCTTCCATTCATATCTGTCAGTCAATCAGCAAGCATTAATTGATTGCCCTTAGGATCCTCTCTACTAAATGCTTATTATGATGACCCTTAGCCCCAGTTCCACTGGAAAGTTTGGCAAATTACCCAAGGTTTTAATCACTCTAGGTGCTGACAGTCCCTAATTGGAAGATCAATCAAGTCTCTTTAGAGGCTATCTCTGAAGACAGAATGTGTAAATTGCTTTCGCATTCATCTTAATGCTCTCCCCATGCATTCTCTTTACTTCATCTTGCATTCCTTCCCATTGGCTTCTGACAACATACTTTCTCTTGCTCCAGATTCAGATTTCCAAATATTTGCCATGTGAATGTTCTTTTTTTTTTTTTCACTCCACCAGTAGCCAGACCTAGCATTTAGCCATACTAAATAACGACTCCAACTGTTATGTTTGCCAACTATTACAGTTCTCCTACACTACACAGAAGTAGTCCAGATGCATGGCACCATGACTCCTGCATAGCCATCACAGATGGAATGGAACAATCTCTCTGGTTAGCCTTGAACTGCACCCTAATCCTTGTCAGCTGTTTCAAGTGGCTGGAACCTTCGGGGCTTGAAAGGAGGCATGTGGGTGAGGCAGCCACCACTATAATACCCACACATGGAAGGCATGTTATGAAGGCAGAACCTGATTCAGGAAAGAGCACTTATCCTCAGAGTCATTTTTAATTAAGTGGGACAATGTTTGTGGAAGGACATGTAGGGGTAGCTGGCGAAAGGATAAGGTCTATGTCCAATGTTGGATTCTAAGAGGACATGCAATGAGAAAAAGAATTGCTCAAGGCTAAGCTAGACACAACTCAGGTGGTTTTTCATCCTTTTAGGCATAGAACTGGTGTGTCTTTGTGAGATGCCCATTTTTGACACCTCCGTCAAACCTTGAGTTATCTTGCAAAAAAGGCAAAGACATTACCTCCTTATTTGTATTTCTTCCCAAATTTTCTTATGAAAGTCCCATTGGATAACTGGAATATTTTTACAATGTTCCAGGTTAGGGGATGAAGGTCTGAGTTAGGGTGGTGGCCATGTGAATAAAGAGAAAGAAGAGATTCAAGATACATTGTGAACCCAGAAATAATAAGATTTGACAACTGAATGAATGTGTGCGATGAATAAGAGTAAGAAGTGAAGGACAATGTTTGGAGTTGGCTAGATGAAGCCACCAACTGTGATTTTCTGCAAGAAATTTTACCTCTTTAGGACTTTTTTCCTTATCTATAAAATGAGGGCATTGGATTGGATAGCTAATTAGTGTCTGAGATTCCTTCTCAGTCTTAATTTATGTATGATAGTATGCATGTACACATATGTTTATGTGCCTGTATGTAAAAGGTGCGATCAGGAGTAAGCCTAGGACATAAAGGTAAGACTAAAAGACGAAATCTTGATTGGGACATCTTCAAGAGTCTTCTCAAGTCAGCTCCAACTAGTTACTGAAAGTTAAGTTTAAAATTTTCATTATGAGCATTTGTATCTTAGAAATCAGAAAATGCTTAAAAGAAAAAGACTTGATTTACTCTTTTATTGACTATCTAGTCTTAAGAAAGTGATAGAAAAAATATTCATAGTACAGATTAAATGGAATATGTTTAATCTAGTTTAAATACCATTTCCCAGAAAACCGGTTGTCAGATATTTACCAGCATACCAGCAGACATCTTCCTTTGCAACATAAAGTTGTTACATAAAGTTTATACCTCAGTGACATCATAGCATCAGTATTTATAACTAGGAAAGACCCTAGAGACCATTTAATGTTTAGCACAATGCCTGGCACATAGTAGGCCCTTAATGGATGTTTATTGATTAATTGAATGATCTAATTTAACTCCATCATTTTTCAGATGAAGAAACTAAGAAGGTTAAATGACTTCCCCAAAGTTGCACAGATAAGTAAGCAAGAATGTAAGATTAAGATACCTCATTAAAGAGATGGTTGTTGAATATCCAAAAAAGAAAGCAGTGATTGAAAATAGGCATGACTTAAACAAGAACATCTCCTATCAGACTAAATTCAATTCTTTTTTTAACAGTTATTAAACTGAAAAAGAAGAGGGACTATTGTGTGCATATTAATATATATACACATATATATGGAGCATATCATATATATGTGGGTGTACAGACATATATGTATTATTATCATGTATACATTTTAAAACACATATATACATCCATTACCCTTATCTTTCAGTAATATGTGTATACACACATGTGCACATGCACACACATGTATCCAGAGTGTAATGATGTTTTTTATAAAGTTTCTCATGCTATTTTTGTTGAGATGGGGAGATGTGAATTAGATCATAATACAGTTGAATATATTCAAAACTGGTTACATGGCTGGATTCAAAGAGTATGTATTAATACTTCAATGTCAACAGGGCAAGAGGTCTCCTGTGAAACGCTCATGAACGTCTGACTGACCTTGTGCTCTTTAGCATTTTTATTAATGATGTGGAAAAAGGCAGACATAGTATGCTCTTCCAATTTGACGGTGACACTGAGCTGCTGGGAGAGTCAATGCATTGGGTGACAATCAAGGTCCAACAATATCTGTTAGGCTAGAGCACTAGGATGGCTTTATTAAACTGCTACTACTACTACTACTACCACCACCACCACCACCACTACTACTACTACTACTACTACTACTACTACCTCCTTTTCCTAAGAATAAAAATAATAACTAGAAATTATATAGTTCTTTAAGCTCTAAAACACTTTATAGTTATTACTTCATTTGGTGTTCACAATTACCCAGAGTAGTAGTTGCTATTATTATCCCAAATTTACAGATTAAGAAACAGGCAGGAAGAGGTTAAGTGACTTGCCCATAGTCACACAACTTGTGAATGTCTATTGTTGGTCAGTCGTGTTTCTTTGTGAAACGAAGGTGCTGTGGCACACCAGCTCCTTCTATTCTCCACTATCTCTCCAAGTCTGTCCAATTTCATCTTTATTGTTTCCGTGACAGTACTGTCTCATCCTCTTCTATACTATTTTCCTTCTGCATTCAATCTTTCCCAGCATCAGGTTATTTTCCAATAAGTCCTGTCTTATGTGACCAAAGTATTTAAGCTTCAGCTTCAGGATTTGACTTTTCAATGAGTAGCTTGAATTAATTTCTATAATTATTGATTCCCTTTCTGTCCAAGGGACTCTCAAAAAATCTCCTCTAGCCCCACACTTTGAAAATGTCAGCTCTGTGATGCTCAGCTTTCCTTATGGTCCCAATTCTCACAGTCATAAATTGTCACTGGAAAAACCATAGTTTTCACGATATAGACCTTTGCTGGAAAGGTGGAATATCTACTTTTTAGTATGCTGTCCAGATTTGCCATAGCTTTTCTTCTAAGGGGCAAGCACCTTTTAATTTCATGGCTGCAATCACCATCTTCAGTGATCTTTGAGCAGAAAAATATAGAACCTAACACTGCTTCCATTTCTTCTCCCTCTATATGCCAGGAAGTGGTGGGAACAGTTCCCAAGATCTTCATTTTTTTTCGTGTTAAGCTTTAAGCCAGCTTTTACACTTTCCTCTTCCACCCTCATCAAGAGGCTTCTAAATTCTTCTTCATTTTCTGCCATCAGTATGGTACTATTTGCATATCTGATATTGTTGATAGTTCTCCTGGCAACCTTGATTCAAGTTTTTGATTTATCCAGCCTGGTATTTCATATGATGTACTCAGTATATAAGTTAAATAAATAAGGTGACAGCATACAACCTTCTCATACTCCTTTTCCAGTCTGAAGCCAATCAGTTGTTCCACATTCAGCTCCAACTGTTTCTTCTTGGCCTACATACACACGGTCTTCAAGAGACAAGTCTGGTACTCACATCTTTTTGAGTACATGTCACATTTTGCTGTGTTCCACACAATTCCACACAAAGTCTTTTTTTTTGTTTGTTTGTTTTTGGAGGGGGGAAGAAGGCAGGGCAATTTGGGTTAAGTGACTTGCCCTAGGTCACACAGCTAGTAAGTGTTAAGTGTCTGAAGCCAGATTTTAACTCAGGTCCTCCTGACTCCAGGGCCAGTGTTCTATTCACTGTGCCACCTAACTTCCCCAATCAAAGTCTTTAATATAATTAATGAAGCAGAAGTAGATGCTTTTTTGAAACTCCCTTGTTTTCTCCATAATCCATCAAATTTTTGACAATTTGGTCTTTAATTCCTCTGCCTCTTTTGAAAACCAGTCTGCTCTTCCAGTAATTTCCAGTTCATATATTGCCAAAGCTTCTCTTACAGAATCTTAAGCATAACCTTGCTGGGTATGTAAAATTAGTGTAATTGTTTGATAATTTCAGCATTACTTGGCATTGCCCTTCTTTAGGATTGGAATGTAAAGTGATCTTTTCCAATCCAGTGGCCACTGTTGAGTTTTCTAAGTTTGCTAGGATAGACTTTAACAGCACTAACTTCTGGGGTTTTCAATAGCTCATCTAGAATTCAACCATTTCTACTAGATTTATTGTTAGAAATACTTCCTAAGGACCATTTGACTTCATTCTCTGGGATGTTTGACACTAGATCAGCAACTACATCATTGTGGCTATCAGTGATGTTAAGATCTTTCTTGCATAGTTATTTTGTGTATCCTTGCCAACTCTTCTTAATCTTTTCTACTTCTGTTAATTTCCTACCACTTTTGTCTTTTGTCATGCCCATTTTTGTAGGAAATTTTTCTTAACATCTCTGATTTTCTTGACAAGATCTTTTGTCTTTCCCAAACTATCATTTTTTTCTATTTTTTTATATTGACATTGAAGAAAACCTTCACATTTCTCCTTGTTATTCTCTGGAATTCTGCATTCAGTTGGGTATTTATTTCTCTTTCTCCTTTTTCTTTCTCTTTTCCAATTTTCTCAGCTATTTGTAAAACCTCATCACATAGCCATTTTGCTTTCTTGATTTTCTTTTTCTTCAGAATTTTTTTTTTGCTGCCTCCTATTCAATATCATGAACCTCTGTCCACAGTTCTTCAGATTAAACATGAAATCATGGTTGACTATGGAGGCTATTCCATTTCTTTTATGGGATTTTGCCTATACTCATATATGTGGTGATTACCAGAATTAAATTTACACATCCTCAGTTCACTGACAACCATGATTTCCATGTTTAATCTTTCTTTCTCCTGTTTGACCATATCCAACTTACCTTGGTTCATAGATCTCACGTTACTAGTTCTGATGCAATATTGATCTTTATAGCATCAGACTTTCCTTTCATCACCAGGAGCATCTGAAGCTGAGTTTCCTTTTGGCTTTAGCCCAGCCAGTTCATTAGTACTGGAATTACTTTTACTTGTCATCCACTCTTCCCCAGTAGTGTATTGGACACCTTCTGACCTGAGGGGCTTATCTTCAGATGTTATTTCTTTTATCGTTTTAGTGCAGTCCATGAGATTTTCTTGGCAAAGATACCAGAGGGGTTTGCCATTTCCTTTTCCAGTGGATCACATTTTGTCAGAACGCTCTACTATAACCTGTCCCTCTTGGGTATCCTAACATAGTATAGCTCATAGTTTTATTGACCTACAGACTCCCCTTCACCATGACGATGGGGCAATGATCCAAGGGTGGGAGAATGGAGAGAGTGACTATCTGATGTCATATTTAAACTCAGCTCTTCCTGTCCCCATGTCAAGTGCTCTAGACTTTCTATTATCTAATTCCCAGAAATCCAATAGGGATGAAATTTAATAGAGATAAATTTAAAATCTATACATTTGTATATAAAATATTCATCTCCACAAGTATACAATTAAGAAAGGTTGATTAGCAAAGGGATGCCCATCAATTTGGCAATGGCTAAACAAACCGTGGTATATGATTGTAATGGAATATTATTGGGCTATAAAAAAATGCCTAGTGGGTTGATTTTAGAAAAAACCTAAAGAGATTTACATGAACTGATGTGTAGTAAAGTGAACAGAACCAGAAGAATGTTGTACAAAGTAACCGCAATATTGTTCAATGAACTGTGAATGAGTTAGCTATTGTCAACAATACAATGATCCAAGGCAATCCCAAAGGACTAATGATGAAGCTTACTGTCCACCTCCAAAGACCTGATAATGATTGAATACAGAATGAAGCATGCTATTTTTCACTTTCTTCCTTTGATTTTTTCTTTTTTCTTTTTGAGTCTTCTTGTAAAAAATGATTAACATGGAAATATTTTGCATAATTGCACATGTATAACCTACATCTAATTGCTTACCATCTCAGGGAAGAGGGAGGGAAAGGATAAAGATAGAGAGAGAACTTGGAACTCAAAACTTTAAATAAAAATGCTTAAAAATGATAAAAAGAAAGTGTGCTTAGGCAGAAGTTTATCTGAAAAAGATCTGAAGTAGTGGTGGGCAAGGAGCTCATTGTGAATCTGCAGGGTGATGTGGTAACTAGACAAGCTAATGTGATCTTGGGGAGTGCTAAGAATAGTCTAGCTTCTATGAATAAGGAGCGAATGGGTAGTTCGACTATGATCTGTCCTTATCAGACCTCATTTGGAGTAAGACATTCAGCTCTGGGCACTCTAATTTAAGTTTGTCATTGATAAGCTGAATGATGTAGGTGCTTGAGTCCCTTTCATGGGAGGAGCATAGTTTTTATCTCCAAATATTTGAAGGACTATCATGTAGAAAAGGTATAAGGTTTATTTTTCCCCAGACAGTGAAACCAGGAGCAATTGGTCGAAGTATTCTCTTTAAATTGAGTCTGTTTATGCTTAAGGTCATGGGGTTGTAGATCCAGAATCAGAAGGGTAATTAGAGCCCATACCCCTCATTTTATAGAGGACGAAAGTGCTTACACTTTACAATCTGTCTCTTGACTAGGAGCACAGCCCTTTGGAATATTTTTTCTAAGCAGAATTTAGTACATGACTTTAAATAGTTAATCAAGCTTCTAGAAACTTGGATTTTCTTCTTTGGAAGTATCATCTTCAAAAAACAGCTATTGTTGCTGTTATTTTCCCCCATGGTTGTTATCCACTCTCAGTCTTAACTGTTTTCAACTGTACAAACATTCTGGCAATCACTTCCATCAAGCATCCGCTGGACTCAATTGGCAAGTCCCAGGATAGCTCCTGGCCATTAGAAAACTGTCTGAACAGGGGGAGGAGAGAGGTGTTTAGTGGCCACTGGCCTTGGGAAATATCTGCAAAGGCATTCTGACATCTCCAACGGGCCTAGAGACCAAATGGATATATCCCTACAATGAAGAAAATGAACTCTTCAATTGGAATGCGTTGTGAAAAAAATATTCATAATGCAAATCTCCATTTGGGCAGTTAAAATATGAGCAAACAAAGCATGTATTTACTGAAGTATCTATTTCAGCTGCTCAGTATAAGCATTCCTTTTTGGACTTGGAGGGATGTATTATTGTATAACACCCATATGAGGGATAAATAACATGTTGAACTAACTAACATTAACAGGATAGTTTATACACATAAAATATGCGAGTTCTGCAAACTATGCTTCTGGAGTACAGCAATTTGTGACAGGTATAATTACCTTCAGATTTATTTGTATGGAATGTGATGGGAAGAAAGAATGGACTGATAGAAATGAGAGGTAGACAGTGAGTAGAGTGCCAGCCCTGGAGTCAGAAGGACCTGAGTTCAGATCCGGCCTCAGACACTTAACGCACACACAAATAAAAACCTAGCCATGTGACTTTGGGCAAGTTGCTTAACCCCAATTGCCCTCTGAAAGGCAAAAAAAAAAAAAAAAGAAATGAGAGGTAGTAAACTGTTAATATTTTCTGGCAATCCATTGCCTAGGTACACATGGATGGAAGGGAGAGGAAGGTATATGTTCATTCAATATAAGGATAAGCAGCTTTAGGTAACTGGTAAAAAACTAAACTTGGAATTAGGTAGGCCTGGGTTCAAAACCTGATTCTACATGTTCTGATTATGTGACTGGGTAAGTTAATTCATGTCTTAGGATTCCAGGAAATTAGACAAACCTGTAAGTTGCAGAATAGTTGTGGCAAAGTGAGTTTCCTTAAAGGAGGCAGAGGTGAGGGCAACCCCATAGCCTTGTTATCATAAATCCAAACTAAAAGATAAGAAAGTAATAAAGAAAGGGGAAAAACCCTCCTAGAATCAAAATCACACACCCTTGGAATGAAATTCAAGAACTATTTCCAATCCCTGGAGGGGGTTTTCAGCTTCAGTTTAGAATCTGGGTTTGAAACCTTCCTTTCTCATTTAGTATCTATGGGACTCTGGATATATCACTCACCTCTTTGCATTAGTTTCCTCATTTATAAAATGGGGAAAAAATATCACTTACCTAACAAATGCAAGAATCAGTAGAAGGCAAATTTTAAGCCGTGATTTTGGAGACTAACTTTTTCTATTATCAAAGTAATACTTGTGGGTGTAAACCTTAAAACACAATATAAATACCCAGTGTTGTTGCTGTTGTTGTTATGGAGGTTGTGCTAGATGACCTCCATATTCCCTTTTCCAGTTCCAAGATTCTATGTTTCTGTTGTTCTGCAGTCCCCTAAATCAGCTTATCAGTGTTAGTGCCAGCTGGAGTGAAATGCACACACACACACACACACACACACACACACACACATACATATACATATGCATGTGTACATGTATATGTTGTGCATAAATATATATATTCCCACCTACAATAAAATGTTCTTCATTCCTAAGCATCTTACAATCTAGCAAGGCATGTGTATACATTTATATACATATGCATGTGTATGTATACACATAAACGTATATACTCACTGATAAACATGTGCATGTATATTTATATATGTTATGTTAGACTGTAAGATCTTTGGGTAGGAGGAACATTTTATTGTTTGTGTGTATGTGCATGTATATAACACAAATGCGTGTATGTATGTTTTATTGTGTGTGCATATATGTATACAATATTTGCAGATGTGTGTATGTATTGCATAATATTTTATACTACATTATGTGTGTACATATATATTCATATACACAGATAGAGATGTAGAGAGATAGATAGATAGATAGATAGATAGATAGATAGATAGATAGATAGATGGAAAGGTAGATAGATAGATAGATAGATAGATAGATAGATAGATAGATAGATGATTGATAGATAGATGTGGTTCTGTGTTTAAGACAATACATCAAAACTTTCTCGGGGTCTCACTGAAAAGGTAGGAATCATGAATTTGCCCCAGTGGTGATGTTCTTCTTTATTTCACATTAGAACTTGTAACTTGAAAAGTGACATTTGGAGGCAGAGAGATGGTCTACAGAGGCAGTTCTAGCAGAGTCCATCGTGTGCTGGATTTGGAGTCAGCAAAGGGCTGAGCACACACGCTGCCGTAGACACTGGCTGTGCTGTTGGGCTACTCACAACTTCCGTTTCTTCATTTTAAAAATGAGAGGGGTACACTCAATGACCCCTGTCATTCCTTCTGAGTCTAAATCTATGATCCTAAGTATACATAGAACAAAAGGAGAAAGAGATGGTAAATAAAACAAAAATAACTAGCATGTATATACATTGTGCCATTTGATCCCCACAAAAAGTCCCTGTGCATTATTGTGGGTTATTATGATTCACATTTTACAGATGAGTCAACTGATGCTCAGAGTTGTTAAGGGAGCTGCCCAGTCATGTCACTATCAAGTGCATGAGGCAGGATTTGAATCAGGTTTTCCTGTCAGGAAGGTCAGCAGGTGGTGTCTGAGGAGATGCTAACTATCTAGGTATTTAGGGGAATTATGTCATTTCACTGGAGGTTTTCTATGTGGAATATTGCCCAAAGTGGTTTTGCCGAACTTTTACATATGTAGAATTGCATATGTACATTTTGTCATAATGATATTTGGGGTAATAGGATTTTGCTTATACACTTCCAATTTTGTATTTGAGGTCATTCTGCAAATAAAGCTTGCCAGATTAGGAGAGGGGAAAAGGAAACAAATGGTGGCAGATAAACATTCTGCTTTGATTCTCTACATCGCTCTTATACTATAGCTTCCCATCTTTATATTCCTAAAATTGTTATTTATTGATAGGGCTGGCCTGATTTATGTTTTGCTGTACAATAAAATGTGCATCATCTCCATCCACATTTCTCTGAGTAACAACAAATTAATATACTCAGACCTGGGAAAAAGATGTTCAATTATTTTGATTGCATTTCCTGAGTGAACCTGTTATTTCTTAATGTGCCTGACATTCCAAACAGTTCAAAGGAAAACAGATACATATCCCCACCCTCCCAAGTGCAGTGGGACCCATCTACTGCTGCTTTTACTGAGGCAAAAGTGGTTTTAGAAGAATCAGATTGTTACGCTTGGGCTTGACATTTAAAGGAAACAAAATACAGCCATTTTTCTATGCTAGTTTAGGCGTAAGTTACAGACAGGAGGTTCTGTCCCACTTTTTTCTTTCATCTCTTCTTCTTTACCAAAAAAGAAGAATGTGGCCTTGGGAGGCCTGTATTAGTGGAAGGTAAGGTTCCTGAACTAAAAGAAAGCTGTCTAGTGTAGATCAGATTGTCAAACATTTTTATCTCAGGAATCCTTTCAACTCTTTAAAATTATTGAGTACCCTGAAGACTTTTTGTTTATATGTGTTATTTCTATTAATATTTATTGTATTGGAAATTAAAATATCTTCACATTAAAAATTTTAGCTTCATAGGCCCCCTGAAAGGCCCTTAGATACCTCCAACAATCCCTGCACCATATTTTGTGAAATGGTACTACAGATCTTACAAATGTTGCTGCTCTTCTTCTCCCTTCTCCTCTCCCCCTCCTCCTCTTGTTCTTTCTCCTCCTTCTCCTTTTTTTTAACTTGGCCCAGTTATTTCCAAGTCCTGTGAACTGAATTTTTGTTCAATATGACTCCTTCACTGTCTGTGATCACTTTATGTTCATGCTTGACCAATTTGTTTTACTTTTTTCTAAATTCCAGCAAATCATATCAAAGATTTTCTTTATTGTGATATCACTTCTGGCTTTCTTTTTGTTTGGCCTGATTTCAGTGACCCTGCTTCCAATAATAATCAACCAATAAGCATTTTTAAGTACCTACAATGTGCAAATAACTGTCCTCAACACTGGAGCTACAAAGAAACAAAACAAAACAAAACACACACAAAAAAAGAATCGCTCCCTGCCCTCAAAAAGCTTACACATATAATACCTCTTAAGTATTATTTGCCAGCTCCCATTAATACTCTGAATTTGGGTGCCTAGAAGACTGCTGATTATTTCCCCCATCAGGGTTCTAGGGGCAACCTTGAGAGGTTAGGGTGGTTTTCCAGTAAAAGCCCCATATCACCAGATACGCTCTTTCCAATATCAACTAGAAAGCTGATATATCTTCAATAGTAATCCAACAGTTGATATCAATTAGCTTTGATAAAATTATTTTTACTGAGAAGGTATAGCAAGGACACAAGTTACAAACAATCCCTCAAACTAGTATTTCTCTCCCTTCTCTATGTATATTTGGTCTTTCGGGAGAATGAGCTCAAACTTTGAGTCACAAAAGTACTGAAGCACCAAGTAGGAAGCATATGTAGCTGAGGGCTACTTAGTGGCCCTGGGAATCCTTTTTTTTTCATTTTTTGGATCTCCCCTTCCCCTCTAAAAAACTGTCAATTCTGATTATGGCATAGTCAATAGACAAGTTGTTCTTTTGATCAGCTGAATTACCTCCTTACCAGACTAAACTGTTGTTACCATTGGTTCTGGGACCCTGGTTGTTGGTGTGCATTAATGGAACTGTTGATCTCACTGGTTGCCCAAGTACTCCCATCACAGGAAAAAAAGAAACTGAAGATCAGAATAAAAGAAACACATTATATACTCAATAACAGATGGCACTGATGTGACAGGAAGCCTCCAGCCTGATATCTCAAAGCAAGTAGTCCTCCTTACTCAAAATCCCCCAGCAAAGAGAATGAGAGACTATCCTGTTGAACAATTTATGTGAAACCCAAGTTACAGCTCTGCCTCTAGTAAATAATTAGTCCTTACAAGTCTTTAGCAAACCTAAAGACTTTTCATCATCACATAGTCAATCACAGCCCCTTAGTCTACCATGGCTAGAAACAGGTTCCCCAAACTTGCCTTAGTTGAGTTTTCAGGAGGTAGATAATACTGAGCATGCAATTCTAGAAGAGGTAGAACCTGTCTTGAAAACTATGAATAAATCAATGGCCTAAAATGGGTATTTTCAACCAAAATCTAAGTGTGCTTTTGCTCTGGTACAGTATTTTCCACGATAATTATGAAACCAAAGCTTTTATTCTTATGATGGCTTTGTCGTACCATTTTGATGTTCTGTATATCCTTGTTTACATCAATTGATATTTTTAAACAGTGAACAACAACAAAAAAGACCTATCATCCACATACCTGTGCTAATGAGTAATATTTTTTCAAATAAGATGTTACTACCAAAATATAAACATAAATTCAGTGCAATAAGTTGGAAAGAATATAGAATTTTTAATCAGAGATCATGTGATCAAATCCTAATTGCCACTCACTACCTTACTAACTCTGAACAAATCAACTAACTTCTGGGAGCCTCAGTTTTCCCATCCATAAAACAAGAGGGTTGGAGTAGATAAACTTCCAGGTCTCTTCCATCCCTAAATATCTGATCTTATTATTTTAATTTGTAAAGTCCATATTCACATTAGTTGATATGGAATGTGTGAGTATGAACTTACTCACTTTAAAAATCCTAGGCTAATCACTTAAAAAAAATTCTTGGTCATTGTCATGTTAAAAAGACAGTTGTTCTAAAAGTGTTGGTCTGTGAGTTGAAGCCTATTCTCACTGTGTAACAACTGTTATCAATTTGATTTATGCTTAATTAGAACAAGAGAATGTTTTCATCCCCTACCACATTTTCTCACGGATTCACATTTGGAAGAGGACGTCACTTATGACAGAAAACTGAAATGCCCACAGTGATACTGACATCTTTGGAAACATTTGTGACAGAAAAAAAAGGAACATGTATCACTTTAGGGAAAAGATTTGGCTTCTAATAGAAGTTATAGTACTTTTCCTTGTATGCACCTAGACCTCTGGCACAGTAATCTCATCTGACCCTGTGGGCCTTTGGCATAGTGAAAACCAGTTGGGGGTTTTTAGAATGGTGGATAATCAATTTAGCCTGATTAAATGCAGCTCCCAACTTAAATTATGCAAACCAAAAGAACCCATGGGTTGAAACTAAGGTAGAATTAGGACCCCAAGGCCTTCTAGCAGCTAAGCCATGGAAGGCTATGGGGACTTTGCCTGGGGATGATTCTTAGCTGAATTACTTTGAATAATTCCAATGGTTCAGAAGCAAGTGATGATGCACAGCAACTAAAGCAAGGAAGAAAAATAGTTTAATGATTTAGATTATGAACATCAGCATAAAAAAAGGGAAAAACCAAACACCCAACCCTGAAATGTAAGCCCCTTCAGTCGATAACAGGACAGTTTTGTAAACCACTTAAGGCTGTGATAAAATCCTACTTGACTGGCCCACGAGTAGATGTGACAAGTTGAATTTATTTCCTCTCTTACCAGGAAGCTTTGCAGGAAACTCTTAACATATGGTGCTTTTCGCTTCCATCTAGAGCTATAAATGTTATTGGAAAAGGATGTTCCCAAGAGCAGCAAGTTTCTGACGTTTCCGCCAAATGGACTCCAAATGATCCTTCTGTGGCTCGGAATTCCCAGAGTTCTTAAGAGTTGGCAACCAAGAATCTCTGATCTAAACACAGCCCACTAATTTAATTATTTTATTATAGATTTGTGGAAGCTCTTGCGGACTTAGCATCTGTATTGTATCTAGCTGTGAACAAGCACAAGTATGGAGGGTGTAAATATTTTGTTCCTTAACTGAACTCATTTGAAAACTTGGAAATCATTTCATGCTGAAATCAGGCACCAATATCAGAAAGTGAAGGAAAATGAAAATAGCAGAAATAGCAGCCCTATTAGCTGGTAGGTCTTTTTTTTAATTTCATTTTTGAGCAGGGGTGTGGCATATTTTAGTATCCAAGTGTCATTCGAATAAATACCAGCATTTACGGAAACATTGTCTTTAGATGGTGGTATGGAAACCATTGCTCCCAGACATTAGAAAGCAAATGAGAAATGAAATTGTACCAAGTACAAATCATGGCCCAACTTGAATCTAGTTTATAATACTGTACAAAATGCTGAACACACCCCAGAGGGCACATGCCTATTTAATGGGTTTCCAGAGCATTTCATTTTAATAAATTAAAGGGCTGAAGTTGATGCTTTGGCCATTAGTAGTTTGCTACTGGCTAAGAACAACAACAACATTGTCATGAAATTAAACGAGTGGCACCCAGTTGAGCTAGAAAGTTGAGTAGAAAGTTGTGATTTCATACATGCAGTAAGCTAGGTAAAAGCAGTATTTGAATAAAGGGGGAAAAAGTACAACAAAGAGGAAAAGGGGAGAGAGGCGGTAAAATTTCAACTTCCTCAGGCAATATCAAAATGAGCACTTATTTAATTTCCAATTTGGGATCTTGAGTAATTATTAATCAATTTATATATGTATAGATTGATTAACGATTATTCTTAGACATATGCACCTACATATCTGTCATTGGTTTTATACAAATATCGATAATCTTTTAGCACTGATCATGAACCAAGCACTAAGAATTTTTATTATACTTAATAAAGTCAGTTAGGTGTTTCCCAGTATGCTTTATGGCTTGAGAACATATGTCATGAACTTGATAAAATTTAGCTCTAAGTACACTTGGCCTTGTATTTAATTTGTAATCAATGAGAGATATGTTATATGCAAACAAATAGTTCCACAAGCCATAACTGATGTCTCATATCAATTTTCTGTTTCTTCAGAGCCTAACATAGAAGCTAGACAGATTTCAGGCCATGGATCCAGTAAGTTGTTATTTAGTCTTTTCCTTCATATTCAACATTTTATGACTTCATTTTGGGTTTTCTTGGCAAAGGTACTGGAGTGGTTTGCTATTTGCTTCTCCAGCTCACTTTACAGATGAGAAAATTGAGGCAAACAGGATTAAATGGCTTGCCCAGGGGCACACAGCTAGTAAATGCCCAAGACAAGATATGAACTCATGAAGAGGAAGGAGTCTTCCTCCTGAGCCCCCTACTGCCCCTAGATCCAGAAAACCTTGAATTCAAATCCTACCTCAGAAATTTATCTTATCCTGAGTAAGTTATTTAACCTCTCAGCTTTAAACAATATATTTCCTTATCAATAATGGCGATAAGAATAGTACTTTGTATGGTTGTAGCAAGGATGAAACAAGATAAGATTTTTAAGCACCTAGGGTAGCCAAGTGGCACAGATGGCTGGACTCAAGACAGGAAGACCTGACTTCAAATTTGACCTCAGATACTCATTAGCTCTGTAACTCTGGGGGAGTCACTCTGCCTCAGTATCTTCTCCAAAATGAGAATAATAATACTCACCTCCCTCTTAGGATTGTTGTGAGGATCAAATGAGATAATATTTGTAAGTGCTTAGCAAATTTTAAAGTTCTTTCTATCTCTTTGTGGCCCCTTTTAAGATTTTCTTGGAAAAGATACTGGAGTGGTCTGTCATTTCCTTCTCCAACTGGTTTTACAGGTGAGGAAACTGAGGCAAAAAGGGGTAAGTGACTTGGTCAGGTTATGCAACTGGTAAGTGTCTGAGGCTGGATTTGCATTCAGGAAGATGAATCTTTCTGACTCCAGGCCCACATTCTAGCCCCACCCTGTTGCCTAACTGTAGATAGCTAGATAGATAGATAGACAGACAGACATAGGTAGGTAGATAGATAAATAGATAGATAGACAAATAGATAGATAGATAAGTGTTAGATGCATGTCTAAGTATACATACATACACATACACATGTGTGCATATATGTATATGTTTATGTAGATGTGTATCACATAAACATGTACATACATGTATATATGTACCCATACATGTATGTATTTTATATATATGTATACATGTGCATATAGATAGATAGATAGATACACACACACACACACACATACACACACATACACACATGCAGTCCCAATGCCTCTAAGGAGGAAGTAGTCAATGTCCATTAGAATGCAAAGAGAGGAAGAACTGTTGAATTGAAGCAGGTATACATGATCATATCTCTACTTTCTACATTATAATTTTGAGAGAAATGAGGAATTAAATTCTCAAGCAATTTTAGTCAAGGTACCTACAGATTAGAAGGGGAGCCACACATGGTCTACCTTCTGACAACAGCAGAAAAATATAATAAAGATGACATCAGTCCCTGCCAACCTGTACTCCTATTTTCCTATCTCTACATAATATTTTGAGGAATCAGCTGTTCATGAATTAAGGACATCCTTTAGGAAACTACAAGGCAGGAACAGTCAAACTTTTTGCTGCTCGCACATCTTTGCAAGTATATATTTCACTGGAAGTAGTGGAGGATGCAAGGTCTCACTGTGATTATTGTTTGTTGACTATTCCAAATCATTTTGTCTCAACACTGTAAAATGCTGCTTTAAACCTTTCCTTCAACCAAGTGTCTCTCGTGAACAAGTTCATGTTAAACAGATACAATAAGAGATAACTTTATGTTGCCATCCTCTGGTTATTAATATAGTGAGGTTTAATCTCCATCCCTATTTCGTAGATGTGAGACACAATTAGTGTGGATTATTTCATATTCAGGAGAGTACAGCTGATGTGATGGTTAGTCTGGCTGAAATTAATTTTGTTTTTTTTTTTAATTGTTATTACTCGGTGATAAGGGATGGCTTACTGGGTAGGAGAGAGCGTAAGTCATATTTGCAATTGAAACTGACATAAAAAACAAAGATAATAAGTATCAAAATGTTTAAAAAATGAAATGATGTACAAAACAGAGAGATATTTCCTTGCCAAAAGTATTACAGTACTCATGGAAAATACCCAGTATAGAATTCAAATGGAAAAGGAATTCCCTAAAGATGACATGGTCCTTCAGAAGTGATTGATTGTGGATGACATTGAACTGATTGCATCAAGCTGCAAATTCATAACCTTTCAAACAACATTCATAACTAGTCCAAAGAGTTGGGTTTGATAATTCACATAGGAAATATCAAATAGATGACAAATGTACATTGTCCAGATGATGATATGTAGTTGAATGCATAGTCCATCAATATACATATCTTGGATTGACTAAAGAAGAAAATTAAATAGGAGGAAGAGACTGAATTAGAATGTATTTGAGAACTATAGTTTCAACAATCTAAAATTTCTCCCTGACAAAACAAAAAATAAAATAAAATAAAATGTACAAATAAAATTATATATTAAAATATACACACACGACCATTTTTTCCTATGAAACTTTATATTTGGGAGAAGGCAAATACCATACTTCTTAAATATTTAAAATTGAAGACCAATCCAAAGAGCAATGAAGAGATAAATGATGAGTATTATGACAAATACATAAAAGAAAAAGCATAAAAATATCACCAGAGACACGCAAATGAACAAGGAGATATTTAAGTATTAACAGCACAGGGTAACAGCTCTATAGCTTATATGTTGCACTAGTATACATCTAATATTAAAAACCTAGAAGGAATACTCCCTATATGTTGAATGGACTCTCTGTGGAAGATTCTTGGAAGGATATAGACAGAGTACCTTAGGTTGACAAGATATAAATGGAGAGTCCCCTATACATGAAATGATACCTTCAGTAAAATATCAAAGACTGACTTGGGTCCTACTCATGCATGACTTATACTATGTGTTTAATATGTGGTGAGTGAGAGAAATAAGTATTAATACCCAATGATTTGGGGATATCTAGAGTTCTACCCTTTTTCTAAAGTCCTGATTAAAAAAAAATAATAAGTTCAGTCTCTTGAAGGACATTACTGATAATGAGATTGGACAATTTTCTTCTTCAGACACCAACCAAGCATTCTCATTCTCTAAATAGATTGTCCAAGGCTGTGGGTGGCCTGGGTATAGAGATAAGTCTCTCAGTCTGAGGATGTCATGATGTCACTCTCAGCAACTCATTGAACACTTTCTCATTCAAGGGTATATAAACTATGAGTCCATCACCATAGTTGTCTTTAGTCTAGGAGACCATCCTTTTATTAATAAAATGCTGGCCTTATTAATAAAATTATTAAATTACCCAGAAACTTTGTCTCCTAAGCCTTTTTAATTATCACATAGGCTAACTAGAAAGGACATAATAACATTTCTTGAATAGGCCTCTTTCTATCCTCTGACACCTTCATCCCCCTAAGGTAGACCCTTATCACCTCAGGCTTGGACTACTCCTTGCTGGTTGGTTTCCTTCCTTAAGTCTCTTCCCATTTCAGTTTATCCTCCACACAACTGTCAAATTAATATTTCTAAAGTACAAATCTAACCATGTCACCTCCCTCTTTGATAAACTTCAATGTCTCCCTATCATCTGTGGAATCAGAAAGACTCATCTGCCTGAGTTCAAATCTGGTCTCAGATTCTTACTGGCTGTGTGATCCTCTTAACCTTGTGTGCCTTGGTTTCCTCATCTGTAAAATGAGCTGAAGAAGGAAATGGCAGACCTGAAGTATCTTTACCAAGACAAGCCTGAATGGAGTCATGAAAAGTTGGACACAACTGAAAATTCTACTGAACAACAAATTGATGTCATGCTTGGGAGTAAGGAAATAATGCAAATTCTGGACAATCAGTATTGAAAGTAACCTAAAAGGCAATGAAGAGATGAATGTTGAGTATGAAAGCAAACTGCATCTAAGAAGAAACATAGAAATATCATCAAAGATATCTATTAAAACACAAAAGTTAAGGATTTTGAAGACACAAATTCAATTATTAGTAATTGTCTACATATCACTTTAACTCAGTGGGCCTCAGTGTCCTTATCTACAAACTGGGAAGAGGGTCATATTGAGGTAGACCTGGAAGATTGAAAATTCACGAGTCTGACTCATTCTGGACCATAATGCTCAGCAATGACAGATTTGTAAAGGATTATTACTCTTAGGAGTAATTCGTAAAAATGGATAAAAATCATTGTGAAACAAAATCTCTGATGGGGACCATACACAGGTTACTTTCCAGGCAGAAGAAACACAGTTCCTTCTTTACCCTCAATATCCTACTAGGGCATGGACCCTTTTGGTGCCATGAACTTGGCACTGGCATGATAATTGACATCTTCATGCTGGGCTATATCTTGGGACATGTGGGACAGCCATCTCTCCCATGCCCAGGAGAAGAAATGAATAAATGAATGTTGTATCTGTTTTTACTAAAAATTACTTCTAAAGATCCAAGGTGGAGAACCAATACAGTTTTTCACTCTAAACATATATGGGGAAGGAATCAACCAATAAATCAATATGAATTTACTAAGTGGCTGTGTGCCAGGTACAATGCTAGATTTAAGGAATACAAAGACCAAACTACTTCTGGTTTTCTTTTTTTGCATAACATCTAATTAATCAATCAACAAATATTCATTAAGCACCTACTATGTGTCAGTTATGGTACTAAATTCTGAGGATATTAAAAAAAAAAGACAGAGGAAAGCCTCTGCCTTCAAGGAGTTTACACTCTAATGTAGTTTACAGTTAGTAGGTATGTGAATGATGGGGGACTCTGATTTTCCTTATCCAGTAAAAGGCACTGCACTTTCCAAAGACATAAGAATGAAGTATGAGAGGTAGAATTTCATAGATGATAAGGTCAAAATCCTGGCTACATGTGCTAACTTTTATTTGCTATATGATCATGGTTAATTCACTTTACCTCTTAGTGACCTTTGCCAACTCTAAAAGTATAAGAAAAGGTTCTGGCTAGCAATAGTGGAGGGAGTTTCCATATTGGAAGTTCCCAACAAACTTGGCCAATGAGGTATTGTTATCCTGTGATGGGATAGGTGAGAATAGAGGGTGATAGTTTAGCTTCAGGCAGTTGTTATGTATACCAGGGGAGATGAATACATTTTTTTCCTTTTCCAGAAAATGCATAGAGAAGGGTTGCCAGATTTAACATTGAAAGAGACCTTGGAGATCATCTAATCTGGAACTCTCATTTTATGGAAACTGAGGTCAGAGAGGCAAAGTATTTGTCTGTGGTCACAAAGCAAATTAATGGCAAAGAATGGGATTCTTGTGATTCTTCATTGAAAGCTCACTGTTTCTTGTTCTGATTGGTGAAGACATTTCCTAGAAGAGGAACCACTTCCTCAATACATTTAGAAATTTTACAACTGTAAGTATCATCAAAAGATTGTGAAAATAAGCCTCCTTCCCTTCATCACAAACGTGGAGGACAATGAGCGTAGAATATTACATATACACTTAGATTCAATCAACAAGTTGTTTGGTTTTACTAAGCTGATATTTTTTTCCTTTAAAAAATACACTTGTTGGGTGGCTAGATAGCACAGTTAATAGAGCACTGACCATGGAGTCAGGAGGACCTGAGTTCAAATCCAATCTCAGACACTTAACACTAACTAGCCATGTGACCTTAGGCAAGTCACTTAACCCCAATTGCCCTGCCTTCCCCCCTCCAAAAAGCAAAAAAAAAAAAAGTGTGTATACACACACACACACACACACGCGCACACACACACGCACGCACGCACACACTTGTTAAAAAATAAAAATATAATTGTTACCAGGGATGATTAAATAGATGAGGTATATATTTGGAAATAAATATGATGTAAAAACAAAGGACATTAACAATTTTTTTATAGCAAAGGATGAGAACTTAATTTGCAAGTTCTATTTGGAGAGAATAATAAGGTTAAAGAAGGCATCAAATTGGAAAATAACATCAATTTCCTTCAATGGTCTTAAGAAAGATATCAACAATAATATTTGTCATTTGAATAGTATCATGCATTTGAACTTTACAAAAACCCTAGGAAGAAAGTGCTACAAATAATATTATTGCCACTTTAGAGATGGGGAGACTGAGGCTCAGTAGGGGTTTAAGTGGCTTGCCCTGGGTCATTTGATCTCTGAAGTGGCTTCTCAAACCCATATCTTTCTTTCTTCTTCTTCTTCTTCTTCTTCTTCTTCTTTTTTTTTTTTTTTTTGCTTTTTGGAGGGGGAGAGGGCAGAGCAATTGGGGTTAAGTGACTTGTCCAAGGTCACACAGCTAGTTTTTGTTATAAGTGAGGCCAGATTTGAACTCAGGTTCTCCTGACTCCAGGTCTGGTGCTCTATCACTGAACCACCTAACTGCAAACTCATATTTTTCTTGATTCCCAAATCCACTACTCAGTTCACCCTTGTCTATCAAAACTGTATTAATTTGATGCCATTGGTGGCAAGCAGGTGAGAGGGAATAAGAATTGAAATTTGCCCTTCCACTCACCTGCAACCCCAAAATCAGGGTCAATGAGAAGTAGAACTGCCAGATGGCAGCCAGGGGTAGAAGTCACCCCGTGGTGTCTCATGTCCTCAGTTTCCTCATTTGCAAAAAAAAAAAAAAGACAGGGTTGATGGTGATTTTATAGTAATGAATGAATGAATTGAATGAATGAATGAATAAAAGCATGAATGACAAATAATTAAGCATTTACTATGGGCTGGTCCCCGTTCTAAACCCTGGGAATGCAAATATCAAAAACTAAAACAATCCTTGCATTCAGGGAACTTGTGTTCGAATAGAAGACAAAACATCCAAGTGAGTGGTGTCCAGTGAGGGCATTTTGCTGCCTCCTTCGAGATTTTGGGGATCAGGGATGGGAGAACAGTGCCACCAGCTCTGTGCCTGGATTGTTTCAGGGCTAAACAATTTTTGCTCTGTAGAAGGTTTCTTTATATGTAACATAAAACCTTGGGCTGCAATTGGCACTCCCTTCTGCTCATTCTCTCCAGGGCTGCTACAGAACACCTAGGCTGCATGCTCATTAGACTAACCAGCTTTAGACTTCCACAGTTTGCAAGTCACCAGCAGCCTCCTGTCTCCTCCAGGCTAAATAATCCTACTTTTGAACTTCTGCTCTCAGGTCTGATTTCCCTGCCGCTTTATCATTTTTGTTCCTTTCCTGGCCTCGTTCCAATTTTGTCACATCCCCCTTAAAGTTGGAGACCCATGTTAGATACAGTACTTGAATAAGAACTAGCCAGTGCCAAACACAGGGATAATAAGACTTCCCAGAGATTGCATGTCACAGAATTGTTACTACATCTTGTTACCATGTTAGCTTTCCCCCCTAAATAACTGTAAGCTATTGCTCACTCCTCTCCCATTTTCTTTTTCATTTTCACCCCAGGCTACACTTCAGCCTAGCCAGATATTTCCTATCTTGAATCTGTGTCTTTTGTGTATCTTTTGTGACTGGAATGTTTTGTCCTTGCTCTATTTTATTCTGTCCTGCATTTGCATGATAATTTCCCTAATTTATCAAACTCAATTGGAACAACTTCTGGCTTCTCAGATGTAAGCAAAACCAGACCACTTAAGGGTAGGTTCCTGTATTCTCTGTTCCATCATTCCAGTCACTGATGCAGGGGTTGGAATAGGGGATCAAGGTGAGTTAAATTTGAATTTGAGTTTTATTCTGAGCAACAGTCATTGGATGAGAGAGAGACAGAGACAGAAACAGACAGTGATTGAGACAGAGACAGACAGACATTCAGAGATGGAGACAGAGAGAGAGAGACAGAAACAGAGAGACAGAGACAGAGAGACAGAGACAGAGGAGAGAGTTTAACTATATTCATGCATATTTTAATTGAAACGGCTAAAAAGAGTTTTCTTGAAGAACTATACTGACCAGATAACTCAGAATCATAATGTTCCAAAATTGTCAGAGACCATCTAGTCCAACTAGCAAATTATCAAGGATTTGCCATCTTATTGGAGGAGAAAGAATAGACAAGAGAATAGGGAGATTATATATGTGTATATATTTATATACAAATCTGTCATCTATCTATCTATCTATCTGTCTGTCTGTCTGTCTGTCTGTCTATCTATCTGTCTATCTATCTGTCTGTCTATCTCTATAGCCCAGGTTTCCTGACTCTAAGTCCTGCTGTCTCTAACATACCACTTGGCCATTTTCATTAGATAGTATGGCCCTCTAGTCCCTTATCTCCATATTCAGTCCCCTATTATCCCTCCATTGTACTAAGTATAGGACATTTACATTCAAACACCCTGAGCATTTAGTAAATATAGCTGACCAACTAGTCATGAATCAATATTACATATATACTACCTCAAGCAAGCTCCTTATTCATCATCAGGATCTTTCAGAAAGGAACTGTCACCAGTCTTAATTATCGAGTACAGAATGTTGACCCTTTCTCATAATCATAGGAAAAGAGTTGCATGTGGGTCTCATGTCTGCCTTCCTGAGGGTTGATATTTCTAAGGGGAGGGGATGAGGGGCAGGCTGAGGATACACAGAAAATCCATACCAAAGGAAATCTCCCAGAATTCTTAGAAATGTAGTCATTCCATTCCTAAACACAAGAGAATCACCCAAGTCTGGACTGACTATCCTTCAGAAGGCAACCAGAAATACCTACAAAATCCCATTGAAAATGTTCACAAGTTTTCACGAGATAGTTAGCAGCTAACTCCTATCAGCAGAGGAATGCATTCTTCCTTTTCCTTAAATCTCTTCTCTGACTTGGTCTCTGTATAACCATAATGACAACACAGTTGACTCAACTGTGAGTAACTGGGGACAGTCCCTGTCAAGTGCTGATGAAACACAGTTCTCAGCCCCTCTCTCATCTCAGAGGTGCTCAAAGTCCCAAACAGAAGCAGACTTTTATGGAATGAGTTACTCTAGCTTTCAGAAGTTTTGAACTCCCTGATGCTAGATGATGCTTTGGGAGAGCCAGGCTCCATGTTGTCTGTCTGCTAAAGGAGAAAATAAGTCATCTGGGCTTGGTATCTGGCTCCATCCCTTTACAGTCTAAAGGGAACCATTTGATGGCTTTTAGTCTGTTTTGTCACCTATTAAAATAAAGATGACTATGCCACTCCTAACATCCTTTGATTAGGCCAACTCATTGTTCCAGGTCAATATCATTTTTATTCTGAGAACATTTATCTTACACCAAAACACTGATAAAATTTTGTTTTATTTTTTTTGCAAAAACACCTCCCCACCCTCAACACTCTCTTTACTGCTTCCCTCCCCACAATTAATGACAGTGAAAGATATTTATGCAGAAAAAATGTAGTGATGAAAAATCATGATAAACTCTAATAATAGGCATTTAATTGATGGCAGAAACAAAAAGACAGACATGGTCCTCTGATAAATTAGTGTATGATCTGCTAAAAACCTGGAACAATTCTGAAGACCAGATTCTGACCACCACCCCTAAACAGACCTCTGAAATTGGCTATAATGTCACGAAAATAGGAGGTTCTGTCTTCATCTGAAACTGTCTTTCATGAGTATTTGTTCTGGGTAGGGCCCTGCTGCTTTGGCCTTGTTTCTCTAAGGCCACAGTCATTCGGTCCTGGGTATGGAGAAGGCACACTAACTACACTCAAAATTGTCTGTTTGGGAATGTTTCCTATTCTTTTTCTCCGTTTACTCATGCCATCAGGCATATTCTAGATAATAACACAATAAGTCCCCCAATGCCATAACATAGAAAGAAAAATCTTCCCCAGCTAGTCAATTCATGCTTTTATTTCAGCCAGGGAAAACTTATCAAAGAAGTCGAGAAGCCCTAAATGCAGCAGATATTTGATGCCCCTGGTAACCCTTATTTTGTTGCTTGGCAACACTGTCATTAAGGATGTTTCAGCATTTCCTATTAACCTCCATTTTCAGAGGTTTATAACTTCTTGGTAAAAAATCCCTCCAGGCTAAAATTTGGCATACATGATCTCAAACAATCCAGGTGTCTGGGAATATATACATATATAGTATCCATTTTCTAATGTATATATAGTTACACAGCATATGAATTGTCAAATATAGTTAGTTTTCCTTCAAATTCCTATTCTTTGTAGTGTGTTGTTATTATTGTTACTTTTAGAAGGTGTTTTTGCTAAATACACACATGACAATCACAACACTTGTAATATCCAATGAATAATAATAATAAAACAAGTCCCCTCTCTTCCCCTTCTCTCAATACTGGTTCTCAGTTTAGCAGAGTTTGAACCTGAAATATACTATGCTTAGATCTCTTACTGAAACTAGTACTTAATTTCCAGGCTTAGCTTCCAATCCACTTAAACCCAGGCAATTTGAACTTATTGCTGTATTTATTTTGAGTTTAAATGTAGCCTGTTTTTGAAGGCAGGCACACTAATACACTGGTAGTGAAGCCCTGAATTGGTCCAATTCTTCTGGAAGGTAATTTGAAATTATGTGAGAAAAGGCAAACAATATGCCATGCCCTCAGCCCCAGAAATTCCACTCCACTCCTCAGTTCCCACCCCATGGAGGTCAAAGACACTCACACAAAAAGGTTTTATATACATTAAAATATTCACACAAACACTTTTTTTTTTTGCTTTTTGGAGGGCAATTGGGGTTAAGTAACTTGCCCAAGGTCACATGGCTAGGTTTTTGTTTGTGTGTGCGTTAAGTGTCTGAGGCCGGATCCGAACTCAGGTCCTTCTGACTCCAGGGCCGATGCTCTACTCACTGCGCCACCTAGCCGCCCCAATACTTTTTTTTTCAATAGCAAAAATTAAAAATAAAGTGTTTAGAAAATGACTGGACGAACTGCACCATATGAATGTAATGGAATATTAATATGCAAAAATAAAATGACAAACAAAAGGAATTTAGGGAAAATGAGAAGTGCTATATGAACTGATGCAGGATGAAATAAACGGAACCAGAAAGACAATATGATCACATACTGTACAAATAACGATTACAAAATGACTAATGTAGAAATGTTTTACATGACTGCATATGTATAAACTATGTCAGACTGCTTACTGTCTCAGGGAGGGAGAAGAGGAGGGGAGGAAGCAGGGAGGGATAGAATTTGGAACTCAAAACTTAAAAAAAAAATAAACATTTGAAATGCTCTTAATATATAATTGGGAGAAAGTAAAATATGCAAATGAGAAGAGCAGTAAAAGGGGACTGACCTCTGAGTAACTACAATAACTAATCTCAGTCTTGGAAAACTATCTTTCTCCTCTCAGCAGAGAAGTTGGGGGATGGGAGAAAGAAAACCACCTCCCCAGGTCATATTATTGATTCAATCTCTACATTCAAGAAGAGTGACCAATGTCCTTTAGGTTTTCCTAAGGCAAGGGATTCTCTTTTCAATGAATACCCCCATACTGGTTCAATATTGAAAATAAATCCTTAATTATTCCCTCAGCAATTGATCTAAACACTTGGATTTAAGATTATTTAAAACAATCAAAATTGTCAACTACCTGCTTCAATTGATAATGACACCCCAGGCAAGATCTGTGCCTTTAGCAATTGCTAAATCATGCCCAACCTTAGGCTGCTGACATTCTTTACCACTGGGTTAATTCTAGTTTAAGAGAAGAGGGTGAGTAAAATCTCCGTCCCTCCCCACTCCTCCGCACCCTGAGAAGGTAAGCAATTTTATAATGATTATACAGGTGAAGTCTTGCAAAACACATTTCAATTTTAATCATGTTGCAAAATAAAATACAGGAAAACAAGAGGAGGAAAATAAAGCTTTTGTTGTTGTTTGTTTGCTTTAAGTCTGTTCCAGTTTATATTCAGAGTTCATTCATTCTCTCTCTGAAGGTGAATATCATTTTTCATTACAGATTCTTTGGGATTATCTTGGATCATTATCTTGATCAGTGTAGCTAAGTCTCCCACAGTTGGTCATACTTACAATACTGCTGTCACTATAATACAATATTCTCATTCTCCTCACTTCACTTTGCATGAGTTCATCTAAGTCTTCTCTGGCTTTTCAGAAACCCTCCTGCTTATTATTTTTTATAACACAATAGTATTCTATCACAACCATATACCACAACTTCTTCAGCCATTCCCCAATAGGTGGGTATTCCATTGATTTCCAATTCTTTGACACCACGAAAAGAGCTACTGTAAATATTTTTGTACACATAGGTTCTTTTCCCTTTTTTAAAATCTCTTTGTAATGCAGACTTAGCAGTGGTACTATTGGATCAAAGAGTATGCACAGTTTTATGGCCCTTTGGGCATATTTCTAAACTGTTTTACAGAATGGATGAATTAGTTCATAATTCCACCAATAGTGCATTAGTGTCCCAATTTTTCCACATCCCTCCAGCATTTCTCATTTTTTTTTCTATCATGTCAGTCAATATGATACCTAGAAGGTGGTACCTCAGAGTTGTTTACATTTGCATTTCTCTAATCAGTAGTGTTTCAGAACATTTTTTTAATGTTACTATTAATAGTTTTAATTTTTTTCTTCTGAAAAATACCTGTTAATATTCATTAACTATTTGTCAACCTGGTAGTAGTTCTCTTTTTTTTGGGGGGGGGGTAATTTGACTCAGTTTCCTATATATTTGATATATAAGGCCTTTATCAAAGAAACTTGTAAAAAAAAGATTCCCAGTTTCCTGTTTTCCTTCTAATTTTGGTTACATTAGTTGTTTTTGCAAGGGCTTTTTAATTCCATGTGATCAGAATTATCCATTTTATTTCTCATGATCTGATCCTTTCTATCTGTTTCTATTTCTATCTTCTCTTATCCACAGATCTGACAGCTACATTTTCCCATGCTCCCTTAATTTACTTATATCACCCTTTATGTCTAAATCATTTATGCATTTTGATCTTATCTTGGTATGCAGTGTAAGATATTGGCTATGTCCAGTTTCTGCCAGACTGCTCTCCAATTTTTCTGGCAATTTTTGTCAAATATAAAGTTTTTAAGCCCAAAGTTTGGATCTTTAGGTTTCTCAAACCCTAGATTACAACAGTCACTTACTACTGTGTATTATATGCCCAATATATTCCACTGACCATCACTCTTAGCCAGTACCATGTTATTTTGATGATTACTGCTTTGTTTGTTTAGTTTGAAATCTGGAACTGCTTAGGCTTCCTTTCTTCACTCAAGCAGTAGTTTGACATGAAGCTTTTCCTGAATCCCTCAACAGCTACTGTCCTCCCTCTTAAACTACCTTGTTTGTATGTATTTTGTATCTATTCTCTTTACAGTTGTTCTATATGTACTTGTTTATATATTTGTTGTATTCCTTTTTAGAATCTATGTTCTTTGTTCAGATAAGGACTGCTGCATTTATTCCTTTTGTACTCCCAACCCCTAACACAACACATAGCAGATACTTAATATGATTAACTGGAAATCATTCGGAAAGAGGCGAGGCCAAAAATGTGTAGATTATAGAGATTACCTTCTAAAAAAGAAGAAAAAAACCTGGTAGATATTCGTAGTAGATATTGAGAGCATTAAATAACATCACAAAGAATGAAACTGATTATACTTAAATAGAAAAAAGAGACATATACATGCATATATGTATTCAACATATTTATATATGTATATATATATATATATATATATATATATATATGAATGATACCCCTGAATCAGTTATCTATGGACAATTAGATCACTAACTCATCAGATATAAGAGTGAAATTTATAACTGAAGGGCAAAAGGGTAAGTAGCTGATCCTATGGATTAACACTGGCACACAGGGATGGCAGTCATGCACAAAGAACAACAGATGCCATCAGGGAGCAGACGAGATAAGAAGATTGCACTGCCACCAGCTCCAAAGTCAGTCTGATGGCTCCTACACACATCAACCACAGGTCCCAAATTATTCAAGGTTCAAGTTTATATAGAGGTCCTTTGTGGTTGTTGTTGTTTGTTGTTTGTTTGTTTGTTTATTTTTTAATTTTTTTTTTAGACAAAGAGCTAATGTGGCACTGATGAAAAACTTTTTTGAGACTAGGAGTAAGACAAAGGATATTAGAATTACTTAATAAGGAGTAAGAAATGAGGGGCTGGGACTCAGGAAACTTAACCCTAACAGTGTTTCAGTTTAAAAGAGACTAGGACAAGGGAGATGCCAGGTCTCCCAAGTCAGTTAAACCTTAGAATTATATGCCTCCTGGTGTTTGATACCAAACCAATCAGAATGTTTTTCACTGGCTCACAATAATAAGCATGAATGAAGAAGAAGAAAATTTACAAGAGGATGTATGATTAAGGAAGTGACTCTAAATTATTTAAATAGGTTGTTGAAAACGGACAACAGAAATTACAGTGACACCAACTAAAACACTGTCATCCAGAAGTTAAACCAGTGTAGGTTAACTGCTACAACGAGAAGACCAAAAGAGTCCCCAAAGTGCTTTAGTCAATAAGTATTTTACTTACTTGCCAAATGGAGAGAGAGAGTTTCTGAAGGCAATATTGGGTTAGAATATGAATTCATGTGTAAAATCTTACAAGGGAGGATGGGAGATAAGTATCTGCAGTTTTACTTCATAACACAGAGAAGCACCAGTTTCATGAAAGCTTGTCAAGACATCCAACTAAGTACAGTCTTCCCAAGGTCATTCAAGGATGAAAATGGAAAATTGAATATAAAAAGAAGAAAAATAGAAGAGATTTGCAAAAAACTATTACAAGAAATGCTTTCTTCATCAAGGATAGTGGAACTCTTATATTTCAACCCTAAAATCATATTCCCTGAGGTTCTTACAGAGGTAGTAATAATGCCATTAAAGACAATAGAGAGGTGTAGATGGATTAGATCAAGTAAATATGAAAGAAAGCCATGCTGAAAGTTATAGAACTGCAAGGGCATTGAGGGAATGCAGAAAATTCTTTATGAAGGTTAGCTACATATGAATTGAGAGCATACTCAGTGTGGGTATTAGTAGAGAATAAGAAGGCTTTTATAAATTATATTCAGCGATGAACCACATCTTTACCATAACCAATGATGGGAAGATGGAGAGAATATAACATCCCATCATCCTTATTTTTTGTTGATTTTGAAAAAGCATTCCATTAAGATGGGGCAGGGACTGGGGTTGGGGGGGTGGGAAGCATTGTCTTACCAGGAGTCTCCCTTTCATATCTGGACATTATTCTGGATTCCATGGAGGATGTAACAACAGAAACAATATCATCTGCCTCACACTGCTGTGGGGCTAAAATGAGATAATGTATGTAAGGTACTATGTAAATATCAGAAGCAACATTTGAAACTAGATCTTTGTAACTTCAAGTGCCATTTTTTATCCATTATAAACCATTATAATTCATCTAGGATTTTTCTTAACATTTTTATGTCATAGAGTCTTTTGGAAGTGTGTTGAAGCTTATGGATCCCCCATCAGAATATTTCTACAAATCTGAAGCAAATACAAAATTTCAGTTAAAAGTTAGTGAAAATAGGGGCAGCTAGGTGGCACAGTGAGTAGAGTGCCAGCCCTGGAGTCAGAAGGACCTGAGTTCAGATCTGGCCTCAGACACTTAACACACACAAACAAACAAACAAAAAACCTAGCCCTGTGATTTTGGGCAAGTTACTTAACCCCAATTGCCCTCCAAAAAGAAAAAAAAAGTTAGTGAAAATAAAGGGGTACTTTTTTTTCCTCTGAACCAGTTCACAGACATGAAAAATCTATCCACAGGCCCTTAAGAAGTCTGCAGACTCCAAGTTAAAATCTTTTCTGGCATACTCTTTTACTCAGGATATAACAAGTATGTTAATGTGGGTAATAGCCTAAGACTATCAAATAGATTACAGAATCATCCAAAGCATTAAAGAAAATAAAACATAGTCAAGATCCTTTGGTTATTACAAAAAGAAAAAAAAATCTGTTAGAGTATAAAAGAAACATTAGAATTAAAGAAAAGAACTTAAATTCATATTTAATGGACAGAATAGCTGTGCACATTAGCGTCTCTGCTCATTTTCCAATTATTATTTGCTAAAGTAGTTGCTTTTATATATTGATATTTAGGCAGCAGCAGTTGCAATATACTGGGCTTTAAAATTCCACTTTGGAATCTTCCATGTCCCCAATCTTTGACCTTTTCAGATAAATCGTAAGTTGTGCTGGAGGCTGAGTTGTTGTCGTTCAATCATTTTAGTAAAGTCTGATTCTTTACGACCCCATTTTGGAGTATTCTTGACAAAGATACTAGAGTAATTTGCCATTTACTTCTCTAGCTCATTTGAAAGATGAAGAACTAAGGCAAACAGGATTGTGACTAGCTCAGGGTCACACAGCTAGTAAGTGTCTGAGATTGGATTTAAATTCAGGTCTTCCTGATTCCAGGCCAGGCATTCTATCCACTTCACCACCTAGCTGCCTCTAGCTAAATTGTATATAAATATAAATATTCATAGAAACCTGGAATTTAGACAGTAAGACAATAAAGATGATGTTGGGCACAGATTTTCTTGTTCTAGAATTTATGAGTGACTCACTTTACAGAATTCTCATAATCTCTTGCTTGAGTGATTTCTTAAGGTACTCTCTATTACATTATTTCCTAACTGCTACATTTGTAATGAATGTCTTTATTGGATATCTTTATCCCCTGACTTGGTCTCCTTAGATCCCAGAAGACAGTCTCAATGAAGGGCTAGGGGAAAAATATTCTAAACCAGCAAGAAATATTACATAGAATCCTGTTATAAAACATCAGAGAATTTTGAAGTTGGAAGGAGTGTCAGAGGTAATCAGTCAAAGGAATAGCATTTACTAAGCACCTAGTAAATACCAGACCCTGACTAGGCTCTAGGAATAGAAAAAGTGAGACAATAGCTGTCCTCAGGACACATATTCTACTAGGAAGAATAGGGCCCAACCACAAATGATTAACTATAAAGTATATACAAATAAATGTACACTCATAACTGGGGGAAGTAGAAAAGGCATCCTGAAGGAGGGAACATGTGAGCTAAACCTTTGTACTAGTAAGCACCCTAGCATACCCAGAATGGCTTGCTAACACAGGTTCTTTTGATGAAGTATGGGCTCTGGGAGATGCCTTGAGCTCTCCTTGTGTCCTTGAGATACAGGATCTGGGAACCCGCCTTGAACTCTGATTAAATTGTCCCATTTAATGAGGCATTTGCATGAGGCTATAAGCCTTACTTTGTGGCTGGGCCCAGACCTCTGTTACTAGCCTATCCCTCCATTGTCCATCTACTCCCCACCCTTGAGCCTATCAAAATATCAATCCACCCTTGAACTGGCCTAGCCCACCATTGTCTGTAGTCTCCAGGTAGTCTCCAGCAACTTCCCACCCTTAATCACTCATTGACCCTCCTCAAACTCCTCCTCTGGACCACCTCTGGATTCCTCCCACAAACTTCTGTATATAAGACCCCACCTTGTCTTCATTTAATTACCTAGCAGAGGGTTACTCTGTGTCCAATACAAGCAAACTTTTAATAAACTTTACTTTTCTTTGGCTGAGAAGATTTGAGTCGAATTCATTCTGCATGACCTGGTGTGTTGATATTTTGGGGTCTCCAGAGCAACCCTAACCCTCTTTATGGGTAATCTCTTCACTTTGATAAACTTTTCTAAACGGAAAGACAGCTTTAAAGGTGTTAACAATCCTACTTTAATTACAGAGAAAGAAGTGAGCATAGAAAATACAAGCATAACGCAAACACCAACAGACAGGGCTCCAGCTTTCTGAATATAGCAACATTGCTATATACCTTACATACATCACTGGATTGAGGGAGCATAGACTAAGTATAGTAGTCAAGGGCCTTCAGAAATACACCTACTCAGGGTTTTGAGGAGGAAATCAAAAGATCCTTTTCATGAGCAAAACCCCAAAGTAAAATGCCAGCCTTCCAGAATATATAACAAAGATTTGGCCCATGATTGGCTCAGAGCTCAGAGCCAGAAGGCATGAAATCTACTTGACTCAGAACAGGTTTGAATTATCAGGGTTCAAAGGAGATTAATCCTTCAGATGCTTACAACATAAATAAGACCTTGTTTCTGCTTACAGCCTTGAAAGGAGATAAAAGTTCAAAGAAGCACAAGTGAGAAGAAAGAGAATTCTAGCAATAGGTGAAAGTTTATGCAAAGGCAGGGAGGTTGAAGACTAAATGTGGCATGTGGACAACAGTAAGAAAACCAGTTTAACTATTGCATAGAGTGCCTGGCACATAGTAGGTGCTTAATAAATACTTATTGGATTGAATGATGTGGAGTAACATATAATCCACCTAAAAAAGGTTGAAATTAGAACCAGATTGGAAAGGGCTTTACATAACAAATAAAGGCATTTGTATTTTATTCCCCAAATCAACCAATGAGCCAGTGTAGGTTTCTTGAACAAAAGAGTGACATAGTTAGACCTGAGTTTTAGGAATATCAATATGACAACATTGGGAATGATGGATTATGGAGGAGAAAGGCTGACATTATATAGCACTATTAGGGGTTTTTGCAATAGTGTAGGGGAGCGAAAATGAGGGAATGGATTAGTGTGGCTCTGGTACAGAGCAAGGGCATCAGACGTGAGAGATACTGGAGATTATATGATAAACCTATGCAACCAACTGTTTGGATATGGATCCCCTCTACACAATATTTTCAAAGTAATCAAACATCCTTTACTTAAAGACTTCAAGTGAGGGGGATCCCAAGTCACTTAGCTTCCTTAGACCACATTTCTGTAAATTCAGGGGTTGGGAATTGGTGAGTTCTAAGGTTATGTGAACCTATAATCCAATGGACCTCCCACAACATCCAGTTCTACTTTGGCATCACCTTAATTAATAATAATACCTAACATTTATCTAGCACTTCAAGGTTTGCAAAGCATTTTAAAAATATTATCACATTGGGTCTTCACAACAACCCTGGGAGGTAGATGTTATGATTATCCTCATTTCACAGATGAGGAAACTGAGGCAGACAGAGGTTAAGTTACTTATCCAAGGTAACAAAGTTAAATAAGTGTCTGAAGCTGGATTTGAACTCATCACTAGAATTGATTTTAGGTTCAGTTCTCTATCCACTGTGCTTATTATTATATATTTTTTCCAGGTAGTCTAATCTTCCTTTCTTTGATTTTTACATATTATTCCTAGTTCTGACCTCTAGCATCAAGCAGATCAAAGCTAACCTGTCTTCTGCATGCCAGTCCTTAAAATACTTCAACATAGCTATCACAAAAGAGGTATGGCAGAACATGGCAGATATATCTCAAACTGCATGTTCTGTAGGTATCTCAGACTCAATATGTACACAATAGAATTTATTATCTTACCTCATAAACCTATTCCCATCCTCATCCCAACTTCCGTATTGCTGTAGAGGGCACTACCATCTTCCCTTTGACCCAGGCACAAAACCTCAGTTTCATCAATTCCTCACTCTCACCCACCCCACATATCAATTCATTGCTGAATCTAGACACTTATACCTTTACAACATCTCTACCCATAAAACCAAAACCCTAGTATAAGCTCTCATTACCTCTTGTCTGGACTACTCCAATAGCCTTTGAACCACTTTCCCTACATTAATCCATCCTCCATATAGCTGTCAAAGTGTTAAAAAAAAAAATTATAGCAAATCAGTGTCCTTGGTAATGGAGATATGGATTCCCTCTACTGGTAAAAGTGTCAACAGAAGCCATGAACTTTGTCATTCCTTCCCTCTGGTTCTTCTATTGCCCACTTATCTCTTATTACAACCTAAAAGCCATTTAGATCATCTGGCCTAGTCACTGGGGATTGCATGAGCCTAGATTTAGACATGGAAGGGCCTCTTTTTTTGATATATAGATGAGAAAACAGAAGCATGGAGAAGTATAATGACTTCCCCAAGGTCACACAAGCTAAATGTCTAAGTTGCTATTTGAACTTAAGTTTCCCTGACTCCAAGTCTAGAGCCCTGTTCACTACTAGGTCAGTGCTCAAGGACTAAAGTTGGAAAAATAAATGATATCAGTACGTATACAGTCTATGTACATGCTGTATATGACTGTACATCAGTACAATCCAGCTTAAAACAGATTAAGCAATAGTTACTTTTACCATGATGTACAGAAGAAGTTAATGGAATCCAATTAATAGTAAGGGCTGTAAACCCTCTACAGGGAAGGGTTATTGCTTAGTTCTCCACAGGTATATTTCTTTGATGACAGTAGTCAGAGATGCAACTGCAAGCCTGAACAACAACATATCTAAAAATCTGTTGACTCCACCTGACCCATGTTGGCTGGATTCAACTTATTTAAGAAGAGATATAATACCTCCCAAAAGAAAAAAAAATAGGGCAGCAGTCTCAGAAACCCTAAGTAGATGGAAGTTATGGAGACAGAGAACAAAAGCAGTAGCAGCACAGTAGCAGCAGATGCAAGCCATGATAGTATTGGGTGCAAAAAGGAGCAGTAGCCTCAGACCAGAAAAGGAGTCCCTGAACCATCACTGAGAGAAACAGTGAGGCACAGAGCCATGGTCAGGAAGAGCAAACTTACACCTGCATCTTCATTATTACTGAGACACATGTACCATAGAGGTGCCAAAGGAATATGGAACCTCCTTAAGTTCTGATAGATGGTAGAGTTGATCGCATGCCATCTCCCCTCTTCCTGCCCTGACATACAGATACACACAAAAGTTGAAGAGCAGACCCACGGCAATAAAATCCACTTCCAAATTTTACTCTTGAGGATCTTTTGTCTTGCTCCATCATGGAACTCAACAACCCCAATTGACAAAAAGAAAAAAAAATAAATACATAAAAAAAAAAAATAAAGAGTCCTTCCAGGTCTGGATTGAGAGATCTATAACCCAGAATGTTATGATCTCTCTCATTACCAATAAACACATATGACACATTCCTCCTTGAGAGAGTGAAACTATAAGACTGAAGTGACTACATGTGTTTGCATGACTTAAACAAATGTTTATTAAGTGTTTACTCTATATACTGTGTATGCATATTTCCTGCCCTTGAGTAGAAGACTGGGATGATTGAGTCAGGAATATCGAGGGGAGAAGGAGGCATGAGAAAGCACTCACTGTGAAAATTCTATATGGTGATACATGTTTAATTAGAGCTTAATTTAATTAAACCTTTTTCCCAGGCTGAGGCCAAGTCTTTGACTAGAAGCAAACCAGACTGGGCCCAATAAGCACAGTTGGTCTGATCTTGTGGAGGCTATATTAAGAATGCATAAGAGACTGGATTTCCAGATGTGCACCTCCCTTCTTGTCCCATTCTGAAGCCCAACAATATCAATAACCTGGTTAATTGATCAGATTGAGTGTTCCCTTCTCCCATTCCTTTTGGCCTTTATTAACTGGAAAGTGGAATTTCAAGCAGCAAATCTGAATAAAATGTTAGGTTTTGGTTTATTCTTTTTCATCCAGATTTGTAACTTTATCTGTGTAGGGAGTTCTGGGTAAAGGAACATAGATGGCACCTGTTCTGATATTTAGAGAGTTGCCTAGGTGAATTGACTTATTTCACACAGAGTTGATAGGGGTCAGGATTAGAACTTTTACAACCAGATCTTCTTGAATGAAATGTCAGCTCTCTACACATTAGATGACAATGTGTCCCAACAGATTAGACAACTGAAAGGAATAACTAACGGCTAATACACTCATGCATATATAAAAGGCAACTTTTCAGAGTGAGTAGGTGCTTAACCCTGAAGTCAGGAAGACCTGATTTTAAATCTTGCTTCTGATGCATATTTCTTGTATGACCATGGTTAGGCAAGTCACTTTACCTTAAAGACCACACATTTATAAATGAGTTGCTGATCTGCACCAGTGAAAGGAGTTTGCTCACCAGAAGTTCCCTTGTACTGATGAAATCATAGTCCCAGGCCAAAGTTGCTTTGGTATTGTAATAGTTCAGCTCATTCAATTCACCAGCAAGCATTTAGAGACAAATACAAAAGTAGGGACAACACCTGTGCTCAAGAAATCTACATTCTAAGGAGAGGCTACAACACATTTATAAATTCAGTAAATAGAGCATCTTTAGAAAAAAAAATAATTAATATGGGGAGGAGGATAAAAATTAGAGGATTAAGAACAGACCTTAACTCAGTATTCTGGATAATTATTTCTATTTTGCCTTTTGTATCTGAGTATAATTTAATTTCCTTAAGTCATGCCTCAAAAACTCAGTAGACTTGGAGTCCACCTTAAAGTGTCCCGAATGACCTGAGCACTCCCATCAATCACCACAGTAAGAAGTGGGTTCCAGCTCTCCAGGTTAAAGGAATTAATCTAGTCCAATCACACAAAGCTCTTCTCATTTTAAGAGACCCAGGTTTAGCTTCTTAATGCTCATTACTCTATCTAGAAATCCATTTCTCTTTCTCCTGTCTCTTAAGGAAGGCTTTGTTTAATAATGCTCAATAAATTAGGCCTCTATAGGCTTGGCTTTATCCCACCCAGCCAGAGTTTCTTTGCCTTTTTCTACCTCAACCAAAAAAAAAAAAAAAACCCTCTGCTTACAGTCTCTGATTTGAAATGTTAATTAAGGTGGGCTTGGCCTCAGGTTACAGACTATATTCCTTTTTTCATGCAAAGGGGATATGCTAACTAGGTTACTTACAAGCCTGGGAGAAGAGGGAGACAAGACTAGAAGACAACAGAAGTCTTGAAGGACAAGGGGATCCTTTCCACTATTCCTGTCTCCCAGCAATCAAGCGGTAAGACTTTGTTGACTGAATTGTGTTATCTAGTACACAGGGCCAAAAGAGACTGGTGCCATTTGACCATTTATTTCCTTTAATTCTTTTTGAAATTAATATTAAAAAAAAAAAACAACAACCCAGCAACAGATAATAGGAAGAGATCCATGGGCCCTTATGGTTGGGGCCAAATTGGTTTTGCATAAAAATCTATGTTCTTCCCCTTCCAACCCTCCCCTTAGCAAACAAGGTTGATTACAACTTAAATTCTTTTAGGAGGGGAGGCAAAGCAGGTCTCAAAATCTAGATGGTTTTGGATGTGAAATGAAGTTCAAATCTTCTGGGCCTCCCTAGCCTCCCAATCAGTACTGCCTTTGTTAAAGCTAAAGAGAAAGGTAGAGGGGTTTTTATTTTTCCCCTTCTATCAATATTCTACTAAGGCAGGGCAAAATCTACATTTGAAAGCAAGGACACAGTAAATGTTAACTTGAAATCATTTAAGATCCCTGGCAGAGAAATGAATGAATATTATTGTGTTTTAAAAAAAATGTATTAAATTAGCCCCCAGAGATAGGAATTGCAAAATAAATGCGAAAGTTACACCTTTAATTACCAAGGCAAAACCTGAGAGATGTTTGAAATATTTGTTTGTCTAAATCACTTTCATAGTCATTATGGGAAATATTCTCCAACTCTTTTGATTAGCATCTTGTAGATGGAAAAAAAAGTGAGTTTTGTTATTCTTCTTGAAATGGAAAAGTTCATGGAAATGTTCATTAGTATGGACGCTTTTCCCCTGCTGAACTGTTGAGGACAGTCATTGAAAAGAGAGGAAAGTATATAGTAAAGAAACATTTTCTCCTAAAGGTTAGTCTTAAATCAGTCTCTTTCATTCTACCTCTCCCCCCCCCCCATTCCCCCTTTCTTTAACAGTTCTTTCTTTTTCTTTACATTCCTTTTGGGAGCCCATTGTCTGTGCCCTTTGTACGCTTTCTAACACCCACTGAAGTGTAGCCTGGTATGCAGTGGTCAGTTCTGTCTTTTACCTTGTTATTATATATGTGGAAATATATAGCTATCCTTTCACGTTAAGGATGAATCATTTGGATGATTGATGTAGTTAGCAGCCTGTACCAAACTTAGCACAAAAGTAAGAATGATAGAAATATTTAAAGAGAAGAGCCTCAACTTTTCCTGGTTTATTTATAACCAAGATAAGCTTGGCAGAAACTGATATCTACCAGAGAGGAGAGGGTTAGCCTCCATTTCATAAACTAGCAATGCCTGCCTCACTGCCCAGTTTGCTGATGTATGCTGATCTTGGAAGGTCATCCCGTTTAAAGTAGACATTTCATCCCATAGCCAAGGACATGCTGGTGGGGAGGGGGTCTTGGAACTAGTCAACTCTTCTTTTAAAGAAAAAGTCAGCAAATTTGGAAACGCTTAGGAAAAATTTGGGATATCCGTATAAATATTAAATCAATATTTTTTGGCCCGAGGTTGAGGTATTTTACTGGAAATAGCCTCTTAAGGAGATCTCTTTATTTTCTGGTTTTCTGATTTTGATTTCAGTTCATTCTGGGTTCTAGGGCCAATATGAATCTTTTTCTTTGTGAAGCGGATGCTGTTTTTGATGACAGACTACTGGGTGTTTTTGGAGTTTGTGAGTGAACTGTCCAGTGAACCTGTAGTACTGAAAACATAAACAGCAATTTAAATCTTTTTCTTAATTTTCTTGAGACCTATGGCATAGTAGATTTAAAGGGACAAAAATAGGTGAGAATCTAAAAAACAGTCACTACCTAAATATTTAAATCTAACCCTTAAAATAATTCCCTTGGCCCCCTATTTTGGCAAAAATGTTGCAATCATTCTTTTCATGTAAAATTAGTCAAGACCAAAAGAAAAAAAAAAGTCTTCACATCATATATAACAAGCATAAACACACACATATATGTACACACATAACACAAAGATAAAAGTCATATATATGTATATGTGTGTGCATCTATTATATATGTGTATATATATATATATATATATATACACACATGTGTATATAGGTGACCAAAAAGTCATTATATATCTGTATATGTGTGTATGTATATATGTATGTGTGTATATATGTGCACACACACAATACACATATACATATGTGTGTGACCTGACTTTAAAAAAATCTTGACTAAGATTATAGGCGCACATACTTACAAATATATTTATTAATATATGAATTAACAGCAGTGAGCATCAGAATGTTTTCCAAGCTGGAAGATAGAATGCCAGTGGAAAAGTAGGCTAGATTATCAGAATGCATAAACTTATTTAAGCCTCAGTGGGCTCCTCTGGCTTGTTAGACTATCACTTTGCCCATTGCTGGTAATAATGATATAGCTTGGCCATTCCACTTCACAAAATATTTAAATAAAGTTTCTTCGAGCTAAAATGAGATGCAGCATATTTACATTTTTATTTGATGAAGCCTGTTCCTGCTATCTTTGTTCTTAATTTGGTCTCAAAAGAATTAGCAGTAAGAGGAAAAATAGTCTGTAAATATGTATGAAATCAAATATAGAGGGTAAACTAAAAGGTATTGACTGCCAGCGGTGCTTAGCTGCAGGAGGCAAAATTTCCCTCCTAGTTTTCTTCTTGGCTGGAAACACATTGCCTTCCATCTAGATTATTTAATCCTCAAAATGCACATCAAAGCTTCTCATCAGGTGGTGTATGTCTTTATAGGCAGCTGAATGTCAAAGATCTAGCTTAAAGATTTTTGAAAAATGTAAAACATAATAGATCCCAGATAATAACACAGCAGTGGAGCCCTTGCACTCCTCCCTGTTCCCCCCCTACCTCCCTCACTGTGCAATGTACCAGCAAGGGCAGTTTATGGCTAATCTCCAGGGCAGGAGGAGAAACCTGTTTTGCTATGTGGGGCCATGTTCCATCCATTCCATCAGCTTGCAAAGAGAATGATTAAGTCATGTTTCTGGACTAATATTAGTTGTTTAACAATCCCATTCCTTGCCTCACACCTGTGGCTACAGGGAACAATAGGCCATGAATCCTTTCTTGCTCTCATGCTCTATTAGACAGTGAAAAGAGAGCTCAGAATATGTTTGAGGCATTTGCTGTAGTTAGATGCTTATTTTCTTGTAATGATTATATCAGCTTTACATGATCATCTCATCATGAAACTAGTTTAAAAAAACCCACAACTTGCCCACATTGATTTTTACATTTCAAAGGTTCGTTTTTGCATCAGGAAGAATATGGGCAAATTACTGGAGAAAGTCCAGAGCACTTACACTATTGAGTGAGATGCATCTTAGCCAAGGGACCTGCTGGTTTAGAAGGGTACATGCAAGTGTTGGAAGAATTGCCTACAGTAGTTTCAAAGCAGAACCCAGTCAAAATGGAGACATTGGAAGACTTTAATTATGTCTTTTGTAAAGGCCAACAGAATAAAAACTACAAGGGTTGACTCCTTCATTGGAATGGGTTACAAGAGTCAACCTCTACTCCCACCATCAATTAATAGCACTCCCTCCCTTAAATCAAGACTTGCACATCCTTCAGTTCAGTATTGAATCATTCTCCCAGTTTGCAGCTTACCCACAGCATCCTCTATTCCTGCTTCACGAGGTGAAGATGAAGAATTCAGAGTCTCCCAGGGCCCCCTGCTGCCAAGTACCTCCCCTCGATTAATTATGCAACCCAAATCCCTTACCATAATCTGCCTGGCAACAAGACACTTTCCATCCCTCTCTGGGGACAGATCATTACCTTGTATTAATTCAAGACTCCTAGTGATCTGGGATACCATCAGCTCATGCCGTGATCATATTGTAATGCATTATTTAATTCAGGAAAGTATTTGGGGGATGTATTTAGTCAGAAAGACAGTGTATAAATAAAGATGTATTTAGAATCATAGACCTGGAGCTTTAAGGGAGCTTACAGGTCACCATAGCGGACTCCCTCATTTTATAGATGAGGAAATTAATGTTAAGCATTTTGCCCAAGGTCACACAGCTAGTGGCATAGACAGAATATGACTCCAGGGCATATGTTTGTCATAGATTAAGGGTTTCAAATATATGGCCACAATACTCAGTGCTGCCTGAACCAAATTCAAATGTAATTGGGAAATATTTTACAAAACAAATAAAAATACAACAAAACATAGATAATGTTACTTTGTGGCTTTCTAAGTCAATATCATCTCTGTATGGTTTAGCACTGCTCCTCTTTCTATCTGAATTTGACACCACTGGCTGATAACTGTTAGTAACCTTGCTTCCTAGACCAACTAGCCCCTCATTTTTTCAGAAGAGGATACTGAAGCCCACTTCAACTTGCTCAAGATCACATAGGTAGCAGGAAGGATTTCTAACTTCCAAGCCAGTATTCTTTCCATTGTAGCCCTCTGCCTCCTTTTTAGAATGCAAAATTTGCGTTCTTTCTACCTTACTCCGATACCTGTATTGCACGAAGAGGTAGCCAGCAGTATTGGGAGTACCAGTGACATGCACACTATTATCAGGACCCTGCCAAATTTCTTCATAGCTGGGCTTGTGCTTTTTTTTTTTTTTAATAACTGGGCTATTCCACTGCATTTGAGCACCCCGAGGGGAAAACAGCTTTGCTTCATATTTTTGAAGGTCCACAATGAATGACAGTCCCATCATAATCCATAGGAAAAGTTGTTTCCTCACAGACTGCATGCTTTGAAACATTCTTACAAGACAGACAGGGTAAAGAAGAATGGCTGGGCAACGTCATGCATGATCGACAGGCACTTTCTCACACCAGTGGCAATTTGCATCTGGGCCCAGCTTGAAAATGTTGTCCGTTGTGCACACACAGCTTCTTGTCTTGTAAAGACTCCTCACTCGGTTGGAGGGCTCAGAAAGATATTCTTCTTACAGAATCTCCTCCACATTTTCTGATTCCTTGGGGGCACATTCTGGCGGTAGATGGGAGCGGAGGACTGTCATCGGGGGCTGGTGCCTTCTGTGAGATTGGGCCCCGAAGAAATGGCCATGAGCGGGACTTTTCTCTTTAGGGATTTGCCCTTTTTTCATATGGTTGGAGATTGAGACCGAGCTTTGTTACAGAGAATTATCCTGTGGCAGTGGGCTGGGGAGATAAGTCTTTGTTGAGACATAAAACACACACAGAGGAAAGTGTGAAAAATTGACATGACAAGGTTTCTAGGCGGCTGTTGCTTAAGCTCAGTCATATGTTGAGCGAGAGAGAGGCAGGAGTGGAGGTACTGGGCTGCTTGTCGCAGCGGAATGAAATGAAATTTGTATTCCGCATTTCGGCATGCCAAGAGAAGGAAAACTTTGCCAGGGACTGTCCTATATTATTTTAGGTAGAGCCTCACACCACCCCCTTCCTCATTATCTCACTGCCTGCTACACAACCCCCAGAACCTACATCATTTTAAATGCTCATTTGTTTCCAGTCTGTGTATTGATTTGGGGAGATAGGGAAATGAAAAAGATAGTTACTTCTGAGAATTGGGGCTCTGGTGTCCAATGATCGCAAAGCCCACCTTCATCCTTTGTTAGAATAGCCTGGTACTGCCTTTAGCCATTGTGGCTAACTGACATCAAAGAAAGACACCTCACCATGAGGAAGAGAGATGCCATTTGAGACAACACTAATCTAAGAGGTGTTCCTGCACTTTTGGCGATTAGTCTGATAAAGACAATATTCCCTTTGGCTTCCTTAGGAGTGTTATCTCTTCTGGTCCCAAGTTTAAGATTTTTAAAGGATTCTTTGTAGGAGATGAATTCAGTCTCCAGGCTTAGTGGGGTAAATACTTAAAAGCACTAATAATTCTTTCAGTGTATACCCAATATACATAGTTTAAAAAAAATATATATATAGATACATATATGTATCTATATATACATATATGTATTTGTTTTGTTTTTTATTAAGATTACTGAGAATGGTGGGGATGTTGTTGTAACTCCTCCAAGAACAATGGAACACTTAAGAGAGGTGAGGTGGAATCCCTTTGTTAGAGTTCTTTTATCTCAAAATCCAGTTCTCCAGGATTATGGGACTCCTCTTTACTCACCTGCATCTATTTTTGCTTTTGCTCACTTACCCAATTTAGGTATCACTCTTTTTCTCTCATTTTCCAAGTTATGGAGCAGCTGAGGCATGGACAAGTAAGAATTGCTAGAACATAGAAAGCAGAATTTTGCTCAAAGGAAGAATGAATTTTTGACAATTAGAGCTTTTATAATAATGGAATGGGGTTTCCTTATAAAGTAGTGACTTCCTTATCATTAGAAGTATTGAAGCAGTGGGTTTTGAATCTGATGACTTCTAAAGATGTTTCCAAATCTGGAATTATTAGATTCTCTGATTAAACATTATGAAGGCAATTTCAGTTTGACTCCTGCGTGTGTGTATACACACATACTTATATGTATATATTTCTGTGTATGTATGTACATATGTGTAGATGTGCATATATAGATAAACACACACACACACACATATATATATAATATGTAGATAGAAATTTTTCAACCAATGTAATAGAAAATCACAAATGAAAACAAATAAAAATATTATGCTATTAGAATAGTGAACACAAGTCCTTGGACCCTACAAACCCTTTTGTTAAAGTTATTCTCAATTCAACTGGCTAGTTCTCTTTTGCAAAGTGATTAACACCCCACCCTATCCAGGAGAAAAAAATAAAACAAAACACCACACACCTCAAATATGGTGATGTTTGGCAAATGGTAAGCACTTAATGAAAAAAGTTTATTGATTGATCAATGCTATTTGCTTGTAAAATTGTCAGGCAAGTAACACTTTTAGAATGGAAGAAAAATGAGTTTTTTTCAGTGATATTCAAGGCAGTCATTTCGTGGCCTGCAAATGATGAGGATGCTACCACACCTGATCCTGACTTGGTAGAAATGGTTGCTATTCCATGATTAGGAGGTGGTTTTCAAAAATTGTATAACTGCCAGACTCAGTATTTTTGGTTCTCCCTGACTCTGATGACATACATTCCTTCACCTAATTCATACTTGGACGTCTTTGCACCCCGGCAGTTGTTCTTTTAAAAATTTTGAGATATTGTTTTCACTGTCCTTCCCTTAAATTCTTTCTAGTTATACAGAATCATCTTTAATAAATAAGGAATTAATTTCAGACCTAAGCAATTTATTCTGAGACCTAGAATTTTTGTTGTTGGTATTGTTTTGTTTTGTTTTGTTTAAACCACCTTCTCCCATCAGGGAAATATTTCAAATATTTAAAGATCATGCTAATATTGGGAACATGGATTACAGTCTTTATTCAAGTCCTTTCCTTTTTATTTACTTAACTAAGGAAATATTATTGTCCACAAATAGCTCAGTAGAAATAGACTTGATATCCAAAAGATAAAGATGCTATAAACTGTCTATTTGCAACCTGAATCATATATTTAAAAAACTGTTTTATCGGCAGAGCAAACCTTTTTAAAGACACTACCATGTCTATAATCAAAACAGGAGTATTTGGCAACTAAACTATTTTGCTAATTATTTATTAAGGACTCCAAGATACTGAATAATCCATTTCAGAGTCCTAGTGAATAGGAAAAATTAATCTCTCTCTCTCCACATATACACACACACACTCACATATAACTAGCATATAATTTAAAATAAATATGAAGGAGCATATTCATAAAAATACATTGACTTTAAAACCAAAGAATAAAGCTTGTGAAATGGCTTGCTCATTTTTACATGTATTTTGCAGGGCAAATGGCACAATAAATAGCATGTATAATGGGCTCAAAATTCTTACCCTCTCTCTCCCACCCCATTCAGGTTTAGTTTATTTATTTTTTTTTATCCTTAAAAGGTCCTGAAACTGTCCTTGATATTTAATTGGCTAGGGGGCAAAGGCCCAGACCATTGAAATTCCTACTTGGTTGGGTACAAAATAGCAAGGACATTAGGAGGTAGGGTTCATCCCTCAGGCCTCTGACCACAGACTAGCACATTAACCAAAATCTGCAGAGGAGAGCTGAGTTCCTTGGAATCTCTGAATCCTATCTCATTTCATTCCAGTTTGGGACATAAACTATCTAAGGAACAGTTTGAATCAAGTCCAGTCCACAATAGCAAGTCATTTAAATTCTCTGAGTTTTTGTTTCCTCATTTGTGAAGTGAGAGCAAAAATACTCCTGACCTCCCAATACTGGCTCAAGACTCAAGTAAGCTCAATGCTCTACAAACCTTGTAAATCCATCTTCATTACTAGTATCATTATTGTTATTTTTTTTCATTCTCATCCTTTTGTTAAAAATGAAATTCATATAGAGATGGACCTAGAACAAATTATTGCCCACTAATTATTTTTAGTGTTCTATAGACTCTTTCAGAATTTAAGTTTTTTTTGGAACTGAATAAAATTGGAATGCCACAATCTCCTATAAAGTCTCTGAAAGCGTCTTTGAGATAACAACCAGTAGCAGACAAGATGATGATATGATATGTCCATCCTACATGGTTTTGATTTCATCTTCTACATATCTATATCTGTAAAGCTTTTCATTCTCTGAGTTTGACTATTTGGTTTAGACCAACCTATTAAATATGTCCTTTAGTTTGTCTGACTCAATGTTATACCCACATGGGCAACATTTATTTTCTGGGATGATCTTGGTTTTAGCACAATTTATTTGCTGATTTACCAAGGATATCAGGGATGGGGTGGTATTTGCAGTGCTGGTATTGCTCATGGATAGTCTATGGAAGATGGTGAGTTACTGATGTGTATTTGTGACCACCTGATCATATTTCTCTAGGTATTCAGTAGATGTCAAATTTTTACAATAATGTATGGCCCAATTTCTACTCTTTTTCTTCCATAATTTACATTAAGTCCAATCTTCTTAAAGACAAACTTTACGTTTTGTTGCATTCATTAGTCAAATTATTGATTGATTGATTTTCTTAACAACTCAGGCTATTGCTTTCAGAGACAACTTAGGTGAAATTGCTTGTCTTACAATCTACAATCTGCCTGACAGCAGTAACAACAGATGCCTATCTCAAGACTTATGCCTAGCTTCTCTTCCCACTTAGCATACCACATATAATTTTACTTCATCTTTTCTTTATGAAATTAGGAAGCCCAAAAGATCTTAGGGCAAAATGCAGAGATGGAATTCCACAGATAGCATCACACCTCTTATTTTCCCCACCCACTCCCTTCTGTGCCTGCTTTATGGGACCCAAGAGAAATATATCACTTGGTAATCCTGTACCCTGTAAGTCCGATTCTCATTTAAGGCCTTTTTACCCCTTTTTCGTATGCACCATGTAACTAGCATAAGACCACCTGAACTTTAACCTTGTCTGTGGACAGCTGGAAAATTGTATTTCCTCCCTTTCTGAACCATTCTCTCCATTCTTTGAAATCTTCCACCAGACCATGTGTCTTCCCATTTCTTCAAGTGGAAATAGATCATAGTTACATTTCTGTTAAAATACTATAGAGCTATGTAGTTTGTGGTGAATAGTTTTTTTTTTCTTTTCTTCCCCTAATTCTCACCAAATTCTAAATAAGAATTGCCCATGGATCCTTCTCAATTATTTTGAGATATTTACTAATTTTTTTCTCTGTTTTGAGGAGACACATGGGTGAATCCATAGTACTACTCTTATTGGACTTTGAATACTCAGTTTGAGTTATATTCTAATCCTAGTTGAAGATTAAAATGAAACTCCAGGTAGAAGTTTCATTTTGTTTGTTAATCTATCATTCAAAAAAATTTATTAAGGGGCTTCTACATACTAGGCACTGTGCTAAACACTAGGGATTCAAAAAAAAGGCAAAAAGATCCTTGCCTTCAAGGACTTACTTCATAGTCTAGTGTGCAAGTCATGTAAATAATTAAGTATATTCAAGGTATATTAACAGTAGATAAGAAGTAATCTCAGAGGGGAAGAACTGGTGGCTAGGAGGACTGAGAAATGTCTCCTCTAAAACCTAAACCGTAACAGTTATTTTTCTTCAAATTTTAATGTTTTTAATTGTTTTTTTTTTCTGTGTCATTCATCACCATATTATCCCATGTAGCCCTTCCTCTCCCAAAGAGTCTTTCCAGATGATAAATAGTATTTTTCAAAGTCTTAAAACATTTGCAATGTTTTCAAATGTGCAGACTTTTTGAAAAATACCACCTCCAACAAGAGTTTTGTTGGAGATATCTTCTAATTTCTCTTCATCTTGATTTTTATAATTTTGTCACATTTAGTTTTGACATTTTTAGTGTGTCCTTTCCACTTTCTTTTCTTTCTTTTTTTTCCCCAAATGCTTTATTAAATTGTGGTTTACATTATTCATTTCTGAAAGATTTTGAGTTACAACTCTTTCCCCCCTCTCATCCCCTTCCCCCCTACTCTCCTGTAGGGTGAGATATCCTATTTAGTATGTATGTCATTCTCTCCCTGATCCAAATTCAATGAGAATAAGGTTTTGCCTTTTTGCCTTCCCTTGTAACCATATTCCCTTGCCTCTTCTCTGAGAGAGATTACCCCATTCTGTCTCTCCCCATCTCTTCTCGTTATATTCCTCTCTCACCTCTTAATTTCACCTTTTAAGAATCATTCCTTCCTATTCAATTCGACCTATGTCCTCTATCTATGTATACCTGTAAACATATATACACACATTCACATATGTATTCATATGCCCATATACCCTTCTTCAATTATTTTCATACCGAGAAAAGTTTCATCAGTTACAGTTATTGTTTTTCCATGTAGGAATGTATATAGTTCAACTTTGATAAGTTCATTATGATTTCATTTCCCTATTTACCTTGCCAAGCATCTCTTTGCTTCTTGTGTCTGAATGTCAAATTTTCTATTCAACTCTGGTTTTTTCATCAAGGATGCTTGAAAGTCCTCTATTCCACCGAATGACCAAATTTTCCCCTGAAACACGATATTCAGTTTTGCTGGGTAGTTGATTCTTGGTTTTAATCCCAGCTCCTTTGCCCTCTTGAATATCATATTCCAAGCTCTTCGATCTCTCATGTAGAAGCTGCCAGATCCTGCAATATCCTGATTGCATTTCCATAGTATTCAAATTGTTTCTTCCTGGCTGCTTGTAATATTCTCTTCTTGATCTGGGAATTCTGGAACCTGGCTATAATATTCCTAGGAGTTTTCTTTTTGGGATCTTTTTCAAAAGGTGATCAGTGAATTCTTTCAACCTCTATTTTGCCCTTTGGTTCTAAAACATCAGGGCAATTTTCCTGGAGAATTTCTTGAAGGATGATTTCTAGGTTCTTTCTTTGATCGTGGTTTTCAGGTAGAACAAAAATTTTTTAATTTTCTCTCCTGGATCTATTTTCCAGGTCAGTGGATTTTCCCATGAGATATTTCACATTGCCTTCTATTCTTTTATTTGTTTTCCACAGCACTAGCTTCCCTTTGGTCCATTCTAAATCCGAAGGAAAGATTCCCCTCTGTGAGCCTTTGAGATTCTTTTTCCATCAGGCAAATTTGGCTTTTTAAGGCATTCTTCTCCTCATTGCCTTTGTGAACCTCTTTTGCCATTTGAGTTAGTCTATTTTTTAAGGTGTTATTTAGGTCAGTAAGGCTGTTGACTCTTCTTTCATAATTTTCTTGCATCATTTTCATTTCTCTTTCCAATTTTTCCTCCACTTCTCTTATTTGATTTTCAAAATCCTTCTTAAGGTCCTCTATGGCCTGCAAACAGCTTGTATTTTCATTTGGGGATTTTGGTGCAGGAGTTCTGACCTCCAAGTCCTCCTCCTGTTCCATGCTTCAATCCTCTCTCCCCCCAAAATAGCAGTCTAATGTTGAATTTTTCTGTTTATTTTGTTTTCTTTGCGTAGGCATGTTGCCACTCAATTACTCGACTTTTGGACTTGTTGCCACAGTAGGACTCTGCCCCCAGCCAGGGGACCTTCTGTCCCAAATGCTGGGGTTTTCCCAACTTCCGAAGGTATTAGTTGGGTGCCCTCTCTGAAGCCCCCACACACTCTGGCAAGCTGGTCACACACCCCAAGACCTCCACCCCAGACTGCAATCCAGATCCAAGAAGGTTAGAGCAAGAGCAATTAACCCCAAGGGAAGTGCATACAGAACTAACCTCTCACTTTGTGCGCGGCATCTATATGTTGGTAATTCTGGAAATGCCACACCTTCTGGTGTTCTGGAATCTCTCCAGCTGGCTGCTGGTTAGGCCGCCCTGGGGCTAAAACCTCTGACTCATTCAGGCCTCGGCTCTGCTCCAGATCGCTGTGCTGGGTGCTCCCTGCTGGGCTGCTGGGCTGTCCTCAGTGGGAGGTTAGCTTCTCTGTGTCATTTTATGGGTTCTAGAGCTCCAGAGGTTGTTTAGAGCCCCCTTTTACATGAATTTGGAAATTGTGGGAGCTGGAGCTGCATGGAAGAGCTGTTTCTACTCTGCCATCTTGACTCCGCCTGTCCTTTCCATTTTCAATATTGGAATTACTGTATAGTTTATTTTCTTGGCTCTTCATTCTGCATCAGTTCATGTCAATCTTGTCATGTTTGATTGACATTCCTCCCCCCCAAGACTGATCGCCGGATCTCCCTACAGTTAGCAAGGCAGGAACTGAAGCTGCGGCATGTGTCCATGGCTGTGCTGAAGCTTCTCAGTGTCTTTGAGCCCCCAGGAAAAGAGGCCACACGCTCTCCCAACTAATGATTCCCAAAGTTATTTAAAAAATAAAAAAAGAGTAAAGTAAAAGCAGAGGCAATATGGTGTTAAGACTTGGGGACCTGAGTTCAATCCTGTCCCTTACACTGGCTGACTTGGTGTTGCTGGGCAAGTCACAACTTAATTGAACTTTTCCCTGCCATAAGCATGACTTTAACATTCTCATTCATTCTCTCTCTCTCTCTCTCTCTCTCTCTCTCTCTCTCTCTCTCTCTCTCTTCCCCTCTCCCTCTCCCTCTTTCTCTCCCTCTCCTTCTTCCTCCAATTGACTTTATTTTTCTGCTGATCAAAATCAATTCAAATAAAATGACCATTTCTGTATACATGGAAGAATAGAAGAGGGCCATAAGTGAAAAATTCATATTTTCCTGATGTGTACTTATGTAACTCTAATACTATAAGTTGTAGAGGACTTTGTTAAATATATATATATATGGAAGGAATGTTTGCACTGAAAGTTCCATGTGCTAATAAAATCACAGGCTTAGACCACACCTGTTCCTGTTGCCCCCTCAAAAAAGGCAAGTTAACATATGTGTGTATGTATATATGTATGTGTTACCTTGCCTATATATGTATATATACATATGTGTGTGTCTGTGTGTGTGTGTGTGTGTATATATATATTTATATCTGTTGCCTTTATATAAATATTTTATATTCAAAATATATTTTTAAATCACAGAATTTCAGAGTTGAAAGACACTTCAGTAGTTATTTGATACAAACAAAATCCCAAAAGAATCCCTATAACAAACATAGGCAAAAAGCTGGTCAGCTGATCTTTGAACACCTACAGGGGTGGGAATCCATTTCCTACAGTCAAAGTCCATTCCATTTTGTGATGTCTCTAATTGTTAGAAAGTTTATTTGACTACCACTCTAAATTTGCCTCTTTGTAACTTCTGCCCCATGGCTCTAAGGGGCCTAGCTCTACTACATGACAAAACTTCCCCAAAGAAGATGGCAGTGAAGTTCACAGGGTAACCAAGTGTGGCTTATTTGAAAAGAGCTTGGCATATAGAGGAAGAACTTGTCACAATGAAGGAAAGCTCTGATTAGCAGCTCACTAGGGCAAGTCACTTGCTACTGATGAACGGGCCCAGAAAACAGTTGCTAATGAATCAGTCTGGATTCTGAAAGAGGAATATTGTGACTAGAAAGCAGATGGGGTCTTCAATGAAGCTTCTAAAGGGGCAGTAATCTGGAGGGTGCACTGTCCCTAGAGATTAAAACATATATATATATACACAAATATATATATATATATATATAAATGTGCTCTCTGCTCTCTTTGATCATTACCTAATGTCAGGATTAAGACAGACCCTTAAGAAAAATGACTCCAGAATAGTAAAGATAGAAAAAAATGATGAAAATAGGTAATGAGAGTCTTTTGGTTTGTTCAAGGATAACCTGAGCAATGAAGGCACAAGGCTGGTGCCAATTTTGCCTTCTTTCTGCATGCTGGCTTCATGAAGCAATTGTCCTGGTCCTGGACTCTCAGTAAATCAGTCAGGTTTATTGGAGGCCCATAGATAGGAAAGGTACCCTTTAGAAGCCTGTGGGACAGCCATCTCTTTTGTAGAGAAAGGTCCTTTTAGGGTATCAAGTAGCCTTGGTAGCAAGAATCCAGTGATTTCTGGGAAACTCCGACATCTCTCTCCTCTGAAAAATGGTTTAGCTGGATATTCAGCAGCCCTACCTGTTCTCTATTTCCATATCAGTCATTTTATTTGGTATTAGCAGGGTAAAAAAAGAATGGATTGAACAATTAATCGACCACAAATAAGGGAAATATCATTTAATCTGTCTTTTCCAATAATACTAATTGCTTTTATCCACCATATCCCCCCCTCAATTTTCTTATATCTAAAACTTTCATATAAGAAAGTCTTAAATGAACCAAAATACTAGGAGGGGAACTTAAATGTTCTTTTCTATACCTGATTGCCAGAGCTGTGAAAATAAGGGGTTTTGTTTGTTTTTTTTATTAGAATGGATTTTTGTGTTTTTAATCTAAGATTATAACTTAAAAGAAAAAGGGACGGGACTCTTCCATACCTAAGTAAGTATATTACCTTTCCCAGTATCTACCCCCTGGATTTGCCCTAAACAAGGTCATAAAAAAGGAGGTCCTTAGTTGAATTCTACCTCAATTCCTCTAGTCTTTTTTCCCCTTTGGATAAACTTAAGCAGAAATCAGTAAAATGTCGTTTATTTTACTCATCCAAAATTATTTAAACAGAATTTCTTGCCCTCCAAAAAATTACTACCAAATGCCAGTAAAACACCATTAAGTTTACTCACCCCAAAATTATTTAAATAGAATTTCCTGCCCATCAAAAAAAATCTACTACAAAACCCACCTCCTAGCAGTGCTTTTCATTTCCCATCAAGCCCAGCAAGGTGCCTTAGCAGCTTAAAATCAGAAATAACAGCAGAAGAATGTCTGAGACAGAAAGGTCAAGTCTACTTCTGTTCTTGGTCAGTTTCTTTGGGAGGTGGACAGTCCACTATTGTATTACACACTGGAATGTGCCAGGAGTCTAGGCAGTGAGGAAATTCACTGAAAGGAAAAATTCCCCGTACAGCCTTTGGAAATAGAAGGTATCATTTTGCAGAGCTCTTGCTCCTATAAAGGAATTAAGCTGTAGGGTACCCTGTGGAAGATCACTTTAAACTTTCCAGTGACACATTTGCTTTCCCAGGCTTTGTACCTTAACCAGGAAACAACTCGATCGCACTACACTGTACGGTTCATGGAGGAGATATCCTAAAGCATTTCTTTCCTAAGGGTAGAGGCTGAAGGTAATGAGAATGGAAAGGGGGTACCAGGAAGGATAGATGACTAATCAGGTGAATCAAGCCTCTGGGGTAGGGGTTGGGGGAGGTGGGATAAAACTAGGTTTCCACCAGGCTCCTTTCAAATTAGATTGGTGATTGCAGCAAGTGAGCTGAGCATCAGGCCCCACAAGAGAGACATCCTGCCTGGCTTTAATTGTTAACCCTACATTACAGGAGCCTTTGTCATAAAAACCACCAAGCTGTTGGGCTCCAAGAACAATCTTTGAACAGGGCCGGAGCTTGCACAGGTTGTGATGAGCCTGGAGACTTAATTACTTCTTGCATCAATTGACGGGAATCCTCCAGGTCAGGCTCATGGCATATTGATGAAACAGGAAAGAAACCATAAGAGGAAAAAAAAAGTATGCTGAATTTGCCTCCAGTTACCTTGTTTTGTGAAGACCCAGAAAAATATTATCCCTGTTGATTTTTTTATTTCTTTTTTTTTTTCAAGAGGCAATAAATTCCCGGTGCCAGATAATGTAGTTAGATTGGAGGTGGGGAGGAGGGTGGGGAGAGGAAAGAGGGAATTAATGAGTAATCCTAAAGGCTGGTTCACAATTACTTTGCTAAAATTATTTTCTTTGGGGGAGGTAGGGCGGGGGATATATCTGATCCTAAATCAGTGGCCATACCTTCCAAGGTTAGGATATTACTTAATTAAATGTGTTTTATTGTGGAAGGGCTACATTTGGAATTGCCTCTTTGCCATTCCAAACTGAAATCTTGCCTCTTAGTCTTCTTGTTTCTTTAGGTGAATCCCATTGTTTAGTCATAAAAGTGATTTCTTTAGTGAGGGCTCATCCTACTCTGTCCACTTGGTTCTGTTTCACTAAGTACAAAGTCAATTTAGAACTGACAGAAATTTGTTTTTGTTTTGTTGCTTTTTGTTTGTTTCCTCCCTTCTTTTCATAAAAACAATTACAGACTTATAAGCATAAGACCTTAAGACAAAGGATGCTGCCAGGAAAGAATTCAAGGGAGACAATAAATTGAAGTTGATTTCACTAGGAAAAAATAAGGAAAAGAAAAAATCAAAGTCCAGAAGTCTGAGTCAGTTTCTGTCTTTGTCTCTCTCTGTCTCTGTCTCTGTCTCTTCCTTTCTCTTTCTCTCCCTCCCTCCCTTCCCTTTCTCTCTGCCTCTGTCTCTCTTCTGTCTCCTCTCTCTCTCTCTCTCTCTCTCTCTCTCTCTCTCTCTCTCTCTCTCTCCCTCTCCCTCCCTCCCCTTTTTCACGTTTGCATTCACTGTGATCAGCTTTTACAAGACTTCAATATATTCTGAAGGCAGAGCAGCATGTCAAGGCCTTGTCATCTTTGGTCAGTTGAGTAGTTTGTCAGGAGAGTTTCCAGCGATAAAAGCATCAGTAACTCATCAGAATATTTGTTGTTTCTTTTTGACAAAAGAGGCAAGTGTCTGTCAAGAAAAATCTGGGGTTTTTCCTTGACTTCCCTCAGGAACCTGGAGCTGGGAGCTGAATAGAGAGAGCTTCCAGAAAGCCTCGTGTGCAAAATAGATGTATTGATTCCTGTAGAATCTCGTTACTTGTGACACGCAACAGTATAAGTCAACATGACTTAGCCTATTTGTTGCTGAGTGTGGAGCAGAATGGGCGGCTTTCATTAGCGAGCAGGGCATTAGGCACTGAGGCTTGAACAGAAGTCTCATTGGAAACCCAGGGAGACACGGCTAGGAAATAATTCACAAATTCAGTACCAGTCTTGGTGCTCTTCAAAGATATTTTTCTGAGTAACTCGATATTGGTGTTTTTGGAAGGTGGGTTTTATTTTGTTGTTGTTGTTGAAAAAAATAAAAATGCCAAAGTCCAAAAGGAATGTAATGGGGCCTGATAAACAAACAATTCAGTTGCTTAAGGGTTATAAGAAATTTAAATGCAAATAGCACTTTGTAATGATACTCCAGAGACTGACACTGTAGTCAATTTCTTGAGGATACATCCCTGGTAAACTTAGTTTTGTCACTGGTTTCCTTAGTAACTGAAATAACATATTGTTCAAGACAAAATAATATCCTTTTTCAGGGACTGAAAATCCTGAACTAAAAGGTAATTGATTTTGCATGAGGTACTAGAGTATCATGTCCTTCCACTAGAAGAACTGGAATTTTAGAATGCCTCACCAAGAGTAAAAAATTTTTTGAGTTGATTGACATGCCTGGTCCTTCTACTAAAGTCTCCCAGAACAAAACATATCTCTTTAAAAAGGGTTTTGAGTCTGCCATTTTGTTTCTGATGCTTTTACCAGAAAGAGTCCTGAGATAGCTAATAGTTTTGTCTTTAAGAGGTCAGACATAATCTTCCTGTATTAAGCCTTGTGACTGATTGCCCTTATATGTTCTGAAAATTAGCAAATGTTTATTTATCTTATCTCATGTGCATAATGTAGACTCATATACATAATGATGCATGGTATGACTTGAACTACAGAGATATTAATCGAATGGATCCCGTGTATGTATTTTTCAATTAGCATACATGGTCACACATGAAAAGGCAAATATGAGTATGTTAGCAATCTGCACCCTGGAGACCTGTGCAGGTCTGAAAACAGGAAAAGAAACTATACTTTTAACTTTTTTTAAAGCTTCTGCTAGGAATGGGCTATGCTGCTTTAGGCAAATTACTTGATCTCCTGTGTCTCTATTTCTTTATCTATAAAATGGGAATAATAAGACCTACATCACAAGGGTGTTGTGAGGATTAATTACTTAATGTTTTCAAAGAGCTCCGAAATCTTAATGTGCTAAATCTTATGATTGTTTTTAACCATGCATATAGGAGTATGCTATAGACATAAAAGCTGATAGTGGTTTAATGAGCTTGGAAGATTTGAGGTTCCTGGGTTGAGGAGAAGAGTATCTGGGGACCTTGCAAAGCTCTCTGTATTTTACCGCTCCCGCAAACAGCATTTTGTGAATGATATTGCAACTGGAGAAATGTTGAGTGATTGATTTTTGATGATATCCTTCCTAGAAATACTGAGCTCCTGAGGAGATGGTAATATTACACTATAGTGTCTTCTCTACCAGTGAAACTTGCACATAGAATTCCTAAACCACTAGGGAACAGGTTTCCTTCTTAAGTGTTCTGCTGGAGATTTGGGAGCCTAGTAGAGATTTCACAGACGGAATTGCTGCTAGCCACAACATTCTGGTTGTCAGTTTAACTATAATCTGCTTCCCCCTCTCACTGATTTTTCAGATTATACCAGTGGAAATTGGACAATAGAGTTCACATATCTAGACCCATACAGGACCCATAAGTTGACTTAATAGTCAACTAGGCCACCTCTCTCATTTTACAAAAGTGGAAACTGAGGCCCAGGAAAGTTAAGTAACTTGCCCAAGATCACATGGAAATATCACACATAAGAACTGAACCCAGATTCTCTGACTCCAGATTCATTGCTTCCCCATCTCCCCCAATAGTATCATATTATCTCCACAAAGAATTGTAAACTTTGAAAAAAAAAATTTCAGAACAGTCTGATAGCAAAAGTTACCAAAATAATCCTATCTTTTGATGTAGTAATTCTGTAGTTTGGCATCTACCCTTGACAGGTTATCACAAACCAAACATATGTTAAAAGATTTTCATAGCAGCATTATTTATAATTACAAAAAGCAAACAAACCTAGAAGTAACAAAATTCTCAAATGATTTGAATGATTAAATATATTGTAGTCTATTAATATGGTGAAATACTGTAATGCAACTAACATCAACAGTAATTAGTTGAAGAAAATGAAGAAAAGTGGAAAGACCTTAAATGAGATAATGGAAACCCACCCCCCCCACCACCACCAAAAAGAGGGGTGGGGATAGGTAAGAAAGAAAACCATTGTTTGCTGCTTTCTGCTAAGGGTACCACAATCTTGAGAGACAGATGATTTATACATTTACATCTATCGCTAGTCTCTCTCCTTAACTCCTAAGCCAACTGTTTGCTTGTCAACTCCAACTTAATGTCTGAATATATTTCAAATTCAATGGATCCAAAACAGAACTATCTTCCCCCTAAATCTTGCTTTCCTATTTTAAAAGCATCACCATCATTCCAGTCACCCGAATCCCAAAATTCAGAGCTATTATTGACTTTTCCTTACCCTATTCCCATATATAATCAGTTTTTCATGCCCTCATCACTGCCCACCCTGACTATTGAAATAGTCTATGAATTGATCTTACTTCCCATTATTCTTCTCTTTAATCTGGTCTCAACACAGCCACTAGACTGATATCCTTAAGGACGTATATCACTGTCCCTCACACAACAATTTCAGTGGCTCTCTATTGCATCTAGGATGAATCCTGGCATTTAAAACCCTACACAATATGACTTCCACCTATCTTTTTAAACATTTTATCTTCTCTTTTTTGCACATTCTGTTCTAGCTAAACTGGCCTGCTAGTTGTTCCCCATAAGTGATATTGCCTCTCTATTCATTTGTGCAGGGCATTCCCCTTGTCTGGAAGAAAATCTCTTTCACCACAAAGAAGTCTTAGAGACTATATTATTTCAAAGCAAAACGAAGTCAATAATCACTTATTAAGCCATGTGTTAGGCACTGTGGCAGTAAATAAAAATAAAGATAGTCCCTAATGTCAAGGAGCTCAGCCTGATGAAAGAGAGAGACTACATAATAAACAACTATATAAAAACAAAAGATACGCAGAATAAAATGGAGAGAGTCTCAGACAGAAGGTACTACAATTAAGAAGGACCAAGAAAGATTTCTTGTATTATAAGGCAGGACTTTAACAGAGACTTAAAGGATTCCAGGAGGCCTAGATGAATAGGGAGGTAATTCTAGGTATAGGAGATAGCCAGGGAAAATGCCTGGAGTTGAGAGATAGTTGGTTTTGCAGAAGGAACCTCAAGTAGGTCAGTGTGACTAGATTTTAGAGGAATGGAACAAGAAATGTTAGGAAAAGGCCAGGTAATGAAGGACTTTAAAATCCAAACAGAGGATTTTATATTTGATTCTGGAGATAATAGTGAGTGACTGAAGTTTGCTTGCTTGCTTATTTATGGAAGCAATCGGGGTTAAGTGAATTGCTCAGGGTTACAAAGCTAGTAAGTGTGTGAGACTAGATTTGCACTCAGGTCCTCCTGACTCCAGGGCACATGCTCTATCCATTGTGCCATCCAGATGCTCCTGAAGCTTATTAGACAGTGATGACATGGTCAGATCTGCCCTTTAGGAAGGTAAAGTTGACAGCTCTGGGAATGATGGTTTGGATTGGGGAGAGACTAGAGGAAGAGAGGACAATTAAAAGTCTATAACAATAATCCAGGTGTGAAATGTGAATTTCAGCTACTATCCTGGCAGAGACAGATGAGACAAGGGGGAAAATATGAGAAATGTTACAAAGGTAGAAACCACAGGCCTTGCCTCACTTCCCCTCTATTTGGGAAGCAAGGGATAGAATGAAGAGTCCAAGATAGAACCCAGGTTTCTAGTTTGGGCGACTTGGAGGAATTATGGTGGCCTCAAGGGTAATAGAGCATTTTGGAAGGGGTGGGGGGGTCGTGTTTAGCAAGAAAGATAACAAGTTCAGTTTCTGCATGTTGAGTACATATGTAAAGGGTTTAAAAATCTTAAAGAGCTATAGAAATGCTAGTTATTATTAGTATTTTTACAGTTATCCCTTCTACATCACAGGAGTTAGGGGTGTGGAGCCCCCACGATTTGGAAAATCCACATACAATTGTTCTGCCCTCCTTTCGTACCAGAGAAGAAGTGTGACTTTTTTTTTTCTTTTATGGAGTGTTTACTGTACCTTGCCATAAAATTGGGTCAAGTATGTGGTCCTAGTCTTTGTGTTATCTGCTGGCCTTTCCCTGTCATCTGCTGCTTCCGCAAGACTCCCCCCAAATTCCCCTTTAATTTCTTATGCTGACCCTTTGTATGTCAAAAGTACAATGGGAAAAGTGACAATTTGGAAGCGATAACTGAACTGACTTTGACTTCTCTGCAAATATATTATGTCCCTTCAGGAGAATGAACATTCCTTGAGTCAGGAGAAGTTTTTCTTTTTTTATTTTTGGATTCCCAAAGCCTTGTAAATAGTACATACTGAATAAATGTTTATTCATAAAGTTGAAGAGAGTTTACATTATTAGAACTATTAAAAATGAATATAACAGGGGTGGCTAGGTGGTGCAGTGAGTAAGAGCGCCGGCCTCCTAGTTGGGATGACCCGAGATCGAATCCGGCCTCAGAAAATGAGCACCCACACATAAATAATGACTAGCCGTGTAACCTTGAGCAAGTTACTTAACCCCAATTGCTTTAAAAAAAATGAATAAAACTGGATCAGAAATCATGTTGGAAGCTTAGAGTAAAGGACTGAAAGAGTGACATTTTATGGATAGTGACTTGTCCTATGATTTCACTGGTATAGCAAGTTTCTGGATAAGGAAATGCCCTTTCCACCTGAGGTTACCACCTTCTCTTCAAGTTATAGTCTTAGAGAGTTGCTAAGGCACTGAGAGCTTGTGACTTACCTAGGGCAACTTAACCAATATGTATAGATATAGGAGTCTTCCTGATCCCAAGCCTATCTCTCTCTCTTCACTATGCCATACTGACACTTTATACATTGAAATTCACATATTTAAATATAATAGTTACAAACTGGGGCAGGGAGGTGGCACAGTGGAGACAGCACCAGGAAGATATGTATTCAAATATGGCCTCAGACACTTACTTGCTGAGTGACCCTGGGCAAGTCACTTAACCCTATTGGTCTCAGTTTCCTCATCTATAAAATGATCTAGAGAAGGAAAATGAAAAATGACTTTAAAATCTTTGCCAAGAAAACCCCAAACGGGGTCACCAGAAATCAGACATGACCGAAACAACTGAATAACAACATGTTACAAAGCAAGTTTCATTTTGTTCATATTGAAAATGAATAAATTTCAATCAGTTAGAAAATCTTCATCATTAACTATTCCATTTATTGAATGTCTACTAGTTTCAAGTCATCATGGTTGGCAATATGAAAATACTAAGCTATGTATCACAGGGTCATCAATTTGAGACAGCTTACAGTCTAGTCATAGTCTACTAGCATTCATTAAGTACTCACTACATGCCAAGAATTGTGCCAAATCCTGGGGATACACAGAAAGGTAATAAACATACAGTTACTACTCTTTAGAAGCTCTCACACTAATGGGGGAGGAAACATGCCAACAAATATGTACAAATAAGATTTTACATATAGACATATGCATATCTATCAGTAAATTAGTTGGTAGTTTCAGAGGGAAAAGAAAGACAAAGAAGGCTTTTAACAAAAGGTGGGACTTTTAACTGAGATTTACAACAGGAGGTATACATGAAGAGATAAGATGTTTTATTCTAGTAAGAGAAATGATACCCATAACCAGATTTGGACTTTACTTGGCCATGGCCAATTGGAAACTGATAGGATCCCAAGAATGGAAGTGCCTCACTTTACATTTTACTGAAGGAAGATTAATCCTTTATGGAAGGTACAGGATAGCTTGCATCTAGATCCAGAGTCGATTGCAGTAGACTGGATGTAAAGTGATATGGCTTTGTGACTGAGGGAATGGGAGGGAAGAGATGAATACAAGGTGAGTGGAAAGGAATAAATGGTATGACTTGTTGTGTTACTATGTGGAGGAAGTAGGGATCCAAAAAAGAGACTCAAAGGTTATGGCAGGGAAAGAGAATGAGTTCTGTCTGAGATACAGGCAGGCTGTCTCGGTGGAAGGGTTAAGTGGAGAGTTGAAAAGATTAAGCTTGAACAAAGGAAAAAGGTCAGGGCTAGAAATAGAGATTTGAAAGTATTTTTGACAGAGGTAACCATTGAAGCCCTGAGACGGAGTTAAAACACTGAGGGAGAAATATCAAAAGGCCATGGGAAATGGTGAATGAACATTAAAGTATTACAGGAAAAGAAGAGAGGAAGAAGAAGAAGAAAGAGAAAATGGAAAAACAAGCAGGAAGGGGAGGAGGGGAGAAGAAAAAGAAAAAGAAGAAAATGACCACTATATTTCAGTGCCATGCAACCCAAGTGAGAAAAGAATCTCATAAAAGAGGGTATCTAGGAAATTGGCAGTATTAGATGCTCCATAAAGGTCAAGGAAAATGTGGTCATTGGAAAGGCCTGGGTTCAGAGACATCAGAGCTGGGGCTAGAAGGGACATTGGGGACTATCCAATGTAATATGGTCATTTTACATATAAGGATGCTGCTGTCTCGGGATATTAAGTGTAGTGCCCACGGTTGCACAGGCAATTAATGGCAAAGGCAGGATTTGGACCCAGCATCTTTGCCACCAGAACAAATACTCTAGGGTTAGAAACCATCTTAATAGATTGATGAGTAAGTAGGTAGTGAGAAAGTGGAACTACTGATTACTTGAAAAGTTTGGCAGTAAAACAAAGGTGACATGTAAGATAACAAATCAAATGCATAGATATCCATTAGAGACTGTTGGAAGAAATCTCAGAGGTAGGGTTGATGTCTGGTATCTTCCCTTACAAAGTCATCGTGACAACACTTTAACTGGTTGACTCAGTTGGGTAGAAAACAGATAGGGAGACCAAGATCATGGCCTGTGTAGATTGTGACCATTATCCTAGAGGATTCTTTCAGCAATGGGGAGGCTTGGTAGTGCAGTAGATAGAGCATTAGAGTTGAAATCAGGAATTGTTGAATTCAAATCTAGCCTCAGAAACTTACTAGCTGTGTGACCCTGAACAAGTCCCTTAATTTCTGTTTTCCTCAGTTTTCGCCTCTGTAAAATGGGGATAATAATAACATTTGTCTCCTGGGTTGTTGTGTGGATGAGATAACACTTGTAAAACTCTTTAAAAGTCTTAGGGTAGTATATAAATGCTATGTATCTATTAATTTTCAATGATTATCTCCTTCAAGCGTGGCTTAGGTTCAACCTCCTTTCATTTCCAAATCTCTTCAGTAATTATCATTCTCTTCATCTTGGGATTATATCTTATTACCTTGAGTATAATTTGTACTTAATTATAGATATGTTGGATCCCCTCAGCTGAAGGCAAGACTGTTTTTGACTTTATATCCCTAGTATCTAATATAGTACCCTACCCATAATAGGTGGTTTTTTTAACTGAATTAAAAGAAAATGGGTAGCTTAGTAGAATTCCATCATCTCTTTTGGAAAATGAAGCAATGAAAACTCAAAATTTGTGGTAGACTAATATCATTACCTCAAAAGGAAGGACTTAAAAATAACCAAGGAAAAGGTGAATCTGTAGTAGAAAGATTGACTACAAAAGCTTTCTTGGATGCCAGTTTGGAAAGAAAGGGGAAAAAACAAAACAAAACACTGAGATGAAAAATTATCTTGTTCCAAGACACCATGAGGGAAAATAGTAGAATTGTCTCCATCCCCAGCCAGTTCAGAATATGAAAAAGAGGCATTGAAAGAAGTGAATTTAGAATATTTTATAAAGTGGACATACTTGTGGAATCTGTGTATTGAGAGGGACATAAAAAGTCAACTGCTGTCTGAGTCCCCTCTATCCTTAGACAAATGCACATATATCCTGTCCTCAGACACTCACCATCTCCCAAAGCAGCTCACTTCACTTTGGGATTGTTATTAGGAATCTTTTTCTTTATGTTATACGTAGGAATCTTATGGAATGCATTATTCCCAAGAGAAAATACTATCTTTAAATTTAATTAGATTTAGATATACATGGAGGATCAAAGAGGGAGGGAAAGGAGTCACACACACAAAAATATTCACAGCAGCACTGCAAAGGACTGAAAACAAAGTGGTTGTCCCTCAATTAGGGAATGACTGAACAAGGTTACGTGAATATAATGAAATAATACTTACTATAAGAAAGAACAAAAGGTATTGATTTATCAAAATCTGGGAAGAGTTGTATGAACTGACATACAGTGAAGTAAGCAGAAACAGGAGATTAATTTATACAATCATATGATATTATAAAAGAAAATAACTTTGAAAGTCTTGCGAACCCTGATCAATGTAATAACCAATCATGATTCCAGAAGATTGATGAGGAAGCATATTTCTTAAAACCTTGGTAGACAGGTGATGAGTTATAGTTATAGAATAACACTTGTTTTAGAATCACCAACATGGGGACTTTTTTCCCCTTGATATTTGTTAGAAAGAAGGGCCTTCATTTTGTGGAGGGATGGAGCTTGGGTTTAGGAATGGTGGAGTAATGACAATAAATATTTTAAATAGAAAACAATACCTCAGTGGAACATTTGAAAATATACAGAAGACAGCAGAAGAAAGTTCAGAAGACAAAAATAAGCGGGGAAGTGTTTCTATTATCATTTAAAAATTGAATATATGCTTAGAAAAAGGATTTGTACATAATAATCACAATTTCATATGCAGAGTTATTTTTCTCTTATTTATATATGACAGTGCTCATGTTTGTTGGTATTTGTCAAGTTCATAACAGGAAAAATAAGGACATTTATGATATACTTGGAAATTGGATACAGGACAGGATAAAATGAACTTGGATCAGAACTCTGGGCTCCAAGCCCCACATCTCCATCACTGCAACTTCCAAGGAAGATCTCCAGGATCAAGCCTTTGCATTGAAGCCTCAGCTGATGATTATAGAGGCAGTTACTTGGCTTTACCATCAGACCCTCATCTACAAGGCAGCACAATTGACCCCATTCCCTTTTTCCCTTCCTTTCCTAGTGCCTGAAAGAGAACTCACTCCAGTTACTGTCCTTCACTAGATCATTGCGATTAGGAGCCCTGGTCGATAAGTACTATCTCCTGGTCCTGAGGCTATTAAATTCCCCCTTTTCTGTCCCCCCCATTCTATTGATATAGACTCCTTGAATGCATAATTGAAACAGAGAGGTAGCAGAATGACGTGGGAAGGTCTGAGTTCAAATTCCACCTCAGACTGGTTGTATGACACTGAACAAGTCAAGTCCCTTACTTTCTATGGGCTTCAGTTTCTTCATCTGTAATATGAAGGGCTTGACCTCTGACCTCTAAGGTTCCTTCTGACTGTATCTAGGCTGCTATGAACACCACTCCCCTACCCTTTTACCATTCCCCATTTTCTCATCTTTATTTATCTCAATCTTTCCCTCACAAATCACAATCCAGAGGAACCCAATTTCTGTGTCTTCCATTGTGCCCTCTGAACCTCCCTTCCTTTATTGCCAACAAACCTTCTTACCTCTTAGGCCCTTTTCTCTTTTGATTCTTCAGTATTTTGCTTCTCAGGGAGACTTGGCTGTCTCCAGAAGAGAATGTCTATTTGCTTCTCTGCAGTGCTGGATATGTCTTCTTTCCTTCTATTCCTGCTACACATAGGAACAGGAAGGCAAACGTTGCTCTTTCTTACCATTTCCAGGCCTTCTTTCCCCTTCTCATCCCCTCCATACCTCTTCCTCCCCCTCTCCCTTTTGTCTTTTTCCCTCTTACCCCTCCACTTCTTTTTCTCCCTCTGTCCTCTCCATATAACCCCTCTCTGTTTTTCTCCCCCTTTGCCCCCTGCCACTTCTTCCCTCCCCAGTCCCCCTACCTGTTCTCTCCTCATTCCTTCTCTTCCTTTTCTCTCATCAATTTCTCCCCCTCCATCTTCCACTACTTTGCTGCCTGAAAACATGCCTGGGTCTCCTCATCCATCAAAAAAATCTTTCATCTGACCCCAACATCCCCTCAAGTCTCTCAGCATAGATCTCTCTTCTGTTTCACAAACAATACAGAAGCTCTTTCATATCAATTGAATCCACATTCTACCCTCTCACTTCCAAAACTGCCTCTTCAAAATTGCTAGTGATCTCTTCATTTCAATTCCCAATGGTCTTTTCTGAGTCTTCATCTTTCTTAACCTCTCTACAGCATTTGAGCCAGCTGAACACACCTTCTTCCTGGACATAGTCCCCTTCATCACCTCCCACCCCTCCCCTTTCCCCATTGCTAGTACTATCATGCCTGAGATTACTTCCCATAAATAAAGCTAACACTTTTATTGTTTTTACTATGTGCCACACATTGTGTTAAGTGCTTTACAATAATTATCTCACATAGGAGCTTTACAATTATCATCTCATTTGCTCCTCACAACAATTCTCTAAGGTAGGTGCTATCATTTCTCCTCATTTTATAGATATTGACAGAGGTTAAGTGATTTGCTCAAGGTCACATAGTGTTTAAGGCTGAATTTGAACCCAGGTCTTTCTGACTCCAGAACCTGGGCTCTATCCTCTGTGCCACCTAGCTGTCCCAATATACACCTTAAATGTGTGTGTGTATAGTTTCTACTATAAGTATATTGGCTCTTTTCAGGCAGGGACCATATTTTTTGCCTTTCATCTTGTCCTCAGTACACAGTAAGCACTTTATAAATACTTATCAACTGAGTCTTCTGTGGGTTTTCATGACCCTCCTTTCCCTTGTTTCTCCTATATATCTGGCCAGTCCTCAGGTTCCTCTGTTGGATCATCACCCATGCTCTCTCACTGTGAATGTGCTTGAATATTCTACCTGGACCCTCCTTTTCTCTCTCTATACAAACTATTCATGAATTCCTTAAGTCCCATGGGTATAGTTATCACTATACAGATGACTCCCGGATCTTTATGTCAAGTGCTCTGAACTCCAGCCCCACGTCACCAACTCTTTATGGAACTTTAATTTATTAGACACCCAGTAGGTGTCTTAAAGTCAGCATACACTTGGAATTGTTCTCTGCTACTTAGTGGGCTTCTGTTCAAGCTTAACACAAGTGACTCTTCTTACATCACACCTTTCCTAGCCACTAGTTTCCTACCTACTCCACATTCCCATTACTTTGATTGTATCTACTTATATTCATTTATAAGTATATATGTAATTTCCCCTAAGACAATGTAAGTTCCCTGAAGTGCCTTCCACATTGCCTTGCCCACAGTATCTGCTTTGTAAGAACATTTCTTGATTGGTTGATATCCCTAATTATTTCAGGTTGAATTCACGAAAGACAGGCAGGCATGCTTACCCATAAATTGCGACTACACTTAGCCACTTAAAAAATGAGAGCATTGGAATAAATAGGTATGCATTGTAGAGGTCACTAAAATTATAATAACAATAGCAGCTGAAACTTTTATAGCACTTTAAGGTTTACAGATCACTTTACAAGTATTAACTCATTTTATCTTCATAGCAACCTAGGGATATAGGTACTATCATTATGCCCATTTTACAGAGGAGGTAAATAAGGCAGAAAGATTAAGGAACTTGCCCAGACTCACACATTTAGTAATAATAAGTGTCTAAAGTCAGATTTGAACTTAGATCTTCTGACTCAGGATCTGCTACACTGTCTGCCATGCTACCCAGCTGCTTCTTTGTGAGGCAGGATTTTTCATCCTTTTTAATTTTATTCCTAGCACATAGTACAGAGACCAACATATAGTGGGTGCTTAATAAATATTTGTTGATTAATGCATTGATTTTTTTTTTTGTGTGTGGTTGTTCAGTCATTTTAGTCATGTTCCACTCTTCATGACCCTATTTTGGGGGTTTTCTTGGCAAAGACACAGGAGTGATTTGCCATTTTCTTCTCCAACTCATTTTACAGATAAGGAAACAGAGGCAAACAGCATTTAGTGACTTGCCCAGGGTCACAGTTAGTAAGTGTCTGAGGCCAGATTTAAACTCATGAAGATGAATCTTTCTGACTTCAGTTCAGACACCATCCACTGAGCCACCTAGCTGCAAAATTGATTTTAGCTAGGACAACAAAAAAGCTAAGGAGACTTGCCTTTAAGTAATTGAAAGGCTGTTGCTAGAGAAGAGATTAGTTTTATTCTCTTGGTTCCTAAAGGGCAAAACCAGGATCAATAAGTAAAAGTGTCCAAAAGGCTGATTAAAGTTTGATTTGGGGGAAGACGAGAGAAGCCCCATCATTGGAGTCTTTAAGTAAAGATGGCTACTTTGGGGATATGTCTACTTTTTATTGGATGCCTATTTGGGGGGGATGCTACAGGAAGAATTGGTATTTATGAGTCAGTAAAGACACCTCACAATGCCCTGGTGGAAGTCACTTGGTGACTTTCAAGATGCTTGTAAAATGCTTTTAAAATGCTCTTAAATGCTTTTCAAGATGCTTTTAAAATGACTATATATTTTTTATAATTGGAAACATCATTTCAGCAGTCCTATATTTTTTGAAAGTTCATTATATTTTCCCATTCATATCAAGAAGACTGCATTGCTATAAACATATGTTTTGTGGGTACTCTCTACATGTGCCTGCCACCCAAATAATAGCTCATGAAGTTGCTAGGTAATCTGGGAACACAGTGAGTCAGACTGGAGAAGGATAGAGTCAAAACATGCATTTGTTTTGGACGGTCATGTCAAAATGTTTCTTCTTCCATCTCCCTCCCCTTATCACCCAGCATGAATACAACATGTTACAATAAATTAGATGAGGAAATCATGCTTGCTTTTGCTATTTTGAGCTCCAGTCAACTACAAAACTCTAGTTTGCTCGTGTTATTTTTAGTTTTATAATTTAAATTTCATAATAGCACTATTAATTTTAAATAGCCTAACAAAGAATGAGATCTGAGGGATATTGAACCAAGTGATTGAATAGTAGAAATATTCTGCCTTTTTTCAATGTAATTCTATCATCCAGGATATCATAACTTTCCTTTAGATACCTGATCACCAGTGGAGGTGGGATGCTGGCAAAAACCTGGAATGCTAAATATGTGTTGTGCATCTTAGTAGCTAAAGGATGTTAATATCACCAGAGGAAGACCATAAGCATTTTGGGGGTTGGACCCCTTAGGGAGTACTCATAAAGAGGATGTAGATAAAAGTTGCATAGATGAAGAAAGTGTGATTAGTTTATATACTGCACCGGAGAAAGGGAGAATTTACATTGATGGGCCCGTAGAATTTGCTGGTGTTGATCACCATTTCCTCCTGGTAATTCATTATTCCCTGGGCTATTATGACACTGTTGCCTCTCTTAGAGGGTCTTTACCTGTCTGATCACTGTTTAGTCTCCTTTGCTGGATCATACCATTTGCCCCTAGCACCTGCAGCACCCCCCACCCCAACACTTATAGGTTTCCTGGAAGATTGCCCTGATTCTTTGTCTCTTCTTTCTTTATCATCTCATTATTAACTCCTGGAGAGCTCCTCAGCTCACATGACACCAGAGGGCTCAGTAAAACAGGCACCTCCAGGAACCCCAACCCCTACCCTTCCTTTTTTCTCTACCCTACTGCTAATCTTCCCTTCTGTTTCCTTCCTCTTAGCTAGATGCCATTACCCGCTCAGCCCGATGAATACCGCACACATAAACCACATAGGAAGGAACCAAGGGCCCTTTCTCCACTCTGATGCCAGCGTTCATTCCCCATGCCCCACCCTGCATCATTATAAGCAGAAATCACTTTAAGAATCTCTAGCTCTTTCCCTTCTTCCCCCCCCACCCCGATAGTTTGGGGTTAGATTTGACCAGAGTCATCAGTTGTAATCCCTCAGGTGAGATGTGTAACCACACATCCTTATCATCTCTCTTGCCACTCTGCCCCAGGGACCGCTGAGACTTATTATTTGCCTTCGCTCTATACTGGCCAAATGGGCCTTATCATCTGCCCTGGAGCTATGCCATCTGAACCCCCAGATATTGCTACTTGACATGCCAGTGCATTCTAAATACACCTAGGCTTTGGAATATGACCTAAGTACTAACTGGCCTTCCCATCCACCTTGAAGTGGAAACTTCCCATGGATTCTCTCCTCCAATTATAATGTCAGCTCCTTTAATGTTTATGTCTTCCACACTTGACATAGTATTTGGCACATACTAAATGTTTAATTTAAAAAAATTCATTCATTTATGACTTTAATTATTGTATCTATACTAATGATTACCAGATCTATATATCCAACCCTAGTCTCTCTCCTGAATTCCAGGCCTTTACTGGCAACTGCTTATTGGATATTTCTAACTAGACTTCCTATAGGTATCTCAAACTCAACATTTCCAAGATATAAGTTATAATCTTCCACTCCAACTCTAAATGACTCCTGTTTTAAACACCTATATTTTGATTGGGGGCCTCACTATCCTTCCAAGTTACCCAGCTTTGTACCATCAGTTATGTCTTCAACCCTTTTCTTTCCCTTACCCCCTCTATCTAATCAGTTGCTTAGTCTTGTTGAAGCTACTGTCACAGCATATCTCCCATATGTCCCTTTGCTCTCATTCACATTACTACCCTAGTTCCTCATATGATCACCTCTCCTTTATAATATTGCAGTAGCTTCCTAACTGGTTTGCCAGACCCAAAACTCTCTCCTCTATAATTCATCCTTTACACATATGCAAACATGATTTTCCTAAAGCATAGTCCATGGTTCCATATTCAGTAAATGTCAATGGCTCCCTATTTCCTTAAGGATCAAATATAAATCTCTCTTTGACATTTATTGTCATTAACAACTTAGCACCAATCTACCTGTACAGCCTTATTATATATCACTCACCTTCATAGACCCTATGGTCAAGTTATTTCTCCCATACATTTCCTCTCCAATCTTGTGTCTAGAGGTAAAGTGAGCCTCCTTTGTCTCTTAGTAACCTTTGTTGTTCTTGTTGAGGTTTTGACGATGATGAATCTTTTTCAGTCGTGTCTTACTCTTCATGAACCCATTTTTTTTGGAGGGGAGCAGAGATCCTGGAGTGGTTTGCCATTTCCTTCTCTAGCTCATTTTATAGATGAGGAAAGTGAGGAAGAGGAGTTTTCCTGACTCCAGGCCTGGCACTGTGCATTATGGCGCCACCTAGCTGCCTTTGTTTTCCTTTAAAATTCATTTCAAGTGTCCTTTCCTACACAGGACCTTTCTTGAACCCACCAGTTGCTACTACTTTTCCCTTCCTAAATAACACTTATTTTTAAATTTATTTTTCATTAGTATATATATGTACACACATATACTATACTATATTATATATGGTATTAGTATATATACTATATAGATATAATTTATATATATTATACATTTTATATAATATAATTTATTAGTATTTATTTGTATGTGTCTCTTGTATATGCATATAGTCTCTAGACTATTGGTGGTGCATTGGCTAGAGCACTGGGCCTGGAGTCAGGAAGACCTCAGTTCAAATCTGGCACTAACTGTGTGACCCTGGGCAGGTCACTCAAACTTTGTTTGCCTTGGTTTCCTCAATTGTAGAATGGGAATAATAATCGTGCCTACCTTTCAGGGTTATTGTAAGAATCAAATGAGATAAATTATGAAAAGCCCTTAGCACAGTTACTGGCACACATCATATGCTAAATAATAGGTAGCTGTTGATTGTTAATAATTTTTGTGTATGTTTTTCTCTGAGGCTGTATCCTGGGATTTGGGGTAAGGCGTTTAAAATCACCCAGAAAATAAGAAGACGTGTGTTGAGGAACTAAAAGAACAGTTTATTCACTGTCTCCAGTACTGTATGACTGGAATGCTCTGACAGAGAGGGGGTGGACCGAGGTGCAGAATGGGACATATGGTGTCGGACAGGACTAATATGGGGATTTGTTTGGTTTGACTATAATTATTTGTCACAAGGACTTTTGGTGGGGGAGGAGAGAGATTTGGACATAATGGGGAGTAGTGAAAAGTGATGGGAAGTAAGGAAGAAAAGGAGAGAAGAAAGGGATAGAAGGAAGAAAGGAAGGAAGAAAGGGAGGGAGCGAGAGGGTGAGAAATGGAGGATGGGAAGGAGAGAGGAAAGGAGGGTAAGAAGAGCAATAATTAAAAACTTTAAAACCACACATGAGGAAGATTCATTTTTTTTTTTTTTAGTTCAAATCTGGCCTCAGACACTTACTAACTGATCCTGGGTAAGTCACTTAACCCTGTTTGCCGCTGTTTCCTCATCTGTAAAAAGAGCTGGAGAAGGAAATGATAAACCATTCCAGTATATTTGCCAAGAAAACCCCAAAAGGGGTCACAGAGAGTCAGAAATGACTGAACAACAACAAAAGTGGAAAATGTATGGTATAGAGGAGAAAGTAATGGACTTGGAGTTAAAAAGACCAGGGTCCCAAACCTTCTTTGATTCCTACTAACTGTGTGACCCTGAACAAGTTAGGCAATCTCTCTGAGCCTCAGTTGCCAAATCCATAAAATGGGGTTAATAATAGCACCTATATCATAGGGTTATTTTAAGAATCAAATGAAATAGGAGATAAATTTATATAAAACCCATTATATAAAACCTTAAAGTACATGTATAAGCTATCGTTTTTATTATGAAAGAACTAGGCAATAAACCATCATCACTACCACCACCATCATCATTATTCACTCTGGCATAGTAGATAGAGGACCAGGCTCTGGGTCAGGAGACCTTGGTTCATGTTTCTTCTCTGAGACATTCAGTCTGTGAGTCCCTGGGTAAGTAACTTAACCGTACAATGCTCCTAAGCAACAAAGATGGAGTCACACAGTAGTTGCTGATGTGTATTGATGGAAAGAGTTTCTTCATCATGAATTCTTTACAACAGTGAAATAGTTGGTGAACAACCATTATTATTAGTTGTAATGAAAATAAATAATAATGTCCTCATTATTCAACTCCCCAGTCTGGCCCAGACCATTTAATCCCAGTCCATCCCAAACCTGCACAGAAAGACAAAATCTTTTCAGTGTTAATATCACCAAATTGGGTCAGATTCCACTCTCTGCATTTAAAACCAAGTGAGTGGTCTAAGAAAGAGAAGACAGGATCAGAAATCTCGCCTCCTATTCCCAACTCCATTACTCAGGTTCTGGGCCAAAATAAACAAATCACAAATAAATACATAAACAAATCACTTAACCTTTCTGTGCTTCAGTTTCTGCCAAATGAGAATGCTAATTCTCACTTGTAAAGGGGTTTGACATCATTGCCTGAAAGGAGCTACAAGAGAGGCAAGGCTTATTAACTTCCCCATCCTTTAGATTGAGCTCTGCCTACTCAGAACACTTGCTCTTTGCATTGGGAATTAGACACCTTTTCCCTTTTGTTCAAGAAAAACTAAAGGAATTAGTGAGAACTGACCAAGACTTTCAATGAAATCAGAGCCCAAACAAGTCAGTCATTTAATACCAAAGTAGGGAAATTGATGCCTGTGAGTGGATTTTGAATCAGACTCCCTGGGCTCAAATCCTAACTGGGCCACACTACCTGTGTGATGATGGGCAAATTATTTTACCTTTCTAAGCCTCAGTTTCCTCATCTGCAAAAAGAGGAGGTTGGACAAAGTAACCTTAAAAGTAATTTCCAGCTATAAATCTGTGATCTTCTGATCTTTTCAACTTGTCTCCTGGGGACTCCTGGTTCCAGGCACTGTGCACCACTGACTTTGGAGGATGATTGGGTGGGTGGTGGGGTGCAGAGATGAAAAGACAGCTGCGTCTCTGTGTTTCCCACTCTGACTTTCCCTGAGCTCAGCATAGACTTCTTCATGATTCTTGAATCTTTTTGCTTACTCTCCGTGGGTAACCACTTCAATCAGATTCAAGCTGCTATGTTTTGTATTTGGGAGAAAGTAATCATTGTTCCCTGAGACTTCTCAAAAACCTATTCTATTTCAAAAGGCATGTTCTTTAACATTGATTTTCTTTTTTTTTTTTAATTTTATCTTTTAGATTTGTAAACTATCTTTCTGAAAAATCTTTGTTAATATGTTTTTGCTGTTATGACGATGATAGTGAATTAGACAAATTCTGATTGAGTTTTATTAGAAACCCATTATTGCTAATACCATTCTTATTATTCACTTAATTATTTTAAATCACAAACACTTGCAAATGGTGTTTTTCTTTAAATTATCGAAATAGGGGAAGCATTACACTTTCTGCTCTTATTCACAAAGCAACCACAAGAGTCACAGTTTTTTGGCCAAATGAAATTTACTATACTCCTCATAAATCTTTTATTTAATATGAGGTGTTTTTATTTGTGTGTGTGTGTGTATGTGTGTAGGAAATCAATTTTACATTGGTGTAAAATACAGTTAAAACATAGATCACAATGCATTTTATAAAATGGGCTTTGTGAAAGGTATTTTTCCCGATGCATTTTAATATAACAATTTATATCAACATGAGGATATATTTTCATACATTTCTATATACACACATGTTGGCTCTTTCTCTGATACAAAGTGCAATCTCTATCAACTTGTGTTTCATTTTTGTTACTTCCACTGTTGTCCAACAGTCCTCTGAGGAGAAGCTATAAAAGAATCAATAAGATACGGATCCAGCATTGTAATTCAGGTATTGTACGTGCATTAATAGCCTCACGAAGAAATTGTATAACCCTTGTCAATTCAAATATTTTTTTTCTATCTAAACTATGTAAATATAATGATTAACAATCAGCCACATTCACTATGCAAGCCCTTCGATGTAGCATTTTCCTAATTACAAACAGTAGTGTGGGAGGATGTGACTGCTGAGGAAGATTAAACCATTTGTATTTATTCAATGTGACTTTATAGCATTAACTGGGGAAACTCAGCCCGGCTCTGGTGAATGCAGAAATCCACAATAAGCGAAAGAATTTGATTAGGAGAGCAGCAGATTCTGCCAATCTTGACTAGAGATGGTACACTCCACTAATTGTGTATCAGCAGTCATTTCAGTCGTATCATAATCTTGCTATTGATGGAAACATTTAAAAACTGATGAAAATTACTGCTTAATAATCAGGGCTTTTACTTGAGTTGCATAAATGTTGGAAAACCCACCTGGCAAGCAAGCTTCCCTGTTTTCCCTTTTTTTTTCCATAAGGAAGAAATGAATCCAGGTTTCTCCAGACATTAGATACAGGATAGGATGTTTTAAGGAGGTACAGTGTTCTGAAAGCACATCTTCAAATAATCTACTCAAAAAGGGCTCACGAGTACTTTAAAATTTTTGAGAGGCATTGTGGCATAATCGGATTGTCGTATTGAAAATAAGCAAGAGTGGGTTTGAGCTGCTAGGTGCTGCAGTAGATACAGATTTGGAATGGGGAAAACCAGAGTTTAAATCTCACCTCAGAGGATTGCTAGCTGTGTGACACTGGGCAAGCCATTTAACATCTCTGTGCCTCACTTTCCTCATCTGTAAAATGGGAATAATAATAAAATCCACCTAACAGGGGTTTGTGAATGATTTGTCATTTGTAAAGCACTTTGTAAAACCTTAAGGCAGGGGCTGACTCTGGCCCTGGAGTCAGGAGGACCTGAGTTCAAATGAGGCCCTCAGACACTTAACATATTTACTAGTTGCATGACCTTGGGCAAGTCATTTAACCCCAGTTGCCTTGCCTTCTCACTGTTAAGGCAGCCAGGTGGTACAATGGATAAAACAATGTATTGGGAGTCAGAAAGACATGATTAAGAAATTTTCTAGCAAATCACTTTAATCTTTGCCTTCCTCAGTTTTCTCAACTGTAAAATGAATTAATTAGGACATATTTGTTCCTTCTGACATATTGTTAGCTCTGCTACTCTATGCACAAATCTCTTATTCTCTTTGACCTTATTCTCTCTGACCTGTAAATGGAAATCCTAGAACAAAGAAAACCATAGATTTGGACCTAGAAGGGACATTGAAATCCATTTAGTTGGGCAGCTAAGTGGCGCGGTGAGTAAGACCACCAGCCTCGGAGTTGGGATGACCCGGGATCGAATCCGGCCTCAGAAAATGAACACCCACGCATAAATAATGACTGGCTGTGTAACCTTGAGCAAGTTACTTAACCCCAATTGCCCTAAAGGGGCGGCTAGGTGGCACAGTGAGTAAGAGTGCCGGCCTCGGAGTTGGGATGACCCGGGATCGAAACCGGCCTCAGAAAATGTGCACCCACGCATAAATAATGACTAGCCATGTAACCTTGAGCAAGTTATTTAACCCCAATTGCTTTAAAAAAAATCCATTTAGTCCACCCTTCCCACATCTTACAAATGAAGAAATTGAGGCCCAGGGAGATTAAGTCACTTGCTCAAAGTCACACAGATTGTAAATGGCGGAGCAGGGGTTTTCAGCTCCTTTGATGGTCTTTGTGAGCCATGGAATGCCATAGAACATATGCAAAGCACTACATAAATGTTGGCTATTATTCAGAAAGATTTTAGTTAATGAAACTAATAAGAGTAATAATAGCCAACATTTATATGTTGCTTAATGTTTGTGAAACTCTTTATATTCAGTCTTCAATTGAGCCGCACAATGACCATGTCAGATGTCAGTTTCCTCATCTATAACTTGAGAGGGGGGTTGACATAGATGACTTCTAATACTTCTCCGGTCCCCATTTTACAGATGAGGAAAGCCAAGCTCTGAGGTTATGTGAACCATACGGTTCCATATAATTTTGGAAATCCATGAATGTTCTTTGGAAGCATAGTTGTTCCTCAGGCTTTTTTGTAATCCTCAATTTGCTATTGTATGAAATGCAAATGATCTACATTAAGAAAATACTTTGAAAATAGCACATAAATAGGGAGATATAAGTACAAATGGCCATGCTCCTAATTGGAACAAAATTATCTTTGTCCCAGTCAAATTTCTCTAATCTGTCTTTTGTGACTTTACTCTTTTTTTGTGGATCATTGCCCTAAAATGGTGCATTTTGCTAATGTTCAATAAAACTAAGGCTTTTGGTATGAAGTTATAAATATGTGCCTAAATGTCATATATAACTAAGTTTTAGGTAGGAGTGGGAGTAGGGGTGAGGGACATTTTATTTTTAAACTCATAACTTTGAGGTGATTTAGGGAGGTTTTCCACTGAGCTAATTTCCTTAATATCAGAACTCTGTAGACTTTTCTGTATGATGACATTTTAGTACCCCAAAGCAGCCACTTAAATGGCCCTCCATTGTCCCCTGGAGCAAACCCTGTAGGAAAGTGAAGTAAGTATTTGTCACAGTCCTTTGATCAATCCTCAATAGCAATTGACAACACTGGGCTGCTGGGTACCTGGAGCCTTCTAGTCATTTTCAAGAGAATATTTGAAAGGTTTTTTTTTCTACACCCCTCCCCCTCTGCAAAAGGGGGAGTGAAACCTCCCAAACCTGGGCACCACTCCAATCATACCCTACACCCAGGATTCCAATCCACTTATGAGGAAATATTCTATACATTGGGGCTAAATCTGGACTAACCAGCCAATGGGCCTAGTTTATAAAGAACTGGCCACTGAGACTAGAATACCTGGGGTCAAGCCTCACCTCAGACCCTGAGCATGTCATCTAATTTCTAAGTGCCCCAGGCAATATAAAATTGTTATTTACAGAACTGTCACTGAAATGCATAAGTGGAAGGAATTTCTTCACTGTAATCAATCATCCCACAAATATTTATTAATCTCCTACCATATACCTAGAACTGTACTTGGTGCTGAAGATAAAAGCAAAAAAAAAATAATGAAACAAGCATTACTCTTGAGAAATTTACAGTCGAATGTAATTCCCTACAACAGTGGTTCCCGATCTTTTTTCTTTCTTTCTTTCTTTTTTTTTTTTTTAGGCTGAAGACATGGTATTCTTTGCTATGAGGAATTGGATATAAGAAAACAGGATGCAGTCTAGAAGCCAGGAGACTCCCTTGTGAGGTTGCAAGCATAAGTTTTATAACATTCACAATACCCTAGTGGGCTATGGCACAACCCTTGAGGACCATTGCCCTGATCTAATAAATGGTCAAGTCCAAAATAGAAAAAAAAAGCCAAAAAAAAAAAAAAACCCAGAACAAAACAAACACACACAAACCTCCCGGGATCTCTAGAAGAATCGACATGAACTCTGAGAATGGACAGGTGAGATGAAAGAGAAAGAGGTCGTAGAGGAAAGTATGGTATAGAATTATATAATCCCTCCAAAGATCCCCAGATGATTGAAAATAAACAAGAATGAGCCTGGATTATGGGAATTATTTTCTTCCCAAATGATAAGAATTACTCTAATTGTGTATTTCCACAGCAGGCACATTCTATTAAGATGTTGGACATTCTAGTGAGGGCCAAATGAAGAATGATGTCCTATATGAGCTATTGCTTAGTTGACTAAGAAAAACCTTGCCAGAGAACTTACGTGTGTGTTTTTTTCTTTCTTCAAACTAATATGACTTTTCTAATGATTTCCTATAGAACTAGACAAGAAATCAATCTTTGTTCAGTTTGTTTCCTGGTTGACAACAGAGCATCAGTAAAGTCTGCACAGTTTGGGGAATGCTTTTAACATGTGCTTTCTAGCTAGCTGAAATAATTTAGCTTACTTGTGTTTCTTGTACTTGACAAGAAGGGGGGAAAACCCACAACATAACAGCCATCATGCTAAGTCTTACCACAAAGAACAGTCACTTTAGCTTGTCTATGACACAATGATGGATTTGTTTTAAAAATTATTTAGGATCTGAAGGACATTCTTCTCTCAGATTATAACATTTTAAAGAAAGGTCAAATTGTAGTTTTCAGTTAACCTTAGATCAAACAAAATAGCCAATATGTTATAGAAAGACTCTTTCAAGTTGGCAGTGGATGGGCTATTGTCAAATTTTGTGTCAATCACCATCCAATTCAGAACAGAAGTGGCATTATCCTTTTCAAAATCTTGTCTTAAGGTTTCAGTGTATCTCTTAGAAGATTGATGAGGGGATTATGTGACTGATACTTGTCTGGTTTTCACAGATATCACATGCAGCCTCTTCCAAAGGTTATGGAATCTGGTACAAATTCTGAATTTCTCTAAACTTTCACAGCCTCCAGTGAGTGTGCCCATTTCTTTATATTTGTAGGTAGTTTCCAGAAGCTCCACAGGAAACATTTCCTTCTGGTTTCTAGTGTTCCCTTTTTGTTTGAATGTTGGCTAATCATGAGTCCTTGTAGGTCCATCCAAAGTGTAGGAATCAGGAGGTAGACACTGATTAAATGATTATAAGTACAAGGCTCCTACCAGAATGTTTTCCTAATATAATTTTTAAATAATTATTTTAATTAATGAGTTTAAGACAACAGGGACTTTTGGGAATCTTCTGCTTTTTACTGCTTTTAAAATTGTATCTTCTTTGTGATCAGTAATCAATTGGAGACAGAATACAAAAGGGTAAAACTGGACATGGAGTCATATATTTGAAAGAGTGTGACCTTGGAGTCTCAATAACTGAGTTCAAATCCCACCCCTGCCCTTTGTAACTATGTGATCTTCAGCAACTCACTTAGCTTCCTTTTCCTCATCTATAAAGGAGAAAAAAAGGTCTTTGCATTTTTAGAGCTAAGGTCCTAGGATCCTGCTTTTCTGATGATCTGATCTCTAAGCTAGGAATGATTGTGTTAACTTGTTCTAAACTGTGGAAATGGGGAAAGAATAGTGGGTTTGGGAAGAGGCATTTCTGGATAGGGAGATTGTCGTACTCATCATACCTGTTGACAAGAGTGGATTTTGTTCAAATGAGAAAGTTCTAATTCTGGAACTAGGAGATAATGGATATACGTTAATTATTATGGCATGAATTGAATATCAGCAGGAGCAGGGATAATTGATGTCAGGTGAATATGGAAACTCTCTAAGCTGATGTGAACACCCCCAGAAGTGACATTCAGTAAAGTATGAAAGCTCTAAAGATGCATTTACTTCTCTGGTGAAGGCAAATCAAGTTGAAAAGTTTGTATTAAGTTGGCCAAAGAAGGGAAGAAATATAAATAAAGATCTTTTAGAAGCATTTTGATAGAAATAGTTTATTTCTATGCCTGAGGTAAACAGATTGTCATGAGATAGCATTATTATTTTGTTGTTTATTAAAGGGTCCATTGAGTCTCATTCTCTTTATTTTTCTTTCCATAACACTTTTGTATCCCATGACACAGAGTATAATTTGTTCTTTGTTTTTGCTTTGTCTTCTCTTTGTATGAAATGAGTGTGTTCCGGATCCTTTTATTTCGTGACATGCCAAATTGAATTTCTTCTTTTACTTTCCTGACTTTGATATTTTATTAATTCCCTGAATATCAATGGGCATCTGATTAGGGGAGCTACATGGAGGATACAAGGCCAAATCAGTGTATATTTTTTTGAATTTGTTAGTTTTGAATCATTAGCTAAAAAAAACAAAACAAAACTGGAATTGAAAATTGGTGATCCTTAGAAACTCTATCGTTATATTTAAAAGATTGGAGTCAACTTCATTACTATACTGACTGACCCCATTATTGGTTTTGTTTTTGGTTTGTTTGTTTGTTTTTGTTTTTTGCTTTTTAACTAAAGCTTCAGCTGTTTATTGCCTGTGAAAATTAAGGGACCAGCATGAAATGGCCGTTGAGACGACTGACACTCTAGAGATCATATACCCTTTTGATCATTTGCTTTGGCTAGTTAGAGAATAAGCGTTTGTAGTGTTACAGAGAAAGGTCTTCTAGCTTGCTCTGTCTGACTGTTCCTTAGTTCTTTCAGGCACATCCCAAAGGTAGTGGCCCCTAGTGGTTAATGAAATTTAAAAAAATAAATAAATAAAATAAGATTTATCTACCGGATCATCTTCCTCCGCAAAAGAGAGACTCTTCATGATCGTAGCTCATTCAAAATCTGACTGCAACTCTCCATGGTGCCTTTTGTCTGCAAGTTTCTATTACTCACGTGGTCTCCTCAGTTCTCCTTTGTATTTTATATCATTGCACTTTTCAAGGAAACTCGGTGTCACTCTCCAGTGCAACATCTGAGTCCCTCATTGTGTGAATGCACAGCCTCCTGAATTGTCTAGCCTCCTCTTTCGGTTTCATGGTCCTCTTTCTCACTACAAGGCTCAAATCCCATTTACAGCCACATGACACTGCTCAGATCCTTTTGTTGACTAGAATGATATTGTATCCAGTGTTACCGGAAATTAGCAAGCCATCTGCTGTAGCCTGGCAAAAAGTTTTTCTTATAAATCAAACCTTTTTTTGTTGTATCAAAATTTAATGTGTATTTTTTTTTTCAGGTCATTCACTCATGACCTTCCATCAATTCAGAAGGCTGACTAAGCACACCAATTTACCTATCTGTCCCAAAGTAACTGTGATTTCTCTTAACTGTCTCTCCCTTGTGCAAACACTGCCAAACAGACCTCTTCATAGTCTTTCATTCTTAATTTATGGCCTTATACTTCAAGACTTTTTCTCTGTATCCCCATTCATTCTTAGAGAAGAAAGAAAAAAAATCCATTCAAGTAAAGGCTTTGCTGTTATAATAGTTAATTCCTTTTAAAGGTAAACTTACCATTAAAAAATATAAAGGCTGCAATTAATTCACTGCCATGGCTATTGGGACAGCATTACATGCTTTCTGCCACTGTTGTTGTTGATCTTATGCATTGTATTAACTTACACACTAACCGAACATACACATTTAGTCCATAAAGCTGCCAAACTTTACAACATTCTCTGAAACAGATTGTAATATCATGAGGCATATCTGTTCAAAGTGGAACCCATTGCTTCAAAGAATAGAAACACTTCATTTATCTGACATAATAGATATAATAGGAATGTTGGAGAATGAACGACTTTTCAGAAGAATTTTCCAAATAAATTGAACTCAGGCTAGTGATATCCAGACCTAGAGTCATGAATCCTGTAGGGGGAAGGGATGAGATCTGGAATTATTGTATAGTTTTGTGAATCCACCATCAAATTCACGTTTTGTTAAAGAAAAAAACCTCCTGCTTTCTCTTTCTCTCCCTTCCTCTCCACCCCACCCCCACTTCCATATTGGCCAGCTAGTGGCTCAATGCATAGAGCTCTGGGACTGGAGTCAGGAAGACCTGAGTTCAAATGTGATTTCCAACACTTACTAGCCATGCGATCCTGGCCAAATCACTTAACCCTGTTTGTCTCAGTTTCCCCTCATCTTTAAAATGAGCTATGGAAGAAAATGATAAACCAGTCCAGTATCTTTGCCAAGAAAACCTCAAATGGTGTCATGAGGAAATGACTGAATAATGACAAGAATATAACAAAATGGGTATCATTTTTAAATGAACTATTTATTAACCACAGAAACATCTGAATACATTTGAAAAATGGTATATATGTGCAGATATAGAAATATGTGTACATATGCACTATTTTATACTATATATACATATATAATATACATGCATTGGTATATATTTTGTGTACATATATTGTTTTGTACTCTATATAAATATACACACATATACTATGCATGTGTATGTAATATTATATATGTACGTTTGTGTGTGTCCTATTTTTCAAATTATTCAGATGCCACCGCTTAATAAGAATTCACTTAAAAATGACAATGATTTTATAATAGCTTTTTTTTTGCCATTATAAATTTTCTCAGCCAATCAATCAAAACCACTATTATCTGGAGAAATGTGAATTTTGGTTTGTTTGCTTCTCAAACATAACATTCCACCTCCATTTTCTATGTCTTGATACAGGTTATCCCATATGCTCTCCTCCCTCACATGTACCCATTGGAAATTCTGTCTTCCTTCAAAGATTAACTCAGGGGCTGCTTCCTTATTACCCCTTTCTTGATCTTTCCAGCTCTTGATCTCCTGGTTGAAATTATGTATATTTTTCATCTATTTCTATGTGTACATGATCTTTCTCTCTAGTAGAATGTAAGCTCCATGAGGACAAGGCCTCTTTCATTTTTGTTTTTGTAATTTCAGTGCCTAGTTCAGGGCAAATAGTCACTTAATAAAATGCTTATTTTTTTTAAACAAATGCTTTATTAACTTCTGTTTTACATCATTCATTTCCACCAGATTTTGAGTTACAATCATTTTCCCCCCGTTATTCCCCTACCCAACCTCCCAGAATAGCAGTCCCACAAGATATCGCTTCCTCCAATCTGCTCTCTCCCAGACCTTCTCCCATACCCCCATCGACTTTTCCATTAGAGGACGATGAATCTTTGTGTCCCAATGCCTGCACATCTTATCTCCCAATTATAGGCAAAAGAGTATTAATAATAGTATTTATATATATATATTTGAAACATTTAATGTTACGACCTCGAATTTCAGATCCATTTCCTTCCTCCTTTGTCACCCATTCCTTCTTGGGATATAAGTAATTCAGTATATGTTGTACATGTCTAGCTATGCAAAACATTATCATAGTAGATATATTGTACAAGGCTGTTTATAATTCCCTCCCACTCATCCCACCCCCCACCTGGTCCATTCCCTACATAATCCTGTCCCTCTTCTATAGTGGGTATTTCCAACCTCCCCTCACCCCAAGGATGCCCTCCCATCCATCATCCCTCCTCTCATCCCCCTTCCCCCTATCCTGCTGCAGGTTGAGATATCCCATTTAGTATGTATGTCATTTTCTCCCTGAACCAAATTCAATGTGAATGTGGTTTTGCCTTTTTAGCCTTCCTTATTCTCTCCCTCCTTTGCAACCACTTCCCCTTGCTTCTTCTACATGGGATAGTTTACCCTATCCTGTCTCTCCCCATCTCCTCTTGCCACTTTCCTCTCTCACCTCATAATTTCATCCCTTGAGTATTCTCCCTTCCCAACAGATTCAACCTATGCTCTCTATCCATATATAACTGTAAGCATATACACACACATTCACATATGTATTCATATGACCTCACACCCTTCTTCCATTATTTTCATAGTGAGAAAGATATCATCAGTCACAGTTATTGCTTTTCCATATAGGAATGTAAATAGTTCAACTTTGATAAGTTCCTTTTAATTTCTTTTCCCTGATTACCTTCTCAGGCATCTCTTCCTTCTTGTGTCTGGATGTCAAATTTTCTATTCAACTCTGGTTTTTTCCTCAAGTATGCTTGAAAGTCCTCTATTCCACTGAATGACCATATTTTCCCCTGAAACAAAATACTCAGTTTTGCTGGGTAGGTGACCCTTGGGTCCATTCCCAGTTCTTTTGCCCTCTGGAATATCATATTCCATGTCCTTCGATCCCTCAGTGTAGAAGCTGCCAGGTCCTGGGCTATTCTGATTGTGTTTCCACAATATTGAAATTGTTTCTTCCTGGCCGCTTGTAGTATTTTCTCCTTGATCTGGGGATTCTGGAACCTGGCTATAATGTTCCTGGGAGTTTTCTTTTTGGGATCTTTTTCAGGAGGTGATCTGTGGATTCTTTCAACCTCTATTTCCCCCTCTGGGTCTAAAACATCAGGGCAATTTTCCTGGAGAATTTCTTGAAGGATGATTTCTAGGTTCTTTCTTTGATCATGGCTTTCAGGTAGTCCAATAATTTTTAAATTGTCTCTCCTGGATTGATTTTCCAGGTCAGTGGTTTTTCCCATGAGATATTTCACATTGCCTTCTAATCTTTCATTTGTTTGGATCTGCTTAACAGCATCTTGATTTCTCATAAAGTCATTAGCTTCCATTTGCTCCAGTCTAACTCTGAAGGAATGAATCTCCTCAGTGAACTTTTGAAATTCTTTTTCCATCTGGCAAATTTGACTTTTTAAGGCATTCTTCTCCTCATTGCCCTTTTGGGCCTCCTTTGCCATTTGAGTTAGTCTATTTTTTAAGGTGTTGTTTTCCTCAGTCAGGCTGTTGACCCTCATTTCATACTTTTCCTGCATCCTTCTCATTTCTCTTTCCAATTTTTCCTCTACTTCCCTTATTTGATTTTTAAAGTCCTTCTTAAGGTCCTCTATGGCCTACAACCTGCTCATGTTTTCCCCTGGGGCTTTTGGAGCAGGACTTCTGACATCACAATCCTTTTCCCACTCTATGCCCCCAAAATAGGAGTCTAGGGTTGCATTTTTCTGTTTCCTTTGCCTTGGCATATTGCCGCTTAATTACTTGACTTTTGGGCTTGTTGCCACACTATGACTTTAAGGCCAGATAGAGGAATTTTCGTCCTGAACGTTGGGGGGGGGGCAACTTCCGTTTCTGGCAAGCTGTAAACCCACCCACAACTTCCACCCTAGATCACAATCCAGATCCAGGGAGGTTAAAGCAAGAGTGATTACCCCCCAAGACTGATCGCTGGATCTCCCTACAATTCGCAGGCCAGGAGCTGGAGCTGCGTCTGAAAACTACAAAATGGAGTGTCTCCTCAGCGGCTTCTAGCCCCCAGGGGATGGAGCCGAAGCATTCCCCAAATACTGGTCCCAAAGTCCATAGGACACTAACCTCTTACTTTGTCCTAGGCATGTCTATGTTGATAATTCTGGAATCACCACAGCTGCTGGTGTTCTGGGGTCTCTCCAGCCCGCTGCTGGCCCTGCCGCCCTGGGGCTAAAACCTCGACTCACGAAGACCTGGGCTCTGCTCGGCTCCCCGCGCTCTGCCCAGCGCTGTGTGCTGCCGGCTCCCAGACCGCTGTGCTGGTCCTTCCTGCAGGTCTGCTGGGCTGTCCTCAGCGGGAGGTTAGCTTCTCTGTGTCATTCTGTGGGTGCTGGGGCTCCAGAAGTTGTTCAGAGTACCCTTTTACATAGTTTGGGGGGAATCTGGGGGCAGAGTGGCCTATTTTTTTTTTAAATGCATGGTTGAGAGGGTGTGTGGTGGTGGCAATTGGTGAAGCGATTTATCAAATATCATCTGCATAATGACAGCATTAGACTCAAAGCTTCTAAGGTCCAAGCTATCCCACAGTCTATGATCTATGATTCTTTGCCTTATTGCTGTTACAACCCCTTCCCCCTACTCCACCACACACTCCCCCTCAAAATATATATATATATATTTTTTTAACATGTGACATGATATTTGCCTACATTCTCATGGGGTGTCAGATGATAAATGGTAATTTTTTTAAATTTAAATTTGGTTGTATGTCTCTGCTGTTACCTTCAAGGCTGCAGGGCTGAAAGTATGACTTCATGTACCTTTTTCAAAAGGGTGATGTAGAGAAGTCAGAAGATTTACCAAGGAGAGTGTAGAGAATCAGTCCGAATCCCCTTAACAAAAATTGAACCTTCTCTGTTATTCTTCCTCTGTGTATATTACTAAGAATGGATCCCTTTACCACTAACAACAAATGCAGTTTCTCTACTTAAGGTGCAAAGCGCAAGGAACATCAAGGTCACTTGCTGCATTTGAGGTGGGGAAAAAGCTATATAAAATATGGATAAAGTGTCAATCAAAATGTTTTGTTTTGTTTTGTTTTTTACTGAAGATGTTATGGTAATATGGGTCATATTGCTTTTTTAAATTTTTAAACACAACTAGATCTGGTAGTTTGGCAGCAGAGTTTTATTTTTTATTTTATTTTATTTTTACAAAGACAGTGCCTTCAAACTCTTTTCATAGCAAGACTCGAAATCCTGCCAGGTAAAAAAAAAATGTTATTGAAAACCTTTCTCCCCTTATAGGCCCGTTTTGACAGGAAATCTTTGAGAGGCAGTAGCAATGAAGTGCCCAGAGATTTCATCTGTCTTCTTTTGCTTCAGGAAATGCTGAGCACAAGCCTTCCTATTAGGCAAAATAGAAGCAGCACCAAATCCCCTTAACAATCATCTTCGTGGACTCTTAGGTTGACAGCTCTCTGTGTCCTAGTCTGTCAAACAGGGCCTAGAACTGAGAAGCACATTACTGGGACCAGGGTGGAAGTTTTTGACAGTACTTAACCAAAAAAACATTATGTTGTTGTGTTTGCAAGCTACCTGGAACCATAACTTTGCATGAGGCTAATCGAGATCAAACCTACCATCCCAGGAAGACATTAATTTAAACTCTTTAGACTTTTAGGGTTGAGTTTTAACATTTACTTCCAGCCTCTCTCTCCATTTCTTCCTTCTGCTCCTACCGCCCCCACCCCCACTCCATTTTGTGGGCTTGTCTGAAACTTAGCCCTCAGCAATCTCTACTGGACTCAAATAGCCAATAGGAGATTCGGGGTATTTATATGTGCATCAGGGTGAGTTTTAACAGATGCCAAATCTAAATTTTAAATAATCCATTCAGAAATCTAAATGCCAGCTTGTAGTGAGTGTGCAGGTGTCTAAACAGATGCACTTTAAAAAATAATTAGGCAAAAATAAGTAAAGATCACAGTGATTAAAAAAAATCTTCACATTTGGGATCTTTTTTGTTTGTTTGTTCTCATGGAATTTATTGTTATTTTATAACTACATTTTGCTATAGAGATATTCATCCAGCAGAAAAATATGGGATATTTAAAGATATAAATTAGTTTGTAGGTAATTTTAGTCAATGTGTGATTACAAATATATCTTATATGCAAATGAATTGCATGACAATTATTACAAGTTGATTTGATTTCACTATTTCAGATGGATCTATATGCTAAGGTGGGGGAGAGAACAGGAAGGAGAAAATTATTTAATTTTTTTCCTTGTAATTATTATTTTATTTATTTATTTTTAGTTTTCAACATTCATTTCCACAAGATTTTGAGTTACAGATTTTCTTCCTATTTTTCTCCTACCCTCACTCTAAGATAGCAAGCCTACTGAATACTCCTTCCCCTAATCTGCTCTCTCTTATATCATCCCTTATATCTTGCCTCAACTTTCTAGTAGTACAAGATGTATTTCTATACCTCAGTGCCTATATATCTTATTTCCCAGTTGCATGCAAAAATATATTTTTTAACATTTCTTTTTAAAACTTTGATTTCCAAATTCTTTGCCTTCTTCCCTCCTCACCCTTGCCCACTGGGAAGACAAGCAATTCAATATAGGTTGTACATGTGTAGTTACGTAAAACATTTCCATACTAGATTGTGAAAGACTAACTATATTTCCCTCCATCCTATCCCGCCCCACTTATTTTGTTTTATACTTTGACCCTTTCCCTTTTCGAAAGTGTTTGCTTCTAACTACCCTCTCCCCCAATCTGCCCTCCCTTCTATCATCCCACCTCTTTTCCCCTTCCCCCCCTACTTTCTTGTAGGGTAAGATACCAATTGAGTATGTATGTTATTCCCTCCTTAAGCCAAATTCAGTGAGAGTAAGGTTCACCCATTCCTTTTCACCTTCCTGCTCTTCCCCTCCAATGTAACAGTTTTCTCTTGCCTCTTTTTTTATGAGATAATTTACCTTATTCTCTCTCTCCCTTTCTCCTTCACCCATTACATTCCTCTCTCACCTCTTAAGTTTGCTTTTTAGATATCACCCTTTCCTCTTCAACTGATCCTGTGCTCTCTATGTATACATGTACACACATATATACCCACTTATATATGTATTTATACATGCATACACCCTCCTATACATACATATGTATGTATACATATATATTCCCTTCAACTATCCTCATACTAAGAAATCTCATGGTTTACAATGATCGTTTTTCTATGTAGGAATTTAAATAGCTCTACTTGAATAAGTTTCTTGTGATTTCTTTTTCCTGTTTACCTTCTCATGCTTCTCTTGCTTCTTATATTTGAAAGTCAAATTTTCTGTTCAGCTCTGGTTTTTTTTATCAAGAATGCTTGAAAGTCCTCTATTTCATTGAATTGCCATATTTTTCCCCAGAAGCATTATATTCAGTTTTGCTGAGTAATTGATTCTTGGTTTTAATCCTATCTACTTTGACCTCTGGAATATCATATTCCAGGCCTTTTGATCCCTTAATGTAGAAGCTGCTAGATCTTGTGTTATCTTGATTGTGTTTCCACAATACTCAAATTGTTCCTTCCTGACAGCTTGTAATGTTTTCTTCTTGACCTGGGAATACTAGAATTTGCCTACGATATTCCTAGGAGTTTTCTTTTTTGGGATGCTTTTTTAAGAGGTGATCGGTGAATTCTTTCGATTTCTATTTTGCCCTCTGGTTCTAGAATATCAGGGCAATTTTGCTTGAGAATTTCTTGAAGGGTGATTTCTAGGCTCTTTTTTTGATCATGGCTTTCAGGTAGTCCAATAATTTTTAAATTATCTCTTCTGGATCTATGTTCCAGGTCAGTGGTTTATCCAACTTGCTTTCTATTTTTTCATTTGTTTGGATCTGTTTTATAGTATCTTGATTTCTCATAAAGTCATTAACTTCCATTTGCTCAAGTCTAATTTTGAAGAAATTATTCTCTTCAGTGAGTTTATGAAATTATTTTTCCATCTGACTAATTTGGCTTTTTAAGGCATTCTCCTCATTGGCTTTTTGGAACTCTTTTGCCATTTAAGTTAGTCTATTTTTTAAGGTGTTATTTTTTTCAGTATTTCTTTGTGTCTCCATTAGCAGGCTGTTGACTTGCTTTTCATGATTTTCTTGCATCATTCTCATTTCTCTTCCCAGGGGCCTGACTACATTCTTCTCCACCCAATTCCAACAGGGTTCCCTATTGACCTTTTATTTTCTCTTTGGTGTTTATAGTTTGAGAAGTCTGGAAACCACCATAGCTGCTGGTGATTCACTCTCATGAAATCTGCTCTGGCCAGTCTGTACTGCTGGTGGGGCCTGCTCTGGGTCTGGGACTGCTCTGGGGCTGCTCGCTCTGGGTTTGGGCCCCTGTGGCTCACACAGGACTGCTCAGCCCTCAGTCTGGGGCAATAGACCCTTCTTGTCAGCCTGCCAGGCTGCCTTCAGCCAGAGATTTGTTTCTCTCTCCCACTTTGTGTGTTCTGTAGCTCTAAAATTTGTTTAGAGTCATATTTTATAGGTATTGTAGGTGGTTGGTGCAGAAGCTCACACAGGTTCCTGCTTTAACTCCACCATCTTGGCTCTGCTCCCAAGAAAAATGATTTCTTAAAAAAAAATAGAATAACTTTAGAATGACCTAGGTCATGGAATTGTGGGGTGTGTGTGTGTGTGTGTGTGTGTGTGTGTGTGTGTGTGTGTGTTGACACACGAGTCTGTGCATAAAATAGACACCTTTGTCTGCCTGTCTGATGAATGTGTGGCTCCCTCTTTAGCATGTATTTGAATGCATACCAATAATATTGTAATAAATTATGAAAAAAAATTAACAAGTTTGGAACCCCAGGTTGGAAACTTTTCATCTGGATTTAATTTATTATTGTTGTTTTTTCTTTTTCCTTCCTTCCTTCCTTCCTTCCTTCCTTCCTTCCTTCCTTCCTTCCTTCCTTCCTTCCTTCCTTCCTTCCTTCCTTCTTTCCATCCTTCTTTCCTTCCTTCTTCTCTCTCTCTCTTTCTCTCTGTCTTCTCCCTCACTCCCTTCTCCCTCTCTCCTCTCTCACCCTTTCTCCCCCCCTTCCTCTCTTTTTTTCTTCCTTCTTTCTTTTTCTGTGGAATGGGGACAGAGAATCACTAATACAGCATTATAGGAGTCAGGTAGTGAGGTGATATAGAAAGAAAGATGAATTTGGAATGAAGTAAGACAATAACCTGAGTTAGCCTCATGGTTCCCCCTAGTACTGCCTGTGAGATCTTGGCAAAGTTCCTTTATCTGCAAAACAAGGGACTTGGACTCTCCACGGAATAAGGTCCCTTTCTTTTTTAGATGTATGATTCCTGTAATTAGTGATTTCAAACTGAATGTGACCATATATGTCATTTGGCTCAACCCCTACATTTTATATGTGAGAACACTGGTGTTCAAAATTACACAGAGCTAAAAAAAAGAAAACTGGGCTCTCATGAACCCATTTAATAAGAAGGAATCCATTACTTCCTGAGAAATTATTAGCATCAGATTCATACTGATATTGCACTTAAGATACTTACTCCAAGTGGGACTCAGGGCAAAACACTGGACTTCTCAATGCCTCAATTTCCTCATCTATAAAATGAGAGGGCTGGATTAGATGGGCTCTAACAGAGCTAACTACTCTAACAGTAGTTCCAATGGCCAAAGCTAAATGTGATTCAGCCTATTTTTGTACAGCCTTATGGGTTTTGCATTTTAAAATAAAACTTCAAACACTTTTCATAGCAAGGCTTAATATCCTGACTGGTAAAATTATTTTATTAAATAAAAATCTGATTTTCTTATTTTATTAAGATCTTTTGGTTTTGTAAGACCTATGGGCTAAGAATGATTCTCTTATTTTTCAAAGTGAAGTTTTATCATATTTAAAAAATTAAAAACCATTCTTATCTTGCCTATGAGAACAGACATCAGCAGGATCTGGTCTTCTGGCAATAGATTGCTAGTCTTAGTCTGTAAGATTCTTTCCAGGTTGAATCCTGTGGTTCTGTGATCTATGAATCTGAGTTATTTCTCATGTTTTCTGATTCCCAAATTAGTTTTCTTTGGATCACTCTAATTGCTAGGATTGGTTTTAGCCTAGAAAAAATACAAGAAAAAAACCTTGGCAATTATAACAAAAGCACAATGAATAGGCAAGATTTTTAAAAGCATGGTACTATAAAAAAATTCTAGGATGAGTCTTTAGATAGATATGGCTCTTCCTCTCAAGGGACATGGACCTGGTGCCTTAAAGCAGAAAGTAGTTGATTGATGTAAGAGATAATTATCTCTTATTTAATGAAAGCTTTTTAAAATCAGTGATTTCTTTTATTGGATGCCTAATAAATAGAAGGTTTTCCAAGTATCAAGGAGGAGTTTTAGGGCTCAGCATAACCTTAGAGATGGGCTTGTCCAATTCTTTCATTTAGCTGAAGCCTATAGAGGTAATGAGACCTGACTATTTAAGTGCAAGAGTTACAGAGCTGAGATTCAAACCCACATCTTCTGACATCAAATTCAGTGTGCCATGACACTCTCTCTATCATGGCAATGAGCTGAAGGAAGGATATGGAAGAGGCACTGTTGATTTATTTGTTTGTTTGTTTGTTTATTTATTCTCTACATTAAGTTGTATTATCCTCATAGCAACTAAGTTATATGCATAAGCAGCTATTATTCTCACCATTTAATTTATGAGGAAGCTGAGGCCCAGCTCGGTTGTATAGTAGAAAGAGTGCTGGGCCTGGAGCTAGGAAGATCTGAGTTCAAATCCAGCCTCAGACACTTAATAGCCATGTGACCCTAGGCAAGTTATTTATCCTTTACCTGCCTCAGTTTCCTCATCTGTAATATGGGGATAATAATAGAACCTACCTCTCAAGATTATTGTGAGACTCAGATGAAATAGTATTTACAGTGCTTAGCACACAGAGTGCCTAGAACTATATAAATGCTTATCCCATCCCCTTCCCTGGTGTCCCTACAGCCTGAAAAAGAGCATCCTGAATATTCACATGTACTACCACAGTTATAAAAGGTAAAAGGGTAAATCTATATGTTTTGTTTTGTTTTATCAAAGCAATTTACTTCAATTTCCATGCCCTACTCCATTCCTTGTGTCCTGACTCCATTCTGAAATCGACTCACTTCCTGCTTATGGTTTACATCACTTGAATCATTAGGGAATATCTGATGCCCACCTTCCCAATTCTGACTTCTGGGGACAACAGAAAAAAAAAAGTCTTATCATGGGTTCTCTTTATTCACCCTCCCTCATTGACAATAATAGGTTAAATAGATGATTAATTGATGATAATAGATTAAATCAATATCATCTTAACCTTAGGGGCTTTTAGGTGATGCAGTAGATAAGAGTGCTAGAGTTGGAATCAAGTATAATTGAGCTCATCTGACCTTAGAGAATTACTAGCAGTGTGACCCTAGGCAAGTCATTTAACTGCTGTCCATCTAATGTTTCCTCATTTGCAAGATGGGGATAATAGAATTGTCATGAGAATTATATAATCATTTGGGAAACACTTTACAAACTTTAGCCATTATATAAATGTTATGGAGTTAAGATAAACCAGACCTGGTACCAGGATAAAGGATAGGAGAAAATTGGGTAGTCTACAAAGTTGGGATGGTTCAGGTTATAGGAATGGCAAGTTCTTGACGAGGGTTAGAGTGTATGTAATGGGGTCCAAGAGTAAAATTTAAGGCGGCAGCTCCATCCCCCGGGCTGCTGGGTGTGCTGTGGCTCCTGTCCGTGACTGTGAGCGTGGGCCTGTGGGGGGCAGCGGCAGCCGCCGAGGGGGGCCACAAGACAGTCAAGTGCGAGGACCTGAGAGTGGGACAATATTTTTGTAAAGATCCTGAAATAAATGAGGCCACTCAAGAACCTGTTAACTGTAAAAATTACACAACTCATGCATCATGTTACCCAGCACCCAACATAACGTGTAAGGATTTTAGAGGCAATGAAACCCATTTTACTGGAAATGAAGTTGTTTTTTTCAAGACCATACCTTGCCGTAATGTAAACGGCTATTCCTACCGGGTAGCAGTTGCTCTCTCGCTATTCCTTGGCTGGTTAGGAGCAGACAGGTTTTACCTAGGATACCCTGCTTTAGGTTTGTTAAAGTTTTGCGCTGTAGGATCTTGTGGAATTGGCAGTCTGACTGACTTCTTTCTCATTTCAATGCAGATTGTTGGTCCTTCTGATGGCACTAGTTACATTATAGATTATTATAGAACAAGACTTACAAGACTGAGCATTACCAATGAAACGTTTAGAAAAACACAGAAGTACCCATAGATATTTAGAACATGGCTCTGTGGTTTTGTGACTCCTTGATTTTAAGAGAACTCCAGAGTGTGAAATCCCAGGCTTCTAATCGTCCCTGTTCGCATAGCACACCTTGGTTGTTTCAATGTGATTTTTACTGGAGATTTCTTTTTTTAGATATTTTATTCTGAGATTTGGTTGACTGGAGACTTTCTCTGAGGCCTCTTTTGTCCTTTAGAGGGCTTTATCACCCACCCACCAGCCTTCCTATCCTACCCCAAATGCCTTTTCAATAGGCAAGTTGTGGCTTGTCATTTTTCCTTCTTTAAAATAAAACAATAGAATAACCTCAAAAAAGAGTAAAATTTAATTTATTTTAAAATTAAAAAAAGTCATTAAAACCTTACTATGGTGGCTTTAACCTGATAATGGTAAGGGAGAATAAGTGAAGGAATAAAAACACATTTCTAGTGTTGGGGGCAGATATAAGACAATCACTTTCTTCAATGGACTTACATTCAAAGTGGAGGAAATATGCGAGATAGGGGAGTGATGGCCAGGAAGGCAGGTCTGGGTTACAGAATTTGCAAGGATTTGGAGTGCATTAATAGAGAAAGAGAAAACTGGTCACATACTAAGCTAGATATTGCAAAGAATAACAAATACAATATAGGAAGAAGAATATCAGCTGAGAGCCAGCCAGTCAACACACTTTTTGTGTGCCAGACATTTTGTTACACACAAGGAAAGGCAAAAACAATCCCTGCCCTCAAGGAGTTTACATTCTAATGGAGACAACATGCAAATATACAATAGCCATATACAAGATGCATATGGAGTAGTTAGATGTTGATCCACAAATAATGGGGATAGATGGGGAAAAAACCTTCTGTAGTAAGTAGGATTTGCAATGAGTCCAGAAGTGGGCCAGGGAATCCAGTAGGCAGAGATAGATGAGGAGGGAGAGCCTTCCAAGAATGAGGGACAGGAGACTGAAAAGACATCCATGCTGGAGAAGGGAGTGTTGTGTGAAAGGAGCTACAAGAAGGCCTGTGCTGTTGGATTGTATCCTATGTAGAAGGGAGGAGAATATAAGAAAGTTTGAAAGGTGGAAAGATCCAGGACTAGTCCTTTAGTAAAGGGCTGTAAATAAAGAACAGAGGATTTTATATTTGACCTTAGAGGTATTAGGGAAACACTGGAATTTATTCAGTACTGGGATGGCATGGTGAGTCCTTTGTTTTAGGAAATCCATTTTGGCAGCTGAGTGGGGGAAGAACTAAGTAGAGAGAGACTTGAGGTAAAACCAGATGTCTATTACTCTCATTAATGTGAGGGGTGACAAGTGCCCACACAGGGGTTAAAAATGGAGAGCATGTTTGAGTCAACATGGAATGATAGCCAAGGAGACGGGGAATAATAAGAACAATGCCAAAGACTTCAGATGGACTGAGCATGGAGAAAAAACAAAATAAACTTGAGATCTTAATGCAAGGAAGTCAAATTTGCCTCCTTATGTTGTCATGAGTCATATCCTACCAATGTGTCCATGGACGAGACTTGGTGGGATGTGACTCATGCCTGGGATAAGGCAATGGAAGAAAATATCTTATTCTAAAGGGGAAAAAAAAGATAAGATTAAAGAGGTAGGATAGCAACATTTCACATAAAGAAGATAAACTCCTATGAGAAAATCCACAAACTTGGAAAAAGGAAGTTAGTGGCTGAGGGCCAATGGATGTTCAACTTAGTACTGTGAAGGGAGTCTACCCCATACTTCAAGGCTAAGGGTAGAAAGGGATGATGGGTTCCAGGAGCACATCATAAGCCTGTTACTGGCATAGAAGCATTTTTTTTAGCAGTGATAGGGTATTTCAGCTATCTATACATCTCCTGGGACTCCTCTCTGTTCAAATAAAACAACTGATAAATCCATGGTTTGCCTTGATGATAATTTTGTTCCTCAACAGGCAGGCAATGTGACAAGGGGAGCTTTTATTCCGGAGCTGATTCTGGCCAGTAAGGAGGAAATTGTTGTCAAAATAGAGGCACTTTAGGAGGGATGGATTTCTCTTCTACACCAAGAAAATCAAATGCAAGTAAAGGAACCCAGGACCTCAGAAGCAATTCCAATCCAACTACTCCTTTTACAGATGAAGAAATTCGGCCTCAGAGGGGGGTAATACGTGGTATATGCAGGATTTGAAACCAACTTCCCTGGTGCTCTTTGCATCATATTATGCCTGTCATACTGAGAGCATTCTTCCCCTAACTTTTTTTTTAGAGTCTAAGGACTACAGAGGAACTTCAGTTCAAGATGTGAGTCTAGGGCCTGCACGGGAAAATATAAATAATAACAGGGTATCAGATGCTAAACCCTAAATGAGAGGTATTGATGAACAGTGCTACTGAAGGTCAGGGAGATTGCTGAGAGCTGAGTCAGGAAGGGAAGGTTTCAAGCAATAGCCAAGAGTTAAGCTGAGTTATGAAGGACTTAGATAAGCACATAGAGGGGAGTGGGGTCAGTTAGGGCATGAATCAGAAAATACCTGAATCTCCTTCATTATTTATCGTGAACTCTAAGGAGCCCTCAAAGTTGCTGCTAGAATGACCATGATGATTTTTAACCTGCTGGTTTGGTTTTATTTTGCCTTCATTTAAATTATTTTTTTCCATGCAAACATATTACCTGGAATTTTTGTAGATTGCCCGTGACTCATCTAGGCTTTCTACCAATAATACTTATTTTGATTACTTTAGAAAAATCCTTAATGTATATCTGTGGGCTTGAGATAAAATTATAGTAGATGTGAGCCTCTAAAAAGGGGTCTTTATACCTATAAAGATATTCATTTTTTTATTAAATGGTGAACCTAATTCTCCCTTCATGCTTCATTTTAAATTAGAATTATAAACATCCCCTCAGAAGCCAAGGATAAATATGCAGAATTTGGCAAGAAGTGATATCCAGCCTCCAGTTCTCCTGATGTTGCTAGAATTTTCTATACCATTTAACTTACAGTACCATGCCAACTTTTAATTCATGAATTCACAGAGATGAGCTGGGCTCATTGTTCTGTCTGTTTAAGTGAAACTTCCTCCTTTTGAAAATTTCTCCCTTCATTTATTTCATTCAAAAAGACTCCAATCCGTTCACTGAATAAAGTGTGACCAAAAGCTGTGTATTGAAGGCACAGTGAGATTCCTAATACTGTGATATGCTTCAGTGATACTAGCCCACATTATACAAGGTCCAGGTCATGCTGTTCATAAGTATATAAGCAAAGGAGTCACAAGTACAGAATAGTTAATGAGATGTCCTGGGACAGCTGTTGGAATGAAAACTGTTAGAGCAGCTAACTTAAGCCAAGGAAAGGGGGGAGACCTAGTTAGAGCTGATCTAAGACAGGGGTCAGTCCAGGGACAGAATCTAGGGGGCCCATCAAAATCACATACTGTGGAAGACAGCAAGGGGGAAATTATAGAGGGAGGAGAGTGAAGACCTAGAGTGAAGAAGGCTTCAGTTCAAATCCAGACCAGATAATTATTGGCTAGTTGAACCTTGGCAATCCACTTACCCTTTACCTGCCTCTATTTCTTCACCTGTGAAATGGAGATAATAATAGTGCCCTACTCCCAGGGTTTCAGTGAGGATAAATGATATGTGCTTTGCAAACTTCAAAGCACTATATACGTAGTAGTTCTCCTCCTCCTTCTCCTCCTTCCTCTTCTTCCTCTTCCTCCTTTTCCTCTTTTCCTCTTTTCCCTTCCTCTCCCCCTCCTTCTTCCTCTTTTTCTTTCCTCCTCCTCCTTTCTCTTTCCTTCCTCCTCCTTCCTTTTTTTCCTTCTTCCTCCTCCTAGTTCTTCTTTCTCCTCCTCTTCTTCCTCTTCTTCCCTTTACCTTCTTTCTTTTCTTCTCCTTTCTCCTCCTCTTCTCCTCCTTTGCTTTCATCTCTTCCTCCTTCTCTTTCTCTGTATTATTTTTTCTTCTTTCTTTTTCTTTCTTCTATTTCTCTCAAATGGGGAACACATAGGGGAATAATAAGTCCTGCAGTCTGAGATCAATTAAATGGAAACAGAATGGCAGCCAGACAACAAGAATTTATTAAGTGCTTATACTTCTTACTATGCTAAAAACTAAGAATAAAAATATAAGCCAAAAGAAAGATAGGTCTTGCACATTAAAGGGAGCTGATGGGTGGAGGAGGGATTGAAGATAAATGGTCAGGAAGGTATGTAATAAAATATGGTGAGTCATTAGTGCAGCCTGAGAAGAAATGAAGACTTGCTTAGTCAGGGCAAGAATAAACACCTGGCCTTCACCCAAAGAGGAGGCCTGAACCTCCTCCTTAAAAATAGAGGTTCCAAGAGGAACTGACCAATCAGAAGGAGAGAACAAAGGAACAGATGATACTTTTAATTCAAGAAGTCGTAAAGGAGTGAAGTGAGTTTCCACTTTGATAGTGAAGAGGTTTCTATGGAGTTATAGATAAAGTCCTATAGAGATGAGTCTTTAGTGTAGCCTGGGGAGGAGTGCAGTTGCAGTAGGGAAACACTGGCTCTGGAATCAAAGACCTTGAGCCAAAACTTACCTGTGATCCCATAGAAGTCATTTCTGCTCTGTTGCCCTCAGTCTCTTTATTTGTATAGAGTTGGTTGGACTAGTTGGCCTCTGGGGTCCCTTCTACCCCTAGATATATGATCATATGTTATGAATAAATTTTTGTTCTATTTTTTTTAATTTCCAAACTTAACAAACACTTGAGCTTGAGTGGATATTGAAGAATGACAAACAAGTTTGGAATTTGGCTACTGGAAGGATGGTGATACTCTTAGCAGTAATAAAATAATTGGAAGAGGAGTGGTTTAGGTATGTGTTAAGTGGCAGAGATAAAGAGAAAGGTGGTAAGATTTGGTTGCAGTGATGATAGATATTGGTCATAGTCGTACCAAGGGAAAAAGTTGTTCTGCCTTACTTCTCTGGGGGTTTATGTAGGTATAATGCAAAATGCCTAAGAAAGGCACCATAGCAACAGGATCCTATGGGGATGTATCTTACTGGGTGGTTTTATTGCATTCCTGTCTTGGGTAGGAAATGTACCTTCCCTTACTGCCATTTTGGCTTAAGTTAAAGTTCAGTTCATCCTATTCTGTTTATGGATTTGATGAATATCCCAGCAGGTGGTACTTTTTAGGATTCTCTACTATGTCCCAGCAACCTAATCATCCAAGAAGAACACTTCAGTCTTGGAATCCACATTTTGAAGTGTACTTTCCACCCCTGAGGACCCTTCCTTATTTGGATGGCTTCTACTAGCATCTCCATTTAAGGAGGACACTCAGGTTAGCTGTCTCTTCAGTTGCCACTGAGCTACACTCTTCTGGACTTTTCCATCTTGCTCTCATGTGTCATTCCCATCCATTCCTTTGATTTTTAGCTTCTTTTTGTGTATTGTCTTCTGTATTAGAAAGTAATTTCCTTGAGGACAGGCAGGGACTTTCTTTTCCTCTGTAGCTGCATGCCCAGCACTTAGCACAGTGCCTGGTACATAGTGAATATTTAAATGCTTGCTAACTCTTGCAGTGACTTCACTATGGTTGCTTAGTAATTAAATGTTAGTTCTTAGACTCTAAGCCAAGCCTTGCAACTCAAGAACAATGTTCTTCCTACCCTCCCCCACCTCATATAATGTACATTTCATCATATCAGTGCCTTATTTTGGCTTGGACTGATCTTGGATAGTAGAAGACTGTCTGTAGAAAATTGGTCTGGTAGGTTCACTGTCCTAGAAAGGCTTCAGCCATACTGCTGATGAACCATATGTCAGAATGTAAGCTTCTTGTGGTCAAAGTCTGGTATAATTTTGGTCTCTGTCTCTAGCAACTAGCAAAGTGTATGACAGGCAGTATAAGTACTTACTGTTTTAGTGGTTCATTCATGGATGCACCTAATTAAGTTCAGAGGTCAACTAGTAGATGGACTGACAAATGCTGAAATTTGTCCACAGAAACTCCTTGAGATTGTCTATGAAGATATTTCTGAGTAGGTATCGGGCAGGGGGCACACTCCTACTATTGAAATACAGTTATTCCTTCCACATTGCAACTTTCTCCATCATGGTTTCAATATATCACAAGTTAACATAAGAAAATAAATAACATAAGAATTTTAGGGGAATTTTGTGGAAGCCTCAGATGACACATGAAGGCCAGCAGATGACACAGAAAAAGTTTAGAAACTTAGAAATGCATAAAATATATGTTTAGCTTTGTATAATATTAACATATCTTTATCTTTTAATATCCTTATAATTCATGCTTTATCTCTGGCATAAATGGAGGGGTTAAAAATCTTATGTGAATGTTCCAGATTACAGGAGTGCTGGCCCCCAATCCCAGTGATATGGAAGTATTCTTTTGTTTTTGTTTTTACAGGGGAAGGCAAGGCAATTGGGGTTAAGTGACTTGCTCAAGGTCACACAGCTAGTAAGTGTCAAGTGTCTGAGGCTGGATTTGAACTCAGGTCCTCCTGACTTCAGGGCTGGTGTTCTATTCACTGCACCACCTAGCTGCCCCAGAAGTATTCTTTGGATGTATTTATTTCTATTTATTAAATATTTACTTCTAATGTATCTGGTACTGCCCTGTCTCCTTCCTATTTCTTAATATGTAGCACTCTTCTTTTCAGTAAGATAAAATTGAAATTTTTTTCCATTTGTTTCTCTGAAATTAATTATTTTTTTAAGCAATTGGGGTTAAGTAACTTGCTCGAGGTTATATGGCTAGTTATTATTTTTGTGTGGGTGCTAATTTTCTGAGGCCAGAACCAATCCCAAACCTTGGCATCCTCACCTGTAAAATGGGGATAATATAAGTAAAATCACGTATGATACAAAATCTCTTAGTAGGAGAGAATTTGCTTCAAGATCTAAAAACTAGTATTAGGGTCAGGAAATCCTGGGTTCATGTTCTATTCCTGAAGCCTTCTGGATGTGTAAACTTGGATAAATCACCCCACTCTTAAGTGTTCCAGGCACTATAAATTGAAAGTACTATCTATTTTGCCATGGGCAAAGCATCCATCAAGTTCTCAATTCTCCAGGCAATACTATAAGAATTAAATGAGGGTGTTTCCACACTGGGAGTTACCCCATACTGACTGATAAAATTACATGGTTCTAAAATAAATAAATAAACAAAAAAGGTCCAATACAGTTAAATACTTGATACACAATAAAGCTTTATAAATATCAGATTCTTTTTCCTTATTTGTATTATTATGGTTGTTGTTTTCTGTAAGATAAAGAGTATATAGCAATTTGTAGTGCTGTATAAAATGTCTGGGTTTTATACTTATTGCCTTGTTTATATTGCCAGTAATAGAAACCAACTGAATACAGCTTATTAACAAGTTGACAAATCACTAACAGTGACACCAATAAACCTTTTAGACCTATATTCTTATAATCAAAGATTTGTTGGAGGAATGATAGACTGCTAAGCTTAGGGCTCAGGGGAAAAAAATGTATTAAGTAAATTCTTCAATCACTAAACTGAGGGGCCCTTGGTGATAAATTTCTTGAGAAAAATCTAAATAAAAACTTCAAGCTTTAAAAATATTTCCTGAGAGCATTTTTGTTCTAAAATTAAGCATCTTGGTAGAACCAAGATGGTGGAGAGAAGACAGAAAGTTGCCTGCTCTCTCCCCAGTTTCCCTCAGGAAAAAAAAATTAAATCAAGCCTCTAAAATAATTCTAGAGTAACAGAATCTGCAAAAAGACAGAATGAAGCAGTTTTCTAGGCCAGATAATTTAGAAGGACTTCAGGAGATGTCTGTCTCATTTGGGTAGAAGGAGAACATTAGCCAGCATCAGTGACTAACTAAGCCAGTAGAAGACTCTGATCCAGAGCATAGGTCAACAACCAAGTTCCCATGGGTCTGGCTCAGCAGTCCAGTAGTATAGCTGGACAGCTGTGAAACCTACAGCCCCAGTGCAGCAGGCAGACTGCCCACCCTGGAACTCAGGGCACAATCAGAATGACTAGGTCAGGCCATACTAGAGCAGTGGGCAAGCCACAAGTCCCAGAGTCCTCTGCACAGAAAGTGACCAAACCTCTGGCCCCCAGTGCAAGAAGCTTGAGACAGCACCCATCATACCCCAAGAGCAGAGGTCAACTTTTAAAAATGAGCAAAAAACAAACATAAAAGAACCCTGACCATAGAAAACTACTATGGTGACAGGGAGGATCAAAACACAAACTCAGAAGAGGACAACAATGTCAAAATGCCTACATGCAAAGCCTCAAAGGGGAATATGAATTGATTTCAAGTTCCAAAAGTCCTCTTCCATGAATTCAGAAAGGATTTTAAAAATCAAGTAACTCAGGTAGAAAAAAAAATTAGGAAAAGAAGAGAAAGAGTTATAAAAAAAAAAAGAATCAACAACTTGAGAAAGGAAGCACAAAAACGGAATGAAGAGAACATCTTAAAAACCAGAATTGGCCAAATGGAAAAGAAGCTATAAAAGCTAACTGAAGAAAATTCCTTAAAAATTAGAATTGGGCAAGTAGAAGCTAATGACTTTATCAGACATTGAGAATCAGTCAAATAAAATAAAAAGAGTGAAAAAAAAATAAAAGAAAATGTGAAATAGCTCATTAAAAACAAACAAAAAACAAAAACTGACCTGGAAACTTGATCCAGAAGAGACAATTTAAGAATTATCAGACTACCTGAAAGCCATGATAAAAAAATAAATAAAGAACATGGACAGCATCTTTCATAAAATTACCAAGGAAAACTGTCCTGATGTTCTAGAATAAGAGGGTAAAATAGTCATTGAGAAAATCCACAAATCACCTTCTGAAAGAGATCCCAAAATGAAAATTCCAAGGAATATTGTAGCCAAATTCCAGAATTATCAGATCAAAGAGAAAATATTTCAAGCAGCCAGAAAGAATATCAATATGTCAAGGAGCCACAGTCAGGATTACACAGAATTTAGCAATTTCTACATTAAAGAATCAGAGGTCTTGGAATACGATATTCCAGAAGACAAAAGAGCTTGGGTTATAACCTAGAATCAACTATCCAACAAAATTGAGCATAATCTTTCAGGGGAAAAGATGGATATTCAGTGAAATTGGAGACTTTCACATTTTCTTGATGAAAAGACCAGAACTGAACAGAAATTTTGATCTTCACATACAAAGCTCAAGAGAAGCATAGAAAGGTAAATGGGCAATAAAAACAAAAATGTGATAATCAACAAGGTTAAAGTATATACATCTCTACATTGGAAGATGATACTTGTAGTAACTTTTAAGAACTATATCTCTATTAGGGAAGTTAACAGTATATTTAGAGTATGTTTGATGTGATGATAAAAAAATATTTAAAGGGTGAAAAAAAGGATTGTACTGGGAGAAGAGGAAAGGGTGAGGCACAATGGTAGAAATTACATCACATGAGGAGTCATGAGAGACCTATTACAACAGAGGGAAAGAAGAGATGGGGTGAACACTGTTTGAACCTTATTATCATTGGGTTTGGTTCAAAGAGGGAATAACATGCACACTCAGTTGGGTAGGGAAATCTATCTAACACTATAGGGTAGAAATAGAAGAGGAAAAGGGAAAGAAAAAGGATGGGTTGGGGTGGTCAGAAGCAAAACACTGGTGAGGAGGGACATGACAAAAAGAGAGAGAATAATATAAAGAGGGGGAAATAGGATGGAAGGGAATACATCGTAATCATAACTGTGAATGTGAATGGAATGGACTCTCCCATCAAATGAAAGAAAATAGCATCGTAGATTAAAAAACATAATTCTACAATATGTTGCTTACAAGAAATACATTTGAAGCAGACAGCTATATACCAAGTAAAGATAAGAGGCTGGAGCAGAATATATTATGCCTCAGTTGAAACTGAGGCATAATATAAACAAAAACAAACAAAACATATAAAACAAAAAACAAACAAAAACAGGTAGCAATTCTAATATCAGACAAAAGCAAAAAAAATGAACTAAATAAGGGACAAGGAAAGGAACTACATCTTGCTTAAAAGTACCATAGGGGCGGCTAGGTGGTGCAGTGAATAGAGCACCTGCCCTGTAGTCAGGAGGTCCTGAGTTCAATTCTGGCCTCAGACACTTAACATTTACAAGCCATGTGACTTTGGGCAAGTCACTTAACCCCAATTGCCCTGCCCTTCCCCCTCCAAAAAGCAAAAAAAAAAATACTTTAAAAAGTACCATAGACCATGAAGATATCAATACAAAACATATATGAACCAAGTGATCCAGCATGCAGATTCTTGGAGGAGAAATTAAGTGAGTTACAGAAAATAATAGCAAAACTCTGCTAGTGGGGAACTCCTCCTCTCAGAACTGGACAAATCTAAACAAAAAATAAACAATAAGGAAGTTGAGGGGGTGAATAGAATTTTAGAAAAGTTGAATATGATAAATTCTGTCAATCTCTTTTTATGACACAAATATAGTGCTGATACCTAAACCAGGCAGAGTCAAAACAAGGAAAGAAAATTATAGACCAATTTCCCTAATGAATATTGTTGCAGATTTTTAAAATAAAATCTTACCAACTGGACTACAGCAATTTACCATGAGAATAATATACTATGTTTAGGTGGGATTTATAACAGGAATGCAAGGCTGGTTCAATATTAGGAAAACGCTTAGCATAATTGACCATATCAATAACAAAATCAACAGAAATCATATGATTATCTCAATAAATGCAAAAAAATCTTTTTGACAAAATACAATACCCATCCCTATTAACAACATGGAAGTATAGGAATAAATGGAGTTTTTTTTTTTAATGATAATTAGTATGTGTCTAAAACTATCAGCAAGCATTATTTGTAATGGGGATAAGGCAAAAACCTTCCCAGTAAGATCAGGGCTGAAACAAGAATCCTTGCCCATTATCACCACTATTATTCAATATTCAAATGTTAGTTTTAGCAATAAGAGAAGAAAAAGAAATCAAAGGAATTAAACTAGGCATGAGGAAACAAAATTATCACTGTTTGCAGATGATATGATGATATACTTAGAGAATACAATAAAAACCTACTCAAAATAACAGATTTAGCAAATTTTCAGGATAGAGGATAAACCTACAAAAATCATCAACATTTCTATATATTACCAACAAAGTTCAGCAAGAAGAAATAGAAAGATAAATTCCATTTGAAACGAGTGTAGACAGTATATAAATACTTGGGAGTCTATCTGCCAAGACAAACCAAGGAATTATATGAACACAATTACAAAATACTTTTCATAGAAATAAAGTCAGACCTAAATAATTGGAAAAATATTAGTTGCTCATGGGAAGGACAAACTAATATAATAAAAATGATGATTCTAACTAAATTAATTTGCTTATTCAGTGCTATGCCAATCAAAGCTACCCAAAATTATTTTATAAAGCTAGAAAAAATAACATAATTAATCTGAAAGAACAAAATGTCAAGGAAATTAATCGGGAAAAAATGGAAAGGAATATGACCTAGCTGCACTAGACTTAAAACTATATTATAAAGCATCAATCATCAAAACTATCTGGTAATGGCTATTAAATAGAGTGGTGAATCAAGAACATAGATCAGTCAACCAAGAAACAGTATTAAATAACTATAGAAATCTACTGTTTGATAAATCCAAGTATTGTAGCTTCTGGGATAAAAGCTCATATTTGACAAAAACTAGTGGGAAAACTGGAAAATAATATGGCAGAAACTAGGCATAGATTGAGATCTCACACTATATAGCAGGATAAGGACAAAATAGGTACATTATTTAGACATAAAGGGTGACTATAAGCAAATCAGGAGAGCAAGGAATAGATTACATATGAGATCTGTGAAGAAGGGAAGAATTTCTGACCAATAAGAGATAGAGAATATTATGAAATCCACAAAATAGATAATTTGATGACATTAAATTAAAAGTTTTGCACAAGTCATTCCCCAGTTGATAAAAGGTCAAAGGTCAAATAAGCAGTTTTCAGATGAAGAAATTATAGTCACCCGAACAAATACTCTAAATCACTATTAATTAGAGAAATGAAGATTAAAAAAACTCTGAGGTACCACCTTACTCCTATCAAATTGGCTAATATAACAGAAAATGATAAATGCTGGAGAAGATGTAGGAAAATTGGAACCCTAATGCATTGTTGGTGGAGTTGTGAACTGATCCAAACATTCTGGAGAAAACTTTGGAAATGTACCCAAAGAAAAATCAAATTGTGCATACACTTTGATCCAGCAATACCTCTACTAGGTCTGTATCCCAAAGAGATCATAAAAATGAGCAAAGAACCTACATATACAAAAATATTTATAGCAACTCTTTTTGTGATGGCATAGAATTTGACATTGAGGAAATGCCCATCAATTGAAGAACTGCTAAAAAAAAAGTTGTGGTATACGAATGTAATATAATATTATTGCTCTATAAGAAAGGGTGAACAGGCAGATTTTAGAAAATCCTAGAAAGATTTCCATGAATTATTGCTGAGTGAAGTGAGCAGAACCAGGTGAACATTGTATACAGTAACAACAACATTGTACAACAATCAATATGATTTACTTAGCTCTTCTCAGCAATACAATGAACCAAGACAATTCCAAAAAAAAGTCATGATCAAAAATGCTATCCACAATCAGAGAAAGAACTATGGAGTCTGAATGCAGATCAAAACATATTATTTTCTCTCTTTTTGTTGTTGTTATTGTTGTTGTGTGTATGTGTGTATACAATGTGACTTTCTTCTTTTGTTCAGTTCCTTTCACAACATGACTAATGTGGAAATATGTTTACATGATCATGCATATACAACCTCTATCAGATTGCTTGGTATCTTGGAGAAGAGGGCAGGAAGAAGGGAGAAAAAAAATAGAATTAAAAATTTTATAAAAAAATTGAATGTTGAAAACTATCTTTACATGTAATTGGAAAAATATTATTTACAAAAAAAATAAAATTAAGCTTCATTTTGCTGAGTTTATCTTTATTTAATGCATACAGATTTGGATTTGGAATTGTGCCATGAAAAATCATTTTCTCCCAGAAAGTCACGTCATGCAGCCTGCTGATTTTTCCCCTAAACGTCTTACTTGATTTTTTAGCTTGTTTTCTTCTTGAACTCATTTTATATGATGAAAATCCAATAAAATATGATTAAGGATATGGAGATTTTATCCTTATACTGGCTTCACAGTGTTCCAACAAAGCCTAGGATAGGGTTGAGACACATTATTATCTTTCTTAATTTCTTGACTTTTATTCTTTCAGTGTCTTTTAGATTCAATTATCCATTGCCTTTCTTAATAGTCTGTGATGATGGCTGCCTGTGATAACACTCAACCAGATGTATCACAGTATCACACAATATTCTTTCAGTACTCTCTACTCCAACACAGACAAAAAATTGGAAAGTGCTTATTATGTAAAAGTATGGTTCTCTTTAATATCATAGATAGACTTGGGACTAAAAATGACACTTTAAATATATAATTTTGAGCAGTAAATATGTATGTGGGGTGGGGGGGAAGGAGACACCACTACCTAATTAATCATTAAAATGAAATCCAGAATATTTTGTTGAACATCATTAATAATTCAGGTTTATAAATTCCCTTTTAGCTTCAAGACTGAAATATTTATGTTGGCAAAGCATCTTTTGTTATTAAAAATATTGGTAGCTGAAGGTATAATTTTGGTTTTCTACTAAGTTATCTTGGTGGGAAGTTGAAGCAAATTTCCCTCTGAAATCTGACTTAACTTGCTGCATAGGCCATTTGTGTGGGCCACTTTGTGGTACACCAACCCAAAAAAGTGCCTAAGAAAGTGATAACTTACTTTAAAATGTGTACATCTCTTTAACAGTGCTTTACTTGTGTTAAATTATACAATGTGCATATATAAATACACACATGTGTATATATTTGCACTATTGTAATTCACTATTGAAATTGGTCTCAAAATCTTAATTATACTAGTTGCTTTTCTCTTTTCCCACCAAATAAAATTAGCATTTCCATAGACATAGTGAAATAGAAAAAGATGATTATCTACGAACCTATGAATCCCTATTATTTATAGCTTACTTTTTTGTCTTTAGGTATGTGATAAATTCAACATGTAACTTTAGCTATCTTGCTTGTTTGCTTTTTGTTGTTGTTGATTTGTTTTCCTACTCTTCCTTCTTCTCTGTTCTATGCATTTTAAATAATGCTTCAGTCAACTGTTTTCATTCTTTTTTCTTTCTCTTCCTTCCTTCCTTCCTTCCTTTCTTCCTTCCTTCCTTCCTTCCTTCCTTCCTTCCTTCCTTCCTTCCTTCCTTCCTTCCTTCCTTCCTTCCTTCCTTCTTTATTGTTGTTGGGAGTGGGGAGAACCACTCTAGGTCCTTTTCCTACAATTTAAGAAATAACAAAAGAAAAACAAAATTCCTGTAATAAATATTCATTGTCAAGCAAAAACTAACTTCTACATTGGGTGTGTCTGAAAAATTTATGTCTCATTTTGCAACATGAATCCATTGCCTCTATATTGGGAGGTGGGCAGTGTGCTTCAGCTTCAATTCTCTGAAATCACAGTTTTCTGACTCTATTTCTTTTTTTTATTTCTTTCTCACACATACACACACATTAGTCATGTTATGGTGGGGGGACAAGAAAAATAAGGTGAAAAAAATAGGCATCAATCTGTAGTCAGAGTTCATCAGTTCTGTCTGTGGAGGTGAATATTATTTTTCGAGTTCTTTGAAATTGTCCTGGGTCATTATATTGATCAGATTAACTAAATCTTTCACAGTTGATTATCACTACAATATTGTCATTATGGTTTACAATATTATCCTTCTCATTTCATTTTGCATCATTTCACATAAATCTTCCCAGGTTTTTCCTAAAATCATACTCTTTGTTAATTCTTATAGCAGACTGTAATTCCATTACAATCATATACTCCAACTTGTTTAGCTGTTCCTCAACTGATGAGCATCTTCTCAGTTTATAATTCTTTGTCCCCACAAAATAAGCTATGATAAATATTTCTGTAAATATGGGTCTGTTTTCTTTAATCTCTTTGGAGTGTAGACTTAGCAAAGTTATCGTCTCAGAGGGTATACACAGTTTTATACCCCTTTGTGCACAGTTCCATTTTTTTCCCCCAGAATTATTAGATCAGTTCACAGTTCTACCAACTGTGTATCAGTCAGTGTACAAGTGATATTTAAAAATTTGAGAGACAGTTTCTGGGTAATTAACCATGCTTTTAATAATGCTAACACATTATTAATAAAAGGGGTCTATGACTCTTGAATGTCAAAGACCCCTCATGAAACCCACTTAATGCTTATATGCCCTTGGTAGAGTAGGTGTTCCTGAGGGTGGCAATCAACTCTGATTGGTTAACAAGTAATGAGAGACAATGAATATAATAATGAGAACGGAACCTATTCTAATGAGGGGTTAAAAGAGGTTATTTTGATTGCATCATTTGCTTCCAAATCTCAAGCCTTGGGCAAATTAGTCAAAGAATTTATCCCCACCCAAAGTGGGATAGTGTTCTGAGTAGAACCCAATGAACAGGAATTCATCCAGATAAGATGGTCTAGGTGGGGTAAATTTTTGGCAGAGGTCAGTAATGTCCTTCAAAAGATGGGCTTTGAATAAGGACATAAAACAGAAAAAGTCTGGATCTCCCCTATAATTAATTGTTGATAATTTCTCTCAAAAAATGTACCTATTTTTCCAAATCCCCTCCAATGTTTGTTGTTTTCATTTTTTGTCATATTAGTCAATCTGGTGAATGTGAGGTGGTACCTCACAGTCATTTTGATTTATATTTCACTAATTTTTAGTGATTTAAAGCATTTGAGTATGACTATTGATAGCTTTGTTTTCTTCTTCTAAAAGCCATTCTCATCAATTGATCATTTGTCAATTGGGGAATGGTTCTTATTTTTATAAATTTGGATCAGTTTTAATAATAGAAATATGATCAAAATCCACCCCACCCTCCAGTTTGTTGTTCTGCTTCTAATTTTGGCTGCATTGGTTTTGTTTGTGTAAAACTTTTTAAATTTAATGTAACCAAAATTAACCATTTTACTTCTATGATCCTCTCTATTTCTTGTTTGGATATGACTCATCTTTTATTCAGAGATCTGACAATTTTTTAAAATGTCCCCATATTTTGCTAATATTATTACTCTTTATGATTAAATCATGCACCTATTATGAGCTTATCTTGATATATGGTATGACATGTTAGTCTATGCCTAGTTTCTGCCAGACTGATTTGCAGGTTACCCAGCATTTTTTTTCATATAACAAGTTTTTGCTCCGTTAAATTTGATCTTTGTATTTCTCAAACATTGAGTTACTGTGGTCATTTACCTAATCTATTCCAAGGGATCAATCATTCTATTTCTTATCCAGTAGCAGACATTTTGATGACTTTGTTTCAGATCTAGTACTACTGGGCTACCTTCTTTTCTACTCCTAAGTTTGTGTCTTGAACTTCCTTGTCAACATAAATGTTATTTTTTTCTATTATCAATTTATTTTTTTATTGTTTCCTGAGTTTTTCAGTTTATTTTTCTTTCTTACTTTCAATCTATTTTATTTTTAATTTATGGAATAAAACAAGACTTCTAAAACATAGTATAATTAAAAAGATGATTGCATGAGAAATTAAAAATGTACAATGTTTGACTTACTTTTCTTTTTAAAATATAAAACAAAGTTATCCTGTAATTTTTCCCCTTTTTTTCTTCCCCTTGCCTTAGAGATGACCTCCATTAGACACAATATTTCTCTGTGTGTGTAAAATTAGACTATACATATATCTATTCATCAGTTCTTCCTCTGGATGAAGATAGTAACTTTCTTCTTATTTCCTTTATAGTTATTTTAGGTATATATATATATGTGTGTGTGTGTGTGTGTGTGTGTGTGTGTGTGTGTGTGTGTGTGTGTATACATATACATATATATACACATATATTATTTATTATATATTATTTATTCAGAGTTGTTCTTAAAGCAGTATTGCTATTACTATACTCAATGATCTCTTGGTTCTGTTCATTTCTCTCTTCAATATTTTGTGCAAGTCTTTCTAAGATCATTGAGCTCATCATTTCTTATGCCACATTAGTTTTCCATCACAATCATATACTCTCACTTGTTCAGCCATTCTCCAATTGATGGGTATCCTTGCAGTTTTTAGGTCTTTGTTGTCACCACAAAGAAAACTGCTGTAAATATTTTAGAACATATAGGTTCTTTCCCTTTTTTCCTAATAATCTCTGGAAATAGAACTATTAATGGGAGAAAGAGTCTAGGTAGTTAAATAACTCTGTGCATAATTCCAGACTTTTCTACAAAACAGTTGGATTAGTTCACAATTCTACCAACAATGAATTAGTGTCTCAATTTTTCTACATCCCTTCCAACATTTGTCACTTTTCCCTTTAATCATGCTGTCCAGTCTGGTAGGTATAAAATTGTATCTCAAGGTTGTTTTAATTTTTTTATAAAGCAATTGGGGTTAAGTAACTTGCTCAGGGTTACACGGCTAGTCATTATTTATGTGTTGGTGCCCATTTTCTGAGGCCAGATTCGATCCCAGGTCATCCCAACTCCAAGGCCAGCGCTCTTACTCACTGTGCCACCTAGACACCCCGGTTTTTATTTTTCTAACCAGTAATGATTTAGAGAATTTTTGCATATGACCATAAATTGCTTTGATTTCTTCATTAGAAAACTGCCTTTGACTATTTATCAATTGCTAAATGACTCATATTTTTACATTTGACAAATGTCTTTATATATTTTAGATATGAGACCTATATCTGATGACCTTTCTAGAAAAAATTTTCCCCCAGTTTTCTGATTTCCTTCTTATTTTGGCTACATTTGTTATATTTATACAAACCTTTTTAAATTTAATGTAATTAAATTTTTCTGTTTAATAACTAATTTTATTTTCTATCTTTTGTTTATTCATAAATTGTTTACTTATCCATAAGTCTGATAAATAGTATGTTCCACTTTTTTCTAATTTTCCTGTAAAATCTCCCATTATATCTAGATAGTATATCTATTTTGACCTTACTTTGGTAAGTGGTGTGATATATTGGTTTCTGCTACACTGCTTTCCAACAATTTTTAGCCAAATAATGAATTTTTATCCCTAAATCTTAAATCTTTAAACTTGTCAAATACAAGGTTATTATGTTTATGTGCTGCTGTAAATTGTATGTCTACTCTATGTCATTGACCTGCCTTTCCATTTTTTTTAGGCAGTAACGGATAGTTTTAATAATTTCTGTTTTAGATCTAATGATGCAAAACATCCTTCCAGAAATATTTTTGCTGAATTAGAAAAATAATAAATCATTTGGAAGAAGAAAATGTCAAGAATACCAAAGGAAATGGGGCGGCTAGGTGGCGCAGTGAGTAGAGCATTGGCCCTGGAGTCAGAAGGACCTGAGTTCAGATCCGGCCTCAGACACTTAACGTACACACAAACAAAAACCTAGCCATGTGACCTTGGGCAAGTTACTTAACCCCAATTGCCCTCCAAAAAGCAAAAAAATAAAAATAAAAATAAAAGAATACCAAAGGAAATGAAAAAAATAATAATCCTTGACCTTAGACTTTATGTTCTGTATTGAATTCTGCTCACCTCTGGCAAAGACAAAGAGTAGCCTGAGCTTCTATGGCTAGATCTTTGTGCCTCTAGGTTTTTGGTGCTTCCAAAATGGTGTGTTCCAGGGAGAATTCTATTAGCTGTCTTCTAGGACTGCCCTCTGCTCCTTACTCAGGTGTGGTCTTTGGTTCCTCATGACCACCAACCACAAAATCTTCCCCCTACAATATAACTATGACCCAGGACTCTGGAGAGTTGGTGAAGTAACTGCCAAATGGTTCCCAGTCCTTTGCCAAGTGGTAGCATTGGGGTCCTCGGGTTGTCTCTTTCTGACCAGTTTTTTTTTTTTTTTTGCTTTTTGGAGGGCAGTTGGGGTTAAGTAACTTGCTCAAGGTCACACGGCTAGGTTTTTGTTTGTGTTAAGTGTCTGAGGCCGGATCCGAACTCAGGTCCTTCCGACTCCAGGGCCGACGCTCTACTCACTGCGCCACCAAGCCGTCCCTCTGACCAGCTTTTTATTCCCCTTATTGTCCTTGGGTACTAAACACTCCTAGTGCTGCCACTATTGTGGCTGCTACTACTGCTGCCACTTCATCCAAATCCCATGACTGGTACTGCTTCTGCCATTCTGTACTCCTGGCTAGCCCCCACCCAATCTATAGAACTCTCTTTCTCTCTTCCTAAGCTGTCCTAGGCTAGAGGAATGTCTGATAATGCCTTTTCAAAAATGTATTATTATCTTGCTTAGAATATCATTTGTTGTGCTCTTTAAAAGTTTCTTAGAAGGTTGGGAGAGCTCTGCAGAAATGTTCTTTGCACACTCAGCCATATTGACTCTGCCCCCATCACTGGTTTCAAAATATACAGAAAAACACAAAAGGCATGAATATGTCACCACTTGAGAGGTGAAAAATTACATATTTTCCTTTTGCTGGGAGGGGAATGTCACAGGTATTCTTAGCTGGGGTCTGTGAACTTGTTTGTCTCAAATTTTTGATAACTATATTTTAATATAATAGTTTTCCTTCTTGATCCTATACATTTTGTCTTATGCTTTAAAATTTGAAAAAAAAATTCTGAGAAGGGGTCCATGATTAAACAGGTCCATAAAATAAGATTTAAGAATGCCAGGCTTACAGAATATCTACTTTCTCATCTGTAGGATGTACCATGTCAACAGGAAGAAGAGAAGATTCAGTTGCCACATAACAACCCACCTGAAGTATTTGAAGAACTGTCAGGTGAAGGAAAGATTAGACTTCTCTTCAGCTCCAGAACCTGAAAGAATGGGTAGAATGTTGCAGAGACTATGGAAAGGTAAAGTTCTCTAGACTGACAGATGTCCCAAAGTAGAATGAAGTATTTCAGAAGGGCTTAGAATCTTGCTTATTGGAGGTCTTCAATGATAACTAATTATAGCTAGCATTTATGTAATACCTTAAGGTTTTCAAATCACTTTAAAATATTATGGAATCCTCACAACAACCCTGAGAGGCTGGGTCTCTTATTATTCCAATTTAACAAATAAGAAAATTGAGTTAGATTGCTTAAGTGACTTATCCAGTTTCACACAGCTTAGTAAGTTAAGTGACAAAGGCTAGATCTGAACTCAGGTTTCCTGAATCTAGTTTCTTTTCCAAGCTTTTGAACCACATGCTGATTATTGTTATCAATATTGATACTGTTACTACTGAGGTAAGACAGAAAGAAGGTAGAATTTAGAGCCTCAGGACATGCATTAGTTCAAATCCTAACTTTTCCACTAAGCAACATGGGCTAGTCCAGAGATGGGGAACCTAGAGCCTTGAAGTCACGTGTGGTCTTCTAGGTACTTGGATTGTTGCCTTTTGACTGAGTCCAAGTTTCACAAATCCTTTCATTAAGGGGATTTGTTCTGTGAAGTTTGGATTCAGTCAGAGGACTGCACTTGAGGACCTAGAGGGCCCCATGTGTCCTTAAGGCCACAGATTCCCTACCCCTGGACTCTAGTTAGTTACTTCCCATCTCTTGGCTTCATATAACCATAAAACAGAAAACATTAGAGACCACTGTTGTATAATAATCTACTTGAGGAATGATAATGGGGTAAACTTTCCTCTTTCTTATGGGTCCAATTTGAGGAAGAAGTATTTTACAAAAGAAAGGATTGTGCCTGTTTTTAAGTAAATACTCCTCACGTCTAGAGCAGGTGAGAATTTCAGGAGCTTGGGACCTTCACTAAACAGTACATAGGAGTACTTTCCCCACTCTGGCACTTGTTCTGAATTTTCAGACTTCTATCTATTCATCTCATGCCATGTGGCAGATGAAATCAAATCTAAGAAAAAGGACAAACTTCAGGTTTGCAGTCTCTCTGTTTGATTGTGGTGGGTTAGACCAAAATTTTGGCTGCCAAGTAAAATGCCCCCAGCTGCTTCTCGACAACTTCCTGGGGATTTTCCACAGGTGGCACCGTAAACACATCTGTGCAAAGAATTGAGATACTCATTTGAAACAACAGCAGCAAACACAAAAACACAATACCCGCCTCCACTTGTGCTCAGAGCCTTTATCAAAAGAAACAGTATCAATAGAGGCAGTTCAACAAGAAAATATTAAAATTGCTCGTTTCTCCCTAGTCCTTTAGCTGTTAGGAAGCCTTAAGTTGTCTAGCAGCAACCATGTCTGGGAGCTGATACCGTTACTGCCATGTCGATTTTGCAGACTCGGGAGCCAAGTCTCAGAGGATGCAAGTGACTTACCCAAGACCACATAGATGGCAAAAAGAGGAAATGAAATTTTTTGTCCATTTAAAAAAAAATAAATATCTGATTAAAACCAGTCAGGTAGAAGCTTTGATGATCCACCACAAGGCCACCTCATATTTAGCTTTTCTTCTATACTGGCAATTCATTAAAATTCACAAGATGGCTCAGCATAATGGAAAGAAACTTTAATTTGGGTCATAGGACTTGAATCTGAATTCTCCTGCCTTAAACATACACTAGCTGTGTGACCCTGGACAAGTCACTTAACCCTTTATTTGTTCCAGGTTCTTCCTCTGTAAAATGAGAATAATAATAGCATCTGTTTCCCAAGGGTGTTGTAAAAGGATCCAGTGAGGTAATTTGAAAGCACTTAAAAACAGATCCTTGCACATAGCAAATGCTACAAAAATGTTAGCTACTATATGAATACCTGGGAATATTTGGGCAGCCAGGTGGCACAGGGAATAGGGTGCCAGGTCTGGAGTCAGGAACACATTTTCCTAAATTCAAATCTGGCCTCAGACACTTACTAACTGTGTGACCCTGGGCAAGTCACTTAACCCAGTTTGCCTCAGTTTTTCATCTATAAAATGAGCTGGAGAAGGAAATGGCAAAGCACTGCAGTATATTTTCCAAAAAAACTCCGAAAGTGGTCACAGAGATTTTGACATGATTAAAAAATGACTGAACAATAATAACTGGGAATATTATTGCCCTGTAAGAAATCATGAAAGAATTGACTTCAGAAATTTCTGGGTCCTAGAGCTACCTGTGAATGAAGTGGAATGAAGTGAGCAGAACCAAAGAAACAATTCAAACAAGACAAGTAACATTGTAAAAACAAAACAAAACAAACAAATAAACTTGAAAGATATAGGTTGGTCAATGTAATGACCAACTGCATCTATCCTAAGGCACGTTAGGACTTGTGATGAGGCATGTTCCCCACCTCGTAACAGAATGCCTTTCTTGACTCCCCCACCGACTCGCCAATTCTATCGCTTTCCCTCTCATAATTATTTTCAATGTATCCTGTGTGTAGCTTGTTTGTACTTAACTGTTAGCATGATGTAGCCTCCCCCATCAGACACTGGCCTCCTTGAGAGCAGGGACTAGCTAACCTTTCTTTGTACTCTTAAGCCTTAGCACAGTGGTTGGCACATGATGGGCATTTAATAAATATGTATTGACTCACTGACTATTGCACACCAGGAGCAGAAAGAGAAATACATTGTGGAAATGACCACCATGAGGCTTCATTTGGCTTAATTATTTTTATTCGTTACAAGTTTTCTTTATGAATTTTTCTCTATTTTGATTTTAACTGGGGCAGAGGAGTCAAGATTTGAGTAATAATGCTGCCCTCCCCCCAAAAAATGGACCATTGACTTTTTTTTTTAAGCACAGAAAGAAGCTCAGACAAGAAGGACAATTTTGAAAGTAATGTAGAGAAATACACACACATATGCATATTACAGTATATATTATATACAGTATATATTATATTTTGTGTATAACACATTATATTATATATAATATATTATTACAGTATATATTGTATATACAGAATATATTGATGACTATCAGTCATCAGTATATTCGTATGAATATGAATGTGTATATATAATGTATATTATTTATTTAATATAGTCTGTCATTAACATATTCTACCACTGATATATTACTTAGATAATATTCTATTTATATTTCTATCATATAACATATATATTTAATTTATATTATATATTTAAAGCAAGTGACATGAAAATGGAGATTGACAATTTTAATTCAAATTGTCACTGTGTTATTTAATTTGCTTAAGATTACATGTAGTAAATTATCACAGGCAGGAAGTGACCTCAGGTCCTTAAAAGTCAGAGCCATTGTTCTTTCCAATGTACCACACTGAAGAAATAAAGTCAAAGAAGAAAACAGATATACCCAATAATGCAATAGTAATTTTTTTTTTTTGCTTTTTGGAGGGCAATTGGGGTTAAGTAACTTGCCCAAGGTCACACGGCTAGGTTTTTGTTTGTGTGTGTGTTAAGTGTCTGAGGTTGGATCCGAACCCAGGTCCTTCTGACTCCAGGGCTGACGCTCTACTCGCTGTGCCACCTAGACACCCCAGTAATTTCTTAACAAATCTAATTTTATATAGTTCTGTTTTTTTCCAGAGCAAAATGTCCACATGAGGGGGTGGCTAGGTGATGCAGTAAATAAAGTACCAGCCCGAGAGTCAGGAGGACCTGATTTCAAATCCAACCTTAGACACTTAGCACACACACACACAGTAAACCAGCTGTGTGACCTTGGGTAAGTCACTTAACCCCAATTGCCCTCCAAAAAGGAAAACAAAAAAACAGAAACAAGAACAAAATGTCCACATGTTACTTGTTTTACCTCAGTCAGTTAAAAAGCCGTTGCCGATCTCCATACATGAAAACTAAAATGAGTTGACCCAAGTGCCTATTGTCTCTTTATCCCTGCAGCTTCCCTCGTCTTCTGGAAAAGAAAGCACTGGTATATTGCCATTTTAATTTGATTAGCCCTCCCCACAGCTGCAGACTGCTGTTGAGGCAAGAGTTTGTTTATTTTATTAAAATAGTCCTGCAGTATGATGATCACCTAACAGAAATTACGTAGCAACAAAGAAATACAGGCATTCATGAATGTGAATCCCTGCTTGGGAAATCTGGCAGAACACACATGCTTGGTGTTGCTGCTGTGATCAAAATGGGGCACTCAAGGCACACCTAATGGGCAGGAGAGTTCTCATCAACAGAAATACCTCTCGTCATTACTAACACAGTTACTTCATATTTACTTTATAATAAGAAATCACTCTGTAGGAGATCAGGGGATGCAGTTTTTAAAATTTAAAAAAAGGGGGGGATTTTTTTTTTAATAAATCAGTCTTTAAACCAAAAATAAAACTGAAGAAATTGGCCATACAACACTACTGTTAACCTATTGTTTTCTTACTGGGGGACTCATGATTTCCTAGGAATTGGGCGTTCCCAAAGAGAAAACTTCTCCAGCAGATGTAATTAGTAACTTATCAGCTTACAGTCTTGGTAAATAGCTTAGGGGAACTTAGAGCTTAAGTTCCTTTCTTAAGGTTACATAGCTAGAATGTGTCAGGGGCAGGATTTGAACCTGAGACCAGCAAAATTGGTCTACTTCCCCAAGCTGTTTCTCATCTTAGTACTTAATATTTAACAATTAAGTGCTATTAAACATATTCTATGCATTATATATGTCATATTTGATACAATGTATATTATCATCCAATACATTATGTAATTCTATAGCTATGCTATATCAATGATTATTAATTATTGCAAAAACATAATGAATTTTGATTATGTTAGTATTCATAGCAGTGATAGTATGGAATAGTGAGTGGGATGTTTGGCTTGAATACAGAAAGCACCTGGTAGATACTAACTGGCCAGGTGACAGTAGACTAAGAAGGCAAACAAGGCATTTAGTACCCATCTATTTTATGCCAGAGCTAAATAAGTTCCTTACAAATATCTCCTTGGATCTTGTGATGTGACTAGTCGCTTAACCACCATAGCTTTCTAGGCCTTAGCTATTTATTCTCAGACACGGTTAGTAAAAGGATTTCCCACCCCAAGAATTCCCTCTGCCCCCAAATAACAAATCCTTTACATCTTCTTCATTGTCACCACTAATATTATCACCGTCATCATAATTGACATTCATATAGCACTTTAAAGTACAAAAACCACTTTACCTGCATTGTCTCATTTGATCTTCCCTTTTAAGTCATTACAATAAAATTTATAATTACTTAAGCACCTTTCCTGAGCAAGGTTACTTCACTAAAAAATGACTTAAGGACATAGAGAAGATTGATTTATGATTTTCCAATTATTTCATGACTAGCAGGATTTTCTGGCTTTATACCAAAATTTTAATCACATAATACCCTTTTATTTTTAAGAAAAAAAAATACAAAGATAAGAAAGATGAGCCTTCTCTCTGATCATTACGTATGGCATTAGGTGCTTTCCACACAGCAAAGTCCCTAGGACTAAAACCTGATGGAAGGGACCTCTCATCCTACAATAAGGAAAATGAGGACTAGAGAAGCTAAGTGATTGGCCTAAGGTCACCAAGCACAGGTGTTGGCAACCTGTGGCCTTGAGGCCATATCTGGGTTTGACTGAGTTCAATTTTTACAAAACAAATCCTTTTATTAAGGGGATTTGTTCTGTGAAGTTTGGATTCCGTCAAAAAACCACACTTGAGGACCTAGAGGGCTACAGGTGCCCTCAAAGCTGCAGGTTCCCCACCCCTGACCTAGCTAGTAAGGGATAAGGCCATTATTCAAACCCAGGTCCTCTGTGTCTAAATCCCTGATATGCTCCACTTTCCCATGTGGTGAACTTCCAATGAGTTAATGTGTGGAAAACATTTGAAGCACTAGGTAAATATCTATTGTCATAGAAATAGTGATGATGACGATGGTAAGAAGGATATTGAGGAGGAGGAGGAAGAGGAACAGGAGGACGGTGATGTGTCTAGCAGGCTGGAAAAGCTGCTTTTTACTTAATGACCTCTCTTCCTGATCTTAAAGCCATAACAATTACATTCATACTTGGATGAGGTTTAAAAAAAATATCCCACTGAGGATTGTATTTACTTGGTTTTCATGACCACTAACATAAAATTAAGCTCAACATTAATTACACTCACCTATAAAGCCTCAATATAATTCATAGTTCTCTCTTTTCATATATATATACTGACACACATATATGTACATATGTGTATGTGTGTACATGCATGTATATGTGTATGGTAATACATGTGTGTATATATGTGTATATATATGTTTGACACTATGGGGACAGAGCATTCTCAGCTTATTGACTAATCCCATGGGCATTGGGATTTACATTGGGCCTTACATTTCCCAGTCAGTATTGCATCTGTGCACTGCCTCCAAAATTGCCATGCAAAAAAAAGAGTCTACATTTTTCATGAAAGTAAAATATTGTTTTCTTATTCCTAAATGCAATGATGAGGTAAAAACAATATATATGCATTTGTGTGTATGCATGTGTATATATGTATGCATTTGTATATATACTTATGCACATATGCATGTATATACTCACATATGGGCACACATAAATTTGGCCAGCCTATGCATATGTGTATATACATGCGCACACACTCATACGTGCATATGGTGATTGGGAAAATTCTTCATGAATGTATGTACACACATACATGTATACGTGTACGTATATTTCCTGGCCAAATGAAGAGGGACACAATTCTAAAATCTAGACCAATAGTTTGATAAATGGTGAGGAGAACCAATCAAACCATTTCCAAGAAGCGAGAGAGAGAGAGAGAGAGAGAGAGAAAGAGAGAGAGAGTGTGTATGTGTGTGTGTGTGTATGTCACATACACACAATTTCTTTTCCTCCTTGAGAATCAATCGCTTTAAAGAATTTCATAAGCACCTTTTATGTTTTAAGATCAGTGCTTGACAATAGGATAATTTTTGGGAGAAGATATGGTGCCATAGTACCTGGTGAGGTAGCCTTGGGTTCAGAAGACTTTGATTTCAAGTTTGGCCTTATTCACCTTCTGGCCATTGGACACCCTGTCCCAGTCAATTAAATGCTCAGACTGGAGCCTAAGAAAGGCTCCAGTCTGGCCTCAGTATATAAGAGGAAATAAGGTTGAGATTACAATTGGAGCTATAACTTCAATTATGATACATGGAATCTCAAGGTAGAGAAGCTTCCTCTACCAAGGCAGGTTGCCATCTCAGAAAACTTAGAATATTAAATATAGTTATACACAGCAATTTGAAAATGGAAAAACACTGACAAACAGAAGATCAGAAAAAGCTTTGTCTGGGATATAGCACCTGAATTATACTATAATGTGCTCTAGGAATTCCAAAAGCGGGGGGTGGGTTAGGGAAGTGGGGGTTACATTCCAGAAATGGGACGACCAACCATGGAAAATCTTGGGACATAGCAAATATGTACTTTCTCTATTCAAGGATATAGCTGAGGGCAGCTAGGCTGGTGCAGGGAATAGAGTGCTGTATCTAAAGTCAAGAAGACCCGAGTTCAAATCCAGCCTCATGAACTTACCTAGATGTGTGGTCCTGGGCAAGTCACCTAATTGCTGTCTGCCTCAGTTTCCTCATTTATAAAATGGAAACAATAATAATACCCATTCCCAGGGTTGTTATGAGGATAAAATCAGTTAATATTCATGAACTGCTTAAAGTACATTATTATTAATTATATCCAAGTACCCGTTCATAGTCTAGTTTAATCGAAACAAGGTCCTAAAAATAGTTTGTGTTCAATAAATGTTTGTAAAATAGTAAACATTGAAAGGATTTCCTTCCAACTCAATGAAGACAAATTCATAATTGGAATGAGATCTTAGCTTTGTACTGAAGTAATTATGTTCTGAAGAAGGAATTTGCAGTGTCAGCTCTGATAAATCACTGCTGACTGGATTGCCTTCCTCCCTTCAGATGCCATTCCTAGCAGTATTGGCCTTGGGGAAATTTTTGAAGTAGCCTGTTGGAGTCAGAAGATACTATGTACTGTTGGATAAAAAGGGCCTTTTCCCACCTGTATGACCTGGAACAAATCATGGACCTTCTCTGAGCCCCCATCTATAAAATTAAGGGTTTGTGCTAAATGTGCTAAAGACCCTTCCAGTTCCCAGTCTATGAACCTTTGAAGTTAAAAGAGCAGTTTGGGGCTCCCCATGGACCCCCAAAGTAAGGAGGTATTTTTCATGTCGTCCAAAGCTCATGCTGATCTTTTTATCCTACAGCCTGCACCCTCATTATTTCCTGACTCCTTTCCTTTGCCCAGAAAGTTTCTTTTCTGGAATGACTCAAGATTCTGGCTTGCCTTTGACTCCTTCTGTTATACGACATTTGTTGAATATGTACCTAGTCATTACTTCTGCCTGCTTTGAGTGCTAAACTTTGCTGGGACTGGTGCTGCTTAGGTAGACAGTTCCATACTGACCTCTTTCTCTTCCTGAGCTGGTCCCTGAAACCATCACATTCCTATTCCAAATGTTCCAGATAGAACATAGGCAGAATTTGTCTTAAGCAGACTACCAACTCCCCTTGCCTTCCTACTTGTTTCGTGTTATGGCATCACATACCCATGCCTGGACTTTTTAGCCTGTACTTCATTTACCAGCTTTGTTTTTTTTTTCCCTAAAGCCCAAAGTTGATACCTTTTTCTTGCCAGCCCCGAGTGCATAAAGATGAAATCAATTAGATATCAGTCAATTGATCATAATACATCTGAGAAGAAATATGGTACCATGGAAAGTGTAGTAGATCAGAGTCAGGGAACCTGGGTTTAGATCTTAGTTCTATAATCAATATGACATCAAGGAAGTTGTTCGTTTTTCTTTTTAATTATTTTTTTTATTTTAAACTAAACTAGTCCTCAGCAGAAATTTAAATATAGAAGGTAGAACATGAAAGAAGATTGTATATGAATTTGAACTTTTTCATGTCTGGATTTTTTTTTTAAAGCAATTGGGGTTAAGTAACTTGCTCAAGGTTACACCGCTAGTCATTATTTATGTGTGGGTACTCATTTTCTGAGGCTGGATTCGATCTCAGGTCATCCCAACTCCGAGGCCGGCGCTCTTATTCACTGCGCCACCTAGTCGCCCCCTCATGTCTGGATTTTTAAAGAAAAACATTACACACATAAATAAAATTAAAATGGCATTTCTTATATAACAGAGTAACAGCACTCTTCCATTTATTATATCTCCCCTTCACTTCTTTTTTTTTCTCACCTACTTTACAGGGTTGTTCTGAGGATCAAATGAAGTAATAATTGTTAAGAATTTAGCATAGAGGCAGCTAGGTGGCACAGGCTGGCCCTGGAGTCGGGATGACCTGGGATTGAATCTGACCTCAGAAAATGAGCACCCACACATAAATAATGACTGTGTAACCTTGAGCAAGTTACTTAACCCCAATTGCTTTAAAAAAAAAGAATTTAGCACACCCCCTAGCACATAGTCAGCACTATATAAATGCATATCCCCCTTTCTCCTTCCCATTTCTTAGAGGTTTCACCCAACTGCCAAGGGGTTCTTGATGTAATAAAAGATTAAGAAACTTTGCTATAAATTGATGTCACTCCCAGGAGGGATGAAGATTCTTATTGACCCCATGGGAATGATCCTAATGGTGAAATTCCAGCCATCATGTTAGGCTGGTTCTGGAGAACTGGGGAGGGGGGCAGAAAACCTTCCCAGGAACCATAAAAGCATACCACATAGGCGACCACCTACTCTGCTTATACTTAGGGTTGGCTCTGGTCCAAACAATAATGTTGTACTTGGGTTTTGACCACAAAAGCTGTCAGAATTTAGTATTTGAGCAGAATTATAGCCCTTACCTCCAGGGTCTTCAAGGCTTATAGAGAAAGCAGACATCCCTGGCCAGCCACCAAGTTAAGTGTAAATGGGTCAGGAAACAATCCATTAGTGGAGCCAGTGCCTCAGGCAATCGATAGAATGCATGGGCCGATTTCATGTAAGCCTGTTCTATTGTAGATGAAATTTCCCAAAAAAAGGCAGCTTTGCTTCTCTTTCCAAGGTAATGTCCACATCTAAGCAGTATATCACATCCTTCAGGCCTCCTTTTTGGGCAGTGGATAGTCCACAGTTACAGACAGTAAGGGCAAGGAGCAGAGGTTTGTCTAAGTATAAAAATCTGTGTGATCAAAGCTTCTCAATGGAAAAAGAAGTCGGCTAAATTGCAGATTGGCAACTTCCTGCAAAATTGAGCTGTGTTCAATAATAAGATGTTGCTTCCATTTTGAGTACGAATATTCCCCCTTGAACAAGTATCTAGTGAATCAAAGGAACTAGACTGTATCTCTGATCATAGGAATATTTGTTTTCTAGGGTACAGAGTACATTGGATAGAGTATTATTCTTAGAGTAAGGATCAATCAATAAGCATTTTTAAGGGCTTGTTATATGATAGACTTTAGGCTAGATGCTAAGGATCTATAATGTTGATGGAATAGGAAGATCTTCCCTGTTCATTAAGAGGACTATGTGACCATGTGTCCCCTTTTCCCTTGGAACAGGAGCTGTGTTCCCAGGTCTAAAGGTACACAGGTATTTTGATCATGTATGTCTTGCTGTTTCACAGCTATAATGTATCCTGAGTCACATAGAGCCCATTGAGGGAGGAACTTGCCTAAGAAGGAACTTGCTTAGGGGAGGGGGAAGTTTGCTTCCAGGGAGACTTGTTTGTAAGAAGGCTCCCACCCCTTTTGGTACTAAGCTAATTAGGCACTGAGTCATGAGGGTTGTGGTGCCTTCTGGCTCTGAGCCTATTAGGTGAAAACTATATATAGTGGGAGGTTGGTATTTTACTTTAGGGGTTTAGTTATGAGAAGAACCTTTAGATTCATTGGATGGGACTCCAAGTAGCCATTTGTTAAGAGCCCCCTGACTACACAAAGGTTTTGCTCTCAGAGTCTGGTGGTGTATGTAGGTGATTGCATTACTTTGTTCAGACAATAATTTCTCTGCTTGTATTTTCTACTTATCAGTAATTAAAGTAAGATCATTGACCCCTTTAAAAGTTTTCTTTACTTTAGCAAAGCAGATCAAAGAACCTGTGCTAGCAGGTCACCCTGGGTCTGCTAGGGTGCTTGCTAATACAGGATCCAAGGACTACAACAGGATCCCTCTGAGATGATCCCTCATTTATTCTGAACTCATTATTTTTCTCACCAAACCCTCCCCTCTTCATAGCCTTCCCCATTACTGTCAAGGGTACTACTGTCCTAGTCACATGGCTCACAACTAGCATTAGCTTGATCTAGAATGCATTCAGGGGACTTGGGAAAGGCTTCCTGACCTGTCAAAGGATGACTTCATTTTATTTTTAATTAATCGATTGAGTATTTTTAACATTCTCTTTTTTTTAATTGACTTTCAAATTCTCTCCCTCCCTCCAGCCCCTTCCCAGCCCAAAGAGAAGGCAAGCAATAGGATATAAAATATACATGTGAAATCATACAATACAATCATACATGCCATGCAAAACATTTTTCCATATTAGCTGTAGAAAGAAGATCTGAGGTAAAATTTGAAGGAACTCAGGAGGTAGAGATGAGGAGGAAGAGTATTCCAGGAGGGGGTGGGGAGAGACCATGAAAGGGCCCGGAATTGAGCAATGGAGTTTCTTGTTCCAAGAATAGCAAGGAGGCCAATGTTATAGGATTATACCAGGATGGGGGCATCATCAGAGGAAAGAAGGGGGGTATATTTGAGAGATGTAGTGAAGGTAAAATTGAGAAGACTCAACATATTTGTTATGGTGGAAGAAAGAGAGTGAGGAGGGCTAGGTGACACCTGCCTATGTTGGGAGCCTGGGTGAAGGAGAATATGGAGCCTTTAAATGGAATGGAGTACCTTGGGAGAGGGGAGAGTTTTGGGGAAAGATAGTGAGATTAGTTTTGGACATGTAGACTTTAAATGCCTACAAGACATTAATTTTGAGATAGCTAAGAAGATTGCAAATCTTGAAGTTAGGAGAGAGATTAGTACCATGTAAGTGGATCTGAGAATCTTCAACATATTGATTATGAATCCATGTGAGCTGATAAAAATATTAAGAGAAATAACATAGAAGGAGAAGAGAAAATGGTTGAGGACAGTCATTTGTGAGACATTGATGGGAGTGGGTAGGATCTGTGTTAAGATCCGGCAAGGGCATCTGAGAAGCAGCTGTCACACAGGTCAGAAGAGAATGAGGATGGATGCTATTAATGAAAGCAAAAGAGTGTCAAGGAGAAGACAGTAATTAATAGTATCAAAGGTGGTAGAGAGATCAAGAAGGATGAGGATGGAAAAAGGCCCATTGGATATGTCAGTTAATGATGTTCACTTGTTTGTCAGTAATGTCCAACTCTTTGTAACCACGTTTGGGGTTTTCTTGGCACAGATTCTGGAGTGATTTGCCTTTTCCTTCTCCAGATCATCTACAAATGAAGAATAGAAGCAAGTGGCATTAAGTAACTCGCCCAGGGGTACTTGACTAGCAAGGATCTGAAGCCAGATTTGAACTCAGGGAGATGAGTCTTCTTGATTCCAGGACTGGTATTCTATGCACTTCGCCATTGAGTTGCCCCATGCTAGTTAAGGGATCCCTCAGTTTGCTTACACTCAACTGGAAGGGCTCACAAAGAAGTAAATATAAAGTAGGAAAAGGTAATTTTTAAGAAGATTACTAATAACTTGGGAAAGCAGAAAAGGCCTCATGTAGGAGGTGAAATCTATGCTGCGGTTTCATTATCTGTAAAATGGGGTAATACTGTTTGTGATATTAAATTCACAGGATTATTGTGAGGATCTAATGGCATAATGTATATAAATCACTTCGGTTAGCCTGAAAGCTTTATTCAGGATGTCCTAAAAGTTTTGGTGTTTTACCAGCTCAGACTGCACTAAGACTTTTGGGACACCCTGTATAACCATCTGATACTATTGGGATGTTCAGGAGAGAGTACACAGATTATGAGGGAAAGAAACTCTGTATCTTCATGAATCAAACCAACAGAATATTATGATACTGAGTATATGATTAAAAGTCCCAGATTGACAAACAGCCATCGGTTGCCTGGGGCCATTTTAACAACCAAGTTGGAAAAACAGCACAGAAAAGCTAATCAATTGTGAAGAACTAGGTCACAATTCCTGGAAATAAGTTATATATTCAACCACAAAATGGTCAATTCAAACACTGTGTAATATGGACAGAGCCTTTGGAGAAAAGCCTAACCCTGGCCAGTTGGTCACAGTCAAGCATCAGTGATCCCTCCATTCTGCCCTCAAACCTTCCATCCCCTGGGGGCTGAGGTCTCAGCTGTCACAATGGGAAGCAACATCCATGTGGGAGTGTAGCACCCTGAGGTATATTCAGAGTATGCTTAGATGCAAGGTAGCAATCTGCCGAGGGAGGCAATCTAGTTTCAGGAACAATGTAGGCCAGAGCTGTTACCCAGGCTTAACTCAGAAAATGAGTAAACCTTAGGGTGCAATCAACCAGGAAGGACAGATTTTTATAAACACAAGACATTCTCCTTCCAGGATCCCCATCTGTCTTTCAAATAATGCTATGGAGGGAACCATTAAGACCCTTTCCCTAAATAACTGTTGAGTCCAAACATCTACAAATCCAGATTAGTCAATGAAAGTGTATTCTCTTGAGAGCCTGGACACCACAAACTACCACCAGGAGCAAATATAAAATCTTCTGTTTGAATTTTAAAGCCCTTCACAACCTGCTACCTTCCTACCTTCCCATAATTTGTACATCAAGTTCCCCTCTGCACAGTCTGTAAACCAGTTAACACTGGCCTACTAACTTTTCCTCAAACAAAACAGTCATCTCTTATCTGTGTGCACTTTCACTAGCTATATTCCATGCCTGCATTCTCTCCCTCCTTCTCTCCAACTCCTAGATTCCCCTGACTGCCTCCCTGTCTCAGCTAAAATTCCACCATCTGCAAGAAATCTTTACCACCCCACCTTGATGCTAGTGACTTGTCTTTAAAATTAATGCCAAGTTATCCCAGTTATATCCTGTATGTATATAGGTTGTTGTCTCCTTGATTAGACTCTGAGCCCCCCAAGGGCAGGTATTGGTGGTAGTGGTAATGTTATTGTTTTTGTTTTTGATTTTTGCCTTTTTTTTGTATCCCCAGTGTTTAGTACAGTGCCTGGAACATGGCAGGTCCTTAAATGCTTGTCACCTGGGTTATCTTTCAGCTCTCCTTCTCTCTAGAGACCTGGTGTAATGGAAAGCGTGCTGGATTTGGGCTCAGAAGGATGTGGGTTAGAAGCCAGTCTCAGGTACTTGGCAGCTATTTGGTGTGTCATTAACATTTCTGACCTTCAATGAGTGCCCTGAATCTTCACTGAGGTGATATATGCAAAGTGCTTTATGAACCTGAAGTCACTCTATCAATGTAAACAGGAATATTGTCATTTTGTCATCAATATTTCATAGAACTTGGATGCAAATTTTGAGAGCCTTGTGATCTCTTGCCACAGTTTACACATTTATTGGTTTCTGTAGTTATTACTTCAAGATATATGTGAAAGTATGGGACTTGAAGGATATATCCTGCAATACCTTCTCTACTTGACTCAGTTGGGCTAATCATCTTCACTCTGTTCACACTTAAGAATGGAAGTCTGTGGGGTGGTTAGGTGGTGCAGTGAATAGAGCACCGACTCTGGAGTCAGGAGGACCTGAGTTCAAATTCAGCCTTAGACACGTAATACTTACTAGCCGTGTGACCTTGGGAAAGTCACTTAACCCCGATTGCCTTACCTTCCCCCCTCCAAAAAGCAAAACACCAAACAACCCCGCCCCCCAGAAAAATAAAGAATGGAATTCTGCCCTCCTCTTGACCCGGACTCCAGTCAGTTTTGATAGGCCAGCGTTGGCTACATGTTGTTTACAGGTCTCCAGCATTCTTCCAGAATGTCTCCAGACTTTTTCTCATTAGAGAACCTTCTCCATTTTCTAGTTCTCCTAACTTCCCTGCAATTGGTATTAGGGAAAGGGAAGGAGAGTCCATTCTAAGCATAGAGTATAGTGCGAACAATGTCATAGGGACATTATTCCTCAATCTGCCCCAGTCAGGTATACAAAGTGTGAGTGATTTCACTTGTATTTTCTACACAATAATGGAAGCAGGGACAAATAGCATCATTTTTTTTTACATTGTCACTGATTGTCAACAGAAGCAACAGTGCTTTAGAGATGACCTGGGTTATATCAGGATGTCAGTGTTTATACAGAAGCATTGTGGTATCTTGGATAGAACCTTAGACTTGGAGTGAGAAACAGAAGATTTCAAATTCTTCCTCCAATGCCTACTAGGTGGTGGTCCCAGGAAGCAAGTCATTACTCTTCTCTAAGTCTCCTTCATTCATCTGTAAAACAGGGACAAAAAGACAGCACAGTGCATACAGTGCTGGGTCTGGAGTCAGGAAGAATCATCTTCATGAGTTCAAATCACACCTCAGACACTTAATAATTGTGTAATTCTGGGCAATACATTTAATTCTATTTGCCTCAATTTCCTCATCTGTAAAATGAGCTGGAGAAGGAAATGGCAAACCACTCCAGTGTCTTTGCCAAGAAAACCCCAGATGGGATCACAAAGAGTCAGACACAACTGAAATGACTCAACAGTAACAACAATGACAATACCAGTAAGACCTATCACAAAGAGTTGTGAGGTTGGAATGAGAGAATGTACATAGAGTTTTTCAAACCTCTAATGAACTTTATGTATGCAAAATCACAGATCACTGGAGTGATATAGGGATTGGATTGATGCTAATTGCCATCTTTTTGTAACCTAACTTAGTAGATAGTCTCAGAATTATTGTGACCTCTGGAATACACTCATCATATGGCCAACATGGTGATGAGCCCCCTCACATTGGTCCTGTTTTTGGTCACGAGAGATACCGACCATCACCAGTTCAAGACTACAAGCCTTGCAAGCTTTGTTAATATAGCCATAGCTTGTGGTGCCTTTAGGAAGCCATGTTCGTGGATAGGCCACACTGGGAGATTGGCCTTACTCAGGTAAGGCCAAAAGAGCGTGAAGTTATTAAGTTGTTCAAGACTCAGCCTAATTATTAATAATATTGCTTAAATGAGATTTCGTGCAATTCTCAGAAATAAACTCAGGCTTTTTTTGCTAAAAAGAAGAACTCATCTCAAGATGAGTCCCCCAAATTTTAATTCAAAATTCAACTTACGCACCCCTTTCTTTTTCTTGTTCAGTCATTTCCAGTCATGTCTGACTCTGTGACCCCGTTGAGGGTTTTCTTGGCAAATATACTGGAGTAATTTGTCATTTTCTTTTCTAGCTCATTTTACAAATGAGGACTTTGGGGCAAACAGGGTTAAGTGACTTGCCCAGGGTCACACATTTACTAAACGTCTTGGGCCAAATTTAAACTTAGGAAGACGTGTCTTTGTGACTCTAGGCCCAGCACTCTATCCACTGTGTTATGTAGTTGCCCTTTCTATATAACACCTTTCCTGATTCCCTAATTGGGTGGTGCTTCTGCCTCAGGATTTATGTTTATTTATATTGCTATTTGTTGATGCTTTCTCTGACAATAGAATGTAAGCTCAATTGAGGACAGGAATTTTCACTTTGTTTCCCCTGTACATGTACCACAATGTCTTGCCCAGGGTCACAAAGTCAGATGGGTCAGAGGCAAGGCTGGAATCCAGGTCTACTTGATTCAGAGGGTCAACTCTTTATGCTCTGTTTCACTTGGCACATAATATTCATTTGATAAAAACTTGTTAGTTGTTTGATCAAATGATTGCTTGATAAAGGAAGATCTCAATGTATTCTTGTTTTGGTTTTTCCCACTATGGCTTACAAATTACTCATTGGTGCCAGGCTGGGAAAGATGATAATCTGAGCTTTATGTCTGCACCAGGTACAAGAAGTGTCTGAGTATATAACTCTTTTTACTCTGTCTGATAACACCACTTCCTTATCTGACTCCAGTGCTAATATGCAGACCCATTTAAATTGGTAGATTATACATCTAAACTGTGGTTTGAAGCCCTTGAAAATATTCTGGGATGACAGGATGCAATCTCAATGAGTCAAACTCAACCTTTCATTTTTCCAGGAGACATAATAAATCATGTTCCACACAATTCACTGGGCCATTGGATCTTTACTGACGTCATTGAAACTTCTAAGTCTTTTTATTTTTAAGAACATTAAAAAATGACATAAAGTATGCATTGTAAGTCATGACTGAAAAACTTAGTCAATTTGTGTTTATTGTTATCTTTTTTAACTTAAAAAAGTGAACATAATCATCAGCAAACACAGACTTCTCAGGATAACAAAGAGCAAAAGAGAGAATTTCAAAATAAATTTGTAGTTTCATGTGGAATCATCTTTTTTTTTTTTTAAAGCAATTGGGGTTAAGTAACTTGCTCAAGGTTACACGGCTAGTCATTATTTATGCGTGGGTGCTCATTTTCTGAGGCCGGATCTGATCTCGGGTTATCCAAACTCCGAGGCCGGCACTCTTACTCACTGTGCCACCTAGCCGCCCCGGAATCATCTTTTTTTAATTCTACATTATGAAAATTCTTGTTTTATTTAATTTCAGAATAAAATAATTAAAAAGAAACTATGTTCCTATGTGCATTTTTAAATAAAATATTTTCATTAGAAGTCAATCAACAAACATTTTAAAGCTGTTTTATTGGAAATAATAAGAAAGACAAAAACAATCCTTATACTCAAGGAGCTCATATTCTATTGTCAGAGATAACATGCAAATCGTTCTGCATATACAAGATAAATAAAGAATAAATGTAAGATAATCTCAAATTATGTCTATGTCCCCTTCTTTACTTTTTCCCTTCTGTGTATTTTATAGATGCTTTTTTTTTCAATTTTTAATTATCTGCTAATCTACCTTCCCCACTCTCCTATGGGCAGAAGCCCTCCCTTCTAACTAATGTGTGCAGCCAGGCAAATCAACGGAATCCCTTGACCAGGTCTGAGAACGCACACTCTTTTCCACTTGATACTGAGAGATGGAGACATGTTTAATCATCAGGCCTTTCAAATGACGATGGGTTGCCATTTTTCCCGGAGTTCTGAGCTCTCTCAAAGTTATGTTCCATCCTATTATTATTACAATCTTCGGAAGAACAACAACAACAACATTTTCCTATTATTCCTATTATAATATTTCACTATTCCCTACTTCAATTCATATAGGTCTTTCTATATTTGTGCTTATTCTCATAGGCCGAACATAAAGAGTGCTAAGTATTATTAGAAGATGTTAAGAACAGTGATGTGACTTATTGAATTCTAATAATCAAATGCACCTTGAGAAGGTACTTGCGGAATTAGCATTATCTGTGGATACAGATTATGATGAGTGTGTTTGCATCTCACTGGCTTCCCACAGAGTGTTCCCTGTTCCCCTTTCACTTTCCATGTCACATAAGAGTTTTTACATACCCTTCAGCAAAAGAGCTGGGAATTGGGCCAGTCCTCATATTTTTAATAAGCCACAGCCTACTTGTGTCAAGGCCACAGCTCAAGAGGCATGACATGTAGCAAATGTTGGTCTCTGGTGACTGCTTTGTATCCAAGACCCAAAACACTTTTTGAAGACTTTAATAAAGTAAGGCTCATTTTTCCATGGCTGATTGAGGCTGCTTGCATTATTACCCCCTGCCCTGCAGTATATTATAAACATTCATCTTTTTATTTCAATTCCTCCTTTTCATGCATTTTTTTTTCATTTTATTGCTTTTAAACAGCCATTTTTCCATCTTTTATGATTAGTTTAGGTTTTCTTTTCCAGCCAGCAAAAACAGATGCAGGAGAATGAAGGCTGGTCGTGAAGAAGGGCCAGAGGAGATAAGCCCTCAAAACCTGGCTTCCTGGGGAGCCCCTGGATAATTTTCCCTTAGATTTCTTTTTAGGAATCTTCCCACATGTCTCCATTCCAACATTTTGGGTTTCATTTCATTATGTTTGATTGTTCATTCTGACCTCATTTTGAAAATGCCCCTATGGAATTGTTACATCAGAGGAATAAAGATCTATACTCTGTTCAGAGTCCCATAGGAATGCTAGAAAAATCCCTCCCTTCAAAAAAAAAAATGGAAGAGGCAGGAAAAAGGAACAATCATGGTCAATTTTGTGTGTTTGTGTTTTAAAAAAAAAAACATTGATAAGTATACAATTGATTTCCTTTGTAATCCTGTGTATACAGTTTTATACATTTAAATACATTATTCTGAGAAGAGATCCATAGGCTACACTGAGATGTCACACACACACACACACACACACACACACACACACACACACACACACACTCCCTGTAGAAGGGTATTACCTGTAAAAGATAGTTTGCATTCAAAACCTCACCATTTGTTTGTTTGTTTATTTTCACAATCCACTTTCCCCAAATATTTGAATTTTCTCCTCATCCAAAGATGAGTAGCCTTGGATACAAAAGACATTTATTAGAATCTTACTTCTGACATTTTGGATTGTGGGGTCATAAGATTTTTGAGCTGGGAGGGAACTTATAGATCATCTAATCTAACCCCTTAATTTTCCAGATGAGGAAACTGAGCCTCCCACAAGTTGTATCTAACTTAAGGCTATAAAAGTCATACGTAGCAGAGCCAAAATTAGAACTCAGATCTTTTTACTCTGTCCACTGTACTGGGCAAACTACTTAAACTTTCTAGGCCCATTTTCATATCAGGGAGATGGTAATTATTTTTATATACCTTCTTTATGGAATTGTGTGGCGTTGGAGTAAAAGGTCTAAGAAGGAAGAAGTCTTTTGAGAATAAAATCAATCTACAAGAATTTTAAAAGTATCTATTCCAAAATGCCAAAAACAATTCCCATTTATTCCCCCACCACGTTATTTTGTAACTTTAAGAAAAAAAAGTTTCTATTTTCTTTACAATTCACCACAATATAACCTCAGTTCACTCCAATGCCTACTGCAATAACTGGCATGTGGCAGGCATTTAATAATTGCTTGTTGATGATTAAATGCCTCCTTCTAGAATTTCACTTACAGTCTTAATGGACTTACATATCCATATAATAGAGAAAATAAGCAATAATTACCATAAGCTGAGATTTCCTAAATTTAGGTAACAAAAGTCCATTCCACCTCTGTTTAGTGTGACCTAGATACTCGACCAGAATTTTTGATGTCACAGAGCTGATTTTATAGAACATAAAAGTTTTGAACAGTGCTCTCCCTACTAGTTAATTTCTCTGAGTCTCACAACATCCCCATGAGGTAAATATTAGATTTGTGATCCTTTTGTTCTAGAAGAAGAAATAAAAGTTATGGGGAGGTTAAGTGACTTGCCCAGGGTCACAAAGCTAGTAATTGTCAGAGGTGAGATTCAAACCGAATCTTCTAGACTTGTGTCATTTACATCACACCATAATACTTCACCACCCCCACCTATCACCATACTCCAAAGCTCTGCTTCACCTACCTTTGATGCATTTCTATAGCTCACTTGACAATGGAACATTAATTTATTTTATGAAGTCATCTTGTCTTCAATTCCTTTGAAGTGTCACTTAACATGGGTAAAAATGGATTGTTTGCTTCCATTTAGGGTTAGTCATTTGTATATATGCCTACATTGTTGTTGTTGAATTATTTCAGTCCTGTCCAACTCTTTGTGACCTCATTTGAGGTTTTCTTGTCAAAGATACAGGAGTGGTTTGCCATTTCCTTTTCTACCTCATTTTACATATGAGGAAACTAAGGTAAACAGGGTTAAATGACTTGCCCATGGTCACACAGTTAGTAAGTGAAATCAGATTCTGAACTCAGGAAAATAAGTCTTCCTGCCTTGGGGCTGGCACTCTTTCCACCGCAGCCTAGCTGCTTCTATATGTGTCTATAACACTGGAGCCTCTATGTTAAGAAAAGTGGGTATATAAACACAATGAAAAAACGTGTATAGATCATTCATTATCTGTAATCCACCTAGAGTAATTGTATTACCATTCTAAACTTAGATTTCTATATTTCAATAATATTTTATGTCAAAAGAAAAATGGGTTCATCTTTGTGGGTACTCTACTCACTCTCCTGTCTTTAGCAACCAGTTCATGAGGTGCTGGGACCAATGTTTTGACATATCTGGGAAGTCTCTTGTCCACTATTTATGAGTATTAGATATCGGATCCTGTTTCTGGATGTTAACTTCCATCTTTCAGGGAAATTAGGGGATAAAAAGGTTTAATTTGCTTAATGACAATTAGTATTGTTTGAGGCAGAGGGGAAGTGTTTCATTTTTGTTTCTGGCTTTTTTTGGAGGGTAGTTGGGGTTAAGTGACTTGGCCAAAGTCACACAGCTAGTGGAAGTATTTCTTCTACAGGGAATCTCAAAACTGTACAATTTTAAACCATTGGGACTTCAATAGCTTAGAACACTAAGACTTATAGAACACCCTATATAATGCCCTATGTATTTTTTTCCTCCTTTCTCTTTAAATGCTTTGGTTTTTTTTTTAAATAAGGATTGGAAAAGTTATATCTCAAGAATTAATGCATTTTCAGAATCTTTCACAACCTGTGATCCATCTTTACTCTGTCTCTCTTGATCTCTGTTTCTTTATGTCTGTCTTTGTCTATGTGTGTTATCTCTACACACATGAATATACATACACACACACAAACACACACTCCCTAGAGTAGCAATTTTATTGACAACTAGTTTAAACAAAGGAAGATGGTTTTAAGTCCCAAAATCCCATCTCTGACATTTGGATTTATATTTGGTGGTGGGGGAGAGGGAGGTTGGCACTGTAATGGAAAGAATGTTTGTTTGACCTGGTGTCAGGAAGACCTAAGTTCAAATCCAGCCTCAGAGGCTAACCGATTTTGTGACCCTAGCAAAGTCACTAAACCTTTCCTCATCTGTAAAAGGGACATAATAATAGCTCCTATGACCCAGGCTTCCTCTGAAGATAACATAAGATAATAGTTCTAAAGTGTTTTATAAACCTTGAAGTTCCATATAGATGTTAGCTATTTTATGTATATTATGTATATGTATATATATGTGTATGTATACATATGCATACATACATATGCATATATAATTTCACATAAATATGTATTTATACATGTAGTTGTATGCAATCTACATACAGTGAACATCAATCTATCTGTCTACATACACAAGTATATACACCACCTGGTAGCCAATTTTTTTCTCTTAACAGGAAAGGGGAAGTTGTAACAAAAGTAACAATAATATAAATTGGCAGTTAATTGGCTCAAAAGATAAGTCTTGGACCCAGAGTCAAGCAGAAATATCTTTGAGTTCAAATCTGATCTCAATCATTTACTAGCTGTGTGGTCATTGAACCCTGTTTGCCTCAGTTTCCTTATCTGTAAAAGAATCTGGGGAAGATAATGTTACATCATTCCAGTATTTTTGTCAAGAAAACCAGAAATGGGGTTACAAAGAGTCATGACTGAAAATAGAAAGATCAATATAATATATCAATAACATTTGGAGAAGAGGGGAAAACGAAGTTCTGTTTTTGGACATGTTGATTTTAGGATGTCTATGGTAAATCCATTTAGAGGTCTCCAAGAAGCAGTTGGAAACCTATGGCTTTTAAATGTTAATTGACAAAAGATCTCTATTTATAAAGGTAACTACATGCTTTATTCAGTTTGCAAAGCTATGCAGTGAACACAGATTGAACAGAGACGGAAAACTAAGAAAGATGACAAAAATGGGTTAGTTGCTGAACTATAATTTAACTTTTCCAAAGTTTATAACAATAATCCTAACATCCAGTGAGAGAGGAGGAAGAACGAAGGGGATAGAGACAAAGAGACTATGGAAGAAATAGACATCCCTATCTCTACCCCATCTCAGATGGTATCTATTATTATTAAGCAAACTAATCCTCCCTATTTGGCTTCCTTCAATCACCTGGAAGACAGAGCTGAAACAAGAAACATGTTCCCACACTGGATGAGGACAATAAGCTTCCCAGCACTCCAAATATTTAGAAGTAGCATTGGCCCTTAGATGTGGGACTTTAGATGTGGGGTTCCAGAAAGACTGTCTGGAATCAACTATGTACTGAAGGAGGGCAGAAAGGAACAGGCACAATGACTCATCCATCCATCAGCAGACACTTAGCAAATTCATTAAATTCACATTCTCTAGAGTGCAGCTAACTTCCCTTCATTTGCTGATTGTTTTCTTCCAAGTTTTTACTGTCCTGGCCACTTTGAGACACCTTTCTCCCACCCTGATTCAGTGCTGCTGATACATTAAAAAAAATAAATTCTTTTTGGATTCAAGAAGCTTTTAATTGACTTGTCATTGAAAACATTTCTACCTTTGAACCTGATAGCTTTGAGATTTTAAAGGAAAGTCACATTCAGTGGGGAAGAGTGCCCTCCAAACTATAGTGAGGGAGTGATCCTTTTGGAGTCTAAAACTTCATACAAAGAGAAGGGACTCCAAAAAGGTTGGGATAAAAAGAGATCTCTTTCCTTTCCTTTGAGTTCACACATAGAGACAACTGAACTGAACTTGGTATACACAAGCCAGTGTTTTAATCAATCTGCTACCAACTAGAATGATTCTTTCCTGGCTGTGGGAGTGAAGAATTCTAGAGAAACACAAAGTCTTAAAGCCGAAAAGCACCTCAGAGGCAATCTAATGCAGTTTGATAAAAGATTAGTCCTCTGTAGCATGCCCAGAATGTGGTCACACAATGAGGGGTGCTTCTACCTCTAGTAGAAGCATGTTTTTTTGCATGCCTCTTATTATGCCCTTCTATTCATCTAGTATTGATTTAATTACTACTATGTGCAAGGCATTATTCTGGTGCTGAAGACACAGAAGACAAAACTAATACAGACCCTGTCCTCAAGACGCTTACATTTTTCTAAGAGGACATAAAATACCCTGTTATGAGAATGGGAATTTAAGATCTCCCCTGCCCCTAGGCCCTTTGAATAGGCTTAAGTGCACCTGGAACCAGTGATGGGAGGCTTGGTTTTTCAGGAATGCACATGCCTTGGTGCTCTATGATTGGGCAGTGGGTCAAGAGGGTTGTGACATTCCCTAAGCCAGAAGAAGGCTATGTAAACCCTCATGTGAGGCTTTGTTTTGGGGCTCACATTGAGAAGATTGTGATTTGACCAGACAAGACTCTGGACAGCCGTTGAACCTTCTGGCTTTGAAAACCCAGATGTTGGTGCTTCCCTCTCTGGTAACCCTGACTAGGTATGGATGTAATGGTCAGACAGTTGGAAACCTGTCTGCTTGATCTGTTTCTCTGTCTTCTTGTAAACTCTGCTTGTAATTTGTTTGTATTCTCAGAAGTTTGGGGTGCTGACCTTTTCCCCTTTAACTAGGTAAATGACATATGATTGATTAAAGCAAGATTAACCCATTTTGAGTTTTTTTCCTTTAGAAAAGCAGATCTAAGAACCTGTGTTGGCAGCCATCCTGGGGATGCTAGGGTGCTTGCCACTACATGGCCTTAGATAAGGAAATATAAAATGATTCTCAGGGTGAAGCACTAAAAATTGGAAGGATCAGTATTTTCAACATACCAAGGCAAGGAAGGAAGATATTCCAGGCACTGGGCACAGCCTGTAGAAAGGCATAGAGATAAGAGATACAGAAATCAGTGTGACTAGAACAAAGAATTGGGATTGGGCAAGAGAACATAATTTGAAAGAACTCTGGAAAGGTACCTGGAGGTAAATTGAGAATGGTTTAAATGCCAAATGGGGAGTCTGTTTTACTCTAAGGGCTTCTAGCTAAAGTCCTCTGTAATAATCCACTAAGTTCTTTGCTGAAAAGGCCATGAAGCGGGGTCTGGGATGGTAGACCAGGAAGTCTGCTGAGGTCCCCAAAAGAGTTAGGGGACCTAGAGGAGATGGGATACCCATTCTTATCTGGTTCTAGCAGAACCTGACATGGGAGGCAGGGAGTGAGGAGCCTGTATCTTTTCACTGGTCCTGATTCATGCTACCGAGGGAAGAGAAGGCTACTGGAAGATTAGAAAATAGTTGATATTCATATTCTTTCCTAGTAAGAAAAAGGGCTTTGGGACCTTGATGCTAATCTTACTTTGTCAGGGTAATTCAGCCTATGTTTGGAGCTACCCTGTTAAAAGGCCAATGCTTCCAAAGAGAAGACTAGATTGGATGGGAGGCAGAGCAGCACAAGCCTGGCTTGCTTTATTGAGGGCAAATAAACAAGAAGGGGCAGTGGGGTAGGGAGTGGAGGAAACAGGTCAGGTCCATTACATCCCCAGATGGGATCAGATGCCCCAAATGTGTAAAGCAGTAGATACTTATAGGGTTCCTTTCTAATCAAGCAGATCAGACATCAAGAGAAGGAAATGGGGACCTAGAACCTGGTCCATAGGTCAAGGTTTGGGAACTGGATATATTGCATGTTAGGTGTGGGGGGAAGTACAGTGTAAGAAGACTAGAAGGTTATAAAGGGAAAATGTTGAAGGGCTTTAAAGGCTAAACAGAGACTTTTACATTTGATTTTGTAGGCTGACCTAGGCAGTTCAGTGGATTAGTTGCAGGCGTCCCTGATATAGACTTGTGTTATTTGTCTGTTTCTGAAGAGGATCAGTGACATCGCTGGGGAATGTCTTGACTCTTGCATGAATTGGATTTAAGTGAGGCAGAAATACATGAAGTTGTCAGTCTCACTCTCTTCCAGAGTCATTGGAGTCCAGTGGCAAGACAAAGTCAAAACCACTGGCCCTGACCCATACTGCAATGCATAACTTTGATGTCTTCAAGTTCTAGCCAAGCTCTAAGTGCTCTATACTGCCTTCTTCAGTCTTCTTCATGTTCATTCCACCAGGGAAGGCTTTACATGGTTGGGGTAGTAACCCCTCTAACTCACCAATGGGTTTATGACCCATCAGTTACCCTCAGACTCATACTTGTCTAACCTGTCTGCCAAAAGGTTTTTACCAGGGTGTGACTGTTGCATGTCAAATTATTGTTTTTCTCAATGACCGACATTCATCAAATGGGGGTGGTATTTTACTCTTAAGAAAAGTTTAATTCCAGCTGTATTTGAATTCTAAAGCATTCTAGCTCATCATTGCTATACATTTGGTAATGGAGTAAGGAGTGGGGTTTCAGGGAACATGCAAACTAGCAGATCCAGTTGCTATCATAATATGTGATTTACTGAACTTCCAATACCACAAAGGCAGGCACTTTTTTCAGTGAATCTGTTGCACATGTTACAAAACCATGGATTGTAAGATCAGGGCCTTCTTCTAGGATATGGGTGCAGGGGGAGGGTAGTCATCAAGAGGTCAGAATTCTGGGTTATGGATTTAGTTCTCAAAAATCTGCAGAAATAATCCTGAATCTACTAGACACTCTTACTTCATTAATGAGGTCAGATAAAGCTGAGAATAAATACAATCCAAACACAATGAAAAGGTTGAATTAGAAGATGACCTTTAAGGGCTCTCGCAGCTTTGAATCTATGATCCTATGAGAAGACTAGAGGATCAAAGCCATTGGAGGCCCCGAGATCATTAGCAGGAAGGTGTGAAGTAGATATGGCCAGACAAGGTCAACAGAGCAGGGGCAAGGCATGCAGGCCGTCTAATGGGGATCAGGGAGAGGCCCAGGGAGCTGACACAGCAGGTCCTGCCATTTGTTCACTTGAGGGGTTTGGGCCTGTGCTGGTCTTTATTTGTGTCTGCCCTTGCCCTATGGCACAGCTTCCTAAGCTCTGCTCTTGTCTGAGAACCTGGCTGTCCTGCAAATTCTACTCCATTTTTCTGAAAAAACATGTCATCTTCAAAGTACTCATAGCTCTAAGACATAACTTACGTCCATATCAAAAGGAGGTAATAGGATTCAGAACAGGGAAGGGAAAAGTAAGAACTTTGAAGGAAGGATAAAGCCATGGGGGAAGGGTAGGGTCAGTACAATGCATTATGGCCAAACTCTTTTCCCTTCTGAATTAAATCATAATAGCTGCGAAAGCTTGCACCTGGTTCTCATATAGCTGTTACTGATTTTCTTAATTAAAGTTGTTGTTGGGTTTCTTTTTCATTTAAAAGGCAATGAAAAATACAGGAAAGTTTTGAAAACAGCTCTTTTTTGGTGACTATTTCTATTTATTTCTCAAAGCTGTAGACTTGAGAAAGAAAAGTCTATTTTTTTTTTTGCTTCACTGAATTAGAATCTCAGAAGTAAAACATACTTCAGAAACCATCTAATTCAATGAGACCTGGTCTTGAATTCCCCAGAGATATCAAATTCACTGGCAAGTAACACTGAAGCACAAAACTCCTGAACCAGGATGTAACTGGGAAATGTTTAATAAAATAATTAAAAATACAACATAAATAGATAATGTTAACGTGGTTTTTCGAAGTTGATATACAGGCTGCGAGGAGTTTCTATTTGTGTTTAAACCAATTTCCAAACAAAGGGCCATTTCCAATGAAGGGAAACTACTTGAAGAGGTCAGTCATTCCAGTTTTGGAAAACTTTAATTGGAAGTTTGTCCTTACTGTCAACTAAAATCTACTTCCCATTTCTGCCCTCAGGAGCCAAACAGGACAAACCTAATACACCTACATCTCTTTGAATACTTTAGAACAGTTATTATATTACTCTCAAGTCTCCTCTAGACAAAATGGAGCTGGTCACCCAATAGATCCTTTTATGACATGGCTTTTGAGTTCATAATCATGGTCTCCCTCCTTTAGAAGCATTCCATTTCCTTTCTTTTATAAAAATATTATTGCTATATTTCATGTAATAAACCTTAAAATCCATTGGTATAAGACCCTTTCCTCACTGATGGAAATTGATCATTCAATGCCTCAGACCTGCTTAAGGGTCAGAATCGGTGAGATCTAGAGAGATGAAAGATACGGTCTTCTGGCTTCCAGTGTTCATGAAGATGATGCACCCACCCTCTCCTTAGGTCTTTGAAGGAAGAAAGATTATGGGAAGAAGCTAACATGTATACACACACATATATACAAGGCAACTAGGTGGCTCATTGCATAGAGTGGGGCCAGGGTGGGGGGAGCAGGGCGGGAAGGGAAGAGAGACAGGAAAACCTGAGTTCAAATGTGACCTCAGGCACTTACCAGCTATGTCACCCTGGCCAAGTTATTTGATCTCTATTTGCCTTAGTCCATACGGGAAGGAAATAGCAAACCCCTCCAATATCTTTGTCAAGAAAACCCTATGGTTTTGGGGGAAATATTTAATAGCAAGGAACAGTATGGTCCACAGTGTCACAAAGAGACATGGCTGAACAACAACAATATATGCACACACATATGTTTTGCTATTAACTAGAATAAATGGATTTCTTTGCTATTTTCTACGTGTGCTCATTGTGGAATTGGAATTTGCTGAAAAGGGAGTTGAGCTTTGGATATATAACTTGGTCTTCTCCTTCCCCAAGAAGAAATAGTGTTCAAGCATATGGATTGAACCTAACAATTCTCCCTAAACTAATAGTATTTAAGGGAATAAACAGATATAATTCTAATCTGGTACCCCCATATTTGAAAAGAGCAGAGTGTCCAACCTCTGACCCCAACTTCCTGCTACCCTTTCTGGCAAGAATCAAAGATTTCCCTAGAGAATAGTTGGGAGTAGAGACTCTAGAAATATCTATTCTTGCCTCCCTGCAAACCTCATCTAGAAAGACCTATATAAACACACATCCTATATGAACAACAACAAAATTGCAACAGTTCACCTACACATGCCACCCCCAAATTCATTTTATCTAGATTTTCTCTTGAATCTCTTCGCACCCTCCCTCTCAGATAGCCATACTTTATAATGAAGACTTTTTTTTAAGAAAAAGAGGAAGTAGAGGGGAAAAAATCAGCAAACTCATTCATTACCTCAAAAAATTGACATTTTATTCAGTGCCCTATATCTGTGTATTCATACTTCTGCAAACGTACGGAAGGATATATCTTGAGGCATGTAATTTTGCCAATAGTCTCGATAAAGACCAAATTCAACTGAATATGGCACTACAGATTTGCTCTAATAAGGATTAGATAGAGCAGGAAAGTCAACTTCTCTTGCTGTGAACTTTATATCCTTTATTAATGTAGACTAAAATAGAAATAGTTTTTTGTTTTTTTGTTTTTTTCTGGGGGATGACATCACACTGTGGTTTCTTATTGAACTAGTAGCCAACTCAATCATGCAAAAACTTTTTCATTTGAATTATTGCTTAGTCATACTTCCTCAATCCTATACTGAAACAGTTGATTTTTTTGTAAAGCTATGTGAAGAACTTTACATTTATCCATATTACATTTCATAATATTAGGCTATTGTACTGGCTTGTTGTGACCCTCTTTGGATCCTGATTCATGCCATCTAGCTTCATGTCATGTTCATATTTATAAGCATAACAATTTTTTACCTTCATCCAAGTTACTAATAAAACAACTTTACAGATCATATTCCTGGGGCACTCCATAATTCATTATAATTCAAGTAGTACTCCAATGGTGACCTTCTGCCCCAAGTTTTAATGGCCTGCAAACTGTCCATTATGAGTCAGCAGCATGATGTGGCAGTCACAAAACTAATGTAATCTTGGCCTGCATTAAGTGGGGTATTGCTTCCAAAAATAAAGAGGTGATCATCAAACTATACTCTATAATTTTAGGACTCTTTGTGAACTCATCTGGAGTTTTGTGCTTAGTTCTGGGAACTACATTTTAAAAGGGCAAGGGAAACTTGGAGAGCATCCAGAGGAGCTCAAGCATATTGGCAAAAGAAGTTTAAATCCATAACATTTCAGTAGAAAGTACTGGTTTGTTTAGAATGGAGAAGACTCAGGTGGGGTATGATTGCTGTATACAAGTGTTTGAATGTCTGTCATGTGGAAAAGGTTTAGACTTGTTCTGTTTGGTCCCAGAGAACAGAACCAGAAGTGAAGGATGGGATATGAAAAAGGTGAAATTAAATTATGTATCAGGGAAATCTTCCTAATAATTAGAGCTGATTAAGAGTGAAATAGCTTCAAGAAGTAGTGGGTTCCTTCTCATTGAAAGCTATCAAACAGAGGATGGATAGTCACTTTTTGTTTACATTGTGCTAAGAATTCCTTTTATTGTACTCAAAGGCTGGTATGGACCCACTCTCAAAATCTATGATTATTAAATCATTAATCATTTGCCTTTGCTACCATCTTCTGAATGTATTAAAAATAGCTTGGTTAGTGAGTTTCTGAAGTAGTCACATCTGTCTATTGAAAATTCCTCCCTTTTTCTTATCTAAATCATTTCTTTTTGCACTGTCAGAAGTTTTCTCTTTGAGAGTGTCCCTATCCTCTTAGACCAGCTTCCCTTAGAGAATTTAATTTAATCTTTGTCTTCCTTCTCCCCTGTTCCCCAGAGTAACAGAATTAAGGATAGCCCTGACTGACATAGATGTGTTTTTCTTATTCAGATGAAAGAGAAAATACTTCTTAACAATAATTTTGTCAAGGGAGGTGGTTGAAGTGTTATTTGCAAGGAAGATGGAGGACTACTACATTCTTTAATATTCTTATGAAGATCCGATGCTGGTTACTACTTGCATTTGGATCATACTAGATGACAGCTATGGCAGACAAACTCATTAAAATTTCTCCAGCCCTTCCATACTGGAAAAAGGAGGAGACAGTGGAGGAAAAAAATGCTTTAAGTAGAAATTTAAAAATTAAATTGGCCCTATAATCAATGAGCTCAGTGCAGGCAAGAAGTCAGAAGCTGGGAGTGTTCACCCCATGCGCAGTAGTCACTGGCTTAAGTGAATTTGGGCAATTCACTTAACCTTTTTTTGCTCCCATCTCCTCCTCTGGGCGCCTGATGGCATTGGCAGTGAACTGCTTTGCAGTAATGTGACAATTACACTATTAATGCTGATTAAGCTTTCTGAAAATAGAATCCAAAGGAATGTTTCATAAAAAATGATAAATAAAAAAAAATAAGTAGTGAGGTTATAGTAGACAGAAAGGTTGGTTTGTTTTTTTTTTTCTTGGACCAGCAATAAGAAAAATTTCTAAAACAATAAAAAATGTATAATTGCTGACCACATACCTGCTCCAATAACCTCAACTTTTCTAAAATCTAACAATATGACAGGATGTCCTTTACCATTGTTTTGTGGGTCCCATACCAAAGGTATTAATCGTTGAAATCATCCCCCCATCCCAAGAGCTGTTTTTTTTCTTTATTTTTTGCCCACAGAAATTTTAGTTAAAATGTTTTTTAAAGGAAGAGAATTCTGAATTGCTCACTAAAGAAATTTATTTTGATCCCAAGTTGTCTTTGCATCCTTTCTACTCAGTATTACTCTTTCAGGCTTCCACTTCAGAGGCAAGGTGCAAGGGCTAAAATAGACAAACATGGTTTTAGACAAAAGGTCATAATACTCCCAATCTCAAATCTTTTCAATGAAGTGACATTTTAAAAAAGTGTCCTCTCCCCTGGAAATTTCCGCCTCTGCTCATTTAGCATAGTTCACCAGAAGCCCACCTAAAGCAACTTTGACTGCGATCTGCCTCTGCCCCTTCACAAGAGTGCAGGGCATCCAGACACACTCTCTCTCTGCCCATTCTTGCCCAGCTGAATGAGGGAGAAAAGAGAAAATGAACTGAAACAAAACGGTGAGGAAATAAGAGGCCTGGGCCAATAGCCAACCTCTCATCAGGATGGTCAGTCCCTCTCATCTTTTCTAAAACAGGTCAACATCTTGATCCTTAGCTAGGGACATCATGACGCTGTTCCTGTGGAGTAGTGAATGTCTCTTTTTTTGTCCTCAGGGGCAGTGTAAGAAGAGTTCTGGGTCAAGTGGCTTTGGTAGAGTAGCTCAGAGTGTCCTTTACTTTGCTTTCTGATTCCTATCCGAGAAATGAAGAGGCTTTATTATGATAGGCATGCCCAGGTGGAGAAAAGCCATAGCTTCCCAAGGTAAGAAGGCATGGCTTAGTCAGATGGAGGGTCTGCCTCCCCCAGGGCTGGAGTCTTCTTCTTCACTTTGACTTTTTTGCTTCCATAATTCCTTTGAGACCCTGGTCAGATCCCACCTTCAGCAAGAGGCCTAGTCTCTGCTAGTGCCCTTCCTCTGAGATCACCTCCCATTTATATTCTGTATATCTTGGATGGACCCACTTGTTTCTTCCATTAGAATGTAAGCTTTATGTTTTTGCCTTTCTTTGTATTCCTAGCACCTGACACATAGTAAAATACTTAATAAATGCTTGCTGATGATGAGATGAAAATGGAATCCCAAACTGTTTTGTTTTGTTTTTTTGCTTTAGCTTTGTTGCTTTCTCCACTCTCTTACTCTCCTACTTGTTACTATATTCAATTAATCAGAAAGACTTTTGAGCTCTCTCCTTTTGGAAGTAAGAAAACATGAAATGCTCATTCACTCCTTCAACCAACATTAATTACATACCTTCTGTGTGCAAAGCATTTATTCTAGGCAATAAGCATGACACAAAAATGAATGAGACCCAGGGAGATAAATTATATGCAACAGAAACACTAAGATATGATGAAATTTGATAAAAGCATAATCAAATTCTCACTTGAATTTGTGATCAATCTCCTAGATGGATGTGTTCCTACCAACAATGTTGATCATGACCAATGCATATCTGCCTGTCCTGTGCGACTCCTGTCCAACATGTCCTCCCATGTGTTCACGACAGTAATTCCACCAACCCTCCTGGAGGGCTTCTGTGCTTTCTGCTGAAATTGCACATGCACCAGTGGTGGCTTTGTCTGTTTATCTGTCATCCCTCACCCTTGCCCTGTAACCAACTCCTTTCCTCTTCCCATTATACAATCACCTAATGATATCTCTGACTCGTGTTCTTTGAAGTCACATATTGGCTATGTATTGCTGTCTGCTTGCACTCACCAAACACCTCTCCATGGCCTTCCATATGGGAGTAATGTTTTAATACCACATGTGTTTGCTCCCACACTGGTAGCAACACAGGTAGATAAATGCATAAGAAAAGTAAAAACAGAAACAAAACAAAAACCATGAGACTTTGTTCTGTGAAGGAAATAGTATTTGGCCTGGGACTTAAGAAATCAGTGGGATTTAAACAGAAATAGTCCATTGCAGGCATAGAGATTAGCACAAGAAAAGCAAGAGATGGGTTAGGAAAGTATGGAATAAGTCAATAGAATGATGAATTTCCCAGGTCACCTTACTAGTAGTTAAGTTCTGAGGAGGATATATGTGTGTGTATATGTACACACACATGGTACATGTGTATACATACATGTGTGTATGTATGCATATATACACATTATATGTGTATTACATATGTAATATATGTTTTATATATATGTGTATATACATATATATATAATTTTGTGTGCCCCATTGCACCTAGCACAGTGCTGTGCACATAAAATGGATTTAATAACCATTTGTTAGTAAGAATTAAATAGCTCTGGGATAGCTAGGTCGTGCAATGAACAGAGAACAGTCCCTGGAGTCAGGAGGACCTGAGTTCAAATTTGGCCTCAGACACTTAACACTTACCTGTCCTGTGATCTTGGGCAAGTCACTTAACCACAGTTGCCCTGCCTTCCTTCCTCCAAAAAGAAAAAAAATTGAGTAGTTCCAGACTTAAATTGAATCTCTGCCTCTGTATTTGGGTCTTCATTCTCATTATTATTTAGGGTGATGAGCTTTTTAATGCTAGGGAGCTTCACACTTCCTGTTTAGGGCATCCTAATAATAGGGTTTTATTACCTAAATAATTTGTTAATTATTTCTATTATTACCTAAATAATAGGGTAACAATTTAGGGTATTCTAATAATACCAAGTATTATTTTACATCAGGCATCTCCTCCCTGGACTGCGCTCACTCCTCATTCTTCTTTAAATCCCCAGCTTCATTCAAGGCTTAGCTCAAATGTGACCTGCAGCAGGGATTTTACAGACCTCTCCCACTGTCCCTTTAGTGGTTTGCACTCTCTACTCCCCCATCACTGGAAAAAAATGACTTTATATTTATTTTTTATATTCTTTGTATTTACATATCTGTGTGTATGCCATCCCCCCCCCCCAACCCATCATTTTTGGTGACCAATTAATTTTATTCAGTCCATCTCAAGTTGTCTGAAGCTTTAAGTCACATGGACTTAAGTCTACTTTCATGGCTGACCTATTGTAACTATCACTAGCTTTTTAAACCATCTTTCTTTTTAAAGTAAAGCACACAACTGGGACTACAGATGAGGTAAAATGATGCCATGTCTGGGGTGCTGAAGGCATTTAACCTTCAGACTGGTGAAAATATTGAGCGCCAGAGGATAGTACATTCAGTGAATTTAGGATCTTTATGATAAGGTTTACTGGGTCCCCTGTGAAGCCAACTTTCACCTTTTAACTGATTCACTTTTGTCCCACTAACCTGGCTTTGAAAAGGAATGACCTTAGCAGAAAAACAAAGGCAGGAGACAGAGGAGAGAGGATATTAGACTCTGAATGCAGTTTTCACCATCTTCAGAGTCGAGTGTGGGACAATATTGAGTCACAGATTGTCAGCAGTATATTAAACTTTTTCTCTCTCTTCATCAGCCCTACCCCCACCCCTTTCTTTTTTTTTGTCAATATATTTATTAACCAAATAGAGTTTTATTTCTTCCTAAGTATTTTATGCTTTGTTGAAAAATTGGTTATCAATTTCTTTTATTGTTTCTGATTTTCCCTTTGCTATTCTTTTCTATTGATCTACCTTTCTATTTTTTAAAATTAATTTATTAGTTTAGTTTCAGTTAACAAGATTCAATTCCATAGTTCCATGATTTTCAAATTTCCTTTACTTCCCTCCCCCCACCCCCCACGACAGCATATAGTCCAGTACAGGATCTGCAAATACATTCATATTGGACATTATTCCAATTACAAAGGCGTATTATACTAGGTGGGATGAAAGATGGTAAAGAAGAAAGAAAACCAAACAATGAAAAGAAAAAGATCATTTAGTTTGCTTCCATCAGGATTCAGGCTCAGTTCTTTCTAGTTATATCTCTGGATGGCGCATTTCTCTCTTTCTTGAGTCTTTCAGGATTGACTTATATCACTGCATTGCTGAAAAAAGAGTCCAGTCTGTCATAGTTGGTCATCACAGATATGGTATGTCTGTGATTATATACAAATTTCTTCTGATTCTACTCTTCTTGCTCAGCATCAGTTTGTATAAGTCTCTCCGGGTAATTATGAAATCTGTCACCTCCTCATTTCTTATAGCACAATAATATTCCATTACATTCATATACCACAATTTGTTTAGCCATTCCCCAATTGATGGGCACCCCTTTAGTGTCCAATTCTTTGCAACCATAAAAAGGGCTGCTATAAATATTTTTGTACATATGAGTCTTTCTCCCACTTCTGTGATCTCTTTGGGATATAACTCTAGAAGTGGTATTGTTGGGTCAAAGGGTATGAAATTATTTATAATCCTTTGGGCATAATTCCAGATTGCTCTCCAGAATGGTTGGATAAGTTCACAACTCCACCAGCAATGTATTAGTGTTCCAATTTGTCCACATCCTCTCCAGCATTTGTCACTTTCTTGTTTTTTCATCTTAGCCAATCTGACTGGAGAGATGTGGTATCTCAGAGTTGTTTTGATTTGCATTTCTCTAATCAATAGTGATTTAGAGCATTTCTTCATATGTTTATAGATATCTTTAATTTCTTTCTCTGAAAACTGCCTGTTCATATCCTTTGACCATTTATCAATTAGGGAATGACTTGTATTCATATAGATTTGGCTCAATTCTCTATAAATTTTAGAAATGAGTCCTTTTTCAGAGACACAAGTTGTAAAAATTCTTTCCCAATTTCCCACATCCCTCTTGATTTTGGTTACATTACCCCCACCCCTTTCAATACTCAATTCTTTATTTGCCTCTACTTTGAGGACTACATATCATTTCATGGAGTGGCAATAATTTTTTCTCTGCCCTTATAGTTTTTTTCTTTATCACAACTTTCTTCTTGTGAGTTGTTTTTAGATGTAGCTCCTAACAATGCTTCTGCCTAGCCCCACTCCTTTCCTTGGAGAGGTGGTGGAACTATGGGTAAAGAATGTTGCATGTAGAGAGGTGTGATATTTTGGTTGGTTTTGCTTCACCCTTTTCCCTTATTTCAAGAGATGGTTCATTATGTAGATGAATGAGAATGGCAGAACTAAAAAGTGAAGGTGAAAAGTGCAAATAATCATATTTAGGCTTGAAGTCAGAAAAAAATTCAGTTATAGATAAAAATGACAATTATCCCAAAGTGGAATGATTTTCCTGCAGAGTGGTGGATTTCTTCCCATTGAAGGTCTTCAAGCAGAGGTTGTATAACCACTTATCAGGTCTATCCTAGTAAGAAGAGACAATATGGCAACTGAGCTTCCTTCCACTGATTCTGATTTCTCTGGAAAGGATCATAAGGCCAAAGGACTGATTAGAATACAATGAATTTAAGAAGAGCTCAGTATTCGGATTGGAGCTTAGAGAGAGAGGAAAGTGGGGTCCTGAATGGTTTAGCCTAATTTCCTCTCAACTCTGAAGTCAGTCTCAGAAGTTAAAGTCAGGAAGATGCTATCATAGTAACAGACTGAAAGGACCTTAGACATCATTGAGTCTAATCATATCATATTTCAGATGAGGAAATTAAAGCCCAGAGAGGGCAAGTGACTTTCCCAAGTTCAGACGGCTGGTAATTGTCTGAAGAGTGACTTCTGGTACTCTACCCATTAGGTAACACTGCTTCTTCATGTAGAGCATAGCTGAAGATTAGCAGCTGATATATTAGGAAGCAAAAATCAATTTCAAGATGTATGACAAGTTGATGATTCTTACTTGTATCATCTAGATAAATGAATGATTTAATTTTCACTTCAGTTTTGATTATGATCACATGATTTTAAAGTCGTAGTAAATTATTTCATCCAGCCCATTGATTTTTTAATTTTTATTTAAACAAATGCTTTATTAACTCCTGTTTTACATCATTCATTTCCGCCAGATTTTGAGTTACAATTTTTTTCCCCATTTTCCCCCTACCCACCTTCCCAGAATAGCAGTCCCACAAGATATTGCTTCCTCCATCCTGCTCTTTCCCATATCTTCTCCCTTACCCCCTTTGACTTTTCCATTAGAGCAAGGTGAATCTCTGTGCCCAGATGCCTGTACTTCTTATCTCCCAATTACATGGAAAAGAGTATTGATAATAGTGTTTATATATATTTGAAACATTTAATTTTAAGACCTCGAATTTCAGATCCATTCCCTTCCTCCCTTGTCACCCATTCCCTCTGGGAAGATAAGTAATTCAGTATGTGTTGTACATGTATAACTATGCAAAATATTACCATGGTAGATATATTATACAAGGCTGCTTATAATTCCCTCCCACCCATCCCACTGCCCACCTGGTCCATTCCCTACTTAATGCTGTCCCTCTTCTATAGTGGGTACTTCAAACCTCCCCTCCCCCCAAGAATGCCTTTCCATCCATCACCCCTCCTCTCATCCACCTTCCCCCTATTCTGCTTCAGGTTGAGATATCCCATTTAGTATGTATGTCATTCTCTCCCTGAACCAAATTCAATGAGAATGTGGTTTTGCCTTTTTGCCTTCCTATTATTCCCCTCCTCTGCAGCCACTTCCCCTTGCTTCTTCTACATGAGATAGTTTACCCTACCCTGTCTCCCCCCATCTCCTCTTGCCACTTTCCTCTCTCACCTCATAATTTCACCCCTTAGGTATCATCCCTTCCCAACAAATTCAACCTATGCCCTCTATCCATGTATATCAGTAAACATATATACACATATTCACATATATATTCATGTGACCATATACCCTTCTTCTATTGTTTTCATAATGAGAAAAGTTTCATCAGTCACAGTTATTGTTTTTCCATGTAGGAATGTAAATAGGTTAACTTTGATAAGTTCCTTTTGATTTCTTTTCCCTGATTACCTTCTCAGGTATCTCTTGCTTCTTGTGTCTGGATATCAAATTTTCTATTCAACTCTGGTTTTTTCCTCAAGAATGCTTGAAAGTCCTCTATTCCACTGAATGACCATATTTTCCCCTGAAACAAAATACTCAGTTTTGCTGGGTAGGTGACCCTTGGGTTCAGTCCCAGCTCTTTTGCCCTCTGGAATATCATATTCCATGCCCTTCGATCCCTCAGGGTAGAAGCTGAGAGGTTCTGGGCTATTCTGATTGTGTTCCCACAATATTGAAATTGTTTCTTCCTGGCTGCTTGTAGTATTTTGTCCTTAATCTGGGGATTCTGGAACCTGGCTATAATATTCCTGGGAGTTTTCTTTTTGGGATCTTTTTCAGGAGGTGATCTGTGGATTCTTTCAACCTCTGTTTTGCCCTCTGGGTCAAAAACATCAGGGCAATTTTCCTGGAGAATTTCTTGAAGGGTGATTTCTAGGTTCTTTCTTTGATCATGGCTTTCAGGTAGTCCAATAATTTTAAAATTATCTCTCCTGGATCTATTTTCCAGTTCAGTGGTTTTTCCCATGAGATAATTCACATTGCTTTTTATTCTTTCATTTGTTTGGATCTGCTTAACAGCATCTTGATTTCTCATAAAGTCACTAGCTTCCATTTGCTCCAGTCTAACTCTGAAGGAATGAATCTCCTCAGTGAGCTTTTGAGATTCTTTTTCCATCTGGCAAATTCGACTTTTTAAGGCATTCTTCTCCTCATTGCCCTTTTGGGCCTCCTTTGCCATTTGAGTTAGTCTTTTTTTTAAGGTGTTGTTTTCCTCTGTCAGGCTGTTGACCCTCATTTCATACATTTCCTGTTCTTCTCATTTCTCTTTCCAATTTTTCCTCCACTTCTCTTATTTCATTTTTAAAGTCCTTCTTAAGGTCCTCTTTGGCCTGTAACCCACTCATATTTTCCTTTGGGGCTTTTGGAGCAGGATTTCTGATCTCACAGTCCTCTGACTGTTCCATGCTTCGATCCTCTTTTTCCCCAAAATAGGAGTCTATTTCATTTTTTTTGTTTATTTTGTTTCCTTTGCCTTGGCATGATGCCACTTAATTACTTGACTTTTTGGCTTGTTGCCGCAGTAGAACTCTGCCACCAAGACAGGGGACCTTCGTCCCGAACGTGTGGGGGGGCAACTTCTGTGTCTGGCAAGCTGAAAACCCGCTCCACGAACTCCCCCCACCCAGATCACAATCCAGATCCAGGGAGGTTAAAGCAAGAACGATTACCCCCTGAGACTGATCTCTGGATCTCCCTACAGTTTTCAGGCCAGGAGCTGGAGCTGCCACTGAAGTGTCTCCTCAGCAGCTTCTAGCCCACAGGGGAAGAAGCCAACGCATTCCCCAAATACTGGTCCCAAAGTCCATAGGGCACTAACCTCTCACTTTGTCCTAAGCATGTCTGTATTGACCATTCTGGAATCTCCACAGCTGATGGTGTTCTAGGGTCCCTCCAGCTGGCTGTTGGCCCTGCTGCCCTGGGGCTAAAACCGAGGGACCTAGGTTCAGCTCTCTAAGTGCTGGGCTGCAGGCTCCCAGAGCACTGTGCTGGCCCTTCCTGCAAGTCTGCTGGGCTGTCCTCAGTGGGAGGTTAGCTTCTCTGTGTCCTTCTTTGGGTGCTGGGGCTCCAGACATTGTTCAGAGTCCCCTTTTGCATAGTTTGGAGGTAATCTCGGGGGAGAGAGCCTTGGAGGTGCTGTTTCTACTCTGCCATCTTGGCTCCGCCCCCCCCCAGCCCTTTTATTTTGCAGATGAGAAAACTAAGACTCAGAGAAATTACCTGACTTATGCTGTCATATGTAGACAGAGGTAGGGTGCGAATCTATGTCCTCTGTCTACAAATCCAGGGTTCTTTCCCCCATACCATGGTGCCATTTCTTAGAGAGTTGAAAGAAACTGGGGCATAATGTGGGGGATTATGGGCTCCATTAGTATATTTTTTTCTCTTAAAAATGCTAAATTTGATCAGACTGTAAGGCTCCAGATCAACCAAAAAGGATCAATATAATCATAAATAAGTATCAATATTTTCTTTTCCTATAAAATTAGAAAGACTGGAGTGAAAAAGACAGCTTTAGGAATATTGGCTATAAAACAAAAGGACCTAGCTGTACCATAAGACAAACCATAGGAAATGCCACTACAAATATTCATTGTTTCTATGGCCACATATGAAAAGCAAGAGCCTGCAGTGCATACTATGTTACCAAAAAAAAAAAAAAAGAAAGAAAAGAAAAAGAAAATAAAGAAAATATAAAATAAAAAAACCACTGATCACCTGATCATGTAATTAAAAGACTCCCCTTCCCTCAAAAATTTGGGGTGCATAGTATATCAACTTGTGGGCGTAAAAGGCTGACCTTTTAAATTCTGTTTCACAATTATGAGGATAAATGGGTTGCTTTTAAAAAAAAATTCTTCAGTTAGTGTGCGTAATTTGTTACTTTACAGTGAAGGTTTGGAAAATACGGTAGTGTAGATAGATCCTGAGCCTAGTTGACCTATCTCTCTAACCAGCCTTCTCCTTTGGTTTGTATGTGTCCATACAGGCTTTTGGAGCAGGGTCCCAAATTGTGGCAATGTCCCAAATCACAGGATTAATGTATCTACTAACAGACCTCTTCTGCCTCCAGAATGAAGAACTCCTTGCTAATTTCTCTTCAAGACACCAGCTTAATTGCATTTTAAACAAATGGGCTGCTTTGCTGGCCAACTTTTAAATGAGATAACAGCAATGTTCACTCTCCAGCAGTGATGAGTGCCTTGCAGTTGATTCAAAACTCTGTTCAATAACAGGTTTAATCTCACACCAGCAGATTTACTGCAGTATAAACTGCCACTGAGCTCATAATTAGTAAAACAAAAAAAAATAAAAATCCGACCTACTAAATATTATTTTCCAAAGCAGCAGGCTATGTTTTAGTGGAAAATTTCAGTCCTGTTCTTTGTGTGTTTTATTGATTTTATGTATGATATTGGGAATTCATGCTATGATTTAAGATAATGGTCTATATCGATCACATAAGCAGTTGCTTTGCTCTCTGGTAACAAACCGAAGCTCCCATTCACAGAATATGTGAGATAGACAGCCAGGGAAACTACAATGCTTCTTGTCTTAATGTATTTCTTTCTCTCTCTCTCTCTCTCTCTCTCTCTCTCTCTCTCTCTCTCTCTCTCTCTCTCTCTCTCTCCCCACCCCCCTTTCCCACTTCCCCCCCCACCAAAGTATATTCAGTACTGGAAAACAACAACGGAAAATATTTGTGCTGCTGATATAATCTTCTCATAATTTTCTTTGTCGCTGCTATTAGGGGCCAATTGTGATTCAGTAAAAACCCCGCACAACAACCAGATGTTACAGAGTACATCTCTGTTTGTAGCATCAAAACAAATATTAATGAGATAATTGAAATGATTAAGGGAAAGAGGTGGCTTCACATCCATTTGTTTTCAAACGTATGCAGTTTTGCTCTCTTAAAATAATCTGATTTCAGCTGCGTTCTATTAAGTTGGAGGGGCCATTACTTTTAGGAGGAGCATGGCCTTATGTGACTAGGTATAAAGACCCATGTCACCAATTTCCAAGAAGGCTCACGGGTAAATATCAATGAAGGAAAGCTTGCATGCAAATTTGGATTAAAGCTGTGTGCAATCTGATTCAGGTGCAAAAATAAAAGCCAAACAAATGCACCTTGAATATCTGTGCAGCTGTATCCAGATGCAAAATAAGAGCTTTATGGGATTATTTTCATTGTGGATGTCTTTATGAAAATGTGAATGAAGAAGTTATTAACAAATAACTTGTGAATCCATATCCTTGTCACTAACATTTTCCAAATGGAAATGATTTGTCTCTAATCCAAAAAAGCTCACCTTCTATCACTTAAACATGTAAGAATGGGCATGTAGAGTGACTTTTATTTCTAGCATTAACCTTTGGATAATGAGTGCTCCATTGGATGGAATGGGACTGCTGTGCTGATGATTTTTTTTAAACCCCCCAAGCAAATTAAACTTTAATGAATCAGACATCATAATCTTCACAGACAATTGCAGATTTTTTCTTAAAAAGAAATAACAACAAAATAAACACAATTTTACAAAGAAAAGCCTTTGGCTCCCTGGGTCTATTAAGTGTTCATGGAAAGGAAAAGTCTTTATCTTGACTTTCGGTATTCTGTCCAGATTTAGAAGTAAAAAGGAAATAGCTACACATCTCCAGCTATGTCACTAACCTAGTAACAGCTATCTCATGTCTCTTTCAGGTTTTTTTGTTTGTTTTTGGGGGGTGGTTTGGTTGTTGTTTTGTTTTTTAATGAAGTCATTTATCATATGGAGATAATACCCTAACTCCTTGGAAGCTTCAGAGTGCTTCTGCCCTGGCACAGGGTTCTTTTTGTTCATTTATTAGCAGGTGGAAGAGAGTTTTTTTTTTAAAAGGCACAGAGATATCCCCCCTTATTCTTCCATTTCCAATTTATATAATACCAAATTTTCACATATTGATAATGATATCTAACCTCAATATAGAAATATGCATATATTATGTATGTATATTTCACACATGTCCATATAAATGCCACTTTAGGATTTTCCAAAACCTTTTCAATCTCTTATCCCAATTAATGTTCTGTATAGTTTCAGCATGCTGTATTCTGGCATAGCAGAGCACACTTAATTGAGGGCCTACCTTAGGGTCAGAAGACTGGGGTTTCATATCTTGTCTTTGACACATGGGATTTGTGACCTTGGGCTAGTCATTTATGTCTCCATGCTCTTCACAGCTCTCAAAGATTAAAACTAGAAGAACAGTTCCCAGATCTGCTTTGCTATAGGGAATTTCAATATTCTGTCTGAATCCCTACTGTCATGAAGTCAAAGATCTGCACCAAAAATGGTTGAAACATTGGGGATGACATATAATAGGCTTTAGGAATCAACAAAAGGTCTATTGCCTTCTTGAATCTCTACTGAGAAATCTTTTAGATTTTTCTGCCAACAAAAAAGTTCATTCAATGCTGAATTTAATTTGTGAAAGAATCACATCAAATACTTTGTTTTTTTGTTTTTTTGTGTGTGTTTTGAAAGAAAGCTTAAATATGCTCTTAGATTAATTTAAAAAAGACTAAATCCATTATTTTCTTTCCTTCCCTTCCATTCCCATTCCTCTCTTCTCCTCTTCCCCTCTTCCCTCATTCAGTAGCTAAGAATACACCCCTCAATCTCCTCCATGACTCTATTGACTTTTGCTTGAGTAGAAAGTTCTGCATCATTTCATGTAGGTCTTTCGATGTGTCTCTTTGTTCATCACATTTATCATATCTTACAGCACAGTAATATTTGGTTAGTTATTCCTCACTCCATGGGCTTCTACTTTCACTCTGATTCATTGTTATCACAAAAACTACCGCTCATATTTTTGGGTTGATTGGGGCATCTTGTCAGTGGTCTCTTTGGGTTTTAAACCTATTAGCTGAATCTCTGAATCAAAGACTATGGTCATTTTAATAATTTCAATTGTATAATTCCATATAATTCCAAATTGTTTTTTAAAAGAGTTTTACTGATTTTTAGCTTTGCCACCAATATACTAATAAACCTGTTTTCCCACAGCCCCTCCAATGCTGACTACTCCCATTCTTTGTCATTTTTGCCAGTTATGAAGATGTGATGTGAAACTTCAGGGTTTTTCTGATTGGTATTTCTGTTACTGATATTGATTTGGAACATTTTTATGACACACAATTTCCTTTATTTGTGGAAAAGAATGAATAATCATACCCTGGCTAGGAAAAAAGGGTGGTTTTAGCTTTAAACAAGTCCTTCTATACTGAAGCATCTATTTTGAAGGCTTGAGACTAGCAGATTTAGCCCCAGCATCTTTGGGTTAGCAGCCTTAGAATCAGACTTGGTGACCTTCAGGTCACACTTGGCAGCCTTAGCATCAGATTTGGTGGCCTTGGGGACAGGTTTGGTAGCTTTGGAATCTGACTTACTCACCTTGACAGCAGAATTGGCAGCCTTGGGGTCAGTGGGCTTGGTAGTCTTGGGGTCAGTGGCTCTGGAAACCTTAGAGTCAGGTTTTGTGATCCTGGAGCCTGGACTTTTGATGCCAATCCTAGGACCTGGATGCTTGGTAGCCATCTTGTGGCCAGCATGCTGGGCGCTGGCCTTGGGGATGTTAGGCCTGAGGACCTTGGCTTTGGAGGCCTTGGTGCTCAGGGCCTTGATGACCTCTGCTCAGGCCTTGATGGCTTTGGCATTGTTGGCCTGCATCTTCTTTAGCCCCTTCTTGTTGTGTTTCTTGGAAAAGCACATGTTTCTCAGAAACTTGGGGTCAACCCCTTTCAGAGACTCATATCTCTGTGACCTAGGTTTCTTTATGCCATTTCTGTGCCATTTTTGTGATTGGTTGTGGGTGGTATGGTTCTTAGACTTAGCTATCTTTACACCACAGCCTGTGCTAACAGGCACTCCACCGACTAGAAGAGGCCAAAGGGAGAGAGAGAAAAGTGATTTGGAATATTCTTTCATGTAATTGTTAGTAATATATAAATCTCTGGAAAACTGTTTCTTCCTATCCTTTGGCCCCTAATCTACTGGAGAATGGTTTCTGGTTTTTAAGACAGAATATCCCACAAAATCTTTTGACTATTTTATGCTCAGACAGACAGATAACGGGGACAGCTAAGTGGCACAGTGGAAAGAATGTTGGAACTGAGGTCAGGAAGACCTAAGTACAATCCAACCTCAGACACTTCTTAGCTGTGTGACCCTGGGCAAGTCACTTAACTCTGTCTACCTCAAGTTTTCTTGTCTGTAGAATGAGCTGGAGAAAGAAATGGCAATCCACTCCAATATCTTTGGCAAGAAAACCTCAAATGGTGTTGCAAAGAGCTGGACGTAATGGAAACAACTGAAGAATAACAACTATAACAAGGTAGAAAAATCTCCCATTTTAATGATCTTTTCCCCTAGATATATGAATTTTGTTTGTTCAGAAGCTTTTCAGTTTCATGTAACCAAAATCATCTACCTAAAAGTATATATTGTAAAATCACAAAGAAGGATAGCTCAAAAGAAGAGATGAAATGACAACTTCATCCCACCTCTTTGAAGAAGTGAGAGGGCCACAAGTTTAATCTGTAACACATCTTAAGAATTTTTCGATATATTGATTATGTTTGTTTTTCTGCCTCTTTATTTTCTTTTAAAAATACTATCACATTGAATGTAAGAAGGAAGAGGGGAAAGGATACTAGGAATAAATATGGTGATATTTCAAAAATCATGATTAATAAGAAAAAAAATTTAAATGAACAAAAATAAAAATATTAAACAATAGCAACAAGAATATAGCTCAGGGGCAGCTAGGTGGTGCAGTGAATAGAGCACTGGCCCTGGAGTCAGGAGGACCTGAGTTCAAATCCCACCTCAGACACTTAACACAAAACTAGCCGTGTGACCTTGGCCAAGTCACTTGACACTTATTAGCTGTGTGACCCTGAGCACATTGACCAAGTCAATTGCCCTACCTTCCCCCCTCCAAAAAAGCAGAAAAAAAAAGAATATAACTCAAATTGCCTATTTGGTATTTGATTTTATTCAGGACAATAGCCATTTTTCATCCAATTAGTTTTTTGTATGCAGATTGGTAGGGTATCTTTAATAATTGCAAATCTCACTGAGATATAATGCGGGGCCTTGATCAAGTCAGTACGGCACTATCCATAAATGGGGCCTCAGGAGGACCTCACCATATGATAGAATGTGAACTCCTTAAGGGAAGGGACTGTTCCATCTTTATTTTTGTTTTTTCCAGGGTCTAGCTTATTGCCTCATCTCCCCTTACCCTCCCTTCTTCAGGGAAACTTTTTCAGTTGTTTTTTTTTTCATCCTAAGAAACTCCTTTTTTTTAGCTCCTATTGGAATTTCAATCAATTCTACAGGTCCTAATCGTTCTCAACTCTTTTCTCTGTGTTAATTCCTTTACCCAAACAGACAGTAAAGATTTTGACAGCATGGCTTGCATCATAGAGATGATTTCTGTTCATGTTGCATTTGGACTAGGTAGTCTCCAAAGGTCCCTTATAAGACTCTAATTCTGTGAATTCATAGTAGCTAACATTTGCATAGTACTTTCAATTTTCATAGCACTTCACAAATATTATATATTTTATTCTCATCATCCCCATTTTATAGATAAGGGAACTGAGGCAGATAGAAGTTGAATAACTCTCCCAGGGTCACACAACTGTGTAACTGTCCAGGTTCAGTGCTTTATCCACTGCTCTATCCCAATACCTAGGAGTTCATTTTAATACCAAGGCTATCACAACATAAACATTTCAACAGGTAGGTGAAGAGTATGTATGAAGGATGGGCATATTATGTCATCAGTCTAGAACAAAATGCTGGCGCCAAATTATGAAAGGTTTTAAATGATGGGCAAAACTGAAGTCTGATGGTAGGTGTGGTGCATTTTTGAGCATTAATACAATTTTGTGGGGGACAGCTAGGTGGCCACAGCTGGGACTGGAGACAGAAAGACTTATCTTCCTGAGTTGAAATCTAACCTCAGACACTTCTTAGCTGTGTGACCCTGAGTAAGCCATTTACCCTATTTGCCTCAGTTTTCTAATATTTAAAATCAGCTGGATAAGGAAATGGCAAAACTATTCCAGTATCTTTGCCAAGGACACCCCACAACTAAAGAGCAGCAACACCACCAAGTATGTGGAATGCAAGGGACTTATGAGAAAGGATTCAATCTTTTTTCCGTAAATGACATTTTCTTCCTCAATCAATTCATTAAGTACAATACTAAAATAATATCACTCTGTCCCAGATATCATTAAACTAAACATAACACACAGACACACACACGATATGAAATAACACATGAATTTAAACATGTGTGCTTTCAAGACTCAACATTTCAAAATACCCAATACTATGTTTTATAAGAACCCAGAGAATTTCCTGAGTTTGATGTTAATATTACTGTCTCCATCTGGGAAACAGATGCAAATGGTGCTCTTTGTCTGCCTGGTTTAGTTAAGACTCTCCTCCAGTTCTACTTGAAATGGGGCATTTTCCTGAGAATTCTTGCATTTTACATACTCCAAGCTGCACTCTCAGGAGCTGGTTCCTTCTCTGATTTGCCTTTTCTGTTGTAAAGGGTTGTGGCCCCTTCTTCCCTGTTTCCAATTCTCTGCTGGATCCCTTAGGAAATGAAGCCTCTGAAAGTTCTCAATCTTTTTTCCCTTCCTCTCCACACCCAAGCAAACTTCTGCTTAGATCAAGTTAGCTGTGTGACAACCAGTTATACAGTATGCCTTCTTATGCAACTCAGTTTTCTATAATCCAAACCAAGAATGGCTAACTCAGATTCTTCAAGCCCACTAGAGTTTGGAATTACACTTAATTCCATGGAGTAGAGATTGGAACATCATTAATAGGGACGTTCACTTCAGCTGCTAAGATGATGCCAGTGTACTTATATTCTCTATCTACTGTAGGGTAGCTGGTGGACAGAAGAAAAAACAAAATAGTAGCCAAAGAGAAGCTAGTTCATTAGATATGGTCATTTTCTGAAGGATAATTTCTTAATTTTTAACAAAAAAATACACTTATTCCAATACTCCTTCATGGTTCTGATAAAATGTTTCAAGTTGAAGGAAGACCTGTTCCAGGTCTATCTCTTACAAAGACCAAGGAGTCACCACTATTCTAAGATGGTAACTTGAATATGAATGAGGGAATGAATGCCAGAAGAAAGAGCCTTTAATAAAAATTCACTTACCTTTTATACAGCACTAAGTGATACACACACACACACACACACACACACACACACAAGAGATGGAGGGGCAGCTAGGTGACACAATAGTCCTGGGGAAGACCTGAATATAAATCTGGTCTCAGAAATGAGAGAGACAGACAGACAGACAGACAGAGACAGAAAGAGAAAGACACACAAACACAGAGAGAGACAGAGACAGAGAGTCAGTCAGTCAGTCAGTCAGTCCTGACTCTCAAGGTATCTACATTCTAAAAGGGGGAGAATCTACCTTTGGGTCTGTGATCTCCATGGGAAACTTCAGTCTGTAAATCAGTAAACATTTATAAAGTATCTACCAGTGCCAATCAATGTGCTGAGCCCTGAGGATATAAAAAGAGGCAAAAGATAGTCCCTGATCTCAAGAAGCTTATAATCTAATGGGGGAGAATAGAGCAAACAGATATGTACAAACAAGTTATATATAGGAGAAATGGGAAATATTTAAGAGGAGGCAGGAGCAGCAATATTGGGAAAAGCTTCTATGGAAGTAAAGATTGCATTTGGGACTTAAAGGAAGCCAGGGAGGGCCATAGATGGAGATGAGGAGGGGAAACATTCCAAGTATGGGGGAATAGACAAAGAAAATGCCTGGAGCCCAGAGGTGGAGGGTTTTGTTTCCAGAACAGCCAGGGGGCCAGTGTTGCTAGATCAAAGAGTATGTATTATGGAGCAAGGCATAAGAAGAGAGGAAGTTTGGCTTTGGGTGATAGGTTATGAAGGGCTTTGAATGACAGATTCATTTTTTTATTTAATTCTGGAGGCCATAGGGAGCCTCTGCAGTTTTTTTTTAATGGCATGGCATCTTTGGACCTGTGATTTAGGAAAATCACTTCAGTAGCTAATAGGATAGATTGATCTAGGGCCCACCAACAGGCTATTTCAATATTCCAGGTGTGAGGAGATGAGGGACTGAATTAGTGCTGCCTCAGTGTCAGAAGAAAAAAAGGGGAGTATTGGAAACATGTTTCAAAGGTGAAATCAACAGGTCTTGGTAATTGATTAGGGTGGATGGGTGGAGGTGATGGTGAGAGATAGTGGAGTCCATGATGACATCTAGTCGTGGGGTTTTTGAATGGAGCCAGAATGTAAATGAATGATAGATATGCCCTTCCCAAGAGTCATAGATTAATTTGATTATTGTTGTTGTGGAAGGAAATAGAAAGTGTGTCTTTTGGTGGAGGTGCACTGAACTTGCAATACCATGGCATGAAATTGGAATATTGGTCCTAGTGTGAGGGTTAGAGGTCCAGTTGGGAGGTGCTATGAAAGGAATGGCAGCCCTAAGAAGGATGGCAAGAAGTTGGCATGTTTGGGTAATTGGGCCTGACTAGATCCAGAGAGTTCTCATTGGATCTTCTACACCAAGAAAACCAAAGCTGAAATCACAGGTCTCTCTATCAATCAATCCACAAGTATTTCTTAAACACCTACTATGTGCTGCAGATGAGGGACTACAAAGATAAAAAATGAAATAGACATTGCTCTCAAGAAGCTTATATGTATAGACATGTGTATATACCTACACACCCACTCACATACACACATATGTGTATGTATATATACATATGTGTACATGTATATGCAGAATATCTTAAATATTTGAATAGCACAAGAGGTGCTAAGGATCACACAGTTGTTTTTTTTATCACCAATAAAAATGAATTTGACTATTAGTGCTCTATATGCATGATCCTTGTCAATGAATGTATGGACATATTGCTGGGAGAGCTGAATGATATCGATTTTGATAGTATAAAAGAAACAGAAAAAATGGAATTATGGCTCATAAATACTCTTTGGAGAAGATAATAAAGGAATGATAAGAGTGGATTTCATTGTACATGCAAGGATGAAAGAGACATTATACTATGAGATATTTAATCATCATATATTGTCATACTAATCATAAGAATCTGTAGAATGACTTACTATATAGATAATGGTGGTTTATGCATCAATATTAGGAACATTGAAGTGCTAGGGAAATTCTTTAAAGAACCTGATAAGACCTTTTCCCCATGGCCCAAAATCAAGTGAACACATACCCTGGGTCTTGGTGACTTAAATGCAAAGGTGAGAAAAGATGAGGATGAGAAAAAAATATCCTGGAAGACTATTTCTAGAGGAAAGATAATTATGAAGAAGAGGGAAAGATTATGGATTATCTAGGAACTTCATGTCTTTATGCCATGAACACTTTGTTTGAAAAAAGGAATCGATAGGTGCTAAACACAGAATACACCAGATAATAAAAGAAAGAATGAGATAGGTTATATTTCAGCGGACATTAAATGATTTGTTATTGGCATGAGAGTTTTCCTGTATCTGTGTATAATCAGATAACTGAGTCATCATAGCTAAAATCAGAACAAGTAAAACAATAATATATACACAAATAAGAAGAAAGAATAATAATAATATAGATATTCTATGGCTTACAATCTAATTGAATTATCCCTGAAGTATCATTAAAGATATTAGAAAATCCAAATAGAAATGGATAAGAAATATGACACTGTCATCAGATGTTTAATATCAATTAATTGCCACACCAAGAAAACCAAAACAGAACTCAGAAATAAAATAATAATGATGATAATAATAGCTAAGATTTATATACCACTTACTATGTGCCAGGGAATGTGTTAGACATTTCATAAGTTTTATCTTATTTGATATTAAAAACAACCCTGGGAGGTAGGTGCTATTGTTATTTCCACTTTATAGATCAGGAAATTAAGAAAAAACAGAGGTTAAGTGACTTGCCCAAGGTCACACAGCTAGTAATTGTCTGAGGCTGGATTTAAACTCAGGTCCTTCTCCATGCCCAAGAGCTATATCCACTGTATCCCCTAACCTACTTATTTACAAAACAGAGACAGATCACTACCAAAGACAGCACCTGGTAGGAATTTAAATTTGTTTATGAAATCTTAATACGGATGATAAACATTGATGAACATTATCATCTCATGAAGAATAAAGCAGCAGTTGAGGGTGAAACTGGTATTGACAAGATAGTCAAGTAAGTAAAGTCATACCAAGGGCATTTAACAATGAAAATGGTGGGGAGGGTGTATAGGACCAATAAATAAATAAATAAAATGAGGGGAAAATTGCAAAATCAATTTAAACTAACTACCTTCTTTATCACAAATGTTGTAACTTTATACTTGGATTCGCCACTACAGTCCCATATTTGTTTAGGCCAGAATTAGAGATGACTCTAAAGAGAACAGAGATGGGAAAAGCAGTCAGATTAAACTAAGAACATAAAAAAGAGCTCTGTGCTGGTGGTGATACAGTTATGATGACTGGGGACCAATAAACAAGGTATCTTATGGAGAGAAAGACACCAAAGCAATGGGGAAAATATTTAACCTTATAAAACTGCAAAAGGGGGTGACTGAGAACATTAATAATTACCAACCTTGATGCAATATCCTGATAAGAGTCATGCATACACAAATCATCATGGTAGTATTAGTATGGCATAAATAAGTTTTTATAAGCAGTATTCAACAGTGGATCGCATCTTTACAATTTCATATTTAACAGAAAGATGTAAAAATATTGTTTATCATGTGTTGATTAAGAAAAATAACTTCACTTTGTAGAACAAAATATTTCTGTGCAAGTATTTTTATGACTAAAAATTCATTGGAGGAGATAAGCATATAAATAAACCTGTTATATGATCCTCCAATAATGACATAAAAAGTCATATTAACAGGAAAAGTTGGACCATTGAGAATGGTGGTCACCTTGATTAAAGAGTTCCAGTGCAGAATCCAGGTGGAAGAAGGATTTTCCATGAATACTGAGGTCCTCTACATGTCCCATTTTGTGGATGACATCATTTTGACTGTGTCAAGCACAAGAGCATTGCAGCACCTCCTAGAAGATATCTATAATCATTCAAAGGATCATGATCTGGCCATCTACATAGGAATGACCAAATGGATGAGGTATATCCACTGCTCAGATATAAAAACACATTTAACTAGAGAGTCAAGTAAACTTGTCCAACGGCATGTATATGTAGGACTGACAAGACAGGTGGACAATGGGTTATATTAAATGCTGAACAGAAGATAAATAGATTGAATGGGAATCAGACTTTGGGAAATTGCAAAGCTCTTTTCCTGACTCCAAGATTCCTAAGAAAGCAAAGGTCTATATTTTTAATACTAGCATTTTATTAGCATTGTTATATGACGGATAGTATGGAAAATCACTACCTCTGAAGAATTTAAAATTGGTTATCATGGAGTAAGCCATGGAGTGATATGGGATGTTGCAACATAATCCAACCAGGGGTTCCAGGGTAGATTTAGAGTAAAGGGTGTTATCAAGGAATTGTATGATAAGAGGGGAAGATAGGTTGATTATGTGGCAAAGGCAAACCATGACAGGTGGACGGCCAAGAGTGTTCCACTGATAGTCTTGCAATGTTGGGAGAAAATGAGGAAGGCTTCTGTCATACTGAGCAGATACCCTATGATGAAAATTTGAGAGAAATGCACAGGAATGTCAGGTGTAGATTATAATGGGTTATAGTCTGCATCACTGGAAGGGAGGGAACTCCTGGATCAGTGAGTTTATGAATCCATGATTATTTTAAGACATTCTGTTATGTAATCATGCAATAACTACAACAACATATATATATATTTATATATGAATGTATATATATATGTATAGGTATGTAGGCATATATGTGTGTGTATATATATGTATGTATATATGAATGAACATAGTTATATATATGTTTATAGTGTATACAGGTATCAATATAGTATCTTTATTTGAATACATATATGTGTATAGGTACAGGGACAATATCTGTGATTTCACTGCTATAGGGAACTCACCTGAGGGAGGAAACTTCCTCTTCCAATGTAGACTGTCACTTTTTAAACATAGTTTGAGAGAGCTACTTAGAAGCCAGCATGTCAAACTTTCACCAATCTCCTAAAGATTAACCAGAAAATGATTAAAATGTTGTTGAGAAATATTGAAGAAAATAAAAATATAACATAGATACTGTTATTTTTTGTTTTTATAAGATAATATGAAACCTAAAGGGATTAATTTCTATTTAAATTTAACATTAGCGACTATAATCCTGGGAAGTTAAATAATTTGTCTCAATAAATGTGTTTCAAAGTGGGGACGTGAATCCATTTCTTTCATGCTGCCTCTCATATACATTTTATTTATAAGCCACTATGTGTATGGGTATCTTTTTATTCAATCCAGTCCTGTGATATAATTAATATAGGAAATTCCTTGGTAGAAACTCCAATGTAGATGGGCAACTATTGGATAGATTTCAAACTTAGAGTCCCCATAGGCATTGAGACATGATATAACATGAGTGGGTTGCAAAGCCAACTTTGTCTCCAAGGTGAGATATGGTCTTCTGAAAACCAATGCGAGTTCCCCAACCACCCTGACACTCTGTCATGTTTCTATACATACATACACATATATATGTATATATATATATATACATATACATATGTATATATATATATACATATATATATATATATATATATAAATTAAGCCTATTGAGGAGGTTTAAAAAAAAAACAAACTTCTTCAACCCAATTATAAAAAAAAAACCAATTTTTTTTTTCCAGCTCCCATAATTTACCATGGACCTGTCCACATTCACCAGGTCAACCTAACTTTGCCCATAGTCTTCTATTGCTCCCCAGAACGTTTGGCTTTGAAAACACAAGCATTTGCCTGCAGCTAATGCTTCAGAGCAGACCCATAAATACAAATTCCCATGAAAGCCTAACTACAAGCTAATAAAGAAGAGAGGCAGTGATTATCCTTTGGCCCACAGACTGACTTATGGCAGGCCCTGGGCACATGGCCACGTGCTAACTTGCATGGGCCTCAGCAGGAACGGCTCCACAGAATTGCATCAATGCAAAAAGCTTTGAATTCAAAAGGAAAATAAAACAAACAAACAAGAAAAAGCAACAACAAAAATCCAACCTGTTTTTAAAGGGTCAAAAGGGTCCTGTTTCTGAGAATCCTTGATGCCCTGCCAAGTTCATAATTGTGGATTTCTGTTTATGCCATTCCTTTTGACATAGAATAACACAGCTGTACAAAAACTCATTTGCTTTAGGGTGACTATTCTGTTTGGATTAATCGACTAGGGAGATTAATATTTACACTACTTCCTCATTGCCACTGAAATGTTAACTATATTGTATAAAATCCATTAAGTACTAAAGAATGCTTTAGAAACTACTATAAGATGGTCTGTTTCTAAAATTATGCTTTGCCTGGGTTATGAGAAGCTCAAGAACTCTTGCTTTATGGGCCTGAAAAGGCAAATGCATTTATTTCAGCCTTGGGAAAAGAGTTCGTGACAGGAGAGGTTGGAAATGTTTTTTTCCTTTTGTTTTAAAGGGGGTAAATTTATTTAGAGCCAATGGGTCACATTAAAAAAAGAGCCAGCCTCAGTGCCAGAAGGACCTGGGTTCAGGGCCTGCCTCTGATACATACCAGCTGGGTGACTTAACCTCTAAGTGCTTAATCAAGAGAAAGTGGAAACTGAGGGTTATTCTATTGTCTATTCAGGCACCAGCTTTCCTGGTAAGTGCTGAATCAGTGGAGTGAAGGATTCACCAAAGAAAGTCATTCCTTAACCTGACTGATTTCATTAAGAGGGACATAAGGAAACTGGTGCATTTTTGTTTGTTTGTTTGCTTATTTTTCCTGCCATAAATCTATATAAGCCAAATGAAAAGGAGAATTAAGATGATTGCCCCCTAGCATTAAAATCTGAATTTTTTCAGTTTTTTAGATATTATAGTGAGAGACAAGAAAGATACTTCATGTAACATGATTTATTAATGCTATTATAATGCTATATAAATGCCAGCTATTATATTTTTATAGTCATATAAATTTATCCAGGCACATCTGCTTTTCAACCTCAGCCCCTTGATGAAATCACAAGAACAGATAACAGAGACTGCGTTATATCTAATGTGTTAAAGTATAAAGATGTGTCTTCTCTATTGCCACTTTAAACATACTTAGAAATTCTCTTTGATGGATCTGGAGAACAATTAGCTATTGACTGGCAAAAGAAAGGTCATGACCATGTTGACCCTTCAAAAGAAGCATTTATACTTAGCCACCAGTTACAGTCAAGGTAAGATACCTCTGAAGGGTGTGACTCTACTAAACACAGAAGAAAGCTAGTTATGGAGGAAGAAGGACCCAGCTTTTTTTTTCCTTTTTGGAGGGCAATTGGGGTTAAGTAACTTGCCCAAGGTCACATGGCTAGGTTTTTGTTTGTGTGTGCATTAAGTGTCTGAGGCCAGATCCTAACTTAGGTCCTTCTGACTCCAGGGCCGAAGCTCTACTCACTCTTCCACCTAGCCACCCCAAGGACCCAGCTTTTTGAGAGTAGATCACTCTTACACTTTCTCTTTGTGCATCTACCAGTGAGTTTTTGGAAGTGTTTCTTTTCTCCCTTCCCACAAGCATTTGCCATTGTACTTCCTAGTTGAGCCACCCACCAGGAAGGAGGCACCATACCCAGCAAGGAGTAAATTAAGATTCAAGGTACAAGGTGCCTCTGAGGACAGTGAACACTGGCAGAAGAGAAGAGAGCCAGATAGCTCTGAGAGCCAAATTAACCCTGGAAGCTGAGAATTGAGTTGCAGAGAAGAATAAACCAGTGACCCCAACTAAATAACCTGATCAATAGGGAGTCTGTGCCCATGGGATTAAGTGTGGAGTAGGAGTGGAACAGTGTGAGGATACCAGGAGAAGAAAACCTTAGATCCCTGAGGTGCCAGAGAAGTAAGTTGCCTTTTGGAACAGTAAAATTGAAGACAACTGATTTAGAAATTAGCCAAAATAAAGGATGTTAATGAAACATATCACCTTCAAGAAAGCTTTAAAATGATTAACACTCACTTGCCAAAAAAGAAGGAAGAAGATTGATAGGTAGTCTCAGATTTCATGATAAACACATTTAACAAAATAACATAAATACTTACGGAATAAATGTGTAGCACTTCACAAAGCCAGACAATGGGAACATGTGACAGGACTTATCAAATGCATCTGATATGATTTACTCGCAAATGGAAATTAGCTAAGAACATATTAAAAAAAAATAAAAACAAACTTTCCGTGAAAGATATCCACATGGCCTCAACCAAGAACACATTGACGAGGAAGTATGGAACAAATGACTGTCAGGTGAATGTTTCCACAGATGAAATAAAGAAAGGAGATCTGTCTTATTCATCAGTACAGATTTTGAAGGGAAAGGGTAGAAACAATATAACATTTTACTGCAGGTTACAAACATGTAATCCCTACCAAATAAAGGCATACCTCAGAGATATTGCGGGTTTAGTTCCAGACACACTGCAATAAAGTGAATATAACAATAAGGCAAGTCATACAAATTTTTGGTTTCCCAGTGCATATAAAAATTTGTTTATAACATACTGTAGTCTATTAAGTGTGCAATAATATTATGTCTAAAAACGTACAAACCCTAATTTTAAAATACCTTATTGCTAAAAGAAAGCAAGGAAGAAAGGAAGAAAGAAAGAAAAACTAAACCATTACCTGAGCCTTCAATAAGTCATAAGCCTCAATGTCAATGACTGCTGACTGATTGTAGGGTTAATGGAATATAATATCTTCCCTGTCCATTAATAGATCTATGTGACCACATGTTCCCTTTTTATTCCTTGGAACAGGGTCTGTGTTCCCAGGTTTAAAGGAACACAGGTATTTTCACCAATTATGGATGTTTTGCCCCTTTGAACTCTGGCCCATTTCACAGCTGCGGTATACCCCATGTCAAGTCACATAGAGTCAGTTAGGCACGCAGGCTCTCACACTTTTCCGCACTACGCACACAGGCTTTCATGCCTTTCCACTCTGAGCCTATCAGGCTCTGAGTCTTTGTCTGAAAACTATGTAGTCTGGGAGGTTGGTATTTTGCTTTGGTGCTCCCTTGTCTGGTGATGCATGCAAACAGTTCTATTACTCTGTTAAGACAGTTGGAGATTGTTCTTGATTACTTTTATATCTTTCTGTGTTGTTTATCTCTCTAATCTTTCTTAATTGTTTAATTAAAGTAAGATTGTTAACCCTTTTGAAGCTGACTTTCCTTTATAAAAACAGATAAAAGAACCTGTGCTAGTGTCTTGGACCTCCACAGCAGCTACAAGCATCATTAATGATACACTGATCTGGATAGTGGCTGCTGAAGGTAGGGGTGTCTGTAGCGATGTCTCAAATAAAACAGCAATGAAGTTTGCTGCATCAAGTCACTCTTCCTTTCACTTGAACACTTAGAGGACATTGTAAGGTTATTAAATGATTTTATTTCAATATTGTTGTGTCTCAAGGAAAAGGGAGGCTCGAAGAGAGGGAGAGAGAGAAGAGAATTTACTTGAACACAAGCATTTATCTTTTAAGTTTGCCATCTCATATGAGTGAAGTTTGTGGAACCCCAAAACACTTATAATAGTAACATAAAAGAACACTTATTATAGACCACCATAACAGATACATTAATAATATTATTATGAACAATAAAAACTGAACTATTACAAGAGTTACCAAAATGTGACACAGACATGATGTGAGCACACACTGCTAGAAAATAGAGCTAAACACAGGGTTGTCACAAATCTTTAATTGTAAAAACAAAACGACAAACAGTATCTGTGAAACACAATCAAACAAGGCATGCCTATACCTAGAAAAATAGGATATACTATGCAGAATTATCTATAAACTATATTTCATAAACTAATAGCACATCACTAGATTATAAATAAAAATTCCAAAATATCATCACAAATATTGCCTACAACCATCTGAAATTAATACTTGACACCGCCCCACCCCCTCGTCTGAGAATAATATTGCAATACCAAATAGTCAGATCCTCCAATCAGTATACGAGGAAAAACTCTCAAAACATGGAACTAAGCAGATTTCAAAAACATGGGGGCAGGATGAATCATCATCCTCTCCAACATCCTGTTTGCTACTGGAGTTGTCCAGATGATTGTTTCAGTGAGCTTAAAGTAGATGAAATTATATCCCCCAATTTTTATTTAACTATAGAGGACACATTTTAGCCATCTGTAAAATAGTCTGCCAAAAATAAAAAATAAAATAAAATAATAATAAGGTAGCAACCCATTCAAAGAGAATTTTTATCCAAAATCCATTAAATTTAACATGTGAGAAAATAATAATGATAACAAAACCAATAAATATCTCCATTTAACTGATAAAAGTAGAGATTTTTCTTTATAATGTTTTCTTTATAAATGTATTTAGAGAGGCGGCATAAAAGTCAATTTCCTATAAGTCTAGATAAATTGGAAACTTACTGGGTATTTGAAATCAGCCAGTTTTACCAATTTAATTTGACTAATTCAAGTAAAAAGGAGAGAGAGTCAATGCTGCTTTATCTGAAGAATTAGCTAGATAGCATTTTATTGTTTTTGTTCAGTCATGTCTGACTATTTGTGACCCCATTTGGAGTTTTCTCGGCAAAGATACTGGAGTGGTTGACTATTTCCTTTTCTGTAGCTCATTTTATAGATAAGGGAAATAAGGCAAAAAGGTTAAATGACTTGCCAGGGTCACATGGCTAGTAACTATCTGAGACCAGATTTGAATTCAGAAAGATGTCTTTCTGATTCCAGACCTGGCACTCTATCCACTGTGCCACCTAGCTACCCCAAGAAAGATGAGGACTGATAAAATGCTATTAGATTTGGAAATTAAGAGATTATTGTTGGGGCAGCTAGGTGGCGCAGTGAACAGAGCACCAGCCCTGGAGTCAGGAGGACCTGAATTCTAATACTGCCTCAGACACTTGACACTTACTAGTTGTGTGACCTTAGGCAAGTCATTTAACCCCAATTGCCTTGCCTTCCACCTTCTGTAAAAAAATAAATATTTTTTGAAAAAGAGATCTTTGTTGTTGTTCAGTTGTGTCCAACTATTAATGAACCATGGACCATACTGTCCATGAGATTTTCTTAGCAAAGGTATTGGAGTAGTTTGCCATTTCCTTTTTTAGTGGATTAAGGCAAACAGAGGCTAAATGAGTTGCCCAGGGTCACACAGCTAGTGTCTGAATCCAGATTTGAACTTGGGTTTTCCTGACTCCAGGCCCAGTTCTCTATCCACTAAGTCACCTAGCTGAAAATCCAAATGATGCCATTTGTACTATACTGATCAGTTCACATCTGGATTAATTTTCAGTTCTTGATACTTGATACTACACAATTTAATAATGATAACTAATAATCTTCCAGAAGATGTCATCTAGGTGGGTGGTGGACTTCTGATAAATGCTACATGAGCATCAGAGAAAAAAATGACAATATTTAGTATGGAGGGAGAAGACTCAGGGGATATATGATAGCTGCCTTTAATTATTTGAAGGACTTTCATATGAAAGGAATTAGATTTATTTTGTTAAGACCTAGAAGACAGAGTTTAAACTAGTTGATGGAAGTTGCAAAAAGACAAATGTGTCATTTAAAAAATAAAGGCTTTCTCATGATTAAAGCTACTCCAAAGAGGAAAGTACTTTATTGAGATTTACTAGGTTCCCCCTCTCTGGAGTACTTTAAGCAAATGCTAGATGGCCACTCATTGTATATGACATAAAACAGGTACTTTTGGGATCGGGGGCAGCAAGGTAGATAGCAACAGTCTCTAAGGTACCTCCCATACCTGATATTTTCTGATCTAAAGAACCATCTTTTCTGATCTAAAGAACCATATTTTCAGTTTTTGTTTAGTTGAGTGGTGGTCACTATTAAGAGGGGGAAACCCTACAGCTATTGTACCATGTAGAACTTAAATTACAATCATAATTTCCTTTTTTAAAAATTTTTGGAGGGCAATTGGGGTTAAGTGACTTGCCCAAGATCACATGGCTAGTTTTTGTGTTAAGTGTCTGAGGCCAGATTTGAACTCAGGATTTCCTGACTCCAGTGCTGATTCTCTATTCACTGCACCACCAAAGTTGCCCCCCATAGTTTCATATAATTGGTGAGGCCCTTATATGTTGTTTTCTCCAAACTCTGACATAATGTATGAATAGATAATATAAGTAATCTATCCTTTTTGTAGATTATGAAAATGAGTCTTAGGGATGTGGAGTGCTTTGTAGGAGTAATAAAACACTTCATATCTCTAGGCCTCCATTTTCTCATCTATAAAATGAGGGGGTTGAACTAGATGGCCTACAATGTCTTTTCCTGCTCTCAATCTATGACCCTATGATCCCATGCCCCAAAATCAAGGAGTCATTGGATTCCAAGCACAATGTTATTCCATGATGTTGAGTCAGGGCTCTGGGGAATGGTTCTATGTGAGGTAGGTAGGTTGTGGGCCTGTTCCTTTAAGTAGGCAGCTGGGTGGCTCAAATCAGGAAAGACTAGATTTGAATCCTACCTCAGACAATATTTTCATCACCCTATTCAATATCTCTGCCTCAGTTTCTTTATTTGTTACTTGGAATAATCATAGAACTAATCTCACAGGATTATTAGGAGGATCAAATAAGAAACCAAAAAGTACTATACATATGTTAGCTACTATTAATATTTCTCTTGGGCAACTTATTTTTATGAGTGAGAAATTTTACCTTAAATTTTTAGGGAGAAAAATGAAGCCTTAAGCATGGGGGGCAGAGAAGAAGTTTTTAATAATCACATATTTTGTAATTTGATGTGCCTTTTTACTGGTTGGTTCAAACTCAATAATAAAATATAATTCCCAAAGGCAGAAGGTTTTTCTGGGTTGTGAAATTGATAAGATCCAGATACTTTATCTGGAAAATTTTCTCCAACATCCTTCTCCTACCAACTCTCCCCCATTTCCTCCTTTAGCTATAGACAAAAAAAAAAAATCCCTTCTTCTTTTTCAAACTTCAAGTCTTCAGATATTCCCTTGGAAAGGTTAATTCACACATATACACATTTTTTAAAGGGCTACATTAATGTTTTTAGTAATATATAATGAATAAAATGCCCCCCGGACTCTACCCTGTACAGGCTCTTTGAGTTACTACAGCCAGCAGCCAAAGCTATTTTTGCAAACTGAATACGCCACAGTAATAGTATGACATGTAAAATTACTTTAAAAGGAAAGAAAATCATTTGTTTCAGGGGCACTACTGCAGTCTCTCTTTGGTCCTAACTACTGTATTGATTTCTTTCTCCAGTCAGGAGGGTGACGCCTTCCCATCATTTCTACTTTGTGGCTTTCTTCCCATTCCCATAGGCAATTGCTCACATTCTCTGAAACTTTGTAATCACTCTTTGATAGGCCTTATCCCTTCTCTAGTTACTGTTAAGAATACCCAGAGGTTCCTAGAATCCTAAAGCAGATTACTATGTGTCTAGCTCTCGACTTTTGTTTCCCACCATACTTTATGCCATGCTCAGTCTAAACATTTAATTAGTCTAAAATAACCACATTGGCCTTGTTGAAGTTATAAATGAGCCAGTAAGAAAGGGACTAACAGGCTGTTAACCATCCCCAATTGAAGAATGTAGTCTGATGGAAGGAGTATTAGAATGGGAGTCAAGAGAATTGAATTCTTGTAACAGTTAAGTCACCAAAGGTAGCAGTGCAACCTTTTATAAGACATTCAAACTCTTTGAGCCTGTTTCTTCATATATAAGTCAACAGTATAGCTTCCTTTTCTTTTTTACAAGGTTGTTGTGAGGATAAAATGAAATAATAAAAGTATTTTGAAAATATAATGTTCTATATAAATATCAAACGTGATTGTAAAAAAGTTTCATTTTAATTCAACAAACATTTATTAAGCATCTGAGCTATACACTGGGAAGATTTTGTTATTTATTTATTTGGCTTGAATTTATGATTTTATTGGTGCAAAGAACTTCTAGTGAGAAAATCCCATCTAACTATGTAGGAGGGATACCCTAGAGAGTTAGTTGATATATGCACTGAGAGATTGATTAGGTAACTTGTTTGGGTTGGCCCAGTCAGTATGTCCTAGAAACTAAATTTGACCCTAGGTTTTCTTGTCTCTTGTCTCCCTATTTATTATCCCAAACTGTTTTTCACCATTTGCTTATGATTGAGAACCATCTGATAAAAAAATTTGCCCCCAGTGAGTTTAAATTCAATTTGGGGGAGTAAGAGGTACTGGGATAAGTAAATACTTAAATACATATGATTTTAAGGTTAAGGTCAAGATGTTATCTGAAACTATGGCAAAAATAAGTATTATAAAATATGTTAATATCTACTTTTTAATTGTTCAGCCACTCTGCCCCATCCAAAATAAATGAGATACTCTCTTTTGCCCAAGATGGATTTTTCTCTTTGTAGATTCAATTTTGCAACCTGGAATTTCTCTATTTTCTCCCTTTCCCTCTTTCTAGTCCCACTAATCTCATAACTCAAAGTACTCTCCTTTAATCTTTCTCTTTCTCTTTCTTTCTCTCTCTCTCTCTCTCTCTCTCTCTCTCTCTCTCTCTCTCTCTCTCTCTCTGTTTGTCTCTCTCTCTCTCTGTCTCTCTCTCTGTCTCTGTCTCTCTCTCTGTCTCTCTGTCTCTCTCTCTCTGTCTCTCTCTCTGTCTCTCTCTCTGTCTCTCTCTTTCTCACTGTCACTCTCCTTCCTACCCTTTTCTTCTCTCTTCTCTGCTCTGCTCCATCCCTTTCCTCTACCCCCCTTCTCTTTTGTGCTTCTTCTCCTCCCTCTCCCTCTCCCACTCTCACCTCTAGGTCCCTTTCTACTCCAGACTTGCTTTTCCTATACATGTGCAAAGTGCTTGAGTACCTCCCCAAAGACTTCATATTCTGAATTCACCCTGTTGCCAGCCACATTGAAAAAAAAATACCAGCTCTGATAATAAAACCAAACCCTACCCAATTAGCCTTTTTCTAAATAACCTGGCCTGTGCTTTTTAAGTTATAGAAAAGGAGCCCAAAGCCCCAGTCTGTGGCATTTATTGAGGAATACTGTTACAGCATTGGCCACTCACTGAGTACTGTTAAGCTCATGTCACTGTTTAGACTATAAATCCTTGATTTTAAAAGTTTACATCTCAGCTGTAAAAATTCTCTTTGTGGTAAAACTTGGCAGTAAGGTCGACACTCAAGAGTGATATTTTCCTCTACTAAAGTTAGAGGGAAAATCATTAGTTTTTATTTTAAGATTGAAGGAAGAAGGAAAGGTTAGCAGGAGAACTGATGATGTCAAAGACTTGCTCTAATCACAATATTGTTAATAGTAGAAACACAGCAACATTAATTTTTGTGACTTATCTTTGGGGACCTTTGCTTCTGTAGAATGTACCCCCAGCTATCACACAGTAATCCACTTCCCAGGGCATGATCTGTTGTATGTGTGCATTTGGGTGTGTATTTGTGCGCATGTGTGTCTAAACTAACTTTTCCAGGGAATTTTCCACATGCGCACTGTCTCCTTTTCTTCGGGAATTTCATAAGGATTTTTAGTGCGGAAAGTTATTGAGCATGCAAGGCTCTGCGGGTGAACAGCTCCCAAAGCGTGCATTGACAAGGAGGACCAGGGTTGTTACAGTTGGTAGTGTCAATGATTTGCAAATAATGGGTCTCTGGGAGATTTGTAAATTGCAGCTTTCACTCCAGGCCACAGTGCTTTTTTAGGATGAGCTGAGTTGCTCTGAGGCTTGGCACTCTTCAATGCACCTTACGCAGGGGTTCTAATACTTCCATGGAGATCATAACAGCTGCCCATTACAATCAATCTCAATGACATATTTTTCTTGATTTTTTTAATGAAAAAATGAAAAGAACACATAAAAGATAATATGAATGTTGTAACTTAGGCTAGCCCAAGTAAAGAGATGACATTGTCCATTGTCAGTCATCATGAATCAAGGGGAATGTTTAAATCACACGATGATCCTGTCCAAAACTCTGAAGTACTTAGGCTTAATGGGGTGAATTTGGGTCAGCTCAATGGCAGCATGGAGTAGACTCATTGAGAATGATTTTTTTGTGGTTTTTTTTTTTGAGGGGGAGATGACAAATTTTGAAATATATACTAAAGCACTGCTTTAGGAGGTCAGGAGCAGTATGCAGTAATCATATATGTCAAAATCCTTCTTTGTATTTTACCAATTGGGGGAAAATAAAAACAAAACACTTATCCCGGGACAGCCTTGTATTTCTAACCCGCTTTGTGTTTTGATAGGTCACCCTAGATGAACCAGGGTCATTGAAATTGTACCTTGATGAAGCTCAGATATTATAAGCTAGGATGTTCCATTTAACCAAGTCATGTTTTATCATATGCCATTCTAGTCTATATTGTCTTAAAATTCCTCCATGGAGAACCTGCCTAGTTCACTGGAAAATGTCTACTTATTCTTTTAATACCTGAGAGATAATAGTATGCCATTTGACCATACATCTGCTCTCTCATTCCTATACATAACTGACATTTCCTGTTTATGAACGTCCCTCATTATATACTGTTCTATATGCCACGTCTTATATGTATAAATCACCATCTCTAAGAAGATGCCACCACCTCCTTGTGCACCATAGGTATCTTCTCAGTGTACTTTGAGATCTCTCCTTATTTTGATTCTCTCAAGGTCATGGCCTTACAAGGCATTTAGCCATATACAGCCTTATCGGGAGAACTATGTTATTAAATATATTGACTTTTGACTTCACAAAAGTCAAAAGGTCACTGCAACACTAAATAATTTCCCAAATGTAATCCAGGCGAATCTACTATTAAATTATAGCTTCAGGTGATTGTTCATCTGTGCCATCTATCAAAGATTTAGACATTGATGACCTGACTTGATTGGCTACATGCTTGTTTTCACTTTCTTTGTTCTTGAAGTGGAAGGTTAGACCAATTTATTTTGTATTGCTACAGATTCCACAAATATTTGATCCTTCTTATTAAAAAATATTGTAGGCTTTTGTGCATTTAGCATAATGCTGTCTGTGATTAGGGGTATTTGGAGAAATTTAGAATCAACAGAAACCATGTACAAAATGATACCACTAATTGGAAATTTGCCATTTTTCATTTACTGATAAATGCTTTATCTGTGAGAAAAGGGAAAAAAACTCTCTTGATATTAAGGCCCAGTTCACTAATAATCAATGTAATATTTTCAACTATATCATAGTATTACAAGTTTTAGAACTAGAAGAGTCTATGCAATATGATAGAAAAAGCACTAAACTTAGGGTCAGGAAGACCTGTCTTTAAATCCCGCCTTTGACATTTACAAGATATGTTACCATGGGCAAGTCACTTCTTCTCTAAGAGGCAGTATCATCATTTGTAGCAATGGAAATAATGGTTCATACCTAATAGGATACTGGAGTTCAAATGAGATGATATACTTAGAATGATAACTACATATCAGCTACTATTATCATATAGTCTGACTTCATCATTTGCAAATAAGGAAGCAGAAAGAGAAGGTCACTGACTCACTGAGATCATGAATGCTTCAGCTAAGTTTCATACCCAGGCCTCCTAAGTTCAAATCTTTATAAATTTTCAGCATAACATGAGTGTCTCAAAGAACTTTGCACAAAGTTATTATACAAATGGGGGACAATTTATACACTTTAAAAATCAATAACAATATAGTCAAATCTTAAGATTCTCTATATCTCTCAGTTAGTTGTTTGGTTGAAAAAGATGTAGTGTGACATAGAAAATCAATGACAAAAGTCATTCCCTTCTTGCATCTTTTTTTTCTTCAAATTAAATTATTTAACTTAAGTTTTCAACATTCACTTCCATAAGCTTTTGAGTTTAAAATTTTCTCTTCCTCTCTCCCTTCCCCCACCCCCCAGATAGCATGCAATCTGATAAAGGCTCTACACATATATTCTCATTAAACATATTTTTGTATCTTTTTTAAAAATCAAGAATATCCTTGCTTTTTGCAAAGATCATCCACAAAAAGATTGCATAGTGATGGGAAATAGATAAGTAAAAGAGCCATCTATATTTCCTTTTAACATTCTGAGAAGTCTTACCACCACCACCGCCAATGCCGCCCTCTTGAAATCTGAAAATAACTGGCCAAGTGCCTTTTAAATTATGTACTCCCCAGCATAGACTTTAAAAGAAAATCTATGTTTGGTCCTTGATAGTCATTGAAGAATTAAAAATAAGTATCATCAAGAAGGCAGTGGAAAAGCACATTGTAGGGATGAGTAGGCTGAATTATATTACAAACCAGGGGGTTATAATGGAAAGGTAGAATAAAGGATATCATAAAATACCTGAGCAAAAAAGGTGGGTGACTCATGTGGAAAGAATGAGATATAGTCATTAGGTGGCCATTTGTACCAGTGACATCCTTATGATACCATAGAAGCCCAGCATATTGAATGGATCCACTGTGTTGAATTTAGGGGAAGAAGACATATATTTGGGATATGGTCAGTGTAAAAATATGCTTTGATTGATTATGGGTGTTTGTTGCAAGAATTTTACTTTATTTTTTGATGGACAGAAATTGAGCTGAGAACAATATTAAGGATATGGTTGCAAACAAAAAAGAAAAGAAATGAAAGTATGGTTATTCAAGTATTTTTAAAAGGCACAAGACTAAGGGACATTCAGGAGGAAATGCAGACAATCTCGCAGCCTTGAAAGTTCCATGCTCAATTTATTATCGACTTAAGAAAAAAAAGAAGCAGGTTAGAAGTGATTGTCTCATGGATAATTTTATTCTTTTCTACTATAAGGGAAATGATTCCTTTGTTTTATTTTTAATATAGGATCAAAAAATGTACACCCACACCAAGTAAGGAATATTCACATTAAAGAAGTCACAGATCCTCTTGAGTTTTTAAAAGTTTGTCCAATTTGAGACACTATTCCCAACTTCATTTTCTTAAGACTATGGACATTGTGCTTTGAGAAATAGTCCAAAACTGGTATTTTGACTGTTGATTATTGAGATTAATAAAATAGAATTGAAGAAAAATTTAAGAAGTAGAAATTATTCTGCTGTGTTCTTAGTTAGAGGTTGGCTTTGATTAATATACCATAGGTTCATCTATTCAGATAAACTTTCATTCAGCAAACATTTTTCAGATATGAGATATTATTTTTGTTTTTTATTTTATTTTTTCTCTGACTTACATGCTGAAATTCCTGGTAGGGAATCTCCTTCCATCAACAGATCAGAAACAAACAAACAAAGAAAGAACAACAACAACAAAACTAAAAGGTTAGATAATTTGCTCACAGTCACTATATTTAGGGGTAGAACTTGAACCCAGCTTTTCCTTACATTAAGACTGGTCATCTAATTAGCATACTGCCTATGACTCATATGCTGGAGGTGCGGAGACAAGTCATAGCCCTTGTCCACAAGGATATTTTATTGGGTAGAATGTAGGTGTAATATGGGGAAAATACTTTCACCCACTGTGAAATAATAGAACTTATAAAATGTTTAAATACAATCTCAAATATAATTTTTGCCCATGAAAATCCTCTGATTTCTTTCATTAGAAGAAATGTGATACCAGTGTTTGCTACAGTGGAGAATTCAGTTGATCAGCTTATATTCATCACACACACACACACACACACACACACACACACACACACACACACACACACACACACACCCACACACCCCTACCGTCTTTCTCCCTAAGAACCCAGCAGAATGATCTGTACTTCATCAAAATTTCTTCAATTCCATTTCATTAGTTTAATCTCAATAACCAACAACATTATGAATATTAACCTTGGACTTCTTTCCAAAGCACAATTTCCATATACTTAAGAAAATGAAGATAGAAATAATGCCTCAAATTGGACAAATATTTAAAAATTCAAAAAGATCTGTAAGCTCTTTAATGTATATATTTCTTGCTATGTGTACTTATGTGAGCATACTTTTTTGGTATTCTATATTTAAGAACCAAATAAAATGATTATTTCTATAATAATAGAATAGAATGAATTTATCCATGAAACTATGAATCATTTGTATCCTGCTTCTTTTTCTTGTTAAAGCTATAATAAATTTACCATATAACTTTCAAGACTGTCCTGTTTATTTGCGTTTCCTCCTTAATTTCCTTTATTTCTGTGCCTTTTAAAATATATCAAAAACCATATTTTTTCCTTTTGTTTGTAATCCTAATACAATGCAATTTTATTTGCAAACCCTCTACTTCCCTCAATTCTATTTTCCTCTATTTCCTTTAATCTTTTGTCTCTGGAGATTTAGAAAGTTATACTCTGTTTCAACAATTAGCTTTCAATTCCCCTGCCTATGGACAACATATTGCCCATATATTTTAAAGTATACTTTTATTTTATTTTTTGCAATTGTATGCAAAAAGTTAACATTCTTTTTTTAAATATAATTTTGATTTTCAAAGTCCTTCCTTTCCTGCCTCTTCTCCCCCTTTCCTGAGAAGCTAAGTACTTTAGTATAGATCATACATATGCAATCATGCAAAATATATTTTCATATTAGCCATGTTGCAAAAAAGAACAGAGAGAGAGGAGAAACAGAGGGATGAGAGAGAGAGAGAAAAAGAGAGAGAGAGAGAGAGAGAGAGAGAGAGAGAGAGAGAGAGAGAGAGAGAGAGAGAGAGAAAGAAAGAAAGAAAGAGAGAGTTTGAAAAGTATGCTTCAATCTGCATTCAGATTCCATCAGTTCTTTCTCTGGATATAGAAATCCTTTTTTATCATAAGTCCTTCAGAATTGTCTTGTATCATTATCTGTAATTACCTCCTGGCTCTACTCACTTCACTTTGCATCAATTCATGAAAGTCTTCCCAGGTTTGGCTGAAATCATTCTGCTCATTATTTCTTATAGCACAACAGTATTCCATTATATTCATATACCACAATTGTTTTTAGTCATTTCTCAATTGATAGACATTCCTTCAATTTCTAATTTTTTACCACTTTTTTGTCACCACAAAAGAGCTGCTATAAATATTTTTGTATATATAGGACCCTCTTTTCCTTTTTCTTTGGTCTCTGAGATACTCATCTAGTAGTGCTATTACTAGGTTAAAGGGTATGTACAGTTTTATAGCCTTGTGGGCATAGTTTCAATATTCCTTCCAGAATGGTTGAATCAGTATACAACTCCACCAGTGGTACATTAGTGTCCCAATTTTCCCACATCCCCTCTTACACTTGTTGTTTTCCTTTACTGCCATATTAGCTAATTTGATAGGTCTGAGACAATATGTCAAGCTTCTTTTAATTTGCATTTCTCTAATGAATAGTGATTTAGAACTTTTTTCCTATGATTTTATTTGACCTTGATTTCTTCTTCTGAAAACTGCCTGTTCATATATTTTGACATTTGCCAACTGAAAATGACTTGTATTCTTAAAAATTTGACTCAGTTCTCTATACATTTGAAAAAAAATGAGGCCTTTATCTGAGAAACTTCTTTTATCTTTCCTATTTTCCTGCTTTGCTTCTAATCTTTGGTGTTTTGCTTTTGTTTGTGCAAAAACTTTTAAATTAATATAATAAAAATTATTCATTTTACATCTCTTTACATATTTTTAATGTAGTTCATATTAAATGAAAAAAATGAGGACAATCACAATAACTCAGAGCCTCAGGAAAATTGCTAAAATTTTTTCACTAATTAAAATTTGTATTTATCTCCATCTCATAATTGAAAGGCAAGTGGAAGGGGGAAAGTGCAAACCTCTGTTGGAATGTATCTTCATATTTGAACAGGTGGGTACAACCCATAGTTTCAGCCTGTGTCTTTTGCTCTGAGATGTATGTAGATGGAAACTAATGACTCCACTTTTTTTTTCTTCTTTTGCCTCTTGCTCCTTTCCCACCAGTTCTTTCTAACTTGCTCCTGTTGTTGCTCTGCAGTTTTTTGGGTAGGCAGTCTTTCTTCTCAGTCTGTTTCTCACAGAGTGTTCCTTAAAGAATTCTGGTGTATGACTTAATTTTGTCTTCAGGACAAAAGTTCAAAATAGTCCCAACATGCACTCAGGGAATGCTTGTTCCCTTGAACTACAAATCCCAAGATGTCCATTAGTTCTCAACTCTCTAGTACAGAAATATAGTTAAATTTGTTCCTATTCCAAGCCCTTGTGCTCTTTTGATTCAAAAATGTTGTTCTTTATAATCCCCCATTACCTGCTTCTATGCCTGGCTCAAAGTAGATTTGATACATATTTGTTGAATTGTTTGTTGTTGCTGCTGCTGTTGCAGAATGAATACTATACATGAGACAAAACTTTTGTCAACATTTTAAAAATAACTGGTCAAAACTGAGAGGAGAATTGGAGAATTAATCAGAGAAAAAAAACTAAAGGATAATTCAGATGCTGGATACTATTGCCCATAAGAAGGATTAAGCAACGCTAGGAAGATTGCTTGAAAGAAGCAAGACATAGCTAAGAATTTATAAGCAAGGGGAGTTAACTGAAGAGCAAAGAGATTATCATATGATGAGGAAGAATGTTTGAAAGGCAAGGAGGGAGTTGTGCTGTTGTTTTCTTTTTTCATGCTATTATGGTGAATTCGAAGAGCTCAAACTGGAAGATTTCATGGATAAGTATGTTATAATAATGAAAAAAGAGGAGATAAGGCATGGATAGAGATTTCAGCATAAATGGAATGTAGCCATCATCTTAACAAAAGAAAGGTGATGATCGGCATATTCAAAGTCGAAGGAATGGAATGGGGGAAAATGACATTGAGGTTTCTGACAATGGAGTTAAATCATAGACTTAAATTCAAAAAGGAGAAAAAAGAAGAGACAAAATTATGTTTGAGCCTTTCCTACTAGAGAGAAATACTTCAGGCTTTGATATTTTTAAAAGAAAGATTTTGAAGACATTGTTCCTCTTACAAACAGACAATGGGTGGAGGGTTCATTAAAGGAGTGAAAGGTACCCACATGCATACACATATAGTTAAAGAATATGTATAATAAATATGTACTTGAATTAAATTCTGTGATTTTTAAAATTTGCAACACATGAGCTATGCAAGAAAAAAAATAAATAATAAAAAAAACCTCAGTTGTGGTATTTCTGCAAATGAATAGATGACAGTTTGGATCTCCACCTCTGAGAGGCAAAGGTTTGATAGGTGGACTAAAAAAGTATGAGAGATTAGATCCAGACATATCTGTCAAGAAAAGAAAAATCAGACAGCAAGCAGGAATCTGGAAATAGGGGAAGCACTTATTCCGTGGCTTTTCTTTTTCATGATTTTTGACACTTTTGTAAAAAAAAAATCATAATAGAAAACCCTTCCTTTATTTATGTTCAAATGTTTGCCAGCAGTGATGACTGTGAAATTGGAAACTTTGATTTTTCAGTCATGCTATCCTAGCTTCTCAAAGACATCTGGGCATGATCAGGTTTGCAAGGAAGATGCTTCCCTAGCAAGTTACCATAGAGAGCATGGGATTACTTCTGGAAGATGACAAAAACTACCACTTATTTCTCACCTTCAGCATTCCAAACCTATGTCTTGTTTTTCAATTTCCATGTTGGTAATCTTCGTGTCTCCTCCAAGGAGTTCCCAGAGAGCATGAAATAGTTGAAAATGACTCACCTGATGCCCTCTTCACAAGATGATTGCCATCCACTCAGATGTTTTAGATTAATAGTGAATTATATTTTATTTCAATGCAATTAGAACCAACAAGGTGCACATGGAGCTACCTTACAACCATATTATATGAACTGTGCTACTTGGTGTTTTAATCTAATCAGTGGTTTGACCTTTGCTTTTGATAGCTGACTCACACAGAAGGAAGCATAGGGAGAGTCATCTATTTATTTATATGCCATCCTGTGATAGTGATTAAAAAACTTTTAAAAAGCTATTGAGTGGATTAATTATCATGGAAGTCTTTCAAAAAATCTTTCATTCTATACAGGCTTGGAGTTAATGAAAAAATATCAATTCTATTTTAATTGTAAAGTAACAAGCATTTCTAGTCCTATTTTAATGGCCTTTCCAAGGACATTTTTCTATCTCTCTAGTATATTTTTGTTTGTTTTTTGAGGGAAAGGGCTATAGTTTGCAAGAATCAAAATTTCATTTTACTGGCTAATTACTGAAGAAATAAAAATTCTAAGGAAGTTTAGCACATTCTTGGGAAAAACAGACTTTTTTTTTGCTTTTTGGAGGGCAATTGGGATTAAGTGACTTGCCCATGGCCACAGGCTAGTTCCTGTGTTAAGTGTCTGAGGTCTGATTTGAACTCAGGTCCTCCTGACTCCAGGGCCAATGCTCTATTCACTGTGCCACCTAGCTGCCCCAGAAAGACTGATTTTCTAAAAGCAATTTAACTTGCTTCAGTGACTCTTTCCAATTGTTTGAGGAAGAGATTTCTGACAAAAACAGTGTGTCCCCATTGAGGTCTGTAATGGCAAGCAAAGAAGTACTTAGTGCCTTGTTTCAGTTATTTAATTATTTAGCACCTTGTTTCATTTTAAGTTTCTTTTGAGCTTTGCCCATGATCATACCAAGTCTTTGTTAAGAAACAGAATTTGTTAAATCCACAGTGGGAGACACTTGCCAAAGAAGGAACAGGAAGGACAAAAGATGTAGGTAGAATAGGGAGGAGCTAATGACCAGATAAAAAGCTGAGCACAAGCTGGGAGAGAAAAGAACTGAGAAGGTAAAACTTGTGGTGGTAGATTTGAGAAGGAGAAAACTTGTGGTATCCTAGCACTCTGTGTTGATTTGTGTTTGTAATATTTTGTACAGAAGCCCTGGAACCTTACTGGAAGCCCTGAGAGAGGATTTTCTTGTTGTCTGTTTACAGGAGTCCTGGAGAAAGGTTTCAGAGGTCCTGGGACTATACTGAAAATTTCTATTGAGTTCTCAGACCTTGTTTGTGGGTCTGTGTTGATTTCACAGGCAGGTAATGAATTGATGATGGTGGCTGCAATGCATATGAATGTTGTTTTAGCTCGGTTAAGCTTTATCTTCCCAGAAACAGAAACTGTGAAGGACTTGAGGTAGACTAGACACTATGAACTTCAATATGGAACTGGATGAGGAACTGGACTAGGAGCTGGATAAGGAGCTGAGAACTGCCTGCCTTTGAATCTAGGAGACAGTGTGGTAGATTCAGGCAAGAACTGGACCCATGGAAGAGGAACCATGGAATTTGGGAGCCAGCCATGAGTCAAGATGAAAAGACCTCTCCTTGGGTACTTAGTGCTGACTGAGATCATGATTTACTGTGGCCTAGGGGTGGGAGAACTTTGTACTCTATACCTTGTACCTCTTAAGGTTAATTAAGTTAAAGATTATTGGATACTAATCTCCAATGAAGAAGAAAGAAGACCTCTTTGACTGAGAGATTAAGACAATGTGACCTAGGGGTGGAGAACTTTGACCTTTGTACTTTGTGTCCCTTAAGGAGGCTTGCTCCTTAAGGATGATTGAGTTAAGGACTTACTGAATGATATCTTTTGTTTAAAACTATATGGCCACTTTGGTGAAAACTATGTGGTAACTTTAGTGATAAGTTGTTATAATATTGTGAATGCTGTACTTTGGTTTCTGTGAATGATTTGCTTTAGTTTACTGCTGAATAAATAGAGAGTTCACTGTACTATGTGATTAGGACCTTAAAGCTCACAACAGCAGTCCTCTGGAAAGCTGCTCATGCTTGGCTTTACAAGTTCCCTTGAAATGAATAGTGGAATACATTATTCTGGGATGCACTTTATACCAGTGTGTATATGAAAAGCATCACATGTAGACCTATGTCGGTGCTGAGTGCAAGTAGTTAATCACTCTATTTTTATTTCAGTTTATTTCTTCCTTTTCCCCCCTTTATAAGGAATTTACATGGAATGTTTATTTCTTAAAGATGCCTGAACATGACCTGATAGAGCCAAATCATTGTGTCACTGTGATGGAAAGCTATTTTGACAAGGAATAAATCAGTATATGTGGGCATAAGGGTGTAGGAAGCTAACCAGTAAAGCATTTCATCAAATGGTTCCAAATAGAGAATGAGAGGGAGAGAGGGAAAAAGAGAGGGAGAGGGTGTAATGGTAATGGAATTTGAACCCTATAATGGTATGGATTTGTTGATGTGACAAGAGGGGGCTGGTTCCATGTATAGGGAAAAGCCCAAGCAGAGAGAGGCCAGAAGAACTTCTGGGAGATAGCACCTGGAGGCTGCTGCTACTGTTGGAGAGAGAAATGAGAACTGAGGACTGAACTAGGAGGAAGCATGACTGTGGTGCCGGTATTTGCTCTATCTGTTTTGATATTACTTTGTCAGATTCATCTGCTGATGGAGGATATTGCTATTTTTGCAGAAGTCCTGGGACCTTGCAGTTGGCTCAGAAGCCCTGAAAGAGGATTTTCTTGCTATATGTTTACAGAAATCCTGGAGGAGGGTCTTGTTGATGTTTTCAGGGGTCCTGGAACTCTACTGATAATTTGTGCTAATTCCTCAGAATTGTTGTTGGGTCTAGGTTGATTTCACAGGCAGAGAGTGAATTGATTAGGATAATGGCAATGTGTATCTATGCTGTATCTTTGTTAAGCCTTGTCTTCCCAGGAACAAAAACTGCTGAGAACTTGCCTTGGGTAAAGATAAAGAAAAGACCTTTGCTTGGGTATTGAATGCTGTGATGATATTGTAACCTAGTTGTGACGTAGGGCTGAATGGCCTTAGTGATTTACACTGCCTCTTGAAAGAGTGCTTGGTGGTGATGGATAGTATTGTAATCCAGTTGTGATCCAGGGATGGAAATCTTTTGACTTTTGTACTTTGTGACTGACCAAATGAACACACTTTGTTTTATGAGTAGAAACTAATCTCCTCTTTGAGAAGAGAGAAGACTTTGTGATTGACCAAATGAATGTACCATCCAGAGGTGGAGTTATTTGGCTTTTGTACTTTGTGACTGAATTGAGAACTTATTAAATGATTGAGTTACTCTGTATTTTGATTTTCTCTTTTCTGTGAATATTTTGCCTTAATTTTTTATGGAATATATGGAGAGTCACTATGCTTATAATCAGACCTTGGAAGTTGCTTTTGCTTGGCATTACGGAGGGAGATTGAGATTTGTGGCACAAATCAGTTCATCTATACACCATAGTTGAAGACCATCCTGATTGACTATCAGATTCCCACTTATAGTTGGTTTAATACAGTGACAGATGTACAAGTAAGGCACTCTTCCACTAGGACCATTTTAATATGGAATGTAAAAAATAACGATTTATAGACAGGATGTTAACCTCTACATCTAATCAGGTTAACACTCTGTCTCATATTTTATGTTGTCCCTCCATTCTGCTCCTATAGGATGGAGGAGAATATTTGGAAGGCCTTCCCAACAAGTAGAGACAGGATCTAAAATACATGATTCAAATGTATACCAAACAGGAATTCACTGCTGATTCCTGGATCCTAGTTGAAACAGGAAAAACAAAACAAAACATTATTTCTAACAAGTAATCATAAAATTTAAACTTCCTTTTGTTTGTTGGAACCAGTTCTTTTATTAATTGGATGAGAATTTGTTTTTTTTTTTTATTGTTTGTTTGGTTTTTTGTGCTTTTTGGAGGACAATTGGGGTTAAGTAACTTGCCCAAGTTCACACGGCTAGGTTTTTGTTTGTGTGTGCCTTGAGTGTCTGAGGCCGGATCCAAACTCAGGTTCTTCTGAGTTCCAGGGCTGATGCTCTACTCACTGCACCACCTAGCCGCCCCTGTTTTTTTTATTGTTTTGATGGTGACATCTTGATCATCCATGGGTGTCAAGAAAGTAGGTCAGTAAATAGCTATATTTTCTTGACTTGTAAAACAATGAAAAACATTATTTTATAATAACTATTTATCAAGAGAATTCTCTAATGCTGAATGTGAGCATACAATTTTATTGAGTAATATATTTCTTTTTTTAACAGTTTAAAAACATTTTTCTATTTTTAGACATTTCCCAAATATGTCAATGCTAGGTATTAAAATGTGAGTGCAGTAATTTAATGACTTATGAGTTTGTGATGCATAACGATTTTGCTAGTGCCCAAAGGTTAACAACATTTAGCTAAGAATGATACAGTACTTACCCCAGGAATAAAAGAGGTGATATGTCAAATTTATTGGTTAATATACAACATGAATTGGATTCTAGTTATTTTAATTCTATATTTTTATATGTCACAAAGTATAATTTTGTTTTGTTTTATTTTGTTTTTGTTTGTGTTTTGTTTTGCTAATCACTTCAAGGCTAGATTAGGCTTAGAGCAAATTGGCCTGTGAATATATAATTCATTGCCTACTTGAGATAAACATTTAATATTTTGGTAATTCTACATAGTGGAAGTCTATTGAAGGACTTCTCAAGAAATGCATCTATATGAGTGCCACTATCACCTACTTGATGCCTCATTACTGGTACTGTATCCTTTTTGAAATTACTCCATATAACTTTTCATATACTTTCTATTTATTTGTTTGTGTAGGGTATTATTTTACAACTACTACTAGAAATCATACAATCCACTTTAATTTAGATTGCAGATGGAGGCTTCAAGATGACTTTCTTTTGCATGTTAAGGCTAAGACTTAGAAAATTCTATTCATGGAGTCCTGACTTTGTTTTGGATTTTCCTGATTCTTAAGTGGTCATTCTGATACAAAGGATAAACAGGTTGAACGTATTAAATAGGATCTGTGTTTTTGTTGTATTCTTTTTATTTTGTCACATACTTTATTAACCTCTAGTTTACATCATTCATTTCTGTAAGATTTTGAGCTACAAATTTTCTCCCTGTTTTACCCCTACCCACCACCCCAAAATAGCGATGTCACTGGATATCCCATCCTCCAATCTGCTCTCTGCCATATCTTTCCTCATCCTCCCTCAGATTTTCTAGTAGGGCATGGTGGATCTCTATGATCCACTGCCTATATATCTTATTTACCAGTTACATGTAATATAATATTATATACATACATATATATATATATATATATATACATATATATATTAACATTTGATTTAAAAACTTTTACTTCCTGATTATTTCCCTTCTTCCCTATTCACCCACCCTTACTGGGAAGATAAGCAATTCAATATAGGTTGTATATGTGTAACTTTGCAAAACATTTCCATAGTGGATATATTGTAAAAGATTGACTATATTTCCCTCCATCCTATCCCACCCCCCACTTGTTCTATTCTCTACTTTGATCCTGTCCCTTTTCAAAAGTGTGTGCTTTCAACTTCCCTCCCCACCAGCCTGCCCTCCCTTCCATCATGTCACCTATCATCCCCTTTGCCCCTACTCTCCTATAGGGTGAAATACCCTATGCAGTGTGTATGTCATTCCCTCCCTAAGCTCAATTCAATGAGAATAAGGTCGACCCATTCCCTTTTGCCTTCTTGTTCTTCCTCTCCATTGTACCCATTGTCCCTTGCCTCTTCTATATGAGACAGTTTACCCCATTCTGTGTCTCCCCATCTTCTCTTATTATATTCCTCTCTCACCTCTTAATTTCACCTTTTAAGTATCATCCCTTCCTATTCAATTGGTCCTGTGCCCTCTGTCTATGTATACCTGTACACATAGATACACACACATATGTATTCATATACCCATATACCCTCCTATATAGACATATATGCATGTATATATGTATACATATATATATATGTGTGTGTGTGTATACATACATATACACATTTCTATTATGTTCAACTATTCTCATACTGGGAAAAGTGTCATGAGTTACAATTATTGTTTTTCCATGTAGGAATGTAAATAGTTCATCTTTGATAAGTTCTTTATGATTTATTTTCCCTGTCTACCTTCTTATGCTTCTCTTGCTTCTTGTATCTGAATGTCAGATTTTATATTCAATTCTGGTTTTTTCATCAAGAATGCTTGGAAGTCCTCTATTCCACTGAATGACCATATTTCCCCCTGAATCACGATACTCAGTTTTGCTTGGTAGGTGATTCTTGGTTTTAATCCCAGCTCATTTTATCTCCGGAATATCATCTTCCAAGCCCTTCCATCCCTCCGTGTAGAAGCTGCCGGGTCCTGTGTTATCCTGATTGTGTTTCCACAATATTCAAATTGTTTCTTACTGGCTGTTTATATATTTTCTCCTTGATCTGGGAACTCTGTAAACTGGCTATTACATTCCTAGGAGTTTTCTTTTTGGGATCTTTTTAGGAGGTTATTGGTGGATTCTTTCAACCTCTATTTTGCCCTCTGGTTCTAAAATATCAGGGCAAATTTCCTTGAGAATTTCTTCAAGGATGATTTCTAGGTTCTTTCTTTGATCATGGCTTTCAGGTAGTCCAGTGATTTTTAAATTATCTCTCCTGGATATATTTTCCAGATCGGTGGTTTTCCTAATGAGGTATTTCACATTGCCTTCTGTTTTTTCATTTGTTTGGATCTATTTAATAGTATCTTGATTTCTCACAAAGTCACTAGCTTCCATTTGCTCTAATCTAATTCTAAAGGAATGATTCTCTTCAGTGAGCTTTTGAGATTCTTTTTCCATCTGGTAAATTTGGCTTTTTAAGGCATTCTTCTCCTCATTGCCTTTTTGAGCCTCTTTTGCCATTTGAGTTAGTCTATTTTTTAAGGTGTTATTTTCTTCAGTCAGGTTGTTGACTCTCATTTCATAACTTTCGAGCATCGTTCTCATTTCTCTTACCAATTTTTCCTCTACTTCTCTTCTTTGGTTCTCAAAATCCTTCTTAAGGTCCTCTATGGCCTGTAACCAGTTCGTATTTTTCTTGGTAGCTTTTTGTCCAGGAGTACTGACTTTGTTGTCTTCCTTCTGTTCTATGCTTTGATCCTTTTTGTCCCCAAAATAGGAGTGTAAAATTGGATTGCTTTGCTTCCTTTGCTTGCTCATGTTGCCACTCAATTACTTGACTTTTGAGCTTTTTGCTACTGTAGAAGTCTGCTACCAGAGAGGGGAGCTTTTTCCCAAATTGCTGGTGTTTTCTTAGCTGCTGTAGCTATTAGTTGGGTGCCCTCTCTGAAGCGTCCACACACTCTGGCAAACTGATCATGGACCCCACAACATCCACCCAGGACAGGGATCCAGATCTAAGCAGGCTAAAGCAGGAGTGATTACCCCTCAGACTGGGTGCTTGGTCCTCCTACAATCTGCAGGCCAGGAGCTCTCAAACAGTTAAGTGACAGCAGCTGCAGGCCTCCACACCTCAGCTGCCTCTCCCTCCAAAGGGGCAAATCTTGGACCATACTGCCAAATTCCATGTTCTGAAAGTCCACACTACACTGACTTCTCACTTTATCCTTAGCATCTATGAGTTAATCATTCTGGAAACTGCCACAGCTGCTGGTGATCTGAAGTTCCTCCAACTGATGACTGGTTGTGGACACCTTGAGACTAAAACCTCAGGCTCATGCGGGGCTGGCCTCTGCTCCCAGAGTGCCATGCTGGCCCTTTCCTGCTGGCCTGCTAGATTGTCTTCAGCAGGAAGTTAGCTTCTATCTGTCATTTTGTGGGTTTTGTTCTTTTTTTTTTTTTTTTGCTTTTTTTGGGGGGGCAATTGGGGGTAAGTAACTTGCCCATGGTCACAAGGCTAGGTTTTTGTTTGTGTGTTGAGTATGTGAGGCCAGATCCGAATGCAGGTCCTTCTGAATCCAGGGCTGGCACTCTACTCACTTTCTTCAAAGTTTGTTTAGAGACATTTTTTACATTAATTGGATGAGGTGGAAGTGGGAGCAGCCCAGAAGTCCTGTTTCTACTCTGCTATCTTAACTCTGCCCTCCAGAAAGTATTTTTTTTTTACAAAGATGACATATTATGAACAGTTCATATGAATTATTGCCCCCAAAGGATGTGATATACTCTCTCACAAGTACACATGGAGTCCAGGGGAAAGTGGGTTGAAGCTTAGAAAGCACATGTATTGGTATAGAGAAGTTTGGGCAGCCCAGCAGCTGCTTATGGAAATAACATTATCTACAGAAATAGTTATTCTGGGCATAATGGGAGGAGGTTCTATGCCAGGTACCATTTTTGGCAGACAGAAAGTGATGATACTCTTTCTCATAGGGTCTTTGGATATTGCTTTGAAACATGAGGTTGAAAAGAAGATGTTATTGGTAAACTCATAAGGATGTATTTAGTGAAGAAATATCAGAACTGGGGAAGTAAGCATTCCTTTCTCTTGTCTAAATTTCAGACATTCCTGAAAGCCCCATGCATGATTTAATTCTTCTACTACCTTACCTCATCTTTTCAACCTATCCAGGCTTTAAGATTATTGGTCTAGTGTTGGAAGGAATTTCAGGTAGCATATAGTCCATCCACCTTTTTATGGATAAAGAAACTGATTGCCAACATGTTTAAATAAATCATATACAGAGATGAAGTACCCATCAAAACACAGATTGAAATTATCAGTCAGGTTTTAAATCAAGATCATCTGTTTCCAGAGCCATGTTCTTTCTAATTTACTACATTCACTCCAAATATCTATAGCTAGGTTTGAGTTAATTGCTCCTTGGGATTGTTTCCTTGGGCTATTTTAACAGTTGAAACACAGGGAGCCAGGAAGTTCTTTGTCTGAGTCCTTATGCTTAGATAGGAGGAGACCACACCAAATAAATAACAGGGTGCTAGAGACTAGTAGTACCTGGTTATTTTACCAGGATACTCATAATGGATCCATAGGACATCCTTTGATGGAGCAATACTCCAATTTTCCTCATGGTTTGCAGAGTATGACCAATGATCAAAAGAATAGTTTTGCTCAGATGGAAGTAGGTGAAAAACTTTCTCTCTGGATTTCAATTGTGGTGCTTAATCATGGACTTGGATATTATGAATTCTTGGGAGTTCTTATTTATCTCTGTTTATGGTTACTATAGGTTAATGCCAGTTATTATGAGTAGTACTAAATGATAACTCTTGAAATAGCCCAGGCAAACCCGTACAATTAAATAGGAGCCAGATTGAGAGAACAGGGACTTTCTGCATTTCTGATGATAGCCCATTGTTTAATTCAGTTAAAGCAATGAGTTATTACCATATGTTATATCCAGGGGAATGACGGTACTGAGACAGACATATTTAGTAAGGAGTAGTTTGGTATCATTGAAAGCGCTGTGCAATTTCCAAAGGGTGAACCTACATTTTTTTCTTCCTGTTCAGCTTGTGCCTAGCTGATCATTCATATCTACATGCATGGGTAGGAAGGTCACTTTATGTGTAAGTTGCTAAGTTTTGCTTGATATTTTTATGAAGTTTAAACTAATTTACTAAACATTACAAGATTGTTGTAGTATTTTAGTGGCAAAATAAAAACAATGCACAGTCAATGTCCCCTAAAACTGTATAAAAATATTGTTGCTTGATTAAAACAATCTATTCTTAATTTTAATAAATTATGATATTATACACTTTCCTAGGACTGTAATAAGTACTACAATATTGAATGTAAATATTTGTATATAATGCTACTTTCTTTTTACTTTAAAAAATAATTAGTACAAAAGCCACAATGATACAGAATAATGTCCCTGCCATGCAGTTTTCCTTCAGGAGGCACTCAGATTTTAGTTTTTACCAAGTCCCTTGGAAGCTTTAGGGTCCTTATGATGCCTAGAGTCAATTTTGAACAATTTTGCAAATCACTATAGGAGATCTTAATTCAAATTCAAAAAACATTGAAAGAAGGAATGCATTGGGGGTACTTAACATTCTCCAAAGACAATGAATAGGAGTTCTTAAAAGGAAAGAAGATGTAAATAAAATATACCCCTGATCATGGAATATGGAAATTGTAGTGATGTTAAAAAGGATACAGATTAAAAATTGAAAATTATTTTACTATCCATATTATAAAGAAAATCAAGAATTCCTTTTTATTTTGCCTAAAAATTTATTGTCATCTAATAACCACAGTAGAAAATAACAATTAGAAAATGCATCCATGTGGGTTCTATTCACACACTTATTATCAAAGGTCATCATTTATTTGTATAAAAGAATGTTTTCTTTTAGGTAAAATCATTGGTGACCATGGTAACCTACTTACACATTACAAAATCAACCTAAGTTAAAAATGTTGTCATCCTGACACCTGTATTGAAGTAGATGTTAATGTAACTTAATGAATGGTTTTCCTTATGAGAAAAGAGTGAACAGAATAATGATTCATGAATTTTCTAATTATTCTTTCTTGGTATGGATCTTAGCCTAGTTCTTAAGTATTATCCAACACTACTTAGAAAGTACAAATTAACTTTTTTTTTTACTTTATTTTGGAGGGGGGTGGTCAGAGCAATTGGGGTTAAGTGGCTTGCCCAAGATCACATGACTAGTAAGTGTTAAGTGTCTAAGGCCTGATTTGAACTCAGATCTTCCTGACTCCAGGGCTGGTGCTCTATTCACAGAACCACCTCGCCATCCCTAAATTAATTTTTCCAGTTTGGTGTTCTTTGACATAGCCCAGGTATATAACTCACTTACTAAATAGGCAATTATCAGTTATCGTTTATAGACCTTCTGAAGTATGTGCTGGAGGTATATAGATAAAAAAGGCACAATCTCTCACCTCAAAGAGATCATTATCATTGTAGGAAAACAACATGCAGTATATATGCTACATAAATATAAAATATGTACAAATTAAGTTTTTGATAGAGGGGGTCACTAATAATTTGGGGGATTAGTAAAAGGCCTCATATTGGAGGTGGGACATTGAAGGAAACTAGGAATGCTGACTAGCAGAGATGAGGAGGAAAATAATGGTAGATGTAGGGATATCTTATACAAAGACAGGGAGAGAAGCATGCCTCATTGTTTGTCCTTCATTTTCAAATAGGAGCAATGTCATCACAGATGGATGTCTTGACTCATGCATGAATCTGACTTAAATGAGGCAAACTTGCACAAAGTCATCAGCCCCATTTTCTCTTCCAGAATTATCTAAGTCCAGTGGTAAGACAGAAGTCAGGATGACAGGCAAAGGTCTGGCCTGCAGTGGCATCTGGGATGTCTGACCAAGCTCAAAGCACTCCATACCATCTGCTTCAGCTGCCTTCATGGACGTTGGATCAAATTGTTCTCATCTACCCATTCCACTGGGGAAGTCTTCACATGCTTGGGGTAGACATCCCTCTAACTTACCAATATGTTTGAGGCCCATTGTTTACCCTCAACCTTGTTTAGCTCATCTGCCAAGATGATTTACTAGAGTGTGACTGCTGCATATGCTATATGTTCTTGGAGCCACAAGTGACAGTTAGGGGCCAGGTATATATTAAAGGTGGATGAGCAGCCCTGAAAAGGGCTTGGCAAGACCTCAAAGATGCTAGTCTTCCTTGAACATCCCATACAACCTCATGTTAATGTGAGTGATTTTTAAGTGAATCAATCAACCACCCTATTCTAATTTAAGTAAATAAACAAGACACCAGACCTTCCTTAGGTGAGAATAGGTCTTTTGAATCTGTCAATTAGCAAAGAACATTGAACTAGGTATGGAAAGTCCATGGCCAAATTGTTGGAGTGAAAGCCATTGGATGAGGTAGAATATCATTGCACAAGGAATGTATTAGGATTGGCTAAGGATACTCAGTCACATCCTTTGGGATGGGTAAAGGAGGCTGCCTAGTCAGACTCCAGCTTTCCAATGGTGATCTAGGAGAAGAATATTCAAGTCCCTAAAAAGGAATAATTTATTTTGGAGGAAAATTAAAAAAGCCTCTGCCTGCCTCCCCTGTTTTTTGAAACCAGGGGAAAGGTTTGACAAATTTGAAAAGTTCAGATGATTTGGACGTCTCATAAACATTCTAGGACCATCCTCAGGACAACTGTGACTGGTGGCAGCATATGAATCTGGAGCCAAAAAAACCCAAAAACAAACAAACAAACAAACAAACAAAAATGAAACACACTGGGGAAAAGCAGCATTAGGTCACCATAAGAAGTATAGCAGAAGGATGTAATGAACCTAAGGTGAACATTGAATATTTCAGCAAAAGTACTGTCAGAAGCTATGAGTTACACTGTTTGCCATATGTGCTCTATGTTTCAGCCAAATTTTCCTTGGAATATAAATGTGCTTGCAGGAAAGGAGTACCCCACACTGTGTTGGTTTGTTTGTTTGGTTTTTTTTTTTTTTTGCCTGGTGGTGGGGTGTTGGAGACTGTTTTGTCCCAAGTATTCATGCTATATCACCTGTAAATACCTGTCTCTAAATGCTAATTAAAATCTGGCTGACTAAATGATACCACAGCATAATCACGGGGGAAAGCACAGTAATGAGGGCATATGACTGATGGTACCAGAGATTATCACCATGCCCAACTTTGCAGGGACAGTCTTAGAATTACTGGGGAATAGGCGGTGCCTTATAGGCATCTTTCTTGTCACTAAGAGTGGGAGTGGAGATAGCAGCCTCAGAAACTCATGTTCTACAAGTATGAAAATTATGAAGGCCAATTTGGCTGATTGAAGATGAAGTGTGGAGAAGTCATGTGTAGCTAGGTTATGAAGGACCTTATATATTAGAGAGATGATTTATATTTTTTCTAGAGATTTGGACACTGATGTCATTTCTTGGAAAGGGGAGTGACATGGTCAGACCTAGGCTTTAGGAATATTAATTTGACAGCATTCCACAGGATAGATTGCAAAGAGGAGAAATTTGAGCCAGGTGTTACTACTCAGAAGACTCGTTTATTAGTGTGGGGGAGAGATGGTGAGGATCTGAACTATAGTGATGGATATGTGAGTGAGGAAAAGGGAAGAAATTTGATAGATTTGGTGGATGAGGAATTATTGAAATTTCACAACTGATAAAAATGAAGATTTAAGAATAATTTCAAAGAATGACTTCTAAACTGGGGTGACTGGAAGGATGCTAATGTCCTCCCATAGAGAAGTTAGAAAGAAGAGTGGTTTTAGGAAAAGGATGAGTTCTGTCTTGAATTTGAGTTTGAGATATCTACAGGAAATTTGTTTGGAAATATCTAATAATGTGATTCTGCCATTCCTAAATCTCATATTTCCTGGGAGTAGAGACAACAAAAAAGAAGTGTAGTTAGTTGTTTGCATTTTCTTTCTGTGAGCTCTGGGTGGAGAGGATTCTGGGAAGATGGTGGAGTAGTTCAGAAAATTTCAGACTCTCAATATTTTCCTCCACAAAAGAGGTAAAATAGCACCTTCTGGGTAAAAATAGAGCCATGAAAACAAATATGAATAGGGTCAAACTGGGGTGCTCTTGAGACAATCAGAGAAGACCTGAAGAAAAATTTCAGGACTAGATTTCTCCCTGTCGATGAGCAAAAACCTCCAGGATATGGTCCACTTTAACAACTAGCCTCTGTTTAAACAACATGTGGCCAAGCCCTGGGGGTAGTTGAGTTGGGAGGCTCCCTCCGCCTCCACTGGAACTTTTACCCCTGGGACAGTGAGAGGAGTTGGGGGTCTGACCTGGGGAAAATCCAGGGAACCTCTGCTGACAAGAAATGCTAGACCCAGCTGTGCTATGGGGAGTTGTGGGGGAGAGAAGCATCCAGCAACAGGCCCTGTGAGTGTAGAAGAAGTGGGGCAGGACATTGCTGATTGTGGGCACTTATAGGAGGCTGGATGTCTTGGTTTGAGTTCAAGGTCAGAGGGGAGAACTTTAGAAGATCAGATACTAAAGGTACCATCCCCCATCCCCAAGGACTAGAGGTGATTATAAAAGCTAAATTATTACAAAAAAATGCACAGGCAAAGGAGAAAGAATCCAACCACAGAGAAATGCTATGGGAAAAGAGAAGACTGGGGTTCATCTTCAGAGGAGGATACTGAAGCAAAAAATACTCTTTTACTCCAAAGAGTAATGTCAAATGATCACTGGCCCAAAAAGAATTAATTGAAGAACTTTAAAAAGACTTTAAAAATCAAATGTGAGAGCTGGAGGAAAAAAGCTAAAAAGGAAAATAAGAAAAACACAAGAAAAACAAGAAGATTGTAACAAGAAAGTCATCAGTCAGTTTGAAAAATGTGATCTGGAATCTTAAGAAAGAAAATGACTCAATGAAAATCAGAATTGGGCAAGGGGAAGAGAGTGAAATCATAAAAGATGAAGAAATAAAATAATTAAATATAAGGAATGAAAAAACAGAAGAGAATGTGAAACATCTCACAAGAGAAACAATGGATCTAGAAAACAGATTAAGAAGAAAAAAACATAAGAACTGAACTTCTTGAAAGTTCTGATCAATAAAAGAATCTTAATATAATAATACAAGAAATAATTAAAGAAAATTATCCTGAAGCATTAGAAGAAGGGAAAGTAGAAATAGAAAAACATCTACCAATCACTACCTGAAAAAGATTCTACAAGGCAAACTCATGGGAACATCATAGTTAAGTTCCAAAACCCCCAAATCAAGGACAAAATATTATGATCAACAAGGAAAAAAAAACAATTTACATATGATGGTACCACAATTAGAATCACATAAGACCTAGTGTTGGCAACACTAAAAGATCACAGATCTTGGAACACATTGTACCAGAGAGCAAAAGAACTGGACCTCTAAGGCAAAAATATAGCAAGCAAAGCTAAGCATAATTTTGAATGGAAAAAAATAGACATTTTATCAACTGTCAGACTTTCAGGACTCTGTTAAAAAAACAATTCTGAACTCAATAGAAAACTTGACATACAAGAGCCAGGAAAAATATGAGGTATGTACCAATGACCAATTGGTAGGGACTCAATAAAAATAGAATGTTTACCTTTTATGTTTGGAAAATGTAAAACCTATGTCTAAAATTGTGACTAGAAATTAGATATAAAAAAATTGGGGTAGATGTAAGTATGATAAGACTTTAAAAAGTAAAACTGTCCAAGAACAGTTGAAAGATTAATTATTCTGTACAAATGAGGTGCAAGAGGAAGAACTGATACAGAGGAATTCATTGAGGGAGGGGAGCTGTTAATTCTGGAAACCTACTTTCATTGGGAATGGGTTTAAGAGGGAAAAATACATATACATCTAGAAGAGTATTAAGAGGTCTTCTAAACCTAAAAGAAAGAAATGAAACTCTAAGAGGATTTGGGAGTTTGGAGAGGATAAAGGAGGGATCTTTAGCAGGGAGGGTGAGGGAATAAGTTTAAAATGGGGATATAAAAGGGTGCTTAGATTTAGGGGAATGGGAGGATGACGGAGGGATTGCTGGAATGGGGATAGGGCAAAGGATAATAATAGGAGGGCAAAGTAGCAGGTAGAATTAAAGTAGTGGAGTTAGAATATAAAAAAAGAGATATGTACAAACATAAAAACAAGATTAAGAGTAGAATTTTAGGGAAAGTATGTTTGTCTATGTATGTATGTATATATATATATGCATATGTGTATGTATATGTCAATACCTATATATAAACATATCCATGTGCAGTTGTAGCCTTAGGGTGGATAGGAGGGAAAAGGGAGAGAGAACAAAGTCAAAAGTACAGTCTAGAACAAAGGAATTATCTCCAAGAAAACAAAGGAAAGATGGACAGTTTTTAACATAATCCTCAGTATTTTATATATAGGCTTTCTGGAAATGATAAGTTATTGCTATATATTTTCAATCCTCTCCTATGTTCTGCTGTGCACATGCCATTTTTTCTTATATATACATATATATACATATACATATATATATATATATATAAGTTTAAAAGTAAAATGGAGATAGTAATAAGAATGGTAACATCATGGCATTGTGAGAATCATTGAAAGCATCATATAGAGGTCAGGTATTATTAGTATCAATATTAATAGTTCTCTCATTCTCCTCATTTTCCTTAATGGTGTTCGGAAAGAAACTATCTTAAGATAGTCCTACTTTTAGTCTTTTCCATTTAGAGTTCTACAGACCATTGTGAAGGTGGATGAAGTAACTGGTATTTTTGTAATTAAATATTAAGATGGAAAAACACATCTTCTGTAAAGTCCACTATAAGCATTCTCAGTCCAACTCTAGCATCACAAGTAATAGGGAAGGGGTTTACCTGATTCTATTTCCTGACTTCTTCTGCTATATATCTTTATGTTGAAAGGGTTTTGTTGCAATGTAAATTGGAAATTGCCATCTGTCTTTGGTATGGAGAAGTCTTTTTAAAAATGTTTTTAATTTCTTATGGATTAATGTTATATCCAGGTAGAGGAATTTTTTAATTAATGTTGAATTGTTTATTTTGTTCTTTGTGCTGTTTTGCTTCCTTGTATCATATCAGGTTGGCTCTTTAGCTTTTGCTTTGATTACTGATTGAAAGGGAATCTCTAATTTTTGATATACTTTTGTTTTCTGGATCACTTTCTGCATATTTATTTTTTGTTATCTATTATCTATTATCGGCCTTCCCATTTTGAACTGTTTGCCCCAGCTCAGCTTTAAAGTTGTCTTCTAATGACTTTCCAACTGTTAGCTCTCTCAACTCACTTCTGCTGGGGCAGGGGTAGGGGGAAAGATTGATAGTGGTTTGTAGTTGTATTATTTGGTACCACCACCCTCCCTTCTATGATTCTTATAGAAGCAATGGCTGCTACATTGGGAAACACTGAGGAGGGTTTGGAGCAAACAATTTGGAGCAGAAGACCCAGGGAAAGTTGGGTTCTTTCCTACATTTTTTCCCTCCTGGTGTCTGTTTATCCATAGATAGTGTAATACAATCTGTTTTTCCATTACCCAAACATTTCCAGGGAGCAACATTTTGCCTATATTACAGAGAACAAATGTTAACTAGGGATAGATATAAAAGAAAAGTCAGGCAGATAATTCAAACTCTAGCCTTAATGTTAAGGAATTTTCCTAACTGGAAACTCAGAGAAACTGTGACTGACCTAATTCATAAGTTATCTTTAAAAATAAACTCCCTAAAGCCACAAAGGAAAGATCCATGGAGACTTCAGGGACCATTTTATCAGCATGAAGCTAGCTTTAAGCAAGCTAGGTATTCAAATAAGATGATAAATATGTATCCTAGAACTTAACACAATGCTTGCAACATAGTAAGAACTTAACAAATATTGGTTTATTGACTAACAACCAGCTTTTTAAAATCACTCAATTTCACTACAGTTGTTTTGCTAATTGGATTCATGACATTCAAATCAAAAAGGGCTTTGCAAAATTCCAGTCTAAGTATATTCATCTCCTTTAAAAAAGCATTTGTGGGGCGGCTAGGTGGCCCAGTGAGTAGAGCATCGGTCCTGGAGTCAGAAGGACCTGAGTTCGGTTCCGGCCTCAGACACTTAACGCACACACAAACAAAAACCTAGCCGTGTGACCTTGGGCAAGTTACTTAACCCCAATTGCCCTCCAAAAAGACAAAAAAAAAAAGCATTTGATACATTTTGTTAGTAAATATTCTGTCTTAAGTGAAGATAGTCAATGACCTCAAGAACTTCAACATTTTTTCTTAGTAACTTTTTGATTTAATTTAATACAGACTTAGGTATGAAAGTTATTTTTTCCTCTTATTTGGTTCCTTTTTCTTTTAATTGTTTTACTAGTTGGCAATATATTCATACATGTCTTGGAGCTGAGGATACTGTTGACAAAAAACAATATAAAACCTTTGCCTCTATCTGGTAAAATCTGTTACCAAAATTGTTATAGCGTGTGTGTGTGTGTGTGTGTGTGTGTGTGTGTGTGTGTGTGTGTGTGTGTGTATACTGGCTAATAATGAAAATGTTCAAGTCTTCATTATATACCATGCAAATTCATAGTTTGTCACTTTAAGGGGCAACTCCATTTACATCACAACATTTTTAGGCAGAAGGATATTGATTTGTACTGCCATCCTATTTTGTCCTGTTGTGGTACCAGAATAAAAGAAAGGTGATTCAACATGGATATTCTCCCTATCAAGTCATGATAGTTTTGAATGGAGCCAATATACAATGTCATGCCACCCTGATTATTTCTCAGATTCATAGGAGAAATTTCATAATGTGGACCACCATGCTCACCTTTGCAGTGAGTAAGTAAGTATTTCTAGGATTCTTCCAGGTCATCTGTGGAGTCATACTGGTCTCAGAACACATGATTGGTACCTATTACATCTCTATAGCTGTTCTCTTACTTTGCCATTGCCCTTTGAGGCTATGATAATGAGGAAGAAGAAGAGGAGCAAAGGAGGAAGAGAAGGAGGGAAAAGCAGAGAAAGACTTAGCTGGTGCTGATTTTGGTGCAGAAAACTTTGAATTTTGGCTAAAATTATTTAAATCATTGTACACAGACACTGTGCCTTGACCAAAATATTATTACCAGTGAACTAGTCAATCATCCTTTAAGTTAAATGTTGTTTCTCATAGCTTATGGAGAGAAAATATGGGAAGTGTTTTCATTTTTTCATATTGATTACTGTACTTCCTTGTCAAATATTAGCTTTTTATAGTCAAAGCAACAGACAATATTTATGAAAACCAAAACATTCAACCTGAAATTAATATTGCCTTTCAAGGATCTATATGAATAATGTGGTAGTAAAGTAACTACAGCATAGAAAATATAGTATTCCTGAAACTCTACTATCAATGTAGCAGTTTTCCTTTCATATAGACATTCCACCATTGTACCACATCCAGGTCCTAAGGAGACTATCTATGTGTCAAAGCATTAAAACTCTAAGGGAAATACTGAATAGTGAAAACTCAACACTAGCTAAGCTGAGTAAATTTGCATTTTGTATGATCATAAATTTAGGTATGGAATGGATCAGTGAAGATATCCAATAAAGCACCTCATTTTACTTCTGAAGTTATTACCAGAGAAAGAAAGTGACATGCCCAGGATCATACAGGAAATAAACAGCAAAAACAGAATTTCACTTTAGATCCTCTAACTCCAGGTCTAACACTCTTTCTATGTTCTTTTCTATATCCCCTTATTTCTCAAATGTTATGCTAGAAAGACAACCCATCTGCTGACCTTCAGAATGTTGGCTAAGTTGTCTTTTAGATAATTCTAGATCTAAGGCAAAAACACACCTATGCTGGTAGCCCTGATAAAAATCAAGGAAACACTTACACATTTATCTTGCATGTACTATGATCCAGGCATTATACAAATGCTTTAATTGCTGGTATTTCTTTAGTAACTGCTTTTTATTCCAGAGCAGAAATAGCTCTGTTTAGTAGGAGTATACCAGTGAGTACTTAAATTCTCTCTGAAATCTTGACCACTCTGGGGATTCTCTAACATAAGCTTTAGCTAACAGATTCTCAATACAAGATTTTTCTACCCCTCTAAAGTTGATGTCTCATTTTGTCTGAAAACCCTTTATGGTTTTAACCTCCATGTACCCTAATGATACCTTTACTAGATTTCTAGGCTTTTGTCTAGAAAATTGAATGGGAAAACTGGATACCTGGGTTCCAGTCAATGCGGGCAAATAAATTCTATACAAAGCCTCAGTTTGCCTATAAAATGAGGGGTTTAGACTAGATCATCTACATTTACATCTTAGACTCCTTCAAAGCTCCACTCAGGTACCCCTTGGTAAATAAAGAAAACCTTTTCTGATCCCCAGCTGCCATCCTTCTCCCCACTCAGCAGCTGTCAACATTCCCTTTCTCACCAAATTTATGTTGCATTTATTTATTTATCCATGTGTTGAATAGTGGTGTAATACTATGGAAAGGGTTATATTGGAAATAGAGAACCAATGTTCAAATTTGGTTCCTTTACTTAGTATCTATGTGACTATGTTTCCTCTCCAAGCTTCACTTCTGAACCTCCTAGGATTTGATTACCATGCCAGGGGAACTCCTTAACTCACTCAATCCCTAGAAAGTAACCTCCACCCCAATGACCTCTCCCTCTGATTCACTGATTCCTCCCTGAAAAACCATTTTAAAGAGGAAGTACAGGCAATTATGGCTTCATTCCATTCACGTCTGCATTACTAATTCTCCAGGGGTTGTCTACTTTGCGCCTGCATCAAGTACCTTCATCTCCTTTACCCCCAGCTTTTCAACTTTATCTATTATCTCATTAGAATTGAAGATCCTTGAGGGCAGGAGATGTCTTTCTTTATGCTTATATTTGTATTCCCGGGCTTCAAAACAGTGACTGGAATATACTAAATACCAAATAAATGCTTGGTGACTAGATACAAGGCAGTTAACCTCTGTGGGCCTTGGTTTCTGCATCTTTAAAACAAGAGGATTCAATTAAATGATTTCCAAGTTTGCTTAATTTATAAACCTCCCCCATGGATTGTGAGAGCCCTGAGCACAGGAACTGTTTTTGTTTTAACATTATATGTTTAGCACCTGGCAAAGTATTTTACACATATTAGGTACTTAATTAAATGCTTGTAGAATTGAATTATTAAAGACAAACTAGATTCTTTATGGATCAAGCCCCTCCAACCCCAGGCCCCATTTTTTATCCCTATTTGCTCTGGTTAAATTGAGGTATTTTTTTAAAAAATCAATTTTATCTTTCACGTTCTTTTTTTCTAGGCCTGAGATGATGCTAAGAAATCCATTGGTTTTGATCAGCGTGACAGGTTAGCTTCATGAATTTTATCCTCCTGTGACATTGCACAGATTTTGATATTTATGAATGAAAAAATTATTTAAACTATTCTAGTATAATCAATGATCCTGAAAAGTAGTTGGTAGATAAGACCACAATCTTTCTAAAAATTCACTTCATAGTCATCAATAAGGATAAATATTATTTTAAAAAATCTAATGATATCCTTTCTTTTTGCAAAATAGTATTCCATTACACTCATATACCACAACTTATGCAACTATTTCCCAGTTGATGAATGTCCCCTCAATTTCCATTATTTTACCACCACAAAAAGAGCTTCTATGAAATTTTTTTGTACAAGTAAGTACTTTTCTCTTTTTTTTTTAATGATTGCTTTGAGATACAAACCTAGGAGTGGTATTGATGGATCAAAAGATATGTACAACTTAATAGTCCTTTGGGCATAGTTCCAAATTGTTCTCCAGAATGGTTGTCAGTTCACAACTCCACCAACACTGCATTAGTGTCCCAATAAGAGGAATGGAAGCTGTATTTTGTCAAAAGCTTTTTCTGCATCTACTGAGATAATTATATGATTTCTGTTGGTTTTGTTAATTGATATAGCAAATTATCAAAGGCTGGGGTCTTTGTTTTTATCAAACAGTAGGTTAGCATGGTCATTTACTACTATGTCTTGTGCACATAATCTATCACACTGATCCACCACTGTTTCTTAGCCAGTACCAAATAGTATTAATGATTATGGCTTGATAATATACTTTGAGCTCCTATATTACTAGTCTATCTTTCTTTCTATTTAAAAAAAATCATTTGGTTTTCTGCACCTTTTGTTCTTGCAGATTAATTTTTTTTTTATTTGCTTTTTGGTGGGCAATTGAGGTTAAGTAACTTGCCCAAGGTCACATGGCTAGGTTTTTGTTTGTGTGTGCATTAAGTGTCTGAGGCCGGATCCGAACTCAGGTCCTTCTGACTCCAGGGCCAACACTCTACTCACTGCTCCACCTAGTTGCCCCTCTTGCAGATTAATTTTGGTATTTTTCTAGCTCTATAAAGTAATTTTTGGTAATTTGTCTGGTATGGCACTGAATGAATAAGTTAACTTATGTAAAATTGTTGTTTTTATTATATTTACTTATCCTACCCTTGAACAATTAATATTTTTTCCAATTATTTAGATCTACCTTTATTTGTTTGAAAAGTGCTTTGTAATTGTACTAATAATAGTTCATGGGTTTGTCTTTGCAGACAGACTCCCAAGTATTTTTTTTTCATTGTCTACAGGTTTTTTTTTTTAATAGAATTTCTCTTTCTGTGTCTTACACTTACCTTTGTTGGTCATACAAAAAATACTGATGATTCATATAGGTTTATTTTATATCCTGCAACTTTGCTAAAATTACAAGTTATTTGAAGTAATTTTTTAGTTGATTCTCTTAGGTTCTCTAAGTATATCTTCATATCATCTGCAAATCCCTAGTACTATATTGAATAATAGTGTTGATAATGGGCATCCTGATCTTATTGGGAAGGATTCCAGCATATCCCCAATACAGATGATGCTTGCTGATGGTTTTAGGTAGGTATTGCTTATCATTTTAAGTTAAGCTCCCTTTATTCCTATGCTCTCTAGTGTTTTTTAATAGGAATGGGTGTTTTATTTAGGCAAAAAATTTTCACCATCTATTAAGAGAATTATATAATTGCTCTTGTTTTCATTATCGATATGGTTTTCTTAATATTGAATCAACCCTACATTCCTGGTATAAATCCCACTTGGTCATAATGAATCATCAGCTAATATTTTGTTCAGAATTTTCTACGTTGATATTCATTAGGGAAATTGGTCTGTAATTTTCTTTCTCTGTTTTAGGTCTTCCTGGTTTAGATATCAGCATCATATTTGTGTCACAAAAGGAGATTGGTAGACCTTCTTCACCCATTTTCCCCCAAATAGTTTAAATAGTATTGGAATTTTTAAAAAAATGTTTGGTAGAATTCACTGCTGAACCCCTCTGGGCTCTTAGAGAAGTCATTGACGGCTTGTTCAATTTATTGTTCTAGGATAGGGTTATTTAGGCATTCTATTTCCTAATCTGTTCATCTAGGTAATTTGTATCTTCATAAGTATTCATCAAATTTTCTCAGTTTGTGAGATTCATTGGCATATGATTGGACAAAATAGTTCCTAATGATTGCTTTAATTTCTTCTTCATTGGAGATGATTTCACCTCTTTCATTTTTTTTTTTTTAAGTTTGAAACCCTGACAGGGTTTTACTTAAAAAAACCAACAAAACAACAAAAACTATCCCTCTTTCTTGAACTGAAAGGTGGCTGAGGGGGGCTTCCTTCTTGCTCCCAGAAGCCATAACATTTGGAACACTTAGTTTCAGATGCTCTGTGAAATGTTCTAACACCAAATCAATAGACCTTCCCATCCCACCCTACTTGTTCCACTGAACTGGCTGAGGCTTTTCAACTTCTACATTCATCTCTTCATATTCTTCCCATGGTTGGAGTTTGGGACCAGAGATCATCACCGTCTTGGGGATAGGTTCCTGAGAAGGGGCCCAGGTAGGGACAATTTTGCCATGCATTCTCTAAGCCCCATAGGGATTTGTTAAGTGTCTCTCAAAAACCACATACTCCAACACATCCTTGGGCACATCTTCTTGTCCATACATCAACCGCCCAAACCCGTCATAGATAGCCAAGGTCTAGGGAGTATGCATGCGGATAGTGACTTGGCCATATATGTTGTCCTCACTCACCATATTTGGACAACAAACATGAACTACCCTTGGTGGTTCCAGAGATTCCACAAAGCTCCAACATACTGTCTTAAGTTGGATGTCCCACACCATTTCCGGGAAGCAGCACTCAGTTACCAAGGCATGAAGTTGGTCATGGTCTGAGGTGTTGAGGCATTGATGAGCATCAACAAAGATCTGCTGAGCTTTTTCTGGGAAGATCTTGATTTGGAAATCAGCATCATATTCTCTCACTTTCTGAATTGCCAACTGTGAGGCCATGCTCTGCTTTAGCTTCTCTGTCTTCTGCTGCAGGCCAGCCTTGGAGAGGGTTGAGAGGCGAGGGTCCCCCTCAGGAGGCACATAAGCATCAAAAATTCCAGCTGTGCAGGCCAAATGAATGGGACGCTCAATATGTTCTTTGGGATCACAATCCCTGCTGCACGAGCATGTTCCTGACACTCCTCAGTTTTGTATTTAGGCTCATAAACAAGGGGTGTAGAGCGCTTCTTGGTCCTCACTGGGATGACAGTGATGCGCTGGGTCACTGGGGCTGCACACAATGGGACTGCTAAACTCTGGGGAGAACACCAGCCCAAAGCCCAGGGCAGGGAGAGCACCCCCTGCCTCACGAGCTCCGCCATGTTATATGCGCGGGGACCACCAAGGTGGGAGGCAGTAGGGAGGGCGGGGGAGCGAGTCAGCGAGCGGGAGCGTGCAGGGATGAGGGGGTGACCTTTTTTATTTTTGATACTGGATATTTGATTTTCTTCTTTCCTTTTTTTAAAAATGAAATTAACCAATGGCTTATCTATATTACTCTGTGTATGTGTTTTTTAAAAAAAACCAGTCCTAGTTTTATCTGTTAGCTCAATAGTTTTTTTTTTTTAATTTCATATTTATTAATCTCATCTTTGATTTTCAGATTTTCCAATTTGGTGCTCAGTTGGGACTTTTAAACTTGTTGTTTTACTATTTTTTTTTTATTTGCATGCTCAATTCATTGATCAGCTCTTTCTCTGTTGTGTTGGTATAAGAATTTAGAGGAATAAATTTTCTCCTCAGTACTTCTTTGGCTTCATGCCAAATGTTTTGGGATTTTGTCTCATTGTTGTCATTCTTATTGAATTATTATTGATTGCTTTTGTGATTTTTTCTTTGACCTACTTATTCTTTAGGATTAGATTGTTTAGTTTCCAATTGAATTTTAATCTATCTTTCCGCTGCCTTTTGTTGAATGTAATTTTTATTGTATTATTATTTGAAAAGAATACATTTAATATTTCTGCCTCTCTTCATTTGATTTTGAGGTTTTTATGTCCCAATACATGATTAATTTTTGTGTGAGTGCCATGTGCTGCTGAGAAAAGGTATATTCCTTTATATTCCCATTCAGTCTTTTCCAAAGTTTTATCATATCTAACTTTACTTTTTTTCTTTTTTCTATTTTTTTTGACAGCAGTTTTCCTATTTTTATTAGATTAAAAAATACCGACAGGATATGGGCAGGTCTCTGGGGGAAAGAGGGAAGAAAGAATAAGGTTTCTGAGATAGGTATGAGGGCAAGAGAGAGAGAGGGGTCAGGCAGGGAGGCGAGGTCAGTAAAATACAGGTGAAAAAGGGCAAAGGAGGGATCTCTGAGGACCAGTCATGCTTTCATTTGATTATTTTTTTCTGGGGAAGAGCCCGGGGTCCAGGCCTAGGAAGGAGCTCCTGAGGTGGTGGGGCAGGGCCCAGGGCAGAAGCAGTGGGTGGAAGTCCATTGCCCGTGATGGACTTCTTGTAGGCCTCCAGAATGATCTTGAAGGCTCTAGCTGTGGCGTAGGGAATGTCTGTGACAGGATCTCAGTACAGGGCTGGACGGTGGGTCACAGGAATCTTGGGGGGTTTTCCCCTGGGAAAATACTCCTCAAATGTTGCATCATCACTGAAGAGGGGATTACCAGCCCTGTTGAAGAGTGAGGAGCCACTGTGGAGCCCAGAGTGGGTGGCTCCAGACCCTCTACGTCCATGTTCTCCTCCTTGGGTCCTGGCTCAGCCAGCAGGGGCACCAGCATGGATCACCAGTAGGTGATCACCAGCCTGGATATGTGTGCTTCTTGTCTGCCTCTAGGTGCTCATAGCTCTCTATGAAACGCAGGCTGCGCTCCTTTGTGATCTTTGCTTCTCTGAGGGGTTCCTCTTGTCTCAATGGGAGCTCACAGTGTGGACCCTTTCACTGCGGTGACTGGCCCTGACGCTCCTGAACCCGAAAGGATGTCTGGCGAGTGTGCTCAGCTGTGGACTGGTGCAGGGGCTTCCAGCCGTCAAGGCTGTCATCCTGCAGCTCCAAGGGCCGCAGTGCCTTCTCCTCCCAGGCCTTCTGGGAGCTGCCAGCTCAGGGCTCACTTTTCGAGGCCCCAAGCTCTTGATAGGCTCCTGGGGGCAGGTTGAGATAACAATGGCTGAGGGGATAAGGAGAAACAGCAAGGAACTGGGGCCTACAGAAAAGAATCCAGAGCCTGAGGGCATTGAGTTGGAATGGGAAAAACATAGAAGATTGGTTTAAGACAGCAGGAGGTTACAGAATCTGATAAAGATGGTGGTGGGACAGGCCCTCGCTGACCCCAGGGTCCCCACTCCATCTTTCAGGCCTTGGTGACTTCACCCGACGCTTTCTTCTTGGTTCATCCCCATCCCTGGCACTTGCTAGCTCGTGCCCCTCATCAATGTCAAAATTAGATTCCTCTGCGAACCCCCCAAAACTGGTCTGGTAGAATTCATCTTCCTTCTCTGACTCCAAAGAGCCCAGACAATCGATTCCTTGTGGTCTTCCCAGGTGCTCAACCCCCGGACAAGCTCATCCTTCCTCCAGCCAAGCTAGGATAGAGCCCAGCTCCATATCTAACTTTCCTAATATTCTATTCAGCTTAGTTCCTTTTTTATTTTTTGGTTGAATATTTCAAGTTCTAAGAGGGGACACTTGAAATCCTCTACTAGCACAGTCTTGCTGTCTGTTTCTTCCTATAATTCACTTTACTTCTCCTTTAAGAATTTGGAAGCTATACCATTTGGTGCATATATATTTAGCACTGATACTGCTTCATTGCCTATGGTAACTTTTAGCAAGATGTAGCTTCCTTCCTTATCTCTTTTAATTAGATCTATTTTTGCTTTTGTTTTTTTCTGAGGTCAAGATTTTAAACCCTGCTTTTGTTTTTAACTTCAGCAGAAGCATAATAGATTTTCTTCTAGTCCCTTAACATTGTTCTGAGTGTGTTCCTCTGTGCTTCAAATCTGTTTCTTTTAAACAATGTGTTGTAGGATTCTGGTGTTTGATCCATGCTGTTATCCATTTCTGTTTTGTGGGAGAGTTCATCCAATTCACATTAGCAGGTTTTTTTTTTTTTAAAGAAAAGGACCTACATGTATACAAATATTTATAGCAGCTCTTCTTGTGGTTGCCAAGAATTGGAAATTGAACAGATGCTCATCAATTGGGGAATGGCTAAAAATGTTGTGGTATATAGTTGTGATGGAATATTATTGTGCTATAAGATGTGATGATCAGGGTGCTCTCACAAAACCCTCATAAGACTTACATGAACTGATGCAAAGTGAAATGAGGAGCAGGAGAAGAGCACTGTATGTACATAGTAACAGCAACATTATATGAAAATCAACTTGGAATGACTTAGCTATTACCAATAATACAATTATCTAAGATAATTCCAAAGGACTTATTGTTAAAAATGCTATTCATTTTCAGAGAAAGAACTGTAATAACAGTCTGAATGCAGATCAAGGCATATTGTTTTTCTACTTCCTTTTTTTTCTTGTTGGGTTTTTGTTCTGTTTGTTTTTTTTTGTTTGTTTTTGATTTGTTTTCTTTCACAACATGAATAATATGGATATACGTTTTGTATGACTGCACATGTATCACCTATATCAAATTGTTTACCTTCTTAATTGAGGGGGATGGCTGGGAGGCAAGGAGAAAATTTGGAACTCAAAATTAATTTTAAAAAGTGTTAAAATAGTTTTTACACATAATTAGCCAAACCAAAATATTTTAAAAATAAAACAAAACAAAAAGAAATAGGAGGAAAGAAATAACCTTTTAATAACATAATTTAGTGCTCTTAGGCAGTAAATGCTGGCCTTAGGCACATTCACATTTTACTTCGATGTAGAATGGCATAGTGGACAGAATGGTATACTTGCAGTTAGGGAGACCTAAGTTTGAATCCTACTTTACACACTTAATAGCCATCCTAGATACAAAGTCATTCTGTGACCTTGGGAAAAATCATTTAGCCTGTTAGTGATCCAAGAAGCTCTCTAAAATCCTAAGTTGCAAGAAGGTACTAACTTCTGTTGAGAGAAGAAATTTCTTTATCCAGAAGTTCCCCACACCAATGAAATCACAAGTCCAGCCCCTGTCTTATCCCCAAACAGAAAATGGGTCAGGTAGGTGCCACAGTAGATAGAGGGAATGTTTGGCTTAGAGGAAGATCTATATTCAAGTCCAATTTTGGAGATTTAACTGGGTATTTGTTTCCTTCCTAATATTTAAAAAGAGAATAATAGCACCTATTTCACTACATTGTGAGGCTCAAATAAGATTTTATCTTTAATGGACTTTTCAAACCTAAATATTATATAAATTTTTGCTATTACTACTACTTTAGTCATATCCTATAAATATTGCACTGCATCCATTGTTGGAGAAATGTTTGATAATAATAGTTATATTCATAATAATAAAAATAGTAATATAAAACGAAATAGCTCACACTTATAGAAAGCTTTAAGGTTGGCAAATGACTTCATAAGTACTTCATGCTTGCAGAATACTTTGCAGTTTTAAAATCAAACATAAGTGAAAGAACTTAAATGGTCACGGCCCTTGGGAATATGAAAGTCTGATTTGTTTGAGAGAAAGAAACGATCCAGCATCATATCCTTTGATCCTTTTGGTATATTGTTGTAATCTCTTTACTAGGTTTTTTTTTTTGTTTGTTTGTTAGTTTTAGTTTTAGTTTTTTGTTTTTGTTTAGTTTTTTTTTTGCGCATCCATATTCATTAGGGAAATTTGTCAATGATTTTCTTTCTTTTGGCTCTTTCTGATTTAGGTATTAGTACCATATTCATGTCATAAAAGGAATTTAACAGGACTCTTCACCTATTTTCCCAAATAGTTTATATAGTAATGGGATTAATTGCTCTTAAATATTTGGTAGAATTCACTTGTGAATCCATATGTTCCTGGAGATTGTTTTAGGAAGTTCATTGATGGCTTGTTCAATTTCTTTTTCTAAGAATATGAGACAGCAGTGTAATATGGAAAGGTTAAAGCAAATTGTGTTGTACTAATAGCCATAGATTCTAGTAATAAGATAATCATTCCATCTCATTCTTTTCTTGTCAGACCTCACATACAGTATTGTCTTTCCAGTATTGGATGGCACATTTTGGGAAAAAGACATGAAAAAGCTGGGAAGATTCTAGGTGAGGGCAGCCAGGATGCTGAAGGGCTTTGAATTCATGTTATAAGAAGACTGTGTAATATGGTCAAGGGAATATTCATATGGAATGCTAGTTGCCATCAAGTATTTGAGCAACTATTGTAAAGAAAATTGACTACGCTTATTCTGTTGGGCCCCACATGACAGGAACTAGAAGCAATGGACAGAAGTTTAGTAGAGAAAATTTAGACTTGAGAGAAAGGAAAAACAAATCGACAGATTTCCTTACAAATATAGTTGTTCAAAATTAGAATAGGTTGCTTCTGAAGATGAAGGCTGCATTGAAAATCTTCAAGCAGAGGCCAAATGACCACTTGCATGCCTGTTCAGTGTGAATTTCTTTTTCTGGCTGTCCCCTGTGCCTGAAATACTCTTCCTTCTCATTTCTACCACCTGGCCTCTCTGGTTTCCTTTCATTTCCAACCAAAATCCCACCTTATGCAGAAAGTCTTTCCTAACCCCTCTTAATTATAGTGCTTTATTCTCCATGAAGTGTTTCCTATTTATCCCATATGTACATAGATTGTTTGTACATATATGTTTGCTTGTTGTCTCTCCCATTAAAGTATGACCTCCTTGAAGGCAGGGATTATCTTTCAATTTTCTTTGTATTCTCCCCCAGTACAGAGTGCTGGCCCATAGCTGATACTTGAGGGAAAAAAAAACATTCTTTAACTATTGGTTATTGATATTTGGTTTTGAGGGACACCATGTCTGTTGAGATCCTTTTCAACTCTCAGATTTTGAGATTCTGGAGTCATTCATCCATTTCACAGATGAGGCAGCAATGAATCCAAGATTTTATTGATTATTCATGGCTTTACTGCTACTAAACCACCAATATAATACTTGGAATAAGGTTGTGTGATTTGAAGCCCAAAAGACTTTAGCCTTTCTCTTGAGAGATCAGATTTTATTATTTTTGGACAAAGGACATTGTAAATAAAATGTTTAATATTTTTAATAATACTTTTACTTTGATATTGTGGATAGATAGAAGCCTGTTAATTAAATAGAATTAAACTCAATATTGCACTATCTGGGATGTCAAAATTCATTCATTGTCCCTTGAACACAGCTCATAGAACAGCAACAAATTTTCCCAAACATTTCTTTCAATTAAAATTAAGTCACACAAATGAACTTTTTTCTTGTCTCTTCCACATAGCATTTTAGTTAATTGCTTAATTAAAACTGAAGCCTGACATTTATTTCCCTTTCCCTAGGAGGAAAAATTTAAAGAGAGAGCAACACCTTCTTGTGCTATTATTTGCAACTAGGTTGCTCTGCAGGTAACTATATAGACCCTTCATTTCCAAACTGGAGACTTTCGTAATAATAAAATTTATTCAAGAATAGTTATTATTTAAACTTTCTCTAGGTGCTTAAAAAAACAACCTTGGTTTCCATTGGCTACATCAGAGCTGGCAGGCTTGTCTTGGAAAAAGAAAAAATCTCTGATTTCTGTCTTTCAGTTTTTCATAATAAGTAGTAGAATTTTTTAATAATCAATGAGTATTACCTTGGGCAAATCACTTAACCCTGATTGTCTTGAGGGGAAAAAAAACAAAGAAAGGAAGGAAGAAAGAAAGGAGAAAGAAAAGAAGGAAGGAAAGAAGCCAATGGGTATTTTTGGCACTAGGAAAAATACCAACTCATTGCTTAGCTAGGAAATATATTGAGACACTCTGCTATGGTAATATATATATATGTATATATCCTAACCCCTCCTCCATATAATTTGTCTAGTTTGTTTTTCCCCTTATGAGGTACTGAAACTATCCTTAAGACTTTGTTGTCTTTGTGAAGTAAAGGCTCATAATGTTGGCATCAATTCCTTCTTTCTTTTTTTTATGTTTTATTACATTTTTATTTATTAGGTTAAATATGTCCTAATTGCATTTTTTAAAATTTTATTTTATTTTTGATTTTCAAATTTTCTTTACTTCCCTCCCCCCTCCCCACATGACAGCATATAGTCCAGTATATGATCTGCAAATGCATTCATGTTAGACATTATTCCAATTACAAAGGCGCATTGTACTTGGTGGGATGAAAGATGGTAAGGAAGAAATAAAACCAAACAATGAAAAGAACAAAATCATTTAGTTTGCTTCCATCAGGATTCAGGCTCAGTTCTTTCTAGTTATATCTCTGGATGGTGCGTTTCCCACTTTCTTGAGTCTTTCGGGATTAATTTATATCACTGCATTGCTGAAAAGAGTCCAGTCTGTCATAGTTGGTCATCACAGATATGGTATGTCTGTGATTGTATACAGATTTCTTCTGATTCTACTCTTCTCACTCAGCATCAGTTTGTATAAGTCTCTCCAGGTAATTATAAAATCCGTCACCTCTTCATTTCTTATAGCACAATAATATTCCATTACATTCATATACCACAACTTGTTTAGCCATTCCCCAATTGATGGGCACCCCTTCAGTTTCCAATTCTTTGCAACCACAAAAAGGGCTGCTAAAAATATTTTTGTACATATGGGTCTTCCTTCCACTTCTATGATCTCTTTGGGATATAACCCTAGAAGTGGTATGGCTGAGTCAAAGGGTATGAAATTATTTACAATCCTTTGGGCATAATTCCAGATTGCTCTCCAGAATGGTTGCATAAGTTCACAACTCCACCAGCAATGTATTAGTGTTCCAATTTGTCCACATCCTCTCCAGCATTTGTCACTTTCTTGTTTTGTCATCTTAGCCAATCTGACTGGAGGGATGTGGTATCTCAGAGTTGTTTTGATTTGCATTTCTCTAATTAATAGTGATTTAGAGCATTTCTTCATATGCTTATAGGTATCTTTAATTTCTTTCTCTGAAAATTTCCTGTTCATATCCTTTGACCACTTATCAATTGGGGAATGACTTGTATTCATATAGATTTGGCTCAATTCTCTATAAATTTTAGAGATGAGTCCTTTATCAGAGACACAAGCTGTAAAAATTCTTTCCCAATTTCCCACCTCCCTCTTGATCTTGGTTACATTGGTTTTGTTTCTACAGAAGCTTTTCAATTTAATGTAATCAAAATTATCCATTTTGCATTTTATAATGCTCTCTAATTCTTGTTTGGTCCTAAAGTCTTCCCTTCTTCACAGATCTGTCAGGTAAACTATTCCTTGCTTTCCCAAATTGCTTACAGTATCATCCTTTACACCTAGATCATGCACCCATTTGGACTTGATTTTGGTATATGGTGTTAAATAATGGTCTATGCCCAGTTTCTGCCATACTGTATTCCAGTTTTCCCAGCAGTTTTTGTCAAATAGTGTATTCTTATCCCAAAAACTGGGGTCTTTGGGTTTATTGAACAATAGATTGCTATATTCATTAACTGCTGGGTCTCCTGCACCTAATCTATTCCATTGATCTACTATTCTACACCTCTGCCAGTACCAAGCAGTTTTGATGACTGCTGCTGTATAATACAGATTAAGATCTGGCATAGCTAGCCCACCATCCCTAGTGTTTCTTTTCATTAATTCCCTTGATATTCTAGACCGTTTGTTTTTCCAAATAAATTTTGTTATTATTTTGTCTAACTCTAGAAAGTAGTTTTTTGGTAAATTGATTGGTATGGCACTAAATATATAGTTTAGTTTGGGTAAAATTTTCATTTTTATTATATTAGCTCGACCCAGCCATGAGCAATTGATATTTTTCCAACTATTTAGATCTGCTTTTATTTGTGTGAGAATTGTTTTGTAGTTGTGATCATATAGATTCTGGGTTTGTTTTGGCAAGTAGATTCCCAAATATTTTATAATGTCTACAGTGACTTTAAATGGGATTTCTCTTTCTATCTCTTGCTGTTGAGTTTCATTAGAGATGTACAGGAATGCTGAGGATTTATGTGGGTTTATTTTATATCCTGCAACTTTGCCAAATTTATTTGTCTCAAGTAGTTTTTCACTTGATTCTCTAGGATTCTCTAAGTATATCATCATATCATCTGCGAAGAGTGATAGCTTGGTCACTTCTTTACCTAATTTGATTCCTTTGATTTCTTTTTCTTCTCTAATTACTACTGCTAGTGTTTCTAGTACCAGATTGAATAAGAGGGGTGATAGTGGACACCCTTGTTTCACTCCTGATCTTATTGGAAAGGCTTCTAGTTTATCCCCATTGCATATAATACTTGCTGAGGGTTTTAAATAGATGCTATCAACTATTTTGAGGAAGGCTCCATTTATTCCTATACTTTCTAGTGTTTTTAATAGGAATGGGTGTTGTACTTTGTCAAAAGCCTTTTCTGCATCTATTGAGATGATCATGTGGTTTCTGCTAGTTTTATTGTTGATGTGCTCTATTATACTGATGGTTTTCCTAATATTAAACCATCCTTGCATTCCTGGAATGAATCCTACCTGATCAGAGTGTATTATTTTTGTGATGAGTTGTTGGAGTCTTTTGGCTAATATTTTATTTAGAATTTTTGCATCTAAATTCATGAGGGAGATTGGTCTATAATTTTCTTTCTCTGTTTTATCTCTTCCTGATTTAGGAATCAGTACCATATTTGTGTCATAGAAAGAGTTTGGTAGGACTCCTTCTTCACTAATTTTCCCAAATAGTTTGTAGAGTATTGGAATCATTTGTTCTTTAAATGTTTGATAGAATTCACTAGTAAACCCATCTGGCCCTGGAGATTTTTTCCTAGGGAGTTCTTTGATGGCTTGTTTGATTTCTTTTTCTGAGATGGGATTATTTAGGTAATTCACTTCCTCTTCAGTTAATCTGGGCAACTTGTGATTTTGTAAATATTCATCCATTTCACTAAGATTATCATATTTATGTGCATACAATTGGGAAAAATAATTCCTCATTATTTTTTTGATTTCCTCTTCATTGGAGGTAGATTCACCCTTTTTATTTTTGATACTCATAATTTGGTTTTCTTCTTTTTTTTATCATATTGACTAAGGGTCTATCAATTTTGTTGATTTTTTCATAAAACCAGCTCTTAGTTTTATTTATTAATTCAATGGTTTTCTTAATTTCAATTTTATTAATCTCACCTTTGGTTTTCAATATTTCTGATTTAGTACTAAATTGGGGATTTTCAATTTGTTCTTTTTCTAGCTTTTTCAATTGCATGTCCAATTCATTGACCTCCCTTCTCTCTGCTTTAATTAAGTATGTACTCAGGGATATAAAACTTCCCCTGAGAACTGCCTTTAATGCATCCCACAAATTTTGGTATGTTGTTTCATTATTATAATTCTCTTGAATGAAATTATTGATTGTTTCTATAATTTCTTGTTTGACCCACCAATTTTTTAGGATTAAATTGTTTAATTTCCAATTAGTTTTTAGTCTATCTTTCCATGGCCCTTTATTGCATATAATTTTTATTGCATCATGATCTGAGAATGATGCACTTAATATTTCTGCCTTTCTGCACTGGATTGTGAGGTTTTTATGCCCTAGTACATGGTCTGTTTTTGAGTATGTACCATGTACTGCTGAGAAGAAAGTAAATTCCTTTTTATCCCCATTCAGTTTTCTCCAGAGATCCATCATATCTAGTCTCTCTAAGATTCTATTCACCTCCTTAACTTCTTTCTTGTTTATTTTTGAGGTTAGATTTATCGAGTACAGAGAGGGGAAGATTAAGGTCCCCCACTAGTATAGTTTTGCTATCTATTTCTTCCTCTAATTCCTTTAACTTCTCCTCTAGGAATTTAGATGCTATACCACTTGGTGCATATATATTAAGTAGTGATATTGCTTCTTTCTCGATGGTGCCTTTTAGTAGGATATAGTTTCCTTCCTTATCTCTTTTAATTAGATCTATTTTTGCTTTTGCTTTATCTGAGATAAGTATTGCTACCCCTGCTTTTTTTACTTTAGCTGAGGCATAATAAATTTTACTCCAACCTTTTACCTTTACCCTGTGGGTATCCATTTGTTTCAAATGTGTATCTTGTAGACAGCATATTGTAGGATTATGGTTTTTAATCCATTCTGCTATCCACCTCTGTTTTATGGGCGAGTTCATCCCATTCACATTCACAGTAATAATGACTATCTGTCTCTTCCCCTCCATCCTATTCCCTCCCCTGTTTATGGTTTTGTTTCTTCCTTCTCCCTTCCCCTCCTTGAATTTTTCCCTTTTGACGACCCCCTCCCTCAGTGTTCCCACCCAGTGATCCCTCTTCTTAACCTACCCTCTCCCCTTATTACTATTTCCCTCCCTTCTAATCCCCCCTTTAGTCTCCTCTTTTTCACCCCCCTCTTACCGTTCTGCTTTCTATAGGACAAAATAAGTTTTTATACTTATCAGAGTGAATTACTCCCCGTTTGATTCCAAACCAATGAGAGTAAATTTCAAACATTGCTCCTCTCCCTCCTTCCTTTTCCTCTATTTAATGAATTTATGTGTCTATTCACATTAAAATCTTAAACTTCACTGATTTAAGTTGATCCCTCTTTGAACCAGAACCAGTGAGAATAGTGTTTAAATGATGTTCCTCTCTCTCTTTCTTTCCCCTCTTCTATAGTGTGTTTTAATGTCCCTTCAGATGGCATATTTTACCTTTTCCTATCTAATCCTTTCCTTTTTCCCGTTATAGTCTCTTTGATCCCCTTAATAGTTTTGTTTTGTTTTGTTTTTTTTAGTCATCATGTTAGTGCATTCATACCCACACCCTCTATCTAAGTATAACCCTTTTGAAGGTCATGATAATCATAAAGATTTCAAATATTGACAGTTATCAGCTCCTCATATAGGGATGTGAACATTTTGTTCTTGTTGCATCCCAAGTAATGAGCATGTGTTTGTGTGTGTGTGTGTGTGTGTGCACTTATGCATGTGTGACTCTGTGTTTCTCTTGTTTACCTTTTTATGTCTTTCTTGAGTCTTGTAATTGGAGATCAAATTTTCCATTGAGCTCTGGCTTTTTCATCAGGAACATCTGGAAGTCCCTTAGTTCATTAAACAACCATCTCCTTGCCTGGAAGATTATGCTCAGTTTCGCCGGGTAGTTAATCCTTGGTTGTAGTCCTAGCTCTCTTGCCCTATGAAATATCAAATTCCAGTCCCTCCGCTCTTTTAATGTAGAAGCTGCTAGGTCCTGTGTGATCCTAACTGTAGTTCCTCGATATTTGAATTGTTTCTTTTTGGCTGCTTGTAGAATTTTTTCTTTAATCTTATAATTCTGGAATTTGGCTACTATGTTTCTTGGAGTTTTCAGTTTGGGATCTCTCTCAGGAGGAGTCTGGTGAATTCTGTCGATAGTTATTTTATCTTCTGATTCCAGGACCTCAGGACAGTTTTCTTTGACAATTTCTTGGAGGATGTTGTCTCGGCTGCTTTTTTCATCATGGCTTTCTGGTAGACCAATAATTCTTAGGTTGTCTCTCCTGGATCTGTTCTCTAGGTCAGTTATTTTTCCAGTGAGATATTTTACGTTTTCTTGCAATTTTTCGATCGTCTTATTTTGTTTGATTGACTCTTGCTGCATCATAGAGTTCTGAGCTTCAATTTGATTGTTTTTAATTTTTATCAAATTACGGTCTTCAGTTATTTTTTGAAGTTCCTTTTTTAGGGAGTTATTTTCTCTAATAACTTCACTGAGACGTTTTTCCAAGTTGGTCACTGCCGCCCTGATTTGGTCTTTAAAATTTTTCTTAAGCTCCTCCAGGAATGCTATTTGGGCTTGAGACCAGATCATGTTTCCTTCTGTGGTCTCAGGTGTGGGTAGAGAGTCTATATTGTCCTGTGTATTTTGTTGTTCTTGCCCTGCATAGTATGCTCGAATAGACTTTTTTGCCTTCCCCTTCTCCTTCTCAGCTTTTTTTTTTCCCATTGTAACTTCCTGTTTCTTAGTTTCTCAGGCTATGAGTTTAGGGCCTGGTCCTTGACTTTGAATACCTATGGGTGGCTAGTTTATGGCTAAGTCAGGGAAGTCAATGAGGGATGTAGATGGGTAGGTGTGGGTGGGTCTGACCACTTCAGATTTCTGCCTCTATACCCCTGGGCTATAAGTAGACTTTTGTTGGTGAGGAGAGGTGGGGCTTGTTGGGACCCCACCCTCTCTTCTCTTCAGACTCCTGGGTATCTCAGTTACACCCCTTCTTGGAGACTCTCAAGCCTGGGGCTATTTCCATTAACTTGGGATTTCAATCTGGGTGGGAGACTTATCTTTGGGTTTTCTGCTTCATGGAGGAGGGATGGGAGGATTGGAGCAGCTAGAATTTACTTTGCCATTCCAGCCCCTGTGTTACACAGGCAGGCAGTTTCTAAACTTCCAGGCTGGGGGCCGAATGCAGCTAGAGAAGCCGCTCTTTCCACTGAGGGCCCAACTCTCCTACCTGACTCCAGTGATCCTACCCGTCTGAGAGATGACTGTGATTCGTCCTCAGTAAGTCTGCAGGCTGGGGCTTTTGCTCTCTCTGGTGTAGTCTGCTTGTCTGCTCTTAGGTCTGGGCTGTGCAGACACCACACACTCTGTGCTCGACCAGTCCGGACACACTGGGCAACCTCCCGGGCTGGATTCTGCCACACTTTGTCTTCCAGTGGGCTTCGTCACTCCAGATTCCACTCAGATTCACCCTTTGAGCCTTAGTGACCGAGGAGCTCAGCGAGGTTACTGCTTCCTTTCCGCCATCTTGGCTCCTCCCCCCATCAATTCCTTATTTCATGAGTACGAAACAATAAAGTGGAATCCCAGGAATGCTTTTTGATATTTGACTTGTGAGTCATGATGATAATTCTAATCAAGGCAGCTTCAGTACCTTAGTGAACTTAAGATATCCTCTATTCCTGTTCTTCTTCTTTTTTAAACAAGTGCTTTATTAATTTCTGGTTTACATCATTCATTTCCTCCAGATTTTGAGTTATAATTTTTCCCCATTATTCCCCTACCCATCACCCCAGAATAGCAGTCCCACAAAATATCCCTTCATCCAGTCTGCTCTCTCCCATATCTTCTCCCATACCCCCTTTGACTTTACCATTAGGGTGAGGTGAGTCTCTGTGCCCCAATGCCTGGACATCTCATCTCCCAATTACATGTAAAATAGTATTAATAATAGTATTTATATATATTTGAAACATTTAATTTTAAAACCTCGAATTTCAGATCCATTCCCTTCCTCCCTTGTCACCCATTCCCTCTGGGAAGATAATCAATTCAGTATGTGTTGTACATGTATATCTATGCAAAACATTACCATAGTAGATATATTGTAAAAGGCTGCTTTTAATTCCCTCCCACCCCTTCCCTACTTTGATCCTGTCCCTCTTAAATAGTGGGTACTTCCAATCTTCCCTCCCGCCAGAATGCCCTCCCCTCCCTAATCCCTCCTCTCATTCCCCTTCTCCCTACTCTCCTACCGGGTGAGATATCCCATTTAGTATGTATGTCATTTTCTCCCTGAGCCAGATTCAATGAGAATATGGTTTTGCCTTTTTGCCTTCCTATTCTTCCCCTCCCCTGCAGCAACTCCCCCTTGCTTCTTCTACATGAGATAATTTACCCTACCCTGTCTCTCCCCATCTCCTCTTGCCACTTTCCTCTCTCACCTCTTAACTTCACCCCTTAAGTATCATCCCTTCCCACCAAATTCAACCTGTGCCCTCTATCCATGTATACCTGTAAACATATATACACACATTCACATATGTATTCATATGCCCATGTACCCTTCTTCCATTATTTTCATACTGAGAAAGGTTTCATCAGTAACAGTTATTATTTTTCCATGTAGGAATGTAAATAGGTCAATTTTGGTAAGTTCCTTTTTATTTCTTTTCCCTGATTACCTTCTCAGGCATCTCTTGCTTCTTGTGTCTGGATGTCAAAATTTCTATTCAACTCTGGTTTTTTCCTCAAGAATGCTTGAAAGTCCTCTATTCCATTGAATGCCAATATTTTCCCCTGAAACAAAGTACTCAGTTTAGCTGGGTAGATGACCCTTGGCTTCAATCCCAGCTCTTTTGCCCTCTGGAATATCATATTCCATGCTCTTCCATCCTTCAGGGTAGAAGCTGCCAGGTCCTGTGCTATTCTGATTGTGTTTCCACAATATTGAAATTGTTTCTTCCTGGCTGCTTGGAGTATTTTCTCCTTGATCTGGGAATTCTGGAACCTGGCTATAATATTCCTAGGAGTTTTCTTTTTGGGATCTTTTTCAGGAGGTGATCAGTGGATTCTTTCAACATCTATTTTGCCCTATAGGTCTAAAACATCAGGGTAATTTTCCTTGAGAATTTCTTGAAGGGTGATTTCTAGGTTCTTTCTTTGATTATGGCTTTCAGGTAGTCCAATAATTTTTAAATTATATCTCCTGGATCTATTTTCCAGGTCAGTGGTTTTTCCCATGAGATATTTCACATTGCCTCCTAATTTTTCATTTGTTTGGATCTGCTTAATAGCATCTTGATTTCTCATAAAGTCATTAGCTTCCATTTGCTCCAGTTTAACTCTGAAGGAATGAATCTCCTCAGTCAGCTTTTGAGATTCTTTTACCGTCTGGGAAATTTGGCTTTTTAAGGCATTCTTCTCCTCATTGCCCTTTTTGGCCTGCTTTGCCATTTGAGTTAGTCTATTTTTTAGGGTGTTATTTTCCTCAGTCAGGCTGTTGACTGTCATTTCATACTTTTCCTGCATCCTTCTCATTTCTCTTCCCAATTTTTCCTCCACTTCTCTTGTCTCCTTCTTAATGTCCTCTATGGCCTGTAACCTGCTCATATTTTCATTTTATTCCTGTTCTTCTTGAATAGGAATCTATTCATCTCCTGGATGGATGAGTAAGTCCCTTTTTGTTAATTGTTGAATTGAGACTTGTAAAGGTCTAATTTTATTCTGTCATTGAACCTAAACTACCAAGGTTCTGGACTAAGTCAGACACTCCAGCATGCCCCCCCCCCACTCCTATTTATTACCTAGCAATCAGCAGCCTACAGGGGAGTAAGGCTGTTTCTTTGACAGTTGGCATCTGACCTATTACCACACATCTACTTGAAGGGCTCTGTTGTCAGAAGTTTAATTGTAGAAATGATGAGAGAAGCCCTTACTCTGTTCTGAGGAGTGTAGTATTCTGGAAAGATTTCTAAGGAATTCTTAAATCCAGACAATCCAGGATTTGAATAGTAACTTTCTAATACCACACCAAGTCATCAGTTGTGGAAGTTGCGCTGCTTGATGGGAGTGAATTGGATCAATAAAGTGTATCTTCCTCTTCTTTTCTGGGGTGGGAGAGGGTGCTGCTTTCAGGAAATGTTTATATATGTTGAAGCATATGTGGTACAATGGATAGAGTGCCAGGCCTGGAGACAGAAATATTCATCCCTGTGAGTTCAAATTCAGCCTCGTTGTGTGACCCTGGTAAAGTCATTAAGCCTGTTTGCTTCAATTTCCTCATCTGTAAAATGAACTGAAGAAGGAAATGCCAGACCACATAGTATCTTTGCCAAGAAAAGCCCAAATAATGTCAAGAAGAGTTGGACCTGACTGAATAGTCAAAAAGCTTTTATGTTATTCGATGTGACTATTATATTACAGGGTCATTGAAATGATTTTGTTTTGTTCATGGATATTATGCCACAGGAGAATAAGTTTCTCTGTAATTGCTCTGCGATAAAGGTCAGCCTGCTTTGAGAGAGAAAGTTTTATAGATATTTTAACCTTCTGATAATATTCTAGAGCATACTCTCTAGACTTCCTTTGAACCTAAAGAGAATGAATTTATGAAAAGAATTTCCCCTAGTAGTAGAGAGAGGTGAAAGTTGGTATAGTTGTTCCATGTACATGAGTGGTACTACATAAGACCCATATCTTACAGCCTTTACTTATATGTTTCTGTGTTTGCCACAATATCCCATTTGTGCTTACATTTGTATTAATGGACTGCTGTTGAAGATACAGTGTAGCCAAATCAACGAAATCATGATTCATTAAAGATATCATCGTAGGACTTGGGAGATTGAACCTTAAGCCCCACTTCTAAACCAATTAGCATGTCACAGTCTCTTCTCTGGATTCTGACTCTGATACATTAGCATTGGCCTTATTTTGTGTGGGTCGATGTTATTTCTACTCCTTGATACTGCATATGAACCAACCTCTATGCCAACCCCTTGGGAGGTCCCATTTATATACAGTCTTCCATTAGAATGTAAGCTTGTGGTCAAGGATTGTCTTGTTCAGACAAGGTCATGCAGGAAATAGGTGTCTGACAGTATACTTGGACCCAGGAGCTCCTAGAGTGAGCCCAGGTTTTTTCCTCTTTATCCATTATAGAACTCTGCCTTTTACTCTGTTCTACTTTAATTGTGGAGTGGATCTGACCCTGGTTTCTCAAAGAATATACCTGGGAAGTACTGCATCTGACAAATCATTTCCACATTTGAGCACAGACTCCACAATAGTTTCTGTGTCTGATGTTCAAGGACCAGTCTAGCACCCCTGTGAAGCTTGTTACCATCTAAGGTTATGTGTTGACAAACATCATGGCAGCTTGGCAGAATGGTAGATTGAAGTTGCCATTGTTCATAGAAGGGTAGATTTGGTTAAATAACAAAAGAATATTGCCATCTAGTATGAACCATTCCCAATTACAGACAAAAGGTACCTAGAATCCTGTGAAGAATTTGAGGGTTTTATCATCAAATTCAACCCTTTAAAGGATGACAAGTGTGACAGACTCCAAAGATGAGCTTGCTGGATCTTCACTTATTCGTGGTTACTTCAAATTAATTGGTTAGGCATTAACCTTATTCCACAAATGTGGAATTTCATCCAAAGGAATGGCATTTTTCATGTCATATAATATATTTAAAGTTCATTATCAGTTTTTTCATGATTTATTCAAATTACATAATATAATTATGTTTGAGGTTAATAACATTGAATTAAGAAGGTTTATTTAAAGACAGTGCCACATTACAATTTAAGAAGCTTTCACACATCCGACCATATTGCACATTTATTATTATCTTTGTAGAATATACTTGGAGGAATTAATGTAGCTACATAAAGCATAAGTAGACTGGATGATTTGGAAGGGATATAACTGAAGAAAAGATATATGCCATTGTGTGTGAAAGAGAGAATTCCTTTAGGAGATTCTAAGAGGTTTGGAACAGATAATGCAGTAGATTAAAACTGAATACTTGAAAACTGGAAAAGACCAGAAATATAAACACTTTTCAAAGCATAATTATGCAAATAAATGGCAAAGTTTAAGATAAAGGTGTCAACTCTTCAGTCTCTTTGATTTATGAGGAACCAGGGTACTAGCAAAAATCTTAACTCATAAGGACAATTTGGAAACCCTCAACTAAAGGACAGTGTAAACTTTACCAGCCCTGTTCATTAAATTGAAAACTGATTTAGGTAAGGTCATGGGGAATTAGAGGTTATATAAGTCATAATCAAAGCAATTAGCATTGGTCTTAGCCCTGTGAGTTTCCTCAGCAAGAAATCATAGCTGACCTTGGTGAACCTAAGAAGGATATTAAAATAACATACCTGAAATAAAATCCAGTAATGGCCTACTTAGGCCACTGCATAAAGAAAAATATCCCAGTCCCATTTCTTTATACTAAACTCCCATTTTGTAGTCAAAGGTGTCAATTGATTCTCAAGAATCTAATTCAGCCATGACAGAACTGCTGTTGAAAGAATGTTAATGCTTGAAATTTTCATTGCATTAAAACTTAATTACTGACAATGGCCCTCCAAAGATGACTCAGTTGTTTGCTTTCAATGTAGAAAGAACAGAATTATATAAAGGTTATTTGAATCTATAAAGTGCCTCTGTTAATCATAACCTTATCCATTTCCCCTGTTTTTCATACCTGGTTTCCTCTTGCTTGGTATTTCAATTTTCACCACCCTTCCAGCCACTTATTCCCCTTCTTTCTTCAGTCTCCTTTGCCTTTCAAGTGTCATTTGTAAAACTTTTACAAAATAGTGTCAACTATATATGTGTGTGTTTGGAGATGCAGTGAAAATTGGAGAGCATGAATTTTCAAAATGTATGCTTGGGACCAGGGAGTATTCAACCCAGTCCCTGAGCACATATCAAAAGAAAAGCAAGCAGGAGATAAAGATGCTAGGACATGATCTAAAGTGGAAAGCAGAAGAAAACACCAGGGGACATTCAGTTCCATCAATAAACTAGGGAACAGTGAAGAAAGCTTAAACACTAATCAGCCAAAATATCTGGAAGGATGGTATTTGATATAACCATTAAATGAAATGATCTGTAGCTTATGAAACAACAGCAAGAGCAGGAAAATGAATGGTAGGTGAACTGTGATATGGGGAATAAAATATATTTATGTCATTCAACAAGCATGTCAAGCATTTAAGTCTAGAAAGCTAATTAAATTAGCATTGTTTTATAATGATTCTCCAGTGTTTGATATATATATATATATATATATATATATATATATATCTTCCTTGGAATTATTTATGTATAAAATACTAGCCTAGGCTCTTACAGATAAGACAGAGGATCTTCCACTGATTAGCATACTTTCCAGGATATTTTCTCCTTGGTATTTAGAACACAGACCAGAAACTTTTCTACTATCATGAACTTAATTATTCTACCCCTTAGAAAAAAAAAACAAAATTTATCAATATAACCTAGTTGGGCAGTATTTCAAACATTAGAATTCATACCACAAAAAGTAAATGTGAATTTCAATAACATTGAAATAAATTATCCAAAGATGGAGGAAAAAGGAATCCACAAAGGATCTTACATGATGAAGGTCATTCTAATTCCCAGATGACTTTAGAACTCAAGAAGATGCATTATAGTCAAATGCATCTGTGATCTCATTGCTATCAGTATTCTCTCCAGTGATATATGTTTTATCTCCTTTATGTCAGTTAATACTGGGCAACTCTCATCCTTGCCATCCCAGAAGTTTACCAAAAAAGATTTACTCAAGGTGATAGAGATACTCCTCCCATTCTTTTGTCATCCATAATGTAATTATGGGGCATATTTCCTTTCCATCAGTTATGCCTCATCTATCCCTCAGTTATACATCTATTCCATAAGAACAGCCTATCTTTTTTTTCATTTCCCCAACCATATAATAAGGGAATCCCCACTATAACAGATTGGGAAAATTGATCTCAAGGCTATGCTTGAAAACCTCCAACCAGAAAGTACACACACTTGTCTAGGCAGCTAATTCCATTTTGGGAGAGTTCTGGTTATTAGGACATTTCTCCTGATCTCAAAACTACAGCTGAATCTTTGTAGCTTTTACCCATTTCTCCTGATTCTGCCATTTGGGGACAGATATAATAAATCTAATTCTTCCTCCACATGATAGACCTTCAGATAGATGAGAACAGTTCTAATGTCATCCCTCAGTCTAGTGCTCTCTAAAGTAAATAATCAGTTTCTTCCACAAATCTTTTTACGATGTAGATTCAAGATACTACAATTTTCCTTGCCTTCTTCTTGAAATTATCAAGGTCATCAATGTCCTTATTAACTGTGGTTACCAGTAATGAATACAATATTCAAAGTTAAGTCTGATGAAGGCAGAGAACAAAGGGACTCTCACCTTCCTATTCCTGGAAGTTAAATCTTTCTTAATGCAGTCCAAGATTAAATTATTTTTATTAATTGTTACTATTTACTACCACATCATATTGCTTCTGCATCATTTATTGACTTTTAGTGTCCACTAAAATCCAATGATCTTTTTCAAAAACAGTTTCTTTTTTTGGGGGGTGGGAGGGCAGTTGAGGTTAAGTAACTTGCCCAAGGTCACACAGCTAGTTTTTGCGTTAATTGTCTGAGGCTGGATTTGAACTCAGGTCCTCCTGACTCCAGGGCCTGTTCTCTATTCACTGTGCCACCTACCTGCCCCCCAAAACAATTTCTATCCATGGATCCTTTCATCTTATAATGACAGATTGATTTTTTTCATGCCTGACCAAAAAGGCTTTATGTTATCTGCATTGAATTTCATCTTATTAGGTTAAACTTAATCCTCTATCCTGTCAGGATCTTTTTGGATCCTTGCCAGTGTCATACAGTGTGTTAGCTTCCTAAGCTTTGTGTTCAGTTGTAATTCTTCAGAGGTTGTAAACCTCTATGACTCATAGTCATATAAAATCACTGGAATGATAGTGACATCAAAAAGATGGATTTTTGAGGGAAAAACTGGGGTCATGAATGCTATCTTCAATAAGTATATGTGGCACTATGATGTAAAAGTCCAAAATACCTCCACCACTTTTGATGGTGAATACAGTTTGTTATAAAAATTTTGACAGATTTTCTTAATCTTTCATATTTTTGTTTTAATACTTTAAAATTCCTCCTAAACTGCTGCTCGATGACTTTACTTATTTTGTATCCTGCTATACTATTGTGAAACCTTTTTTTCTTACAACATTTTTTAATGTCCTATGAGACAAATTTGCCCATAACCATTCTTTTTATCAATCATTAAGCATTTATTATTGCTATACCCTTTGCTAAATGCTGGGGATACAAGGAAAAGCTAGAAGTAGATGCCATCCTCAAAGAGTTTACATTATAATGAGGGATAAACCACATATTCATTCCACTGTCCATCTTCATAAGATTCATAAATGTCTTAACATTCTCGTATAAACTTGTTCTTAACTGTCATATTGCTTTTATAGTCAAGTAAATGCATTTTTCCTTTCTTTAGACATTTTCTAGTCTTCTTCAGTCTCTTTGATTTACAATTCCTAAATTTCTGCATGAAATTGTTTAATTCAGTGTCAATATCCTTTCCTCTGTCTATTTCTCTCAATGCCATTTTTGGCATCAATAACTTATTAAGGAGACAATTCTGTAGTAGTTTGAAGTGCATGTCATGGATCTTTCCTATTTTTATTCTTCTTGTCTTACATTAATTTTGATCTTTATTCTAAAAAGGAGGTAGTCTGATTATATGTAATCCACTGATCTGTTGATAAATCTTAAATCAGTACTCTCTAATTTCCTGATTGTTAAAATTGTTAATCAATTTTATTTTTGCATGCTATTTTCTTCAGCGCTGCCAAAATTCACATCCTCATATATCATGTGAAAAGTGGCCAATTTTAAAAGCTCCCTTTTATAGGATGAGTTTGGAGTATCAAGAATTCTATGACTACACTATGTTAGGTAAACTAAAATTGTGATGGAAACCACCTCTCTACACTGCTCCAAAAAATAAAATAAAATAATGTTGAATTTCTGGATGGTCTATGGTTTTTCCTTTGCTACATATATATTTTATAAGCAGATTAAATACCAAAAAATATGTCAAACTTCCTACCAAAATAGTACTCTTTCCTGAAGATGAGGAAGAGAAAATGTGCCGTTCATAGGCAGCAAATCAAGGTGTAAGTCTCTGTGTAATAGAAGCTGTTGTTATGTATATTTTGCCCCATCCCTCAAAATGGGGGTGTCTGTCATTCCATCTCCAAATATTCTGGGGGTAGAAATGCTCAAAGCAAGATGACTGAAAGGAGTAGTAACAGTAGTGATGTGTTTTGTGTTTGTTTAGTTAGGAGCACACACATTATGTATGTACAGAGATGTATGTGTGTTTGTTTCTACATTTATACATATATGTATACTTGTGTATTTATTTATCTATCTATATCAGCTAGATGTTACAGTGGATAGAGTGCCAGGCCTGGAGGTAGGAGAACTCCTTTTCCTGAGTTCAAATCTGACCTCAGAAACTTAGTAGCTGTGTGATCCTATGCAAGTCATTTTACTGTGTTTGCTTCAATTTCCTCATCTGTAAAATGATTTGGGGAAGGAAATGGCAAACTACTCCAATATCTTTGTCAAGAAAACCTCAAATGGGATCATGATGAATCAAACACAACTTAAATGACTCAAGAACACGTATATAGTATAATGGTTATACGGAGCGGACTTGAAATTGTATAGCTCACAATCATTGTTCAAAGTCCACTTTGCCAATTAATATAATAATAAATGCACTGTTATAAGGTTTGGCTTTAAAATTCTTGTGTTTGAATCTTGCTTAGCAAATTACTATTTGTGTGACCTTGTAGAATTGTCTTATTCTTTTTTTACTTCACTTTCTTTCTCTTCATTACTAGATGTATTGTCTCTCCTGACTCCCCATTCCCCCCAACACATGGGGCCAGGCAAGGAGGAATGTGAGCTTCTTGCTTTTCACTGCCACTTCTAGGACGTCCTCCTATCACCTTCATTTTCTGACTTCTTTGAGTTTCACTCCATCCCAATGTATTACCCTGCCCAGAACCTGGTGGCCATTATCTACTAACTTACAATGGAGAAGTTTTGTGATTGTCTATTTAATGTAGCCACTTGCCCTTTCAGATGCCTGAGTAGTGTTTTTTTTTTTCTTGTTTTATCTGGATGATTGTCCAACTTTCTCCACTTCACTTTCCAATGGCTAGATGACCCAAATGAATTATATTCTAGTCACATCAGCAGGGTGCATCAGAGGGGTGAGAGAATATTCTTTCTGAATGGAATAGGGATTTAGATTATTAAATTCATTTCCATGCTGACTGAACTGATAATAATGAATCTGCATTATTTTGAAAATCTGGTGCATGCAACTAGACCATAACATTTTGGAAATTTTCTTCTGTAGATTAATTTATATAATCTCCTATTTTAAGGGACATTTGAAAAAGAAAATCCTGCTTCCATTTCCCTAGCTATTATCTCAGCACTGAATTAAAACCTAAGAATGCTATTCTGTACCTTTGCCCAGTGGCATTTAACCTTATACAAGTGAAAACATTTTTTTATGGGAATTCATCTTAATAAATGATGAAAGGAAGTCTGGTAAATACAGTAATTCTATTTTCTCTGGTGTGGTTTCACAATTTAACACAAGTTAATAAGTAAAGGCACAATAATTTGATTTACTCATTTTATTAGCTCAAATTCCACTTAGATCAATTTCTAATAAGTGTCTTGGCATACACAGCATGCATTACAGTAAAATCTTTTGCTTTGAGTTGCTTCTCCAAATTTTGTCATGAACATATTAAGGTATTCACACTGGCACCATTTCTTGAAATCTTGCCCATTAGCTAACTGAAATACCATAAAATACTGACATGTTGTGTATATAGGAGACCAATAAAATTCCATATGTTTGGTAACTGTGCCATAAACACATTAAAAAAAGCCTTCCCACTTTTCTATAACACTCTTATACTGGCATTTCAGAAATTTAATATATACTTTTAAAATTACATGTATGGGCTTCCCTTTTTCTTTCCAATGCCAGTTGAGAAGCATATATTTTCTAAGCATCCAAGGGGGAAAATCTCATTTCTTTTAAGAAATCATTTTTTTTTGGCGGGGGGGGGAGCAAATTTCTACATCCTCTTCTCTAGTTTATTCTATGTGTAGCAAATGGGCAAAATTTATATCATACCAACATCTTAATACTCTCCCTTCTAAAATCAATTTCTCTAAAAGACCAAGCTTGCATAAGAAATAAAAAATTAAGTAATTTCTCATAAAGAAGCAGGCGTTATCCTTCAACTGGAGGAAAAAAAGTACAAAATATGAGGATTGAAGGACTTTAATTCAAAACTCGAATGAGACTGTGTTGCCCATGGCAACAACACATAACTGAACTGGGCTCTATGAAATATAGAGGGCCAACTAACTATTTATAGCCATTACAAGAAATCCAGAAGCAGCTGAAGACAAAACTTTATACCCATAGAATATTTCAGTTCTGGCTTTCTACCTCTACTTATTTTCTCCCCTTGCTCCTAGAAAGAAGTTGAAAGAAGGGGGAAATCTCCTATAAGTCACACTTCAACATGATTGTCTTAAGGAATGGGCTGCTATGTCAAATTTCACTGCTCAAAGACTTTTAATTTCTAATGCATTTAAAAAATGCATCTCAATAACATCTAAGATGAAGACAATAAAAAAGTGTGTGTGTGTGTGTGTGTGTGTGTGTGTATGTGTGTGTGTGTGTGTGTATGAATTTAGCAATTTTCATGTCTGAAGGTACATTATGCCTAATCTGTCCATTTCTCTTTAGGCAGAGAGGTGAATACGAATGTATAGTCATGGTCATCCAGTAGTTTATAGTTTTCTGAGTTGCCTTGTACTTGAGAAAGAGCTCCAAAAACTTCAAGCTACAAAAGTACGCTAAGGAGGTAGGGTGCAGTGCTGTAAGAAACATGATGGATCTGATTTTAGGGTGGATGGAAACCATGATCAGTAGAGAAGGCATGCATTGATTTGATTGCTCAAGTGTACCCAGTAGGACATCTGAATGATGCCAGCAGACATGCACCTGACCCTTTGGTACTGATATGTAAGGTCATTTGTGTGTCCATATGGGCTCCAGCACTGTGATATACCCTTGCAACTACAATCTCATCTACATGAACATTGTTTCCAATAATGCAAATCACACCCCATCTGTGCTTGCCCATCCAGGATGGTTCTTGCCATGTTTTCCCAAAAGTACGCCACAGGGAACCAGTGATAGCAAAAACTCTGTGTGTGTGTGTGTGTGTGTCTGTGTGTGTGTGTGTGTGTGTGTGTGTGTGTTCTAGAAAAGTATACTTTCTAACAGAGCACATGGGATTTTCACTCCTGTCACTCGCCATGTGACTAGCCCACCAAAAAATATCATGCCTTTCTTTTATTCCATCTTTCATGCCATGTCTCCTTCAAAATCTCTCACCTGTAATGTGTTACACCCTACACATCCTCCCCACACACTTCTCTACTGCCTTGGGTGAGTCTCACATTCAGTTCTTTTGAAATGGCAGTACTGCATAACTCATAGTCATACTACAACACCTAAAGGATTATTATTTTTTAATCGTAAAAATCATAACTTTATAGATTTTGAGTTGAAAGAGACTCCCACGGTGAATCAGTACACTGCATTTTATTAACGAAGAAAATGAAGGATGGAGAAGTGAGGTAACTTTCCTAATGTCATGCAGTTAGTAGATGGAAGTAGTATTTGATCCCAGATCTCACAACACCATCAAGTGATTTTGCTTACTCAGCAATAGCACTACCTTTGTCAATATAGTCTATTGACAATAAAGCATTGAAATACTGTACGTGTATTTAGAGAGACAGGTCATTTTTTGTTTTGTACAAAATAAAATACCATAGCTGTGGAAAAGCATATCTAATAAGGATAGGCCTGGGAGCTAGTTGGATGGAGAAAAATGATCTTGCCATCTTAGCTTTTGTGTTAGCTCAAATTCATTTGTGTACTAATCCAGATAGCATTTTTGGACTGAGTAATCCTAAATGAGAGAGTTGCCTAAAATAGAAAACTTAAATCTTGGTTTAGGAATAGGAGTAAAAAAGGGGAAAAAAACTCACCTTAATCTTAGCCTGGACAGATACATGGTGCAGTGCATAGTTTCAGTCCTAAGTTTGACCTAAGGCACTTACTAGCTTTGTGACTCTGGGCAAATCACTTAACCCTCTTTACCTCAGTTTTCTCATCTGTAAAATGAGCTAGAGAAGAAAATGGCAAACGACCCCAGTATCTTTGCTAAGAAAACCCCAAATGGGGTCATAAAGAGTTGGACATGATTGAAAAACAACTGAACAATCTTGGACTAGGTGAACTTTGCCTAGTGCTCGTTAACTGGTTTTTATGAATGTACTTAATCTGTCATCATCAGAGTCCTAATAACTATACATTAATAGTCTGGAGCTCAGCAAGCGAACAAGTAATACTTAAGAAATAAAAGCTAGGGTGACTATGTGATGCAGTGAATAGAGCACCAGCCCTGGAGTCAGGAGGGCCCAAGTTCAAATTTGGCCTCAGGCACGTAACACTTTCTAGTTGCGTGACCTTGGGCAAGTCACTTAACTCCAATTGCCCTGCCTTCCCCCTGCAAAGCCACACACAAGCAGCTTTCCAGAGCACTGCTGCTGTGAACAGCTTTGAAGGTTCTGATTACATAGTGTAGTGAACTCTCTATTTATTCAATAACAGCCAAAACATTCATAGAAAATCAAAATAAATCATTCACAATGTTACAACTTATCACAGAAAATCAAAATATAGCATACACCATGTCACAACTCAACAACTTATCACTAAAATGGCCACACAGTTTTCACCAAAGTGGTCACATAGTTTTCAACAAAGTACATTCATTTAGTCAATTACAAAATCCTTAATTCAATCACAAAATACAAAAGTCAAAGTTCTCCACATCTAGGTCACAGTGATTCATAATCTCAGTCAGTACACAGTATACAAGTAAAGTCTTCTTTTAGCTTGACTTAAGGCTGGCTCTCAGCTTCCACGGTTCCTCTTCCATGGTCCCAGCTCCACCTGTTACCTGGGTTCAAAGGCAGGCAGCTCCCAGTTCCCTGACCAGTTCCTTGTCCAGTTCTTCATCCAGTTCTCATTCCATACTAACATTCACTGTGTCCAGCCCATCTCAAGTCCTTCACAGTTCCTGTTTCTGGGAAGATAAAGCTTGACAGAGCCACAATAATATTCATATACATTGCTGGCACCACCATCAATTCACTATCTGCCTGTGAAATCAACTTAGACCCACCAGCAAGGCCTAAGAACTCAACACAAATCATCAACATAGAAATCAACACAGACCCACAAACAAGGTCCAAGAGGTCAGAAAAAATCATCAGTAAATTCCCAGGACCTCCAAAACCCTCCTCCAGGACTTCTATAAACAGACAACCAGAAAATCCTCTTTCAGGGCTTCCAGTAAGGTCCCAGGGCTCCTGCATAATGTATAACAAACAAACATTAACACAGAGCAGACAAACAGAGTTCCAGGATACCACAAGTTTTCTCCTTCTTGAATCTGCCACCACAAGAGTCCTCTTCTCATTTCTGCTGTCTCTAGCCTGGGCCTCTCCTTATATATGGTCATTAACTCCTCCCCTTCCTGTTGCAGGAATTCATGAGTTCTAGGGTTCACAAACTGTAGGGTTCACACATTCTGTTTCTTAACAGATTTGATACAAGCCTCAAAAGAAACTTGAACTGAAACAAGGTGTTAATCCAATAGCTGAAACAAAGTGTGAATTACTTCTGTGCTTGCCATTACACCCCCTTGCAAAACAAAAAAACAAAACAAAAAAACACACCCAGGAATGAAGCCTAGAGCATATTGCAGGGAACAATAACCAATAGGAAGTATTTGCCCATCAGCCACATGAGATTACCAGCAATCAGCAGATGATACTGCATTCCTTTCAGTCACCCACCATGAGAAAGAGGGGACCAACAGAGCAATGTGCCTATGAGAGATGCTGCACTCAGCAGGAAGAAGACCCAATGAGAATCATGTGATGACATAAATGAAAGAGTTTGGTAGTCCTTCATTGTGGGAATCCTACATTACACATCCACAATATGCTCTGGACATGTTTCCTGCATATGAACCCCTACCATGTGACCCCTATGCGTACCCCCAATTGCGTGTGTGTATGTGTGTGTATGTAGAAGAATGTGCCCTAGTTTGTGGGGAAAATATTCTATTTTGATCTTTTTTATACTATTTCATCAAATAGTATAGTAATATACTATACTATTTATGTTTTATTGATATATATTTATAGTAATATACTATAGTATTACTATTTCATAGTAATATCAAATATGCTATTTCATCAAAAAGTCTTTACTTTGAACTAATTGTGTCATTCAGTTGATTAGGGAAAAATACATGTGAACATATCAGTGGGGGCTACTGAGCTATGGTTTTGAGACCATATGGATCTACAGAGTATCTTGAATTTAGGATAGCTATTCTGGGGGCCCTGTTTTAAGAGGGGATGCCCTAGTTTCTATCAGGAAAATTTCTATTCTTCAACTAACTAGTATGCCACTAGAAAAAGAGCTCAGCTTGAGAAGTTTTCTAGCCTTATATTGTTTGAAAGGATTAGAGTTGATAGAATAGGAATTAGCATTTATAAAATGCTTTGAGATCCCTAGATAAAAGATGATGAATACATGTAAAACATTACAGATAGCTGCCCAAGTCATGGGTGGGAATTTTATTCCTATAGTAACTAACAAGGAAAAAAAATTATACTGTGTTCAACTACATTAAAATTTTCAGAAGAAAACATCTTCTCTAAAGACTTCTTAAAATAATCTTTGCTTATAACCAGAAAGGTAATGATACTATTGGATTTCCCTTCTATATGATATATGAGAGATCAAATAGTGTACTCAACATTGATTTGGGAGTAAACTCAATGTCAACACATCATTCAAACAACCATAAAGGTTGCATGGAAAAGTAGCAGAAACCAACCAACAGACAAAAAAATCAAACAAGATTGAAAAAAGGCCACTGACTTGGCATGATGTGCCAATGAATAATCCTCTTTGGGCATATGTGGCATTCACTATCAGTGAATCTTCACTATCCCTTTTAAACAGTGTTCACTATCCCTTTTAAACAAAACGAGAGAGAAACTCAATATAAAAAGAAGGCACAGGAACATTGAGATCACATTTTATTTTAGCATTTTTTCAAAGATTGTGGTATTTTCATTAAAAATGCACAGATTGTTCCTATAAAAACCTGTCTGTTTTAGCTCCTGATGTCTTTCTCCTTACATTCATATATCTGCAAATATATTGGTATCATGCCACCTGAAATTAAGTAGCATCTCAAAAGATGCCAAGTTATTTCTAATGCACGGTTGGGTTTATACATACCAAACAATCTCTCTAGGACATTAACCTGAAATAGTTTTGCAAGGAAAGAGTAGTACAAGAGGTTAGAAACAAAAGTATTGCTTCTACCTTTGCCTTAAGGGATCCTTCAGAAAGCCAGGCCAAGAAGTAGGCAGAGTAGAAATATCAATTTCAAACTATTCTGCCTATAATGTGTAAGTTCCTTGTTACTTACATATTTCTTCCTCCTTCTCAGTACATTTTTTTGAGGGAAATAACTTTTTTTTCTATGTTTTTTTTTTTTTTGTTTTACCTTGTATACAGTACTTAGTGCAATGCCAAGTTATCAGAGTGAATAGAGTGTTGGCCAAGCTTGGTATCAGGAATACTTGAGTTCATTTCTTCCCTCAAACACTAGCTCTGTTATGATGGGCAACTCATTTAATTTCTCCCAGCTGAGTTGTCTCATCTGTTAAATGGAGATTATATTAGCATTTTTCTCACAGGCTTGTCTTCTTCTTCTTTTTTTTAAAGCAATTGGGGTTAAGTAACTTGCCCAAGGTTACACGGCTAAGGTTTTTGTTTGTGTGGATTAGTGTTGGAGGCCGGCTCCGAACTCAGGTCCTTCTGACTCCAGGGCCGGCGCTCTATTCACTGTACCACCTAGCCGCCCCCACAGGCTTGTCTTGAGGATTGAAGACAATCATATATGTAAAGTCAGTGAGTTAATAAACATTTATTAAGTACCTGATACATGTCAGGCACTATGCTAAGAACTGAAGATACAAAGAAAGGCAAAGTATGGTCCCCAGGCTCTAGAAGTTTGTAATCCAATGGAGAAAGCATGTAGAGAAATAACTATGTAAAGAAGATGTAGAGAGGATAAACTCAGGATAATTAACAAAGGAAAGACATTGACATTACAGAGGGGTTGGGGAAGCCTTCTTAAAAATTTTAGCTGGAACTTGAAGGAAGCCAGGGAGGCTAGGATGTAGAGATGAGGTGAAGAGGGAGAACATTCCAGGCATGAGTGATAATCAGTGAAAGCCCCCAGAGTCAGAAGATGGAGTATCTTGTTTAAGGAACAGTAAGGAGTCTAGGGGTACTGCATCTAAGAATGTATGGAGGAAAGGAAGATGTAAGAAAACCAGTTAAGGTAGGGAGCAATTTATGGAGGCTTTGAAAGGCAAATAAAGGATATTATTTTTGATTCTTGAGGTAATAGGGAGCCAATTAAGTTTGTTGAGTAGTGGGTTGATTTGGTCAGACACCCTTTAGGAAAAATAAGTCATGGAAAATATTGTAGTGGGGAGAGCCTTGTGACAGAGAGACCAACAAGCAAGTTATTGCAAAGGGACTGCACCATAGCTGTGGTTATGTTGGGGGAGAGAAGGGAAAAAATAAGAGAGATGTGAAGGTAGGGACAAAGGACAAACCACTGTTTGAATGTGAGTGGAGAGAGGAAGTGAAGAGTTGAGGGTAATACTGAGCTTTCAAGTTTGAGTGACTGGGAGAATGATATTGCCTTCCTAGGCAATAAGATGGTATTGCTTTCTTGGGGAAGTTAGGAAGAGGGCAGGGTTTGGGGGTAAGGATAATGAGTTCAGTTTGGGGAATGTTAACTTTAATATGTCTCAGAGAGATCCAGTTTGAGATGGCCAATAAGGAGTTGGCAAACTGTAGCACAATTTAAATTCTAACCATTATTAATATATGCTTGTTGATTGCATGGTCAAAATAATTTATAACATACAAGTATCAATATAGAATAAGAAATATTTAATAATAAAATATATGATATTAGCTGTGTATGCTATATGCTACAATATTAAAGTTATCATAAGAGTATATGATCTTAGAGTTAATAAATTTGTTATTTGTATAGAAATTTCCTCTTTTGATTATATTTTGTTAGTTATTATCCTTCCTTCTCAAAGAGGATGAAAATGACACCGCTATGCTAGAGTTAAGTTTCAACGTGCCTGAATGTGGCTGATCAGACCAATACGAGGTCAGAATGCTCCTCCACAGGCTAGGCACAAATAGTCCATGTGAGCATTTGGGGTGAATTCTCCAAATTTGTGCATCCTGCATTTCCTTTGAGTTGTTTCAATTCTGTTTTGCTCATAGAGCACAGCACCTTCTCTGTTGTGGGTACGTCATGCTGAGTGGTCCTGTGCCAGTGTCTCCCATGTCATGTAATCATTTCCAAAGTCTTTAAGAGAGACCCTGAGAGTGTCCTTGTATCGTTTCTTCTGACCACCACATGGGCGCTTGCCTTGTGTGAGTTCTCCTTAAAACAGTCTTTTTGGCAAGTGTATTTTTTGCATTTGAACAGCATGGCCAGTCAATTGGAATTGCACTCTTTGAGGATATAGGATCCTTCGATCCTTTGGGGTGTCTTTGGTCTTTGGATTCTCAGTACCTAGCCTGTAACAACACAGGCTCTTGATTCTTGTTCCTTGGTATGTAGATATAGATAGATTGATAAAGATAGATATGTAAAACACTTTCACATTTGCAAAATGCTTAACATATTATCTCATGTAAGTTTTTACATCAATTCTATAAGATAGGCCTTATGAATTTTCTGATTTCTGCTTTTTAGAGGATTCAGAGAAATTGTTTACATGTGCTCATGATTACATAATTAGAAAGCACCAGAAGGAAAACAAAGGTCTTTGTGGCTAGCTATTGCCAACTCTCCCACCCCTCATCCTCCCACCCTGGGGAATTGTCAGTATTGTTAATCCAAATCTATATCTGAAAAACAAATGACAGATTTCCAGCCTCTAACTGAGCATTTCCAATCATACAACAACTTGATGCTCTTAAGATTAGAAAACACTGTTTGAAGTTAAAAATATATAAAATATAATAATCAGTTCCTGTACAAAGAAAATATGCTGTGTGAATTTGAATAATGTACCTACTTCAAGGGAATTCATTTTTCATACTAATTAAGTCCTAGCTTTACTTCAGTTGAAATATTTCAGATTTTCTTGTCTTTAACTTCCATGTGCTTCTGGCATTGTGAGGAAGTGATTATTTGTGAGCATTATATGCATTTTTACTGCATGGGAAACTTTTTCTATTTTTCTATCTGTCTATCTATCTATCTATCTATCTATCTATCTATCTATCTATCTATCCATATCTGTCTATCTATCTACCTACCTACCTACCTACCTACCTCTCTATCTCTCTATCTATGTTTTTTCTATGTCAAAACTCTAATACTACAATTTAAGAAAACCACTGTTCAGTTAAAGCATCTGAAGGAGGACTTAACAAAGTGAACCAGTGAGTCATCTTTATGAATGCAGTTGACTTCTCCTTCTTGGGACCTCAAATAACACTTTGATTATATCTCTCTTATGCATTTACAATGTTCTATCTTGTATGATAGTTATTGAAATATCTGTTATATTCTTATTCTCTACTGACAACTTCAAGTCAAGGACTGATTCTTTCTTAATCTTTTAAAATGGACCAGTTGGATGGTACAGAGGGCCTGGAGGAGACCTGAATTCCAGTCTGGCCTCAGATACTTATTAGATGTGTGATCCTGGGCTGTCACTTAACCTCTTTTTGCTTCAGTTTCCTCATCTATAAAATGGGAATAATAAAAGCTCCTACTTCCCAGGCTTCTAGTGTGAATCACGTGAGATAATATTTATAAAGCATTGAACATAGCGCCTGTTACATAATAGGTTATTTAAATTCGTATTCTGTCCACCTTCCATTTAATCTTTTTTTTTTTATTTTATTCAGGGGCAGCTAGGTGGCACAATGAGTAGAGCACTGGCCCTGGAGTTAGGATGACCTGAGCTCAAATCTGGCATCAGACACTTAACACTTACTAACCACGTGACCTTGGGCAAGTCACTGCTAACCCCAGTTGACCTGCCTTTCCCCCCAAAAAAGCAAGAAAAAAATAAATGCAAATTTTATCCAGATCTAGGGTATGTACTAGGTAATACTTAACATTCATTGAGTATTATTTTGGATGATAACCTGTAGTAAGAAAGATTGAATAGTCCCTTGGGGAGGGGGGATAGGAAGATGTGAACAAGAATTTATTAAACACCTCTTTTGTACCACACACTGTAATAAGTGTTACACAAATATTATCTCACTGTATCCTCAGAACTACCATTTTGTCCTATGCTTATTATGGAACCACTGAAGGCTGTGGTTTTTGCATTAGGAAGACCATTCTGATAGTTGTGTTTGTTGAAAGGTAAGGAGGGCCAAAACTAGAACAGTGGCCATGAGATTTGAGACAAGGGAACTGATTAGAGAGGTTCCATGGAGGTGAAATTGACAGAAGCAGCAAGGTTTTCTATATAGAGTCAGGGAAAGGGAAGGAAGATTCAAATATGATTCCTAAAATTTAACCAGGAGACTAGTAGGTGGGGTAAAAGACACAGAGAAACCTAGAGAAGGGAAAGATTTGGTGGTGTTGCATAACAAATTTAATTTGAAATACTAATTTTCAAAAGAAGATGTCTAGGGGTCAAGGGAAGGCTTTTAGTTCAAGAGAGAACGAGGCTTGATATGTAGGTGTGGGTTAAACTTGCACCAAGGGATTTCCAGTGGGAGAGGATATACCAAGGGATAGAGCAGAAAGGAAGGCACAAGCCAGATTTTTTGGTAACACCTATAATTAAAGGATGGAAGATAGTCCATGAATCAGCAGAGAGATGTGTGTGTGTGTGTGTGTGTGTGTGTGTGTGTGTTATTGAACACTTAATATGCGTCAAGCACTTTGCTACATGCCAGAAATAAAAAGACAAAAGGAAAACAATTCCTGCCATCAAGAATCTTACAATCTATCAGAGGATGCCACAAGTACATTTGTTGTTGTTCAGTTGTTTTCAGTCATGTCTTGCTCTTTGTGACTCCATCTGGGTTTTTTTTTTTCAGAGATACTGCAGTGCTTTGCCATTTCCTTCTCTAGCTCATGTTTACAAATGAGGAAACTGAGGCAAACAGGCAAACAGACTTGCCCAGGATGATGCAGCTAGTGTCTGAAACTGGATTTGAACTCATAAAGATGAGTTTTAAGGGCCCATACTCTATCCATTGAGCCTCCTAGTTGTCACCCAAGTACACACACACACAGAGATACATATATGCACACACATATACACATATAGGTGTTTATGTATATGTATATCTATGTGAGTATATATGTATGTATAAACAAAATAGGTTCCAAATAGATTCAAGATGATGTTCTGGGGGTGAGGTAGATTCCTATTATTGAAAATTCCCATGAAACCTGACATTATTCAATTTCCAGATTCTTTCATTGCTTCTATTTCCACATCAAAGGATAGAGACACATTTCTACAACACTACTTAGAGCAGTTTCTTTCCATTTTGACTTTAATCAACAGTCATTAGAGGGTTTCCCATATGCTCCATTGTTGTAAAATATTACAAATGAATGCAGATCTACTGATGGCCAAATTAAAATTTTATACAAGAGGTCCCACTTCTAACTTACTGTGTGACCTTGGACAAATCATTTAACTTCTCTGAGACTTTTCTTTTGTTTTTGATTTATAAGATAAGCATATTGACTATATTGGCAATTGAACAGTCTGCATTGGAAAGTAGTCAACTCGTATTCTTTGGAAGGTTTTGTAAACATTTATTGGCCACTTGCTAAATATGCTGTAGGCAAGGAACATATTTTTAATTGAATTTTTTATAATGAACTTAATTATAAAAATTCAAATATTTCAATAAAAAGAACAAGAAAGATAATTGCGTATGAGATCATAAAGCTGCTAAGATACAGTTTGCTTTTAAAAATTCTTATTAAACTTAACAAGGTAAATGAATGTCCCATTTGCATCTCTTTTTGAACTTCTTTTTCTGTTTGTTTTGATTAATTTTTCTTTGTCTTTTGAAAATGTTCTAGGGCTATGGAAAGGGATTCTTGTTTAGGAAGGAGTTACGCTAAGTTATTCTAACTCTTTAATCCTGTGATTCTGGGATGCATAATTATATATCACTATCATCCCTTTTAACTAAAATATTCTGTGGGTTTTTTTAAGTCTGACTTTTAGATTAACATCCTTTCATTCCTGACTAGACAATGGGTGATTGTAGCATTTGAATCTTAAGAATATTGAATTTGACTTACTAGCTGTGTAACCTTGGACAAGTCACTTAACCCCAATTGTCTTGCCTTCCCCCCTCCTAAGAGCAAAAAACCCAAACAAAAAGAACATTGAATTTGTCTTAAAAATTTATTCATGTGTCCTACCTCCTCCCACATATTTTAAGTCAATCAATAAACATTTATTAAGTACCTAATATATGTCAGACACTGTGCTAAACTCTGGGTATACAAAGAAAGGTAAAAGATAATCCCTGCTTCCAAGGAGTTAACAGTATAATTATAGTACTTACTATGTGCCAGGCCCTTTATGAATTTTATTGCATTTGATCCTCATATCCATCATTGGAGGGGTGTGCTATAATTATCCCCATTTTACAGATGAGGAAACTGTCACTAAATGACTTGTCCAATGTCACCAAGACAACTAAAGTTGGATTTGAGGTTGGATTTGAACTCACATCTTCCAGCCTCCAGGCCAAGTTCTAGGTACCACCTAACTACCCATAATAATAAAGTTTTGGCACAACTGCAGATCTTTACCCATCTATTCATTTGGGAACTCTGTTTCTGGTCCACCTGCTAATGCCTTTATATGCAAAAGCACATTAAACAACTTTTTGGCTTGTTATTATAGAGGCATCATATAGCTTCATATTCCTTTTCATAAAAATTGATATGTGGGTCCTGACCAAATATTTCTGTTCCTAAACTATTTATGTACTCGAAGGCATATATTTTACAGGTTGTCCCAAAAGTTTTAGTGCAATTTTAAGCTTTTAAAGCTTTTAAGAGAGCTAATTCTAAGCTATTTAAACTTAAATGAAGCCACAACTTAGGGGTCACTCTGTATATACTGATTTGAATCAATATGTTCAATGGACAGTGATTTTAGTCTACTATTTTTCATCCATATCCAGAATATTTAGCTGTAATTTCTATGACGTATGTTTTATGCCCTCTCTCACTTCTGTCAACACACTCAACTCTATAGCCTCTGAATAATGGCTGCCATAATGAACACCAGCCCAGAGGGCTGGGCAATCTCTGATTTTTATTTGACAACTCTGGGCAGCCTAGGAATGGGAGAGAGGCTGATATCTCCCTCTGAGCTGTTGGCAGCAGACGTTGGTTCTTGCATCCAAGCTCATTTGGTGCCTCCCCAATTGTGTGAACACCCACCCCTTCCCAGGCCATGCCATCAGGAGCAGCATTTACTCATCAGCATTTACCCATCATTTAGGCATCTAAAAAGAGATAAATCAGAAAAAGCTACATTTGAGTGGGGGGAGATCACATGACTGACTTCATATACAAAGAACAGTTAGTTCATATTGTTCAGTGTGTAGCTTTGTTCCCTAATCCTCTTGGCAATACAACTCATGCAGCGACCTTATGGGCTCCTTATGTCTTCTTTCCCATGCCTGCAATTAATTCCTGTCATTTTTCATCTTCATAGTCTTCCGATCTTTTACTTTTCTGAGTCCTTTTCTTGCCATTCTCCACTGTCTCTATTTCTGCCTTTGAAATAGACCTGGTTCTTTCTCTACCTATAGCTTATGCTTTCCTCAGAAACTTACTAGTCATCCAGGCCTGAACAAATCACTTAACTTCTGTGTGCCTTGGTTTCCTCAGTAGTAAAACGAAAAATTGGACTTAATTTCTCTGAAGGCCCTTTCAATTCTAAATCTATGATCCTATGATCATTTGGCCAATGAAAACCCCCAGTGAAAAACATTTTTACTTTTATTTTTATTTTTTTTAATCTAATGATTTATTAACTTCTAGTTTACACCATTCATTTCCACAACATTTTGAGTTACAAATTTTCTCCCCATTTTTTCCCTACCCACCATCCCAAAATAACGATCTCACTGGATATCCCCTCCTCCATTCTGCTCTCTCCCATATCTTCTCCCATATCCCCTTCAACTTTCCAGTAGGGCACAGTGGATCTCTATGTGCCAACACCTGTATATCTTATTTCCCCCTGAAATGTGATACTGTTTTGCTGGGTGGGTGATTTTTGGTTTTAATCCCACCTCCTTTGCCCTCTGGAATATCATATTCTAAGCCCTTCCATCCTTCAATGTAGAAGCTGCCAGATCCTGTGTTATCCTGATTGTATTTCCACAATATTCAAATTGTTTCTACCTGGCTGCTTGAAATATTCTCTCCTTGATCTGGGAATTTCAGAACCTGGTTTTAATATTCCTAGGAGTTTTCTTTTTGGGATCTTTTCCAGGAGGTGATTGATGGATTATTTCAACCTATATTTTGCCTTCTGGTTCTAAAACATCAGGGAATGTTCCTTGAGAATTTCTTGAAGGATGATTTCTAGGTTCTTTTTTTGATCATGGCTTTCAGGTAGTCCAATAATTTTTAAATTATCTCTCCTGGACCTATTTTCCAGGTCAGTGGTTTTTCCAATGAGATCTTTCACATTGCCTTCTATTTTTATATTTGTTGGGGTCTGTTTAATAATATCTTGATTACTCCTAAAGTCACTTGGTTCCATTTGCTCCAATGTATTTCTGAAGGGATGATTCTCTTCAGTGAGCTTTTCAGATTCTTTTTCCATCTGGCAAATTTGGCTTTTTAAGGGAATCTTCTCCTTGTTGCCTTTTTGAGCCTCTTTTGCCATTTGAGTTAGTCTATTTTTTAGGTATTTTTTTCTTCAGTCAGGTTGTTCACTCTCATTTCATAACTTTCTTGCATCATTCTCATTTCTCTTCCCAATTTTTCCTCCACTTCTCTTATTTGGTTTTCAAAATCCTTCTTAAAGTCCTTTATGGCCTGTAACCAGCTCATATTTTCCTTGGAAGCTTTTGGTGCAGGAGTTCTGAATTTGCTGTCTTCCTCCTGTTCCATGCTTTGATCCTTTTCCCCCCCAAAATAGAAGTGTAAAGTTGTATTGCTCTGCTTGGTTTGCTTCCTTTGCCTGCTCATGTTGCCACTCAATTACTTGACTTTTGAGCTTTTTGCCACAGTAGGACTCTGCTACCAGACAGGGGAGCTTGGGATCAATCACTGGGGTTTTCTCACCTGCTGAACACATTACTTGGTTGCCCTCTCTGAAGCCTTCATATGCTCTTGCAAGCTTGTCACACACTCCAGGACTTCCACCCTAGACTGCAATCCAGATCTAAGAAGGTTAAAGCAAGAGCAATTACCCCTCAGAATGATCACTTGGTCCCCCTACAATCTGTAGGACAGGAGCTGAAGTTGCCATGTGGCAACAGCTTTAGGCCATAGCGCCTCAACAGCTTCTTTCCCCAGGGGATAAAGGCCAACCACACTCCCAAATTACCAGATGTGAAAGTTCACACTGCACTGACCTCTCACTTTGTCCTCAGCATCTATGGGTTGATAATTCTGCAAACTGCCACAGCTGCTGGTGATCTGAAGTCCCTCCAGCGAGTGGCTATATAGCACACCCTGAGCCTGCTGCTCTATCCTCAGCCATAGGTTAGCTTCTTTGTGTCATTTTGTGGGTTCTGTAGCACCCCAGGTAAATAATAGAGGGTTAGTTTTCCCTTTCCAGATTTCTTATTTTGAGTATTTAATCTAGGTCATCATTTCATTCAATTCCTACCTAACCTAGATCACTGAATGTGTGTTGCCGCAGACAAAATGACACCAGGGAAAGAACTTGGCTTAAAAGGTCATTCCATTGTATCCAGTGCCATCACCAGTCACCACGACCTATGTCTTACCACTGGACTAAATTACCCTGGAGGAGAGAGTGAGGCTAATGACTACAGTTCTGTCTCCATTAAATCCAATTCACTTGCAAGTCAAGACATCATCCTCCTGATGTCAGTGATCTTCTTCAAGAAAAAAGGACAAACTGCAATTTTAAGTTTCCAAAACCACTTCCAGAGGACAAGACCTGGGTCAAGGGAGAGGAGCAATGCTTATAGAAAATAAAGTAAATGAGAAGTGAATATGGATATTTGAGTAAGGAAAGTCAAGGTTAAAATCTGTGCTATGGTAAAAGAAAAGAGTCTTATAGAGGGATATTGAGGTGAATGGAAAACTAGAGAACTTTGAGAGGAAAATTTCAAGAAGATAACAGAAAAGGGAACCAGAAAGCATGTGGTGAAAAAAAGAAAAGAGGAAAATATAAGTAGGGAGAACAGGAAGTATGGTATAGTCAATAAAGAGCTTGTCTCAAGGGTCAGGAAGATGGGATTTATGTTCTACCTATGACAAATACTGTTGGCATGAACTGGAGTACATCATATAACTTCTAGGTTATTCAGATTACTTTCTTAAAGACTGTGTGTTTTAGAGGTGTTTCTATGCATTGTTAGAAGTAATTTCCTAGTCAGGAGCTCCCCCCAAAAATAAAACCTCATTTTTTTAAATGGGGACATAATTTTGTGGAAGATCTTTTGAAATAAAAACTGTCTTTCTCTGCTTTCTTGTCCAAATGCACCATTTTGTACCTCCATAACAGAGCTCTCTCCCTCTTGTAATTTTCCAGATAGAGGCTTAACGTTGTAGCTACCATTTATACCCAGCATCAGAAAGTTTGCAAAGATATATTATCAGATGTATTATGTCATCCAGACAGTTAGGTGGTGCAAGGGACAGAATGTTGGGTCTGAAATCAATAAGACTCAACTTCCTGAGTTCAGATTTGGCCTCAGACACTTAATAATTGTGTAATCCTGGGAAAATCCCTTAACCGTGTTTGTCTCAGTTTCCTCATCTGTAAAATGAACTGGAGAAGGAAATAGCAAACCAATCCATTATCTTTGCCAATAAAACCCCAAGTGGGATCTTGAATTAAACAACTGAGCAACAACAAAATAAGTCATTGGACCCTAGAAAACCTGTGAGATGGGTGCTGCTATTATATTCATTTTACAGATGAGGAAATTGAGCCTGAGAGAGTTGGAGTTACTGACTCAGTGCCCCAGAGGAAGTATCAGAGAGAGGAGTTGAACTCAGCTCTTCCTGACTCTATGTCCAGCTTTACACTTTATATTTAATGTTACTTAGTAATTGTTATACATGTTCTAACATTTCAGGAGAACATAAGCTCCTTAAAGATAGGGCCTGTTTTGGTCTTGGATCTCTAGCTCAGTGCTTGGCACTGTTGAATTGTATTGAGTTTTCCAGAGTTTGGCTCTCCAAAACATTAGCTCTCTTTTTCTCCTGCATTTATTTTATGCTTAAATCCAGAGTTAGAAAGCACTGAGCTTCAGAAGAGCCCCTCCTTAGGTCATGGGGACAGATGTAAATTTGTAAAACTCTTCAACTTAGAGGCTAAAATATGTAATTACGTTTTTACAAAATATAAGATAGTATTAGGGTCTGGTTCAATTATTTCAGTGGTATAGGGAGTTTCTCAAGGCTGCTAGCAATTGTATTGGAATAGAGTGCTGAGGTCAGGGAGAACTGAGTTTAAATAAGTCCCCCAGCACTTACTACTTGTGTAACTCTGGGCAAGTCACATAACCTCTGTTTGCCTTATTTTACCCAATTGAAAAATCTTCTAGTACTATTGTGCAGATCAATGGAGATAGTTCTTGTAAAGAGCTTTTTTTTATATAGCAACTGGTACATAGTAAGAATTTAATAAATGTTTACCCTTCATTTATCTTTTCTCTTTTCCTTCTTTCCTCCCTTTCTCTCCAGTCCTTTCTCTCTCCCCTCCTTCCTTCCTCCCTTCTTTTCTCCCTTTTCATCTCTCTCTTCCTCTTTCCTTTCTTCCTTCTTTCTTTTCTTTCTCCCTTCCTGCCCTCCTTCTCATCTTCCTCCCTCCCTTCCTCCTTCCACTCTTTCCTCCCTTCCTCCCTCTCTCGCTCCTGCCCTCACTCCTTCCCTTCCTTCCTTCCTACCTGCCTTCTGCCTTTCTCCCTCTTCCCTTTATCGCTCCTGTCCTTCCATCCTTCCTTCCTTCTTTCCTTCCTTCCTTCCTTCTCCCTCCCTCCCTCCCTCCCTTTATTTCTCCCTTCCTTCTTTCCTTCCTTCCTTCCTTCCTTCCTTCCTTCCTTCCTTCCTTCCTTCCTTCCTTCCCTCCCTCCTTCCTTCCTCCCTTTATCTCTCCTTCCTTTCTCCTTCTTTTCCTCCCTCCTCCTCTCCCTTTTCCTTCCCTCCCTCTCTTCCTTCCTTCCTTCCCTCCTTCCTTCCCTCCTTCCTTCCTTCCTTCCTTCCTTCCTTCCTTCCTTCCTTCCTTCCTTCCTTCCTTCCTTCCTTCTTTCCTTCCTTCCTTCTCCAATGTAAGTCAGCATCTTGCTTGAAATGTAAAGATTAAGAAATTTGCCTAGAGCAGAATTTAAGTGACTTGTCCAGGCATCAAACAGTATGTGTCAGAGGTCACATTTTCCTGGCCTCCAAACCATGCTGCCTCTAATGGAATAAATGTTAGATAAATAATATTATCATGGTGGGTAAAGGATACATTTTTTTCTTTGAAAAGTTACACAGACCACTAGAAAAAAAATTGGCATCTGCTGAATGAAAATATACTGAACAAATTGACTGAGAAAAATAGCCTCAGTCTATGGGCTGAGGAAAATGGGTCATGGCATGCTGAGCTGGTTGAGGAGAATGCCTATTTATGCACTTGACATGAATCATTTGTGCAAATCTGCTCTGAGGAGGCCATTGGGGATGAACTTTAGCTCTGAAGTTCCCCAAAGGAAAAAAAAAGCAAAACCTTCTATGACTTTTCAGAGATAAACCATCAGTTCTGATGATCTGATCCTAGCTGCAAGAGATATTTCTGAGTGTGCCTGAAGATGTGGAAAAGCAGTGGACAGACTGAGTGAAGCCAAAGTCAGATTTAATAAGACCAAAATAGAGTTCAAAGTATACAAAGAGCCGGGCTTCATCGTCTCCAAAGATGGATTAGAGTCAAATGAAGAAAAAGAACAGACAATCATAGAGATACTGAAGCTGCAGAACTCATATGACATAAAGCATGTGCCAAGAACAACTAAGGACTTTGCACAGTTAAGGGGGTCTGCCATGTATCCAATAGTGTAGCCCTACTGAGATAGCCCTGTAAGAGGATACTGAGCGAATATAAAATAGCATGTTTGAAACATTTCTAGAAATACTGCCACAAGTGTGTTCTGACCTTCCTATGAGTGATAGCTCCACTGTAGAAAGCAGGATAAAAAGAGCAGAGAATTAAGATTCTCCCCACAATTCAGGAGAATAGCAAGGTGGGACAATGGCTGGATGCAATGACTACATATGTGTAGCCTGAATATTGTCCTCAGATCCATCTCTTTCCTCATATTCCTTCTTTATGATATTTTTACATTTAATTTTAATTTTATTTCCTCAATTACATACAAATAAAAATTAGCATTCTTTTTTTTTACTTTGAGGTCCAAATTATCTCTCTCCCTCTATTCCCCCCTTCTTGAGAAAGCAAGCAACTTGGTACAGATTATACATGTGTCATCATGCAAAATATTTTGATCTCAGAAATGTTGCAAAAGAAAATATAGATCAAACAAAATCTAAAATGATAAAGTAAAGATGTATGTTTTGACCTAATAACCTGACTTCATCAGTTCTTTCTTTGAAAGTGGAAAACATTTTTTGTCATGAGACCTCACAGTTCTCTTGGGACATTGTATTTCTGAGAATCATTAATTCATTCACAGTTGATCACTGTGCAATTTTGCTATTACCATGTACAATGTTCTCCTTGGTTCTGCTCATTTCACTTTGTACCAGTTCACATAAGTCTTCCCAAGTTTTTCAAAAACCATCTCGCTTGTCGTTTCTTACAGCACAATAGGATTCCATTACAATTATGTACCATAACAAGTACAGGCACTTGCTGTAATTCTTTGCCTCTACAAAAAGTGCTGCTATAAATTTTTGTACAAATAAGTATTTTTTCTTTCTTTATAAAACTTTATGGGGTACAAACTTTGTATTGCTGGGCCAAAGTGTATGCACAGTGCTGTAGGCCTTTGGGCATAGTTCCAAATTGCTCTCCAGAATGATTTTATCAGTTCACAACTCCATCAACAATGCATTAGTGTTTCTGTTTTTCCATATATCCTTAAACATTTGTCATTTTTTTCCGGTCACATTAGCCAATCTGATAAGTATGAGGTGGTGCCTCAGAATTGTTTTAATTTGCATTACTTAAGTCAATAGTGATTTAGAGCATTTTTCATATGACCATAGATACCTTTGATTTCTTCTTTCATTTGAAAACTGCCTTTTATATCCTTTCACAACTTATTAACTGGGAAATGACTCATTTTTATACATTTGACTCAGTTCTCTATATGTTTGAAAAATGAGGGCTTTATCAGAGCAACTTAGTGTAAATTCTCCCCCCCCACACACATTTCTTCCTTTGTTCTTAATCTTGACGGAATTGGTTTTGTTTGTGTAACAACATTTTAATTGAATGTAATTAAAATAATCTATTTTTATCCTGTCAATGCTTTCTATATCTTGTTCATAAATTTTTCCCTTATCAATATGCCTGACAGGTAAAATATTCCATGCTCCCCTAATTTGATTATAACATAATGCATTATATCTATATTATATACAATTTTAGGTTATAGTTCTTTAGAGTGTTTTCAGGAATTTTTGTTAAATAGTGATTTCTTGTTCCAAAATCTTGTATTTTTGTATTTGTAAAACACCAGATTATAATAATCATTTACCATTGTATATTGAGTACCTTATATATTTCATTGATCCACCACTCTATTTTCTAGCCAGTATGAGATTATTTTGCTCATTACTGTTTTGCAGTTTGTGATCTCGTACTTACTTCATTTTTTCTTTGATTTCCTTGATATTCTTGAACTTTTATACTTCTAGATGGATTTTGTACTTTTTTTTTCTAGGTCTGTTTTTTTTTATTGGTATAGCACTGAATAAGTAAATTAATTTAGGCAGAATTGTCGTTTTTATTACATTGAGTTGGCCATAAACAATTAATATTTCTCCAGTTGTTTAGATTTGACTTAATTTGTGTGAAAAGTGTTTTGTAATTGTGTTCATATATTTCCTGTTTTTTTTTTCTTGGCAGATAGACTCAGAGGTATTTTATATTGTCTGCCATTATTTTAAATAGATTTTTCTCTCTTTCTGCTAAATTTTGCTGGTAGCATATAGAAATGCTGATGATTTATGTGGATTTACTTTATATCCTAGGGCAGCGCAATGGTAAAGTAGATAGAATGCCAGACCTGTACTCGGGGAGACATGAGTTCAAATCTGCCCTTAGATACTTACTAGCTGTGTGACCCTGAACACATCACTTAAACCTGTTTGTCTCAGTTTCTTCACATGCAAAAAGACTTAGAGAAGGAAATGACAAGCCTTTCCAGTATCTTTGCCTAGAAAACCTCAGCTGGGGTCATGAAGAGTCAGAAAAAATTGAAACAACCAAATAACAAAAACAATAATTTTATATTCTGCAAATTTGCTAAGGTTGTTAATTATTTCAATGAGTTTTTTGTTTTTTGTTTTAGTTGATTCACTAAAGGTACCATAATATTGTGTGGGAAAAATGATAGTTTTGTTTCCTCATTGTTTATTCTAATTTCTTCATTTTTTTTCTTATTGCTATAGCTAGTATTTCTAGAGCAATATTGAATGATAGTGGTAATAATGATAACAATGGGCATCTTTGCTTCACCCTTGATATAACTGGGAAAACTTCTAGCTTATCTTCATTAAGATTATGCTTACTAATATTTTTTATTTAGATACTACTTCCAATTTTAAGGACAGTTCTAATTATTCCTATGTTTTCTAGTGTTTCTAATAGGGATGATATATCTGCATCCTTTGAAATAATTATATGATTTTTTTGGTTTTTGTCATTGACATGGTCGATTATGCTGATAGTTTTCCTAATATTGAACCAGACCTGCATTCCTGAAATAAATCTTCCTGGCTGCTTGTAATATTCTCTCCTTGATCTGGGAATTCTGGAACCTGGCTATAATATTCCTAGGAGTTTCCTTTTTGGGATCTTTTTCAGGAGGTGACCAGTGGATTCTTTCAACCTCTATTTTGCCCTCTGGTTCTAAAACATCAGGGCAGTTTTCCTGGAGAATTTCTTGGAGGATTATTTATAGGTTCTTTCTTTGATCATGGTTTTCAGGTAGTCCAATAATTTTAAAATTATCTCTCCTGCATCTATTTTCCAGGTCAGTGGTTTTTCCAATGAGATATTTCATATTGCCTTCTATTCTTTCATTTGTTTGGACCTGTTTAACAGCATCTTGATTTCTCATAAAATCACTAGCTTCCATTTGCTCCAATCTAATTCTGACCTGAAATAAGTCTTATCTATTCTTAGTGCATGATCTTTGTGATATATTGTTATAATCTCCTTGAAAGTATTTTATTTAAATTTTTAGCATAAATATTTATTATGACAATTTATCTATAGTTCCCTTTTTCTGTTTTTGCTGTCCTTGGTTTATATTTCAACAACCTTATTTATGGAAGCAGCTAGATATTTCAGTGTAGTGGCAACCACACTGCCACACTGGCATATCTAGAATGACTGCTAGCACAGGTTCTTAGATCTGCTTTACACTAGGAAAGATATCTGTTTAAAGGGTTAACAACCTTTTTAAATTATATTCACTAGTACAGGGGAAAAGTCAGCCCCCTGAACTTCAGATTAAATACAAGCAGAGAAATAAAGACCAAAAGACAGGCCTCTGACTGCCTGAATCAAAGCAATATTACTATACACTTTACATATAGCCCTGGATTGAGAAAGCCTTTACATCTGAGCACTCAGAGAGCTCTGACTCTCAACAAGGGAATCTCAAGGTCCTTCTCAAAAGGAAGCACCCAAACAAAATATCATCTCAGAGTAAATATCTATCTATCTATCTATCTATCTATCTATCTATCTATCTATCTATCTATACACACACACACCTCTCAGAGCCAGAAGTCATCACAAACCCCCTAACTCAGTGCCTAATTAGAAATTAGCAAAAGGTGGGATCAGGGAAGATCTTACATCGCATTAACATTACACTCGGTAGTTAGACCACTGGACCTGGAATCAGGAAGACTTGAGTTCAAATCCACCTTCAGGTATTCACTAGCTATGTGATCTTCACCAAGGCACTTATCCTGTTTGCCTTAATCCATTGGAGAAGAAAATAACAAACCATTCCAAAATCTTTAACAGGGAAACCACATGAAAGTCACCAGTTGTTAGACATGACTAAATCACTGAAAAACAACCACCACCATTTGTGGGTTATAAAAAGGATTTGTTAGGACTGCCTTCCTATTTTTCCAAATGTTTTATATGATATTGGAATTGTTCTATAAATATTTGGTATAATTCACTTGTGAATTCATCTGGTCCTGGGGAATTTTTAAGGGAACTGATTGATTCAATTGTTCAAATTCTTTTTCTAAGGTAAGGTTAATAAAGTATCCTATTTCATCTTCTGTTAAGTTGGGCATTTATATTTTTCTAAATATTTATCCATTTCATTTAAATTGTTAGATTTAGTGCCATATAATTGAGCAAAATAGCTCTTAATAATTGCTTTAGTTTCTTCTTCATTGATGGTGAATTCATCCTTTTCTCTTTTTATATTTGTAATTTGGTTTTCTTCTTTTAAATACAATTAATGAATGGGTTTATTTATTTTATTGTTTTCCCCCCCTAAAACCAGTTCCTATTTTATTTATTACTTCAATTGATTCTTTTATTTTTAATTTTATTAATCTCTCTTTTGATTTTCAGGATTTCTCATTTGATTTTTAATTGAGGATGTTCAATTCGTTCTTTTTCTATTTTTTTCTTTTCTTTTTTTTTCAATTAAACAAATGCTTTATTAACTTCTGTTTTACATCTTTCATTTCCGCCAGATTTTGAGTTACAATCATTTTTCCCCCATTATTCCCCTACCCAACCTCCCAGAATAGTAGTCCCACAAGATATCACTTCCTCCAATCTGCTCTCTTCCATACCTTCTCCCATACCCTGTAGCAGCAAGCACCCCAACATCCCAGGGTGACTGCCAACACAGGTTCTTAGATCTGCTTTTCAAAAGGAAAGCAATTCAGAATGGGTTAACAAGCTTACTTTAATCAAACAAACATACATTACCTAGTTCAGGGGAAAAAGGTCAGCACCCCGAACCTCAGAGTTACAGAACTTACAGATCAAACAGACAGGCTTCCAAACTGTCCAACCATTATATCAATACCAAATCACAGTTACCAGAGAGGGAAGCATCAGCATCTGGGTTTTCAAAGCCAAGGGGCTCTCAACAACGGCTTCCCAGAGTCTCATCTGGTCAAATCACACAACACTTCTCAAAGTGAGCCCCAAAGCAAAGCCTCTCATCAGGGTTTATATAGCCTTCTCCTAGCTCAAAGATTGTAACAACCTCCTTGACCCACTGCCCAATCACAAAAGTATCAAGGTTGGGCTTTCCTGAAAAACAAGCCTCCACCACAGGCTCCAGGTGCACTTAAGCTAGGGGCAGGGAAGATCTTTGAATTTGCATTTCCATTACATTCGGCCCCAAGATCTTTCATGCCCATAGCATACACAATTTACATTTGAATTAGCACTAAACAACTCTTAGGTCACATTTTCCAAGTACATAATAAAATCACAATATAATCTCAAAATACAATAGTCTAAGTCTTCCACTCATGGGGCAAATGTTAACTCAGTCCACTTAATCAGTAAAATCAAAAAATAGTCACTCTTAAGTTAACTCAATCAGTTACATAAGTTTTCAAAGTACAAGTCTTCCACTCATGGGGCAAAGTCTTGATTAACTCAATTAGTCTCTTATCTGTAACAATATCTCAAAGTACAATTAGTCACTTATTCAGTAAAGTCTTACTATGTATGCCCATAGCATAGACAATTTACATTTCAATTAGCACCAACCAACTCCTAAGTCATAGTTTCAAGGTACATCTAAAGTTACCGAAGTGGCCACTGGGCCTTAAACACAAAGTACATTGCATTTTCACATCAATTCACAAAATACAAAGCATTATCACATAAAGTTCTCTTGGGAGGAGGGGGTTGTTCTTTCCCTCACACTGCTCCAGCCCCTACTTCCAAGTCCAGAGAGGGAGCTGGACAACAAAACCAAATTGGGGTCCTTGGGGTCCATGGCACTTCACCCCACCCACCAGTCACAAGTCCATCCTCCCCCTGGGTCCCAAACTGTGGGATGCAGCAAGGAAACACATTCAGTGCCCCTGCTTTGCCACACAGTCCTTATCTTGTCCTGTGGCTGAACTCCAAACTCCTGGGTTCCTTCTCCTCCAGCAGAAGGCAGCAGCTCCAGGTTTCTCCACAGGTCTCCAGGCAGGCAGCTCACCATTCCTGCTCTCACCTCAGTGAAGTCAGCATGCAGGCCATTCTCTCCTGCTCCATGGCTCCACAGAATCACAGCTACCACAACTGGGAAACAAACAATTATCCCAGCCCCCATACTTTCCTTTTACTCAGCAGATCCCATCCCTCGTCGCCATTTTGTAGCAGCAAGCACCCCAATATCCCCAGGGTAACTGCCAACACAGGTTCTTAGATCTGCTTTTCAAAAGGAAAGCAACTCAAAATGGGTTAACAAGCTTACTTTAATCAAACAAACACACATTACCTAGTTCAGGGGAAAAAGGTCAGCACCCCAAACTTCAGAGTTACAGAACTTACAGATCAAACAGACAGGCTTCCAAACTGTCCAACCATTATATCAATACCAAATCACAGTTACCAGAGAGGGAAGCATCAACATCTGGGTTTTCAAAGCCGGGGGGCTCTCAACAACGGCTTCCCAGAGTCTCATCTGGTCAAATCACACAACACTTCTCAAAGTGAGCCCCAAAGCAAAGCCTCTCCTCAGGGCTTATATAGCCTTCTCCTGGCTCAGAGAATGTAACAACCTCCTTGACCCACTGCCCAATCACAAAGTATCAAGGTGTGGGCTTTCCTGAAAAACAAGCCTCCCACCACAGGCTCCAGGTGCACTTAAGCTAGGGGCAGGGAAGATCTTTGAATTTGCATTTCCATTACATACCCCCATCGACTTTTCCATTAGAGGAAGGTGAATCTTTGTGTCCCAATGCCTGCACATCTTATCTCCCTATTACAAGCGAAAGAGTATTAATAATAGTATTTATATATATTTTGAAAGATTTAATGTTATGACCTCGAATTTCAGATCCATTTCCTTCCTCCCTTGTCATCCATTCCTTCTTGGGAGATAAGTAATTCAGTATATGTTGTACATGTCTAGCTATGCAAGACATTATCATAG